>JAVQMG010000131.1:8757500-9957500 GCA_032878915.1 Castanopsis chinensis
GCACCTTTTCTTCACTTGTTTCTTGGTCCAATCTTCATGACTTTAATACTAGACTTGAACAACATGTTTATTGAAGTATTAAACACATCCTAAATCTACCTAAATACAAGTAAAGTGTGTTTTGTCAAAGGATTAGCCAACTACATAAAATATTTCCTTAACACTAATTAGTTTCCATTGCCTATTAATATGATTTTTGAGTTATCTTTTTTTTTTATATAAAAAAAGGTGCAGTTATTTCATTAATAGTTCCTAAAGGTCAAACTTCTCATATTATCCATGACACAAACACCAACTAATTGTTCCCGCAACTAATTAAAACATAGATGAAAACAAACCAAGAACTAGTTCAAACAAGGGGAAATTATTGTGTACTCTCGGAGTACCATAAATGCATACTCTCTCCTCTCACATCAATAGTGGGTCTTACTAATTAAATTCATAGTAAGACCCATCATTCATGTGAGAGGGGCAGAGTACGTATTTATAATACTCTGGGAGTACTTAATAATTTTTCTCAAACAAGATCCAACAAAACCATATTAAATTGAACCATCTTATGCTGCACTTTTCTTTTTTGAGTTTTGCAAACTCCTGCCTGACAATTCCAGCCCTCTTGAATTTTGCTAACATTATCTTGAACCTATCAAAATCATTAAGTGAGGCCCTTCTCTTCTGCACAAACAACTTCCTTCCCCAAGAACTGTTCTCCAATTTGTTCTTCACATCAGCAGCCTCCATGGCCTCAACTGAAGTCTTCTTCTTTGGAAACCTCTTGATGTCAATCTTTACATACTCCTTCCCATAGTTCACAAGCACCACTCTTCCAATCTCCACAAACCTCCTGAACAGCATTTTGTTTTTCCTATGATCTGAAGGAGAGGAGACGCTGTGGGACGAAGGCACAAGAGTGATTTTTGAGTTATCATATGTTGGAGTTTTTTTGTTTCTATAATATGAAGAGAAATAACACGAAATTACCAAACCTATACGAAACAAAATGGAGAAAACACACGCCAAAAGAAAAAATAATAATAATCACACGCACAAGACAGTATTTACGTAATTCGGCAATTTGCTTACATCCACAGAGTTACAGGGATTTCACTATTATCATGAAAAAATACAAAGTGCAGTAGTACAATTTTTTCTCTCTATCAAAAATATATCGAGTAACCCTAATCACCAAAAAGATAGTTTCTATATCCTGCGCACAAGATTCACAATGGACTACAAAACGGGTCACGGCTTGGGCCGATATCTCCATAAACTAAGCCTCAGAAAATCTCTCATTAAAAACCACGCAACATCATTTCGGGTTTGGTCGGTTTGTCATCCGAATCAAACACAACTAGGCTCCACAAAACCCAACATAATATGTGTCGTGTTTTGATATTTTAACAGGTAGATGTAGAACCACATTTTAATAGGTAGTCAAGTTTAGAACTCATGTCAATAGGTTATCCATTGCTGGCTACCATTTCGTTTCCCCATTTAACAATAAAATAATCTAATTAGTAAGTTAGATAAGATGAAAGATGATGTAGAAATGGAGATTGACAATACAAGGAAGGAAATAGTTTTTGCTTCATGGATATGGTTAGATCATAAAAGCAACAGCAATAACAGTAAGAGATTCTATGGTGAAGAAAGACAGCCGGCAACATTGATCTTAGTTGTGACATGATGTAGTGATATTGTCTAAATAAGTAACACAGCTTCTAGTGGCAATGCAAGTGCAAATGTGATATATCCAAGTAATGAAAGACAATTTAGCAATAATATTATGAGATATCCAGCAATAAAAGCATGGCAAAAGGAGTGGAGAATCAAATGGATCTAACAATAATCTTATATATATGAGATGTCCAGCAAGGGCAGCAAGATCTCTGCTTTATTAGAATCTCATGATTTATAGAATGACCTCATAACAGAAAATAAGACAACCGTTCAGTTTCGTGGATTTGGCCATATTCTAGGACCAAGCAGTTAGTCCACACTAGCTATTCTGTAGGATGGAAAATTATTAGGCACTTCTGGAATATTATAAATGCGTACTCTCTCCTCTCACATGAATGAAAAGTCTCACTATGAATTTAATTAGTGTGATCTACCATTCATGTAAGAAGAGGAATTACGTATTTATGGTACTTTGGGAATACACAATAATTTCTCCTTTAGAATTTGGTTTTTGGGTAACACATAGGCCTTTTCATGATGAAACTACCGGACTTCATTCTGTTCATTAAAATCACTGCTAAAAGCCTAAAACCCAATGCCACATCCCATGATAAACAAATAAAGGAACCCACCAACCCTTATCTGTCATAGACTTGCTTGTTGGAGCTCATTCTTGATCCTCAACAATGAAGGATCCATCAGAGACCATTCTCGAAGTGGGTGAAAGGCTCATGGTTTCACCAACTGGAAGAGAGCCCTATTTAAGAATTGCCCATTTTCTCAAACCCTCCATAAACTCCATTAGTGGACCAAACTGCGAGCCCCCTCCATTCAGTCCTTGCTCCCTTCCATCAAGTCTTAAGCCACAAGATTGGCCTTTGAAGGTAACTTTCTCATGCTGGCGATACCGGCACAAGATTTGGATGTCATGGGTGGACCAAATGGCTTCTTTGCACCAATCTACATGGAAGAAAGCTGGAATCTTCGAAGCTGTCATGAATTCCAAGTACCATATCCAAAAAGACCAAAGTTTGGTACTTGAGATTACAGAGAGGTGGTGTTCCGAGACCAAAACATTTGTGTTTCCTTGGGGTGAAGCAACAGTCACGTTGGAAGATGTAATAGTCTTGGGGGGTTACTCTGTTTTAGGGGACTCTGTTTTAAGCCCTGCTGAGTCAGAAGAGCTACAGGATGTAGAAAAGAATTTGAAAGAAGCGCGAAGAAGAATCGTGGCTACAAAAGCTAAGAAGGCATGCCAAAGCGTATGGATAAAGACATTCATGAACAGTGGAAAAGAATTGGAGCACCAAGCATTTCTTGCTTGTTGGTTGTCTAGGTATGTTTTTGCAGGTGTTCATGATACAATCAGTGAGCATGTTTTTCCAGTTGCAATTCAACTAGCTAGAGGGACACGAATTGCTCTTGCACCAGCTGTTCTTGCAAGCATTTATAGAGACTTAAGTTTGTTGAAAGAGAAAATTGTTGTTGCAACTAATTCAAAGAGTTGCAAGGATGTTAAAGATGGTGTTTTAGAGCTAACCCTTCGGTCACCATTTTATTTGGTTCAAATTTGGGTTTGGGAGAGATTTATAGAGTTGCAGCCAAAGCCAAATGTATTAAACTATGGTGACCTGAGGATGGCTCGATGGGACAAAGTTAACGGTTTGAAGGTTGAGAATGTGAGGTTGAGTCTAGAATTGGCTGAAGAGGGATTTCTGTGGCGGCCTTATGCCATGGCAATGGGTGGCTGGAAGTTTCCTAAGTTTTATTCTGAAAAGGAAATTTGGGTGCCTGTTGGTGTTGGTCCAGGTTTGGATGAAGAATTATTATCATTTGCTAGATGCATGAGGGTTTCTGAGCTAGTTGGATTTGGCTGTATAGAACAGTACCTTCCACATCGAGTTGCAATGCAATTTGGTATGGATCAAGATCTTCCAGGTTTTGTTCCTCGGTTGAATGAATTCCCTGATATTGCGTGGAATGATTACTGTAAACCAATAAGTGATGAGAGATTATATATTCCACCTCGGCTCTTCAAGGCAGGTATTACTGCTAGGTACTTGGATTGGAAGCAATCAATGTTTGATCAGCAAGAAACAAGTAAGAGTATTGTGCCTGAGAAAAGGAGATTGAATGGTTCAAAAACATCACTACAAAGTTTGACGAAAAAAAAGCGAGCTAAGGATATTGTTGTTCCTCATATTCCTCCTAAGGGTTCAAAAAGTTTAGAACATTGTTCAATAGGTCTGTTGCAAACTCTTTCATGCTCTAGTGGCCAGGATTTGGAGATACCTGGATTAGCCCTTGAAAAAAGGATCATCAGACTAGAAAAGGTGATTGCAGAGCTCAAAGCAGCAAGATTCGGCAGCAAGTTCAGCAAAAAATCAAAGAAAGGTCATTCTAGTACATAACATCACAATGCATATACATAGCCTTAGTCAGGTTCAAGTTAACGGATGAAGTAGATATGGTGTTAGTTCATTTCACTCATTATGTTCAACAAAAGGGCCTGCAATTCTACCTTTTTCTTGGAGCTGATCTTAGTGACAAACTCACTTGTACTTACCAATAATATTCTCTTCCTCCGGTTCAAGTACTTAATAAGCTTTGATTCAATTAGTTATTCCTTTAATATATGTTAGAAGCTAAGCTTCAAGTTGATGAATCTGAATCTGTATTTGTGTGTTGTTGGCATGTATTTTGATTGTGATAATCACATTGGATGAGCAATGACTTCATGCTGTAGATACTGATAGTGTAATCTAATTTGGTCACCATGATGCATGTAATATACATCTTTTTGCAATACTGGATGATCCATCTTTATTGATTGTAGTATTAGTGTAGTGTGTTTGTTTTTGCAATGTTGGATGCTTCATCTTTGTTGTGTGTGGCAGTATTGTTAAACCTGGCTACTCAAAAGATATTACTTAGCTCAGAATTTATAAGGTCGAGCTAAATTATGAGTCATAATTTATGGACTTTGGCTCAGAATTTATAAGGTCAAGCTAATTTATGACCTGAGTCAAAACTAATAAATTTTATGTTTGTAGCATACAATTTGACGTCCATTGCTTATTGTGGTAATTGGTAAATGATCAAATACCTTGAGTTGTGAACTTCTTGAGCAGTGAACGTGCATGGGTGTGTGGGATAATTATGGCTTTCGCTAGATTAGGAGGTTTGGTTGCGTTAATTAATTTGGCTTCATTCTCAAGGAGAAAGGCTCAACGCAGGCATATGTATTGGCCATTTTTAATGGCTCACGTGTTGTGTTGGGAATTAAAGTAATTAAATTTCGAACTAAGTTGCTAGAGAAGTGCGAGTTTATATGTGTGATTTACTTCTTCTTTTTCCTTTTCTTTTCTCTTTTTTTTTAATAGATGCATAAAATTTCAACCTACTTAATTGTCTTTTATGAGTTTTATCGTTGGGTCATATTAACCAGAGTCCAAATCATCTATTCCACTCTTCCTGCTCCACTATATGCTTCACAAATAAAAACATGTCACATGTCCATCTAATTTATTTAGGTAATTGAAATAATAGAAAGTATAAATTTAGCATTTAATAAATTAGATAGACATGTGGCATATTTTTATTTGTGGAGTATATAGTGGAGCAAGAAAAGTGGGATAGAAGATTTGAATATAAAATAAATAAATAACTCATCATATTTAGGTAATTGAAATAATAGAAAGCATAAATTTAACATATAATAAATTAAATGGACATGTGGCATGTTTTTATTTGTGGAGTATCTAGTAGAGCAGCAAAAATGAGATAAAAGATTTGAACTTTGTTAACGAGTCCAAATTTTCTGTTCCACTCTTGCTGCTCCACTATATACTCCACAAATAAAAACATGGCACATGTCCATCTAATTTATTAAATGCTAAATTTATATCTTCTATTATTTCAATTTTCTAAAATAAATAAATAAATAACCCATCATATTTAGGTAATTGAAATAACAGAAGGTATAAATTTAGCATTTAATAAATTAGATGGACATATGACATGTTTTTATTTGTGGAGTATATAGTGGAGCAGGAGAAGTGGGATAGAAGATTTGAATCCACTTTTCCTGCTCCATTATATACTCCACAAATAAAGACATGTCACATGTCCATCTAATTTATTAAATGCTAAATTTATGTCTTCTATTATTTCAATTTTCTAAAATAAATAAATAAATAACCCATCATATTTAGGTAATTGAAATAATAGAAGGCATAAATTTAGTACTTAATAAATTAGATGGACATGTGGCATGTTTTTATTTGTGGAGTATATAGTAGAGCAGGAAAAGTGGGATAAAAGATTTGAAAGTCCAAATCTTCAGTTTCCTCTTCTTGCTCCATTATATGCTCCACTATATACTCCACAAATAAAAACATGTTATATGTCCATCTAATTTATCATATTTAGGTAATTGAAATAATAAAAGGTATAAATTTAGCATTTAATAAATTAGATGGATATGTAGCATGTTTTTATTTGTGGAGTAAATAGTGGAACAAAAAATTTGGACTCCATTAACAGAGTTCAAAATATTAAGAAAGTTTTGACACAATTTTTATGGAAAATGAAAAAAAAAATTCAAAATATTAATTGCTTTTTTTCTTTTCTCATAATTTTTTTTTTTAAATAGATTGTTAACCATTACCTTAAGGGCATCCGTTAGCATTTCCCTTTATCATTAGAATATTAATTAGTTTTTGGTGTAGATGTAATTTAAGTTGAAAGAAAAAAAAAAATAGGCAATGATAGTTGGTTAGACAAAAAATCAAAGAAGAGAGAGAGAGAGAGAGAGAGAGAGAGAGAGTTGCATCATGATTTAAACACTCGGCTGTCATGCGGCTTTTCATTCCCTTAAACCATAAACCCAAGCAAACATGTGTCTAGGTATATGGTGTCGCATTAGCCGTTTTCCAAATAAGGTCAGTCCTTGGGCAAGGCCACATAGGCCATTACCTAGGGCCCCCATTAAAAAAATAATACTAAAAAAACCCAAATTTTAAATTAATAATTAGTTTTTCTTCTTTTTTTTCGAACATATATATGGTTAAGTACACTCGCTTCAAGAAGACCCCAAAAATTGTAGGTCAATTGAAGCCAATCTCAATTGAAATCCTAAATTGTTTCTCCAAAAAAAAAAAAAAAATGTAAGTGTACCAAATTATTATTGATGCTCAATTTCCTATAATGACTTGAGATTTAAACTTTTATAAATCAGTCTCTCACATAGTAGATTGCTAACAATAACATTAGCCATCCAACCTCTCACTTTGCCACACAACAAATACTCTCTCTCTCTCTCTCTCTCTCTCTCTCTCTCTCTCTCTCTCCACACCAAAATTAGTGTAAGGACACAAAGTAGGCCTTAGTCCCAAATGCGTGGCTGTGCCGGCCCAAGTGGCCTACACAATAGAATTTGTAGATAGTGGACTCGAAGCCTAGACTTCTAGGGGCTCAAGGAAGTGATGGCATATGGACTAAGTTCATTACCGGTGTGCAACGGACTAGTGGAGGGACTTTGGCCCTCCTCGGATGCTCGCTGAGGAGTTTCAGTTCAAGCTTCCCTTACTCTTCCAGGAAAGGAGAGAGATTCTTCTTTGTGGGGAAAAGGTCTGGATCCCTTTCTAGTGGCCTCCCCTTCTCTATTTATACTCCTCCTTTTTGTTTCCCATTCGTGCAGCCATCATGTTAAGTCCCTCTCCCATCCATCTTTTCCCAGAAAACGCTCCCCAATGGCTATAAAGCTGACTACCATCCCCTCAGAAGTCACCTCCCCATTAATGCGGCCAGGCGGGTAGGTGAGAAGCCTTTAATGCGGTGGCAATAGCTTTATACAATGCACGTCCTCCTTGTCCTCCTACTCGGCATCCCATTGAAGCTTGGTATGACTCACTGAGCTTTAAGAGCTCTTCCTTGGGCGCCGTGCTGTGCTATTCGGTCCTTGACACTGCTGTCCGAGGAGACCCTCTCCTCGGACTCTCTCCTAACTGGCTGACGCCCTGGTCGGAGGGCCTTTGGGCCCCTGTTTTAGGAAGCCCTACTCTCGTCTTATGGCCCCCTTGGCGGAGCTCACATTCTTAGACCAGGACCAAGGCACACCTGGTGTTTTGACGCCTTTACTCCCCACAGTAGCCCCTCAAAAAGTCGTTTGACTCCGATCCGAGGAGGCGGATGGGTTTTTGACCTGCGAATCCTTCCTCCACGTGACCTCTTAATTGTCGCACGTGCGGAATCTACACGCATCTTCTAGGGAGACCTTTGACGCTTCGTAACATGCAACACTTGCATTAATTGTACTGAGTAACTTCCTGTCGTGCACGTTCAACGATGAGATGGGGATCCAACGGCTTGGGTTTATTCCTGAAAATTTGAGCAAGATGTTCTCACCAACCGCCGCCCTTCAATCATCTAAAACGCTTTGGTAGTCACAATATGCACCATTTCTTCCCCAAGGCAAACTTATTGTGGAGCTACTCAATCTCTCTCTCTCTTTCAAGAAGTTCTCAAAGTACGCACATCTCTCTTCTGTAAGTTTCTCCCTTTCTCGAACCCCTTTCTCCTCGGCTGTCAACTTTTCTTTCCTTTCTTTGTGAATCTTCGCCTTGAGTTTCAACTCCATGGGTAGGTTTAAATGTCTAGTAGATACGGCCTCCGGCATGGAGGGATTCCAGGCCAAGTATCACATCCCCCCGGATGTGGGTCTGGAATACTGCCCCCCTGGGGCCGTAGCGGACTCTAGAAAAGCGGGGTAGGTCGTCATCCCTATAATCGCCTTCCTAGAGGGTGGGATGACACTCCCCATGAAGGAAGTGACCAAGGAATACCTTCGTAACCATAGGTTGTGTCCAGACCACTGTACACCCAACATGTTTAGGATTTTAGGCTGCGTCGATGCTCTGAACGAGTAAATGGGTCTGCACCTCACATGGCATGACGTCGTTTACATGTACGAGTGCCACCGGATGAAAGACGCAGGTTATTACCTTAAGTCGAGGTCTAGCGCCGTCAGGCTCATCTCCTATCTGCCCAAGTCCAATAAATGTATGAAGGATGATTATCTCATTGCCACCGGGAGGTGGTATGACAGTCTCCATTGCCTAGTGAGGGAGGGACAACCAGGTGTGATTTCCTAGGATTTCCGAGTTTCGGTTTATAAAGTTTCGCCCCTTTTCACTCCCCTTAGTAGATTTACTGTCATTTGATGTCTTCTTTACTTGATTCGTCGTGAGTATCTAACCATGTTCAGTTCCCCTGCTCTTTTTCTTGCAGATAAGCAGCACACGTCTCCTCGTATGGGCAACGTCAACATCTCGGACCTCAACAAGGTTCTGAGATCTGAGGTCTTTGTGAACGGGGACCTACAGGTGAGGGCTGCCCACCTCATATTGGGGTACGACCCCATATCAAAGGTTTTTGGCGAGGTTGAAGATGCTATTCTCGCCGGCCACCGGAGGTGATCGCGGATAGACGTCCGCTACCCCGAATTTCTTGCCCCCCGTGCTTTGCCGGACGTGCCCTCCACCATCTTATACGGTTGGACCGTTGAAGCCATTCCTTTGGCAGCGCAGCAAGAGGACCAGATCGTTCGGGAAGAGTCCGCGGCTTCCCCCTCTTCCATTGGCGAACAGATTGACAAGTTCCGCCTAAAGGAGGCCGAGAGACCATTGGGGAGCCACGTGGTTAACATTTCGGACGAAAAAGAGGGCACTTCGGACAGGAACTCCAGCATCGTGGGATTAATAGTTGCCCGACCTGAGGACTCCTCCGAAGAGGACGACGACATGTCGTCCTTGAAAGAACTTTTTGCCAGAAAGAGGGGGTCCAAGTTTCCAAAACAGACGCCTCCGGGTCCCAGAGGGGGGTCGAAGCCTAGACTTCTAGGGGCTCAGGGAAGTGATGGCGTATGGACTAAGTTCACTACCGATGTGCAATGGACTAATGGAGGGACTTTGGCCCTCCTCGGATGCTCGCTGAGGAGTTTCGGTTCAAGCTTCCCTTGCTCTTCCAGGAAAGGAGAGAGAGTCTTCTTTGTGGGGAAAATGTCCGAATCCCTTTCCAATGGCCTCCCCTTCTCTATTTATACTCCCCCTCTTTGTTTCCCATTCGTGCAGCCATCATGTTGGGTCCCTCTCCCATCCATATTTTTCCAAAAAAACGCTCCCCAATGGCGATAAAGCTGACTACCCTCCCCTCAGAAGTCACCTCCCCATTAATGCGACCAGGCGGGTAGGTGAGAAGGCTTTAATGCGGTGGCAACAGCTTTATGCAGTGCACGTCCTTCTTCTCCCCCTGCTCGGCGTCTCGTTGAAGCTTGGTATGAGTCGCTGAGCTTTAAGAGCTCTTCCTTGGGCGCCGTGTTGCGCTCTTCGGTCCCTGACCCTGCTGTCCGAGGAGACCCCCTCCTCGAACTCTCTCCCAACTGGCCGATGCCCTGGTCGGAGGGCCTTTGGGCCCCCGTTTTAGGAGGCCCTACTCTCGTCTTATGGCCCCCTTGGCGGAGCCCACATTCTCGAACCAGACCTAAGGCACACTTGGTGTTTTGACGCCTTTACCCCCCACAATTAGATTTCAAGTTTTCTTCACCATGTTTCACTACTTTACTCAAGGAAAATTAAAACTTTTTTTTTTTTAAAGTTCTCTTTTTTGTTAAATTTTATATATTAATCATGATATCTGATTCCCTACATAAAATTATTCTTGGTTTGGATACTATTAATTAATAAAGCTATGTACGTATTAAATTCGCCTTTGATAAATTAGATTACATTGTTCAATGCTTTTATAATGTTATGTTGTTGATATTTTAAAAAATAAAAATTGTACAAAATTTTTTTATTAGAAATCTGCACTAGATATATCATTCTAGATGTGAAAAACATAAGAATATAAATTTATTGATAAATTTATTATTAAGAATATAAAAATAGATAAATTTATACAAAACTTCACAATTCAACCAAAATTCATCATAAAAAGAGTGAGGATACCAATAAAATAATACAATAGAAAGACGATAATGAAAATGATCATAATGATGTTCAAACTCGTAATATAACAATTATTAATTATATAAAAAAACTAATTTTATTTTCAAATGCAGGGATTATAGAATTTTACTAAGAATAATTGTTATAATTTCTTTTGCATCAAAGTTTTTCAAAACTAAAATATATAAAATTTCAATTAAAATAATTATATCATAAGAAGATTAAGTGAAGTAATTATATTATCAACTAAAAAGTAGATATTAGCAAAGCCTAAATATAAAGTGTAATTATTAATTTTGCACCTCTCAAAAAAAAATTATTAATTTTGCACGCAAAAAAGCAAGAATAATGAATTTAAAAAAGAAAAATATATATATATATATATATAATATAAAAATCAAATAAATTATATTCAAATATAAAATTTCTCATTTAAAATTGTTACCTTACGCCCCAACTGCATTGAGTAGCCCTGTTCCCAAATCATATCCCCTTACTTGCCAAACAACTTCTCCTTACCTGTGCGATTTGTCGCCATGGGACATGATAGGAATTGGTTGCTTTACAAGCTTTTGGAATTTGGAAGCAACTGATGCTTCTATCTCGTGAATTCTAGGAGAATGAAGAGTTGCTCCTTTGAAGTGAACGACGTGCTTGGTCTTGGAGTTTCCTTCAGAGTTTTATTGGTCTTTGATGTGAATGAAAATGTTATTAGATTGGGTTTCACAAAACGTGAGATTTGTTTCTATTTTACATGAAGGAGTCTATAAATACTCGGACTCCTCATTCATTCAATAGGTTGAATTTTTCTCTCTGTGACAATGTTAGTGATTCCCACCCTAACTGGATTACCATCCACACTATAAGATCCAACAAGTTTAGCAAACTAATACTTTTCTTTGTGTTGTTTGTAGTTTCTAACTCTTTGCTCCGAATGCTAGATGGAGATGACGATGTTGAGCAGTTTATGAAGTGATGGAAAGTTGGTAATGGTGAATTTACAAGGTCATGGAAAGTGCTTAATTATGAGTTTTCAAGCACCTTGTGGGAGTTAGTTGTATGTTTTGACTTTTGATTGTTTTCAAGAGCACTTCTTTGGTCATGGAAAGTGAGTCTTTCACGTATGCCAAGCAGTCTTCTTTTCTTCAAGTGAAGTGGGCTTTGAGCATTAAAACCATTTTGGTCCATAAGGCCAGCATTGAGCTCATGAAGAGAGAGAGAATATGGGCTACAAACCCACCCTTGCGGTCAGCAAAGAGTGTGGACCATAAGCCGAATAGATTATGAAGAAAAATAAAGAAGTCAGTGCTTGTTTGGGCCGTAATTTTATGCCCATGAATTGCTTTTTCTTTTTCTTTTTTTTTTTCTTTTTTTGAGAATGAAATGGGATATACCATTAAAAACTGAAATTGGCTTACAACAGAGAGCATATTAAAGGAAGAAACATGCTATCAATTACAGAATTAATATTTAGTTCTATCTATCAGCAAAACCTGCTGTAGCATTGGTGGCTCTATTCCTTTCCACTGCTGAGTTGTTCCAGTTGTCTTGGCTAATTGTGCAAATTTGTGTGCGGCTCTGTTGTAATCCCTTTTCAAGTGTCTCACTTTTCAGCTCCTAAACTGCCTAAGCAGCTCCAAAGATCCCTTGTGTGACTGATCCAATGTTTCCATTGCAATTGTTTGCATTAATAGCGTCAACCACCCCAATTGACTTTGACTCGACAACAATCTGATGAAGCTCCAAATCCTTGGCCAATAGAATTCCTTCTTCCACTGCAAAGGCTTCCGTGACTTCTGCATCATAATCTCCACTCAACACCTTGCATTCTGCAGTTATAACCATACCCTTACTGTCTCGGATGACCACGCCCATGGTAGACTTGCTCCACGCCCATGCAGTAGCACCATCTACATTTATTTTGTAGATTTCCAGCAGAGGTGCCGCCTACCCAACATTTGGGGGTTGCTGTTTAACATGGTTATATGCTATAGCATTTTTATAATCCTTTTGAAGGCGCACAACAAAGTTCCACATTTGAGAAGATGGACTACCATTAGAATCATGAACCACCTAATTCCTATTAAACCAAATGGACCACATAGTGGCGAAGAGAGTTTCAAGGTCCAGCGGAGAACCTGCATCAAATATTTTCAGTGCTAAGTCCACAAGGTATAAGTTCTCTGCCCACAGGTTTATTGGGCAAACTTGCCAATTCCACTAAACATTGCAAAGCTTGTCTCAATAAATTAATGCATGATTGGAGCTTTCAATTGCCTTCTCACAGAGTGGACATTTGGCCTCGACATTTAGACCTCGCTTTGCCAGATTTAGTCTAGTAGGCAGCCCATCCATGCAAGCCTTCCAGGCAAAGATTCTGACCTTGGCAGGAAGCTAGAGCTACCACACTTTCTTCCATAAGCAAGTCCTACTATCTCCAGTTGAACACTCACCCACCTCAGAATTCTTTACAAGAGGAAGCGCAACATAGTATGCACTCTTGACGGAGAAAACGTCTCGTTTGTTTCCTATCCAAATTATGCTATCTTCTGGCAGATTATAGCTGAGAAGGATGTTTAGGATGGTTTCAACCTCAAAAGGGAGGAAATGCCTCTTGACTTTGTCCATTTTCTAGTGCCTTGTATCTTCGTCAATTAGAGATGACACCATTGGGAAATCTCGAATGTCTTGTTGGGGGGAGCAAACTTTATGGATAGTGGGAGTAGGCAACCATTTGTCTTTTCAAATGTGTATCATCTTACCAATTCCTACCCTCCACCTTGTACCTCTTTTAATTACCTCCAAGCTATTGTAGATACTCCTCTAAGCATAAGAGGGGTTGCATCCAAGCTTTGCTCCCAAAATATCACTGTAGGGGAAGTACTTGGCCTTGTAAACTCTCACAATTAGTGAGTTTGGGCTTGTCAGAATATGCCATGCCTGCTTCACTAGCATTGCTAGATTGAATGCTTGTAGATTACAGAAGCCCATACTACCTTCAGCTTTTGACTTGCACATTTTCCCCCAGCTGACCGAAGCCATTTTAGCTTTTTGCTCTCTCTGACCCCACCAGAAATTTCTCTCCATCCTTTCAAGGTCCTCACATAACCTTTTTGGGAGTTGGAAGCAACTTATAATATATGTAGGGATTGTTTGTGTGACTGCTTTGATTAGTATATCCTTCCACCCCCTCCCCCCCACTAAGAGCATTCTTTCTTTCCAACCAAAGAGCTTTTTTCCTACTTTCTTCTTTATTTCCGCAAATACTTGATTCTTTGACTTGCCTATTACTGATGGGAGGCTGAGATATTTTCCTTGCCTTAATTCTTGCATTGGCCCTTGAATTTCCAATACCTCACTTCTTGTTTCAATAGGCGTTTATGGCTAAAGGTCACCGAGGACTTATCCATATTGATCTTTTGCCCTGAGGCTACCTCAAAGAGCTCTAAGATTTCCACAAACTTACTGACTTCCCCCCTTTTGGCCTTACAAAAAAGTAGATTGTCATCTGCAAAGAATAAATGTGTGACTCTAGAGCAGCCCTTACATATGGACACTCCATTGAGACAATGTCTATTACTTGCATCAGTTATAAGGGCAAAGAAGGCTTCCATACAAAGTAGAAACAGATAGGATGATAATGGATCTCCTTGTCGAAGTCCCCTAGTTAGGGTGATTTTACCATGAGCTTCCCCATTAATCAGCACAGAGTATGTGACTATTGTTATACATTTCATCACCCATCCAACCCATTTCTCATGAAAACCCATCCTCTTCATCACTTTCTCAATGAAATCTCATTCCACCCTGTCGTAAGCTTTGCTCATATCAAACTTGACTACCATGTACCCATCCTTCCCACTCTTTTTGTGATCCAAATAGTGCATTAACTCGAAAGCAATAAGCACGTTATCTGTGATTAACCTTTCCGGAAGAAAAGCGCTTTGATTCTCGGATATTATTTAAGGCAGCACTGTCTTAAGGCGGTTTGCAAGCACTTTTGAGACCAATTTGTAAGCTACATTACTGAGACTGATGGGGTGGAAATCCTTCATCCTGTTGGGCATTCTCACTTTTGGCACCAAAGTTATATAAGTGTTATTAATATTAGATAAAGAGGCATTCATGTTTAGCACATTTATTACCATATTAGTAGCATTAGACCCAACGATATCCCAATATTTTTTGTAAAAGACAGATGACATAACATCAGGCACAAGCGCTTTGGTTGGGTGCATTTGCCTAAGTGCTGTTCTGACATCTTCCATGGTGAAATCCTTGGTAAGCTCAGCATTCATCTCCGCAGACACCTTGGCATGAATAAGGTTTGTGACCTCTTCCAATCGGGATGGGTGTGTGGAGGTATAGATATTTTCAAAATAGTCAGTGACTATTCTAACTATACTCTCCTTACTTTCACGCCAAGCTCTTTAATCATTCCACAATCCAACAATTGTATTCTTTCTTCTTCGCTTTGAGGCACGATGATGAAAATATTTTTGAATTGCTTATTCTTTTCTTGGCCATTAAGAAGTTGTTGCGTGGCAAACAAACAAATAAATAAATAAAAGAAGTACCATCAACACCATGTTTTGAATATCACACACAAATGACATTTTACCTCTACGTGCAAAGTGCACCTTTGTGTATACCACACTTTATTCTTGAATATCATCATAAAGATAACCATATTAATATTTCATTGAATGATAGTCAAATTTTTGTTGCACCCACGTGACTCAAGGAAGGATAGAAACAAAATGGAGACCATAGGCCCATTTGGTAAGAAATTTTTAGTAACGTTATTTAAGTGTTGTGGAAATACTTATGAGTGAAAAAGGGGCTGTTTGGTAGGATGTTTTGAACAACAGTTTTCAGTGTTTAAACAACATTACAAGTATTTCCACACACTTTTCACTCACATATATTTTCAAAAAATACAAACAATATTATTAGAACAATATTACCAAATGGACCCAAAGTGTTGTGGAAATACGTATTGTAGTCTTTAAACAATAAAAACTATTATTTAAACAACAGTACCAAACAGACCCTACACATCTTATCATGAAACCAAGTTACTCCAAAATTAAACATTAAGGTATACAATGGTAATTTCTTATTAAATATAAGGGGGAAATGCCTTTAACTCCACTTGAATTTTGATGTAGTGATTGTTACACCTCCTCAACTTTATTTTAACCAATTTAATTCTTGAACTTTGCATGAGTGAGGGTTGTAAACGAACTAAGCCATTCATGAACAACTCAGGCTCGGCTCAATTAAAAGCTCGTTCATATTCATTTGTTTACAAATAAGTCATGCTTGAGCCTTATTTTTAGGCTTGTTTAATAAACGAGCCGAGCTCAAGCAAAAAAAATTGTTCGTGAACAAGCTCATGAACAATAGGGCTCGATACAAAACATGCCAAGCTTAACCTTATTTATAGCTTGGTATATGTTTACTAAATAAACTTATTAATATGACATTACACATATGTTTTGGAATGTTAATTTATAGCTTATTTATTCATATATGTTTTAGAATGTTAATTTATTTAGATTTGTGAAGATTATAGTTGTACGAATGATAAATGTGGATGTAAAATTGTATTTTGAACAGTTACTCAAGCTTTAGACCATAAATGATGATGGATGGATTTAATTACGTAAAGTTGTAATGGGAACAAATTCTAATAACGGGTGTTAGAAGCATGATAAAATAAGTATATTATATATATATATATATATATGTATATATATATATATATATGCATGTATGTATGTATATTTGTTTACTTGATTTTTGGTGATATAAGCATTTGATGATGCAATTTTTTTGGATCTCAAACTAAAAAACTTGACTTGAGCTCGAGTATGAGTTTGATATTAAGCTGACCTTGGCTTGACTAATTAATCAAGTCAAGCCGAGCTCAAGCTTTTTGGCATTCTCACAAGTTCAAGTTCAAACATTGTTTTTAAGCTTGTCTCAAGCTTAAGCCAATCTAAGCTTGAGCATTTGATTTTTATTGACGATCCAAGCTCAAACACACACTACTTGGCAAAGCTTGGCTCGTTTACAGCCCTTATGCCAAATAGCTAATTATGTTAGACTATTGTTTAATAAACTAATATCTTCGTTAGGTGGAGAAAACAAAAAATTATCAAAGCCAATTGTTGCAATCAATTCAGTTTGGAGAGAGAACTAACAGAGAGAGGATTGAACCAAAGGCACAATTCGTTGTCTCACAAAAGAAGCTATTTGGTGCACCTGTAAAGTTTAAGTACTAAATTTTCTATATTGACTAAAATAAAAGTAAAAAAAGTGTAAGTGTCACTACATCGAAGTTCAAGAGGGGTTACGGCATTTTTTTCCTAAATATAACAATTACAAATTAAGCTTGCATCTCAAAATCTAAAGTAAATCATAGATCCACCATGAGTTTTTTTCCCTTGTTATTATATTCTATACAAAGCCATATTTTCTATTATTTCCTAAATTGATATATCTTTTTATTATTTATATTAATATTATTTTTGGTGTTCTCTATCTCTTTCTTTTCTTCTTTTCTTTTTTTTCTTGTTCATTAAATCAACTCAGTCATTCTCAATGGTTTACTAATCTCTCTCTTTTGAAGCATTAAGATTCAACCTTGAAAAAGGGTAGAGACTAATATTGCGATAGATTGTGAACATGGGTTTACAAAATTTGATACTAGAATTACATAAACTTTAGAAAATGCTTATGCGATGAGTTGATGATATGACTTTTTTTTTTGGGTAACATATTATGAATACAATGGTGCTAAGAGCTTTGTAACTCAATTAACATTTTTGTTTTGTATTCTAAAGGAGGTGTTTAGGTTCAAATACCTCTTCCTTAAATACTAATCATTTATCTCTTTTTTTGTTTTGACTTTTTTTTTTTTTACTTTATGCTCCAACTTGGTATAGAATGTGTCTCATTTTTTTTCATTTTAAACTTTGGGCATTTAATTATAGGTAAATTGCAAATTATACCCTTAAAAGTTGGGACTATTTGACTTTACATCTTAAAATTTTAAAATTTGGATTTTATCTTTGAAGTTCAGGGGTTTTTTTTAATTTTATACTCTCGTTTTAGTACTTGGATTTTATCTCCTAAAGTTTTTGGTATTTAGATTTTACACTGCCAAATTCTAAAACTTCATAGTGTAAAATTCAAATATCCCAAAACTTTAAGGAATAAAATTCAAACATCTCTTAAAATTATGAGGTAAAACCCAAATTCTGAAATATTAGGATACAAAATTTAAACATTCTCAAACTTTAAGAGTATAATTTACAATTTACCCTTTATTTATTTATAAGGAAAGCGAAAAAAATACATGGGAAATTGTGATGAGTATGGTATAAAGTGACACCTAAAAAGTGGAACATATGATTTATATATTCTTCCTCCCCAACTATGAACTAAAAAACCAAAATAAAAAGACACTCATAATGTTGTGGGGAAAAAAACGAAAAATGATCCCACGACCAAAATAATACTAATACTAATAATAATAATAATAATAATAATAATTTATTTTGGAAGAAAAAAACAAACAAAATTTAATTAAAAACCATTCCATAACACAAAAATTCGACATTCTTGGAGGGAATGTACACAGTAAGAAGGAAGTATATCGTAAGTTAAGATGCGTTTGAAAGAATATTGCAAACTAATATTTCAAGTTTTATAGATTCAATTTTAATCTAAAACTCGAGGTTTAAAAACTCGATTTCTACTTGGTGAGTTGACAATATAATGTCACGTAGATTTTGAGTGTTAGAGAGTTGACCTCCAAAAAGCAAAACCAATTATCTAAGACTCGATTTTGTACTTGAAGAACATCAGATCTGAAGAATAACAGAGGAAGAACAATTTGAATTTGAAGAGGCACGGTCTGGTCTTCAGATTTGCCATTGAAGAATGAAGAAGAAGAAGGAGAAAATAAAACGCAAGGAAGAAGAAGGAGAAGAAACCCAACAAAACTTTGAAGAAACCCAGTAGATGAAGAAACCCAGGAAGATGAAAAAAATCAGAGACGAAGAACAGAGATGAACGCTGGGAGAATTAAAATGGTGAAACTCTAGTCTTAAAAAAACTCGAGTTCTATGTGAATTTTTTGTCCATGTAAGCTCTCACTGCTTATAAACTGAGACTTAAAAATTCAAGTTTTACCTTGTGTATGTTAGTTTTTAACATTGTTTTAAAACATAACAACTAATCAAATTTTTTGATATTTAATGTCATTTGGAAAAAAAAGTCGATATTCTTGACCAAGCACGTAAGATGACGAACAACGAAGAAAACTCAGCGGCATGGCGAAGCGTCATGTGTGATATGTTCAAGTTGTAAAGTACTAAATAAAAAACAGAGCTCGGTGACGGGGACAATTTTCAAGAATTTCGGAGTTCCCAATGATTCCCATGCTGTCGTCTTTTCCAACTGTTGTTTCTCTTCGACTGCGCCGTCCCACTACGCTCTCAAAACTACCTATGCCACACTTTCTCTCTATTTCCTCTTCTTCATTCTCTTCTTCACCTCAACATGAGGTCTCTCAACCCAGCTGCACCGGGCCATCAAGAACAGGTCACAACCCATTCATATTCTTTCTAACACTTTTTTTTTTTCCATTGCTATGTTATCAATTTTTCTTTTTCTTACTTCTATGATTTTATGCTTTGTTTATCTTTTCCCAAGTAATATTCATCATGGTTCATATTTGGAACCCAATATTCTTGCTTTTGAAACCAAACTTTGCATTGTTTTCGTTGTAGCTCTTAAAAGCAGGACAAGTACTTCATAAAAGTGCCCAACTCTATAGAGATTTTTGTGTGTGTGTGTGTGTGTGTCTGTGGAGAAATTACATGATAAATAAAATCTCACATCTTATATACCATGTTTCAAATCAGGTCTTGTTTTTCTTTTTTAAATAATTTATCAATTAAAGTCCAAAATTTCAGAAATTGTTTCAATTTGAAACCTCTATTGGTCTGTCCATCTCTGTTATTCGTTTCTGTTATTGAGGATGATAAAGGGAATAGAGAAAAGCGGGACATCATCGATTAAACTCTACGTTTTATCTAAGGCTTGTTCATTAATCAATTTGACGTTGAATGGTGGAGTTTTTTTTTTTTTTTTTTTTTGGAGAGAGAGTTTCAACTTATAGGGTCTGCTATGACATCTATTCCTGATGATAGCTCTTTCTTATCAAACCAAGACACCAATTACTTTTTGATGTAGGTGGAGATTCAACCCCATATATTTTATATGACCATTAGAAACTTTATCAATTGAGCTAACTGAAACCCGCTGAATAATGGAGATAGAGAGAGAAGATTCATCTAGAGTGAGAAAGTGATTTCTAGGAAATTGAAGCTAGTGAATGTGGTAAAAGAAAAGGTTTTATCAACTGTTTCCCCCGTCTTCTCTACTTTGTTACTGCTCACAATAACGAAAGTGAATAACGAAGACGGATAGGGGCTTCAAATTGAAACTGTTTCATAAGTTTGGGACATTAATTGATGACATTAAAAACTTGGAACCGAATATGAAGTATGGAATAAACTCATTAGAACTTGCTATTGTTAACTTTGATGTTAGTCTGATGCAATTTACGACTGCTTTATAGTGTTTGAATTAAGTTCTAGAAATAGCAATGGAAGAGGTTACCAATAAATAAGGCAAAGTGTAGTTTTTAAAAGAACAACCAAAAGAAAACATATAAAATATTCTGATACAGGCTTTGTACCCCAAAAACTCCAACTAGGAAGCAATCCTTGTTTAAAGTTGCATCAATAATATTTGCAAAGATTTGGCAAGGTTGATTACCACTTGTTTTGGCAGGCTAATGAGGCCTGTTAATAAGTTAACATGTTAGGGAACAAAAAAAGAAAAAAGAAAAGAAATTGGTGACTAGTGGAGTTTTTTTTGCACATTAATGTGAGGAATTTTTTGAGAGGACCCTTTCCCAAGGTCTCATTGGTTACAGTGAAAACTCACTTGATTTCTGACAATAGACTTGTTAAGGGTATCAATATCTAGTTGCAATGTTTTGCAAACCAAAGTTTCGTTTGATGACAAAATTATGCTAACTATTTCTCAGTTTATCTGTACCTTGCTCAACAGCATACTTCCTGTTAATAACTTATCCCCATAATTTCTTTGTCACGGGGAAACTGCTTCATATATTCTCTATTAGCAAACCCCCCCCCCCCTTTTTCCCTTGAAACAAAAAAGAAAGTACTTGTTCTGCTGCCAAAATAAGGGATGTTGCAATGAGTTCTAGCTCAAATTTCACCCCTTACTTTGTAAGAACTAGGTGGAGGGTAAGGTTGTATGTTCAAAACCCACCAGGTGTGTGTACTTTCCAATCAAAAAGGGGTGAAAAGAACCATAAATCCATAATATCTTCACTTTCCTTATTTTTCAATTGCCAATCCCCTATTCCTTTTAATTGTATTCATGAAGAATAGAAATAAACAATGCAATCCATACATTTCTGTTGTTACTGTGAGAAAAAAAGTATCTTATTTGTCTGCGACACGAATAATAGTTACTATAAGTAACAATGGTTAGATATTAACACTTACCTCTAGGTTTTGATAAAAGCCTTTAGATCCACTCACGTTTAACGGCAGGGTGTCAAAGCATAGTCTTTCCATTAGTTCCAACAATGAACATGACCCTTACGGACTTTGAAAGAATTCAGTATGTGGGAAACACGGAATATGAGCGCTTACTATGGTCATAGACCAAATCCCTAGAACGGAGGGAGAGTACTATGGGGAGAAAGGAGACTAGCCTAATTTCCAGCCAACTGTACTCTACTCCCCTATACTCCCCCTCCCTCCAAACTGGCCATAGGATTTCCTCACTTTGGGTGGTTGGCTATGAGGGAGGCCACACTATCTCAACGCTTTTTTTTGTAGAAAAATGTACTTAAATGGCCTCTTGCACTAATCGCTAGAGCTATGTTTATTTTTATCCTTTCCTTCTTGGTGCCCATATTATCAGTCCCATCTCCATCCTGCTTGTTCCTACTTTCATTGTATTTGTGTTAAAGTTTGGAAGTAAGTAATAGCAGTGCATTAATTAAGTGTAGAGTTTGGAAGAATGGTGATGTCAGTTGGAATGGTTGACCCCTTGCTTTTCCCTATTTACAACTTTAACTTCTTGTTTCTCCTCTTTTGGGATACAGAGGGAAGGCTGTGATAGCTTCATGCCATTTCCTCTTTGGACCTAGTTAAGCCTCAAATTTTTGTCGCCTCCTATCTTAATTGCAAATATTAGCATCCACTTTAACAAGAAAAATAATATTCTGATTATTGGTTAATTTGTTGGCTGCATGTTTCTCATCACATTCAATAGAATCATAAGTGATAGTACTAGTGACTTATTTTATGTTATTTTCCCCATCAGTTAGTCTAGTTTTCTTTTGATTTTCAGAAACCATACAGCCGTACCCGAGAGAGCCCGTGTTTCAATGGTCAGTTAAAAGGCAATGATCTGGCTCCTGTCTTTGACTTTCCACTTCATGGAAGAATTGGCAGCCAGAACCTTTCTCGGTCCACCTCAGATATTGGTGACAGAAAACTCCATTCAAATATGTCTGGAAAGGTCATGGGCTCACCCTCACCATTTGAAGATTCAGCCTCACATAATAATATTCTCGAACCTTTTGATTTTGACTTTCAAGGAATTTTTGATAGCCAGAACATTTCTCGGTCCACATCTGATATTGGTGACATGAGAAACACGAAAATTGTTTCAAAAATATCTGAAGAAGTCATGGAATCACCACTGGAAGATTCGATCTCAGATATTATTTTCGAACCTTTTGATGAGCAGCCTTCATCTGGGAGATGGTCCAAGATTGTCCTGTCAAAATCATTTGCATTCCCAAGTAGTACATCGGACTTAAACTTAGACCTGAGTTCTCAAAATGATGCAGTGTATGGCCCTAGTCTTGCAACCTTTGAAGAAAATGATGAATACAATACTTCACATGATCAGGCAATGCTGGCATTTGAAAAATCATACAGCGTGGAAAAAAGGAAACAAAACCTATCAAATATTCCACTTCCTCAGTCTGCAGCAACATTTTATAATGGGATCTCACCAGAAATGGAAATATGTGAAAGCATTAATAGGCTAAATAATTATTTGAGAGGCAGAAAGGATGATGTCAAAGCTGGTGTCCCGGGAAAATTCTTGCATGCTGTGATAGGGCAAGATATCTCCGGTAAGCCCTCTTGTCAACTATTATATCCCCTTGTTATGGCATCTTATGATGCTTAACCCCCTCATTTTCTATTTTATAAAATTAAGTTTTTATGAAACTGAAATTTTACTTTTTGATTCAATTATGAGTATGTGTGTGACTATTCTTCAGCATTGGGTTTGTGATCATGCATTACTGTATGTGTTAAGTTATACGTATTGAAGCTTCAGAATTTTAATGATACTTGCTAGGACATTTCATAAAGTTCAAGCCCAATATATGGTTACCTTCTTGAAGTAACATCTGGCCAACAGATAAGTGCAATTGAATCAATCATATGGTTTGGATAATCAGATCTTGTTGATATGCCTATTGCCTAGCATTACACAAATTTGGTTGAAATTTTAAATTCTACTTGGTATAATTTTTGTTTCTCCTCACTTGTAAAGCAATAGTCTGTTCTTTGCAAATTTTGCAAAACTGTATAACTTCTTAAAGTTCACAATCAAGAAGGGCTGAGATATACTCAAGACTTCAATTACAGTTCAAACCTTTGGGACTGCCAGACAATTTGACTGCCACTGACTTGTGTGATAAATTTCTTTGGACCAAATAATAGGGCCAGACAAATAGACTACCACTAACCTTCTTGTCAATTTTGGATCAAATGTGATCTCTTCCTGCCTAAAACAAAGGCTGAGTTCACAGGTTAAATCCCAGATGAATGCATGAATTGTATTTACCTATCAAAATACTGCCACTTAACAGCTCATCCCATATGTGCTCTGAATATTCTGATAACATTTATAAAATAGTATTACATGCTGCATATTGTGTTCTAATATTTTTGAGCTAACCTTTGTAACTTCTGTATGGAATTCCATGATTGTCAATAATTTATATACAAATAAATCTTCAGCTTTACACAAAACCAAGTAAATTCATTGGAGAATAATTATAAATTTTATTATGCAATTTACTACATAAATACACCACTATAGTATATTATGCATTTCTTTTGTAACTGAGATTAGCAACCAAGTATAATACTTTACTTAGATTTCTCTGCCACAAGGCAATTTAAGGTTCTTGATTCCATCTATTGAAGTCAGACAAGTACAATCAATATGGATCCTATTACTTTATAAAGAAAAGATCATGAGAAGGAAGAAAACGGAAATATTAAGAATATATGTGATAAAGGTCCTTATGAATAGATTGCTCTAGTCAAACATTTAGAATTGTTTGTCCAACTTAACATAATCTGGTTATATACAGATGTTGGATTAGTTGCTTCAACCATCATGTACACCTTCTACTTGAACGAAACATACCAGAACCACCAGTTGTGCACTGTGCCTGTCATCAACATGAAGAGGGCAGACCTAAGTTGTCATACTGAAATCAAATGGTTGATTGCATCTTGTCTAATTGATAAATCATCCTTAATTTTTATAGATGAGGTGTGTTGTTTATATTGAATCCTTATTTATTATGGTATTGCATGAGTAACTCATGTTACATGTTTAATTGTGGAATAATGTGTATATATATATGTGTGTGTGTGTATTATCTATCTGCTTCCATTTTTTTTTTTTTTTACTATTATTGAATAAGATATATCACATATTGTTATTCCATGGTAAATCAAACATATATATAGTAAAAAACAAGGTCCTGACCTTATTGTTTTCAAATCTAGTCTGAGTTTTTTTTATTCTTGAACGTTGAAATATTGAGCAGATTGACCTGTCATATTATGACCTATTTGGGAGTCTTAAGCTGGTTCTACTAAATAGCCACAAGCTTCCGATTAAACAAGATGTAATTTTTTATTAGAAATATTTAGCTATACTTTTACTCTGAACCATGAGATATGATGGAAATTTGTGTGTATTCCTGAAACAGGCATTAAAGGAGGCAGTAGTTGAAATCTTCTGTTGCAGAAAGGTGTAGTTAGTTGCTTTAGTGTGGTTGACTTTCTACTTTAGCTTGATACTTCCAAACATCTTCAGAATGAGAATATGCCTTCATTGAATCTCTCTTTCTTTTGCAGGGTGAGTCTGCATATCCTTGGGTTGAGACTTATACCATAGGAGAGGTATGATAGTGTATTTAGAATGTGCTCTCTGTGTTTGGTCATTAATTATTTATTTGTAATTAGAAGTTATTCATGTCACCAATGAGAGACCCTGACATGTTATTTTCAGGGATGGTCCTTTGTTGTTATAATCGTTCTACCCATTCTCATAAGCCAAATATAGTCAAATCTCATAATCTATGGGTTATCTCCTCAACATAATTGAAAACCTTATCCATTTTTGGGTATAACGGATGATAAGCACTGAAAAATATTGCATTGACTCCATCGTTCTAAATAACTTACTGATTTTTTCTTATATTCAGAGTTATTAAATAATTAACCGCCTCATTGTTGCTTATACTCAAGAGTTAATAATTTAATAGAGAGCACAACCATAGTAATAGTCACCACAATCAAAAGATAAATAAAACAGAAAAATTGATGCATGGGTTTTGGTAACAAAGTGGAAGATTTTGAAGAATTCTTTAAAAGAAAAATCACTCTTGGAGTAACCAACCCCACAGGAAATTTCTACTATAGAAGAAATAGCTACAATTAGTCTATACTCACTAAACATTTATGGATTAAACTCAACTTGTTACCTTAGCTAACAACTCATTTGCCTCCCACCGCAATGACTCCAAAACTCTGGGATTCTTCTTGAAATCTCCTCTGTGAACAAACTCGTCCACACCAACCTAGAACTTTTGTGGTCTAAATAACTCTCTGGAGGGTTTCTACCAAAAAATTTGGGTTTAAAACTTTTGTGGTTTTGGATGGGAAAACAGTGCAGTTGTTTCAACTTCAAAAGGCCATATCTCACTTTTTTCAAATACAAATCGGGTCAAATTTGTTTCTGCTTTGAAGCCTGATATGTCTACTTTTCAATGAAGCAAGTTTGACTTAAAAAATCTGGAACATTTTACAAGATATAATAAAAGTAAAAGATCGTCAACTCATTATCTTTGAGCATATCATAACCTCATCATCTTTAAGAAGCTACTACATCTATGAACACTATCAAGCAGCATATATATATACAAAACTTTTGGTAGTGGAGTTACTAGCAAGTTGTAGCCTAACATAAAGCCTTCCTAGTGACTTGAGGTTAATTGGATGAATGTTTAAATATATTTAAAATGTTTTAAACTTTTTTAACAACTTTGAACCATCCAACAGCACTTGAAAAAAAGGGAATTAGGGAAAGTGTTAGAACCATACAATTTGTTGTTTCCATTCCTAAACTCTTTCTTAACTGTGTGTGTGTGTGTGTGTTTAAGGCCATGCCTGTTCCCAGATGAACCCTCAACTCTTAAGGCTTTATTTGGTACATTTACAATTTCAAATTGAACTAAAAACATGTCTTGAAACATTTGCTTCATTTGGAAAACCAGTGGCCTTTTGCAATCCTCATTGTTAGCAATTCATTGAAAGAGAAGCATAGGGAGTTCAATTCTAAAAGTGAGAATATATTACTTCTATATAGGATAGAAAATTGGAGTAGATAACAGTGGAGCCACGCAAAGTAGTTCAAGGGGAAGAATTACAACTCTTTTTCTTTGTGCTTATTTCCTAATTTAAATTTAAGGACAAGGTAAACGAGTTTGGGTGTGTAGATTTTATGTATTGGAAATCTTTTTGATGCTCTTCTCTTTCCAAGGATTTCTTCCTTTGACATACAAATTCATGCAGACAAACTTTTGTATTGATACATACTCATAATAAATCAGGAATATTGAACCAAGGACGTTTTACACATAAATGCAGGTATGTATGGATGTATACATGCTTGTTATCATTCATATAGTAACATTTTTATACTTTAGTATAACCTAACCCTCTTGTTCTCACCATGACATTATCTGGTGCCATTCCATTTATTTATATACAGGATTGTTCATGCTGTACACTTCTTGCTGAGAGGTTTGCTCTGGCTTCACCTGAGATTTTGGCTGGGCAAGGATTCAGCAGACTTTTGGTACTTGGTGTCATTTAGATTTGATGTTTGAAAATATTCTTTTGTTCTCAGTATTCTTCATACCATACTTGCTAAATATACACGCTTGATATATATTATCTCAGTTAGGTACTCCTGGAGCAAGTACTCATGTTTGGTCTTCCCTTTACTCTCCTTGTGACATAGACTTTGTTCTTATGCAGGCCCTTACAAAACCCTACCCAGAGATTTTGAATGCACATAATTAACTCTCTTAGTTAATTGTATATGTGTACTTTAAGCATTATTTTCCCTTATCAATTCCTTTGATTTTATTTTTATTTTCTACTTACCCAGTTGGCTAACTAGAGAAATGGTAGCTTGGAGCTAACTATGTCTTCCATTGCCTTAGATTTGATAGTTTTCTGAATTCCTCTTTGCTTGTAGTTAGCTGGCACTTTCATAGAGAGAGGAAACCAAACTAATCCACGCTGTACCTCAAAAGATAAGTCTATGGCCACACTATTGATCAATGGTGCTGGTCGCTTTGGATCCAATGGTCTCTACCAAATATGTATGTTTATTGTGCTCTACTCATTTATATAAACTATTCTTTTTTTTCTTTTTTTTTTTCCTTTCATCTTCTAGGGCTTATCTAAGATATGCAATGTATAGTATCATTTGCAGTGAAATACAAAATGCATGATGTGTCTGATCTCAAAATAGTCGACATACTGCACAAGGATTTCAAAAAGTGGAGAAGATTAGGTCTGGACTTGTGCTAACCCTTTGTTTTTCTTCCCAATTGCAACTTGGTTATTTTTAAGTTATTTAATATAATATTGAGTTTTACATATTTAAAGGTGACCCTTAAGGTGACGTCAAAGTATCAAACCTATTTACCAGTTACTAGGAAGATAAACAACAAACTAATTTAGGAAAAGTTTGAAGTGATGTGAGCTCTATCACTAAAACAGTTTGGTCTAAATGTGATCGAGATTTATTATGGCCAATAATATCAATCTTTTAATACATTAACTTATAAGTAAATATTTAGATAGCACCAGCAAGAGAACCTTTTCCTTTAGAATAAGTAATTAAGGTCTAAAATGAAGTATGTACTATAAATTTACCTATATAAGGTAAATAATATAAAATTATGAAGCTTTAAAATCATGAGTATCAAGAAACTATTTGGGTTGAAGTGTTAGACCATTGGAGCTCTATTTTTTCTAAGATTAAGTGACCATAAGGGTTATACAGCAGAAAAAAAATTATGGTGTTCAACTTTATTTAAAAATCTGTTTTATGTTCCTTTAAATTGTATGGTGGATATTTGACGTAGAACAACCACACAATTTCGATGGGAAAATTAAACAACAACAAAACAAAAGATAAACCATAGGAGTCAACACCTAAGGGTTGCTTGGAGTCAACACCAAGCAAAACTGGAGTCGACACCAGTGTAACAGAAATATACATTTATTATAATTGTCAAAACTATCTTACAATAATCAGAAAAAGTGCTTAGATAGCAAACAACAAAATGCATAAAGAAAACCTAATTATTAAATGCTCAAGCTTGCTTCATCTTCAAGCCCAATTACTAGCAGGCTCCATCTACAAGGCGACAGGCTAGGTCGTCTTCGTTTTGCTCTTCTGCCCATATGTGCGTGTAATTGGAGGCTTGTCCTCGTGTCCGCACCAATATTATTCTAGGAAGCACGAATACTCCATTGATTAGAGGACCCTCAAGGAGAACTAGACTTAAACAAATACATTGTACCAACACTGCC
The DNA here is from genome assembly GCA_032878915.1 of Castanopsis chinensis. Taxonomy (NCBI): domain Eukaryota; kingdom Viridiplantae; phylum Streptophyta; class Magnoliopsida; order Fagales; family Fagaceae; genus Castanopsis; species Castanopsis chinensis. The sequence continues at coordinate 8,786,254 of JAVQMG010000131.1, forward strand.
AATGTTCCTTCACACCCAAGATGCTAACTTATAGAGTCAGTGCTAAATGATTAAATTCTCCCATTCCTATCAGATGTCAGTCTTTTGGGATAGGTAAATTATCATTTTAAATTTGGTTTAAGATTTACATATTTATCGAACCACTCCACCTGATAGCTTAGACTTTTAGGTTGGAAGCTTTAACATGGTGTCTTGTTTGATTGTTTGTTTGTTTTTGGACTCTATTTGCCAAGCCCGTTTGTCTCTATTTTAATTTTTAAAAAAAATTCATTTGAGCCTAGATGTTATAGCCTTATAGGTGGTGTTAAGATAAAAATTTATACATCTTAAGATGTCTTACTATCATCAACATATAAAAAGTAATATAGTTGGTCCACATTAGCTTGGAATTCCAAAATGTGGTCACTTCTTTTAATATGTATAATTTGTTGTCAATTGCATGCCTGATTTTTGTGTTTCTTCATGCGTGTATCTTGATATTCTCAATTGTTTGTGTGTTTTTGCATGTACAATTCAACCCCAAAAATATTTACAAGATCTTGACACAATGTAAGAATGTTCAGCTCTTCTAAAACAAATGCAGATTTGTCGTACAAATACTTTTCTTCACTTTTACTTGTAATGTACTTCACCTTGGCTCTTGATTATAACTGGATGCATATATGATGTATTTTCATGAAATCTTATCCATCCAAGATATATGGGGCATTCTGCTCTTCAATTGCATTTGATTGACATGGAAATGGTTATTTCAGGAATGCGAGATGCTGCTGGGTAAAGATTGATGGCTTTACATGTTGGAATGAGTTCTATTGGAATTTCAATTGCACAACTTCTTGCTCATGAAGATGCTTCATCTCAAGGAATCAAAAATTTCCAGAGTGAGTAGTTGATCACATGTTCAGTAGACGTATCATTAAAAAAGTAATCAATCAAACTGTGATAAAATCACTGCTATTAATGCGAGTGAACTACAGCTCAAATGGCACTTCCTCCTCCCATAATAATGGGATGAAGGCCAAAATCATGGGTTTAAGACCCACTGGGTATGAGTGTAACTTGCCAATTAAAAAATCACCATTTTTATGTCTCAGTTTTTCTGCATGGTAACTGTTAACTGGAAAAGCCTTTCTTATGTTTTTTGTTTTTATAATTCAATAGTTGGGGGTGGGGGATTTGCACCCTGGATGTATCTATTGGAAACATTAGGAGGTGCTTACTAGTTGAGCTACAATGCTCTTAGCAGAGAAGCCTTTCTTTTGTTTCAAGAAACTTATTTGCTTTACTGAGCTTTTCTTATTCGCTCAGTGGGGTTTCCTCTATAGTTTTATTTGTATTCTATATACATTTTCATGTGTTTGCGGCTCATCAACCTAGCATTCTCAACTGAGAAAAATTAACATGATCCTTGAAAATAATGTAACGATTAATTTTCTATATAGAATTCATAAAGGTCACTCTATAATAACATTTTTTTTTAAAGCATTCATGTGCTCACACTAGCATGCTCTCTGCTTTTTTACTTTCTCCCTGCACATCTGCCTTCATCATGACCTGTGAATAATCTGTGACATAGAGATGGTCCGTATTCATGATCTGCAAGCCTTCAATTGATTGTAGAAGTTTAGTCATGACTATAGATCACATCATATTTTACTGAGGTGTGCTAAAGGTTTTATTTATTTATTTTTCAATCATGTTATATGCATCTCCACTTCTGGCTGAATGGATATTTGGAATCTAGTTTTAGAAATAACATTTATGACTGATCTTTTCGTCCTCTAAATTATAGGGTTGGAGAAACTTCAGCTACTCATGATTGTTTCTGGATATTATGATTCTCTGAAGAACTTCAAGGTTGGAGAAATTCTTGTTCTCTACTTTGTTTTTCTCTCTTATTGTTATGGTTTCTGGAATTTGGTTTACTTTTAATATGGGCTTGAGTGATTCCTGCAGATTTTAGGCTTAGGATGCAGTTTTGAAAAACATATAGTGCAGTACATATTCAAGTTAGAGCCCACTTTTCTGCCACCAAAAATATAATTTTATTGAACATAGTTTTATTTTGATACGGTTATAATCCAGGCCATGGTCTAATTTTGGGTCCCTCATTCTGCATACCTGCAACAACTACTTTTACAGTTTAACGGTCTAATGGTTTGTGTAGCTTCCACTAAATGATCATGGAAATACTAACATCACATGTAAATCTCTGGTGTAATTTAGAGAGAGATCCTGGTCTCTGCTGAATCTGCGGAGCTTATGAAGAACCTAATTTTCTTCTTCAACTCAAATGCCTCCCAACTTCCGCTCAAAGTTCTCCATAAACCAGGTAACTTATGCGGGGGGAAGATATGCATCTCATGAAATAAAGTTAATTGTTCACTTGTAATCAATTAAATCCTGCTTCAGAATAACTGCATATTAAAGTGACAAAAAAGTATAATTGCACACTGAATTCATGTGGAAAATGGCTGCATGTATTAGTATTATAAAGACATAAGCCAGATGGAATGCATCAAGAAGGCAGAAGCCAGGGGCAAAGTTTTAAACACACACCTATAGTAGATCACTGGCCAATTTAGACTGACTAGGCAGTAGGCACCCCCACGTACAGACCATTGTAAGCCAAATTCTACCGTAGTAGGAGGAAACGCCAATATGTGCAAGCAAGCATAAAATCCCTTTTTCAACTGTATTTTTACTTTTGTCTTAAGGAAGCTGCTTCACACAACTTAGTTTCATCTCGTGATTATAACCATGATCTTGGTTTCACCAACCCCAGAGCAGTGAACTATTTCCAGGAGGTGTCCATAAAGTCTACTTTTCTACTATAGTACCTCTATGGCTCCTCCTCTAAAGACTAAGCACACGAATGTCATTAATGCCTAAACAGGATTCAACTCAAACGACCATATGCAAGCACAAGGGCCCTGGACAAGCTTGGCTTATAACGCAGTTGGGCAAAAGCGCCTATTGTAAGGCCTTAAATGAAAAGCCAGTATTCATATCACTAATATCATTCTGAAAATTCACTTTCTCCCTATGATAAGCTTTCCACTTAAACAGTCTAAGATTCTGTTTATACACAGCTTATGTATCCCAATTACCATGACATGATAAATGTTTCTTATAAACTGAAACTAATTTATGCTTTTAAAATTCTCAGCTCTGATTCCTCAATAATGATTCTGAAATGACATGAGGCACGTTGAGATTAGATAGGATTATTATCCTCAAATAAGACTCAGTGGGGTAATCATCGCCAAAGTAAAGGAATGATGGAGTTTTAGGTCTGTACTAGTCTATCCCCAAATGACACTATAATGAACAACATGTTCAAGCTGATTAAGTTTATATCCTGGTTTGGGCATGCCTGAAAATTCTCAGCTAGAGCAAGTTTCTTGCCCTATCAATTGTTAGTATTTCTTATTCCCTTTTTAATAAAGAGCTATATCTTCCCTTGATTTTGGGGATTAACATGACAATCCAAAAGGCAATCTACCTAAATGACATGCTAAGTTTTGTAGCATAATAATATTAATATCCATTGTAATATTTTGCACCCAATTCCTCAATGCCAAAAATTGGTGAGACAGCTTACAAAGACAAGTCTCACTAGCCTAGTTGCCAATGACACTTTGCATTTCCAAATAAAACATTGTCTTATGCTGCTTGTTCAGGTCTTCGAGATGACATGGAAGTATTTGAGGTTGACAAGGTTACATCAAGGAAGACTATTGAACGCCTTTTAGAAGAGTTTGGTGTGATATCAAAAGGCTAGCTTGGGCCGTGGATCAAACACAATTTATGTTCTTAGACATTTTGTTTATTTAATCCTTTATCTATTTTAACAGATGGTGAAGCAGATAACGTATGTAAATTAGTTCAGTTGTTTAAAGCCCAAATGTGGGCAATGGCTTGATGAGATTGAATTGTGGGGATTATTAGAGTCATTTGGTTAAAATTTGTGTTTTTAGAAAAATAAAAAAATTAAAAACCTGTGTTTGTGAAACTAGTCTGAAAGTTGTGGTACTTCAAAAACATAATTCAATTCATGATTTTAGAAGCCAAAATCTTGGATTTAACTTATTTTTCAAAGAAATTGACATTTCAACTCACGCTTTTTGTATTGTCATTGCAATGGTGACTTGGAGAAAGAGAGATGTCACGTTTGACTTCACAATATTTGCACTAGAATTCATAGATTAACAAAAACTTGATCAATAATAGTAAGTTGATTTTTGTTTATTTATTTATTTGTTGTTATAGTAAGTTGATTTATTTGTGAATAATTTCACTCTGATGGGTCTTGGGATTTTTGGTCGCATTTGAAAATTTGTAATTACGGTTGTGAATGGTGAAGAATGATTTGTATATCAAAGCCTCATAATTAAAAGACAGAGGAAGGTGATGGTTCGCATTCCATATCATCATTGGCGAACGAACCCAAACCCATCATCAGCAAAATATGATCCTCATTTTATTTAACTTGAAACAAAGTCTATTTCATGCTTATTTCTTGTATTTAATAGTGTATCCGATGCCTACCACTTGATATTTTAAATTATGTGACACTAAATTCACCTTTAAATCAGTAATATGCATGCATAAAGGTGTATACGGATGCATAAAAGGTGCATACACATACTCTATTTATGTGGATGCATATTGAAAACTTGCATATGCACCTTCATTTGAGATCGTATAAATGAAATCTTAATTGAGTTATTCTAGAACCACAATCTCTACCGTATTATTCTCTACAATTATCCTACATGATAGACTGTAATCAGTTGCCTGTCACTTTTAAATTAACCGACAACTTTTCCTTCACCACTCACAGTTGAACATATATGATAGTTGTGGCAATTGATGTGGAAAAGAGTGTGGTCCTAAATATTTGATTTTAGTTCTATATAAACCCTAAGATCTTCCTGCTTGATTTAATGATGCTTTGCATGATGTGAGTGTTTGTATTCGAATGGAGATTCCTTTTCTAGAGTAACTTAGAGAAACTTAGGAAAAAAAGAGTAACTTAGAGAAAGACAAATTTTTAAGACAATCCCTTTTAAATCTTGTGCATGTTTAGCTTATGGAACTAACTTAGTGGGATCACTGATTGAATATGGCCTAGGAACATTAATGAAGGATGACCTAAATGATCAGGTGGGGCACTTGGTGTCTAACACCTTACTCCACTTTGGACCAAATAGCATCTATTTTAGCTACCCTAACATTAGAGTAAATGGTATATTCTTGAACCAGTGGTTAGGAACTTAAGACGGACCTACACCTGGCTACTCCTAAAAAGAATATATATATATTATATATATATATATATTTGATAATGTCCTAAAAAGACTATTCATGCAACATGTTGACACTTAAAAGTTATCATTTGGGATGCTTATTGCTCACACAATTTCAACGACATAATTTTACCATATGACACATTATTAATTACTCTTTCGATTAAAAGTTAAAACTCAACATAAAAAATTCAAGATATTTAAAAGGAGTTTCTTTATTTATTTCATAATCTATTATAATGTTTAGTTTTGATAAAACTTAAATTTACAATTGATATGTGGGTTTCAATTAGCTTAATAAGTAAAGTTTTTAATGGTTAAATAAGAAATCTAAGATCTTCGCCCCTACACCAAAATCCGATTGGTATCTTAGTTTGATAATAAGAGTTATTGTCGAGAACGGACGCTATAAGTTAAAACTAAAAAAAAAAAGATATTTAGAGTAGTGTATTTCACATGCTCATTTACACTGATCATAGACTCATCACCTTTGCACAAAAATGCTTGTGTTTGTGTATGGTTTGTTTTTGTCAAAACCATGCAGTTTATGAACAACTCAGGCTTGGCTTGACAAAAAGTTTGTTTATGTTGGTTTGCTTAGAAAATAAAATAAGTTCAAGTCTTAAGTTTATGTTTGATTATTAAACAAGCCAAACTCAAACATAATAATATGTTTATAAATAAGATTGTGAATATAAAAACTTGACTTAAATATATATAATATTATATATATATATATATATATGTACACTTATCTAAAAATATATTTATATAGACATGAAATTGGATTGTATTAGTTTTTTAATAGGTTCATATGGTATTAAATTATTAGTTGTAATTTGTTGATGATATAAATAGTTTATTTGTAGTAAGAATTTAAAGAATTTTGAAGAGGTAAATCATTTTACTAATGGTTTCAAAATATATAGAAAAAAATAAGTTAATTAAATAAGTCGAGCTTTATTGAAAAAAAAAAAAGAATTAGGCAATATAAAATCTTCATGATGAGTTGGAATTAGGCGTTTGTTAAAAAAAAAAAAAACTTCTAATATTAGGCTTTACTCGGCTCGGGCCCAGTAGTAGGTATGTACATTCTGGTTTAGCATGGGCCGATAAGTAACTTTGTTTTCAATACAGTTGATGCACACTCCAGCCCGATTAGCAAACCCGAGTACACGACTCATTATCCATTGGTCTCTCTCTCTCTCTCTCTCTCTCTCCCCTCTCTTTTTCGTCTTCATTATTTCCTACCGTACTGTGCAGAATAAAACACTAGATGGATCCACCCAGCATCCACTTCCATCCCAAACGAAACGACCCCTGAAACAGAACAAAATAAAATTCTATCACATTTACAATTAGATCCACATCTCTACTCAAACTCAAACACCTAAACCAGATATTCATCACACACTAAAAAATCGATCGCATTCCTTCAAACGACTTCAAATCTCTACCTCTCACACTGTAAAATGCTCATTCTAACAAGATCTTGAAGAAGAAGAAGAAGAAAAAGAAGAAGATCATGGAGTCGCAGCCTTCCCGTCAATCGGGAAGGTACACATTCGAAGAAGCAATCTCCAGAGAATCTCCCACCGCGTTAACCAAATCAAATTCCGATGCTGCCGCAGCTGCCAGTAGCCAGAGCTTATCGTCGATCCTCAACAACCCGCACGTGGCCAAATCTGATTGGTGGTGGTATTCGTCTTCGTCCTCCTCTCTCGCTCCTCCTGAATTCGCGCCTCTAGTCTCTTCCAAGGCCTCTTCGGAGCTCACCCGATCCGATTTCTCCACCTACTTCAGCTCAATCTCCGATTCCTACCACCGATTCGAGGACATTCGGAACCACTCCACCAAGGATTTGGAGTCCTCCGCTTCGGACTCTCAGGGCCACGGCGGCGAAGCGCTCGTCGCGTGCTTGCGCGAGGTCCCGGCGCTTTACTTCAAGGAGGATTTCGCATTGGAGGACGGCGCGACTTTCCGGGCGGCGTGTCCGTTCTCGACGGCGGCCGAAAACCTGGTCCTGCAGGAGAGGCTGACTCAGTACTTGGACGTGGTGGAGTTGCACTTGGTGAAGGAGATTTCGTTGCGGTCCAACTCGTTCTTCGAGGCGCAGAGGCAGCTGCAAGACTTGAATGTCGAGATCGTTGAAGGATGCTCGAGGATCCGGGAGTTGAAGGAGACGATTCGGCTTTTGGATGTGGATCTGGTCGATTCGGCTCGACAAGTTCAGCACTTGAATGCTACTAGGACTAACTTGTTGGCTCTTCACCATAAGTTCAATCTCATTTTATACGTCAAACAGTCTCTCTCAGCTCTCAAATTGGTACTTAATCTGCCGTGTACGCTTAAGATTATGAATTTTGAAGCTCATTTTGTTTGAATTATATACTATAAGTGATAGATATTTTTTGTGTTACATAGCTTGTTGCGTCTGGAGATTGTGCTGGAGCTTTGGACATCACTGATGATTTGCAGAATCTAGTGGTCAGTGGATCCTTTATCCTTCTTTCTATTTTTGGCTAAAATATGATTTCCGTCCCTAAAGTTTGTTGGTATGAAGTTCGTTTTTCATTCCTACAGTTAAGTACGAACCTTTTTCAATAGTTAAGGGATGAAAACAGATCTTAAAGATTGGGGAGAAAGTGTAATGTTGTCGATAGTTTAGGGAGAAAAAAAAAGGACTTTTAGAGTTTAGGGATGAAAATTGAAATTCATGCAAACTTTAGAGACAAAAACAATATTTTAGCCTATTTTTTTCCCCTCTTATTTGTCCAAAATTTACAGCTTCTAGTGATGATCCAATGTCTACCACTTTTTACTTTCTCATTCTAATTGCGAGTTCAATTGATTTTAATATTAGACATGTTACTCAATAGAATTGTGACTCAGAAATGTAATCTTTGTACCGTTGACTTTAGTTGAGGTTTTTGGCTTTTACCTCTATTAGTTAATTCTAAAGGGCTTTCTTATGATCCTCATTGTCGAGGATGTAATGATTTTTCTTGTGAATGAGTCCGTAACGTTTTAGATGTTCCTGATGTTGAGGCATGTTAGGGAGCAGACTGATTTGAGGGCTGAAAATTTATTATGAGGATGTGATAATTTAGTATGGTACGTCAATTTTTTAGCAGTTGCCAAGGATTATGTTCCTCCCTATTGAATTAGGATAGTATGTGAACCATTGACAAAATCCTTATTTCCTAAATCATGCATTCTTCTTATTCTGTTTTCCGGATGTGGTAGTGATGGAGGATGGAATCTGAGTTATTTAGAGCTGTTTACTGCATGTTTGTATAATGATGTAAATGGGCTATAGGAATTGTTTTGGCGTTAGAGTCCTTAGGGGTGGAAGAGTGAATTTGGCATTTGTGGTTCAAATATAGGTGGAAAATCTCTATTTTCTTTGGGCAGCTATGTCACTGAAATTAATGCTATGTTTGGAAGTTTGGAGGGAGAGGAGATTAGAGGGGAGTAGAGGGGAGGAGAGTAGTGGGGAGGAGAGTAAAGGGAAATGGTTATCCTCCACCTTGTTTGGATGTTTTCAAAATTAAGTAAGGGGAAGGAGAATAATTAGCCTTTTCATAGTTTGTAATTTTGATAATATGGTAAAGGTAAATTTGGTAATTCATTTGTTTAAGCATTTCTATGTTCTACTTTCTCTCTAAATCTCTCCAATTTGAGAGAATTAAAAATGACTGGTTAGAAGTAATTAGAACCCCTCCAAATCCTTTCCCGTCCTCCCTTAAAAAACATCCAAGCAAGATAATTTAACTTACTCTCTCTCCCTCTACTCTACTTCCCTCTACTCCCCATCCATCCAAACAAGTTATAAATATCTATATCACAGGAATATCTGGACTGTATTGGGGGTGATTGGAGTTGTTGAAGTGGGGTTTGAAGTTAATAGGGAAAATGACATTACAGAAATCAATGTGAAAAAGAAGAGGAGTGAGGAAGGAAATACTCTTGGCCTCTTATATTCCTTTAGGCATCAGTCTATAGGGTGATGGTTACATTAGGAAATTGTCCATTGGTTCACTACAGAAAGCTCCATTAAACTGCAAGAGTGGTGGTGGACATCTCCTAAATGTGACTATAGAGAAACTTTGACCCTAAATGTCTTGGCTAATATTCTTCGGTGTAGAGTGGGCAGCTTGCCTATGAAATGTTTGGGGATGCCATTGGAAACTTCGTTTAAGACAGCATCTATTTGGAACCCTTTTTTTTTGATAAGTAAGAAAAAATTTTTATTAAAAACACACAGCCCAGTACATAGGAAATGTACAAAAAGGCAAAAACATTAAGAAACCAAATTACAATGATCTAGCAACACAGGAAGGGAAATACAGGAAAAAGATGGTAAAACAAGACACCATTCGAGAAGAGTAAAAAAGAAGAAAGACTTAAGCTCAATCATGGACCGTTCACGACCCTCAAAACTTCTAGAATTCCGTTCCCGCCAAATACACCACATCAAACAGTGCGGCACAAGCCTCCAAATAACTATATTTCGATGACGCTTGAATTTGCATGTCCAACAATCCAACAAATCCACTACCCTTTGAGGCATCACCCAACATATACCAAATAAGCTAAAGATCATACTCCACATCTCAAAGGCTATAGGACAATGAAGGAGGAGATGATCTACAGATTCCCCACGCCTTTTGCACATAAAACACCACTCAAGGACAACAAAATGCCTCTTTCGAAGGTTGTCTATAGTTAGAATCTTGCCTAAAGCCGCAGTCCAAGAGGAAAAAGCTACCCGAAGAGGAACCTTCAATTGCCACACCATGTTCCAAGGGAAAGAAATGCCAGTAGAAGGGGAAATAGAATGGTAATACCCACTCGCCTTAAAACCTTGACTGTTGGCTGGCATCCAACAAAGAATGTCAGAATTAACACCCCGTACCTTTGTGGAGTAGATCAAAACCATAAACGAATCCAAAGATTGTGACTCTTGGTTATTCACTAAACGACGAAACTGAATGTCCCAAGGAACTCTCCCATTTACAAAGAACATAACTTTAGAGACTGAAGCATCCCTTGTCCTACTAATATTATATAAATCTGGAAATGCCTCCTTAAGAGGACGATCCCTACACCACACATCATCCCAAAACTTCACACAGGGACCATCACCCATTTCATACCGAATGAACTTGGAAAAATTCCCCCAGCCACTCCAAATGAACTTCCACAAACAAACACCATATGCCCCAGACACAGATTTTGGGCACCAACCACCCCCCTCATTCCCATACTTTGCCCCGATGACCCTTCTCCAAAGGGCATCATTCTCCAAACCACAGCGCCACAACCATTTGGCTAATAAGGTAGAGTTAAACCTTCTCAAACACCTAATGCATATCCCTCCATTCTTCACTGACCTACATATCCTAGACCAATTTACTAAGTGAATTTTATGCTCATTCCCCATACCAGTCCAAAGGAAATCCCTTTGTAATTTCTCCATCCTCTTAGCCACCTTGTTTGGGATCGGGGAAAGAGAAAGGAAATACGTAGGTAAGCTAGAGAGATTACTTTTAATAAGGGTAACCTTACCGCCCTTAGATAAATACAACCTCTTCCAACCAGCTAGCCTTCGCTCCATCTTCTTCAAAATAGGATTCCAAATCGTCTTATCTTTAAAAGAAGGACCCAGCGGGAGACCTAAATATTTCAGTGGAAGAGTCGACTCCCTAGAGCCCAAAATCTCCACTAGCTCATGAAGATTAGGCACATCCCCAACTGGAACCAATTTAGACTTTCCTAAATTAATTTTTAGGCCAGATATCTCCTCAAATCTAGAGAGAATCCCACGCAAGGCTGTTATATGATTGCTGTCAGCATCACAGAAAACAAGTGTATCATTTGCGAACAAAAAATAAGATACTGTCATCAAATAACCAGTCCCATTCCCCACTGTGAAGCCCGAAAACTATCCTGCTATGGTAGTTGCAGCCAACATACGGCTGCAGCTACTGCTGGAGAAGATGGAGAAGAAATTATTAAGATGTAAGCGTCTCTATTTATCTAAGGGTGGAAGACTCACATTACTGAAGAGTACTCTCTCAAGCCTCCCAACGTACTTTTTATCTCTGTTTACTATTCCTAAAGTTGTGGTTGCAAGATTGCAAAGTATCCAGATGAATTTCTTTGGTGGTCTTCAAAGGGGTGTTTCAATTACCCTTTGGTGGCCTGGGGAAAGGCGTATTCGCCCTTAAATGGCTATGGAGGTATGGACATGAAGTTACCCATCTTTGGCGGAGAGTTATCTTTGCTAAATATGGAGAGGATCAAGGGGAGTGGAGTACTAAAGTTTGCAGGAGGGCTCATGGGTATGGTCTATGACGAAGTATTCTGGAACGGTGGGAGAGCTTTTCTAAGCATCTGTCTTTTGTAGTGGGTGATGGTACTCATATTTGCTTTGGCATGATAGGTAGATTGGTGATAATACCCTTAAATTCCTCTATCCTGAGCTCAATGTGTCTTCAGCTGACAAGGTAGCTTGTATTTATGAGGTTTTGCGGCATCAGGATGGGGGAAATGTTTTTTTTTTTTTTGATAGGTAATCAGAAAAATAATATTAATGATAAAACAAAAAGAGAAAAGTACAAGATGTTCATGATGATGAACAACAAGAAAAAAAAAAAAAAAAAAAGAGCACACAACACAGCACAACACAAAGAGGGAGATCAAGAAACTAAGCTAAGGGAGGACATAAACTCAGAGAGAAAAGAGCAAACAGTAAAACCCCAACAACGGGATTTTGTAGATTGGGAGCTAGCTGCATATTATTCTCTTCTTGAGTTTATCCAATCTCATATTCTTCAGGATACACGGAGTGATACTCTTTGTTGGTATCTCAAAGGAAATGGTAGGTTTGACACTTGGTCTTTCTACCATGAGATTCAGGATGCTTAGGTTTTGCTGGCATCACTGGCTTGGGAATCATACTTCAAATTGTTGGAATTTGATTCTAGGTTGTTTGATGTGGATTGTATGGTTGGAACGGACTTGCCACTCTTTTGAGGACACTAAGAAGACATTGGAAGAGTTAAATGTTCTTTGTTGATGTCTCATCTCATCTTGTAGATGAAACTCTAATTTTATGTGATGCTAATCTAGATCAGATTTTGATTATTCCATATGGTCTTTATTTGGTTTGAGGCGGTTTTTGGTCTAAAAATAAATTTGGGCAAGTCAGAATTGTTTCTTGTTGGTGTGGTGCATAATTTTGAGTTATTGTTGAATGTCCTTGGTTGCAAGCAAGGTACTCTTCCAATGAAATATTTGGGTCTTTCTTTGGATGCTAAATTTAAGGATAATACAATATGGAACCCGATATTGAAGAAGAGGGAAAGGAGATTAGCGAGATGGAAACATTTGTTCTCATCTAAGGGAGGTAGAGTCACTTTAATTAAAAGCACTCTATCTAATTTACGTACTTATTTTCTATCTTTATTCCCTATATCTGCTGCTGTAGCTATCCAATGTGAAACTTTAGCGGAATTTCTTATGGGGTGGGCTAGGTAATGAACCTAAATTTCACCTGGTTTTGCAAGGCTAATATTTGTACTTTTCTCTCTTTGGGTGGCTTGGGGATAGGAAGGCAAGAATTTTTAATGAAGCTTTGCTTGAGAAGTGGCTATGGAGATTTGGGTTTGAAAAAATTGCCTTTTGGAGGCAAGTGATAGAGGTGAAATATGGATGTGTATGGGGTGGCTGGTGTACCAGATCTGTTTTTGGTCCAAGTGGTATTGGTTTGTGAAAAAATGTTAGTCCAGAATGGTCTTCTTTTTCACGTTATATTTTATATGATATTGGTAACGGGTCAAGGGCGAAGTTTTGGCAGGACTGTTGGTGTGAGGAGACATCTTTTGCAGCTAGCTATCCTGAATTGTTTAGATTTTACCAAGATAAGGAGGCAAGTGTGGCTGAGCTTATGAAGTTCAGTAATGGGATCATTTTTTGGGATGTAAGTTTCTTTAGGGGTGTTCATGCTTGGGAATTAGAGGCTGTGTTGAGCTTCATGGATACTATATATGGCTCTTCATTAAGGGGGTTTGGTGAGGACAAGATGTGTTGGAAACCAAATAGAAATAAGGGGTTCATGGTTAACGATTATTATAGACTTTTGGTGGGCTCTAACGATAGTTGTTTTCCATGGAAAAGTATCTGGAAGCGAAAGACCCCTTCTTAAGTGGTTTTCTTTGTTTGAACTGTTGCTTTAGAGAAATTCTTGACGGTTGACAATTTACAAAAAAGGAAGGTTTGGATATTGGATTGGTGTTATATGTGTAAGTGTAATGGTGAATTAGTGGACTATCTCTTTCTTCATTGTCTAGTTGCTATGGATTTGCGGTCTATGGTCTTGGGTTTATTTGGAAAAGCTAGGTTATGCCGCATTTCATTGTGGGGCTCCTAGCCTGCTGGCAAGGTAAGCTTGGTCCCCGTCGAAATGGTCATATATGGTTAATTGTCCCCCATTGTTTAATGTCGTGTCTTTGGAGGGAAAAAATAGTAGGTTTTTTTGAAGATCATGAGAGATCCATACCAGACTTCAAGTTATTTTTCTTTAGAACTTTATTGGATTGGTTGGTTGCTTTGCAAAACCAATCATTCACTTCTTTCCTTAATTTTCTTGATTCTTGTAATTTTTGTAATTTATTGTTGACCCCTGTACACTCCCTGTGTACTAGGGTGTCCTTTTTGTTATCATTAAACTTATTACTTATAAAAAAAATGTTCTTTGCCAATGTATTCTTTTTGATTGGTCTCATTGCTAGGGTTTTTACCAATTGTTCCTCTCTCTCTGGAGTTAAATGTTTTTTGCTAGCATAGTCTTTTTGATTGGTCTCGTTGCTGGGGTTTTTACTGACTATTCCTCTTTTTTTTGAGTTATGATTTCCCTTAGAATAACTTCCTGATTTCTTTCTTTTTGTTGTTGGTTTATTTATTTATTTATTTATTTTTTTCCATTTTCTGTTGTTCATCATCATGAACAACTTGTATTCTTCCTTACTTCTTTCATTAATAATATTTCTTTGATTACCTATTAAAAAAAAACAAACATTGGGGGTTCAAAGGATATCCCACTGGTTCCATTACCTCTTATGGTGCTTGGCATTGGGGTTTGAACCCCCCAGCCTCCTTCCCCAATTTACCTAGCAAAAACTGCTAACTATGCGTTGCATAAAGGGGTGCTAACACAACTAATTCAAGATTTGTAAACATGCTGAATGAGCCAAATCATCAACATAGTAACATGAATAAAATTTAGACTTGAACATGGAGCCTCAGAATCAAACTTGAAGTATATTTCCAATTTTGTCAAGCCATGTTCTTTCTCAAGCCTTCTCTAATCCACATCAGGTTGAGGGTTAGTTGTGGTTAATATTTCATATTATGTGACTTCTTTCCTCTTATTTACGTTGTTGGCTTATGATGTGGTTGTTCTATATTGGAACATATGGGTATTTGACCAAATAGGATTGTCCAGTTCCTATAGAACCTATCACTAAAATACCCCTAGAGGCGGATAGGGCTAAGTGGAGTGAGAAGGATGACCAGTTCCATTTTTTCTTTCACTTGACCAAATAGGATTGTCTAGTTCCTATAGAACCTATCACTAAAATACCACTAGAGGGGATAGGGCTAAGCGGAGCGAAAAGGATGACTAGTTCCGTTTATCCTTTCACTTGTCCAAGCATTAGGTCTAGGCAATTTGTTGCAAGTATAACTTGCTTGTTAGCATCTAAGTGTTATTTGCATCTTCACATATGAGAATAGAAAGTAGGAAAAAAATTATCAACTACCATTTTCATTTTTCTTACTGATTTTCTTTATGTTTGATAGGATGGGGATGAGCTTACAGGTTTACATTGTTTTCGTCACCTTCGAGATAATGTAGCAGCTTCAATTGAGTCCATTAACAGGTACATGCTTTTGGAAATGGTGAAATTGGTTGTTACAAGGAGGATGTGCCACTGTTTGCATTACCATGAAATTATGGCATGTTTTGTGATTTTCAAAAAGAACCAAACATGGGGCTTTAAGTGTACTTGAGGTGCTCTTCATTGATGCGCTTGGCTTTGGCCAAGTGAAGTTCTTAGATCATGGGGCTTTAAGTGCACCTAAATGTGCTTTAAACAATATTGCATGCGGCAGTTGTATGCTGGTTCATGCAATTGTTTTTTTCTAGAACCTGATATTTTGATTTGTTATTTGTATATCATGTTACCTAAATTCCACCTTTTTGTGCTTGGCATAATTTCATGAAATACATGTCTCTATATATTACCTTTTACTGGACCTTTGTAGATAGTTTATAAGTGGTTAATTTGGTCCTTTTCCATTTCTCTATTCTGTGAAATTTTGATTCAACTGATAGAATATATTGCTTATTTTCTACCAAAATGAATGCTAATCATTTCATTACATAAAAATAAAATGAAGGCTGAACTAAAATTTTGGTCATTGTACATATACCACAGTTTCAATTTCGTCCCAACACATTTTATTGTGTTAATTTTGTCCTTCAACTTTTAAAATCAATGTCCCTCAACTATTAATTGTGTCAATTTTGTCCCTACTTAAAAAAACTTGTCAATTTTGTACCGTGATTTTTAAAATCAAGACAAATTTATCCTTTGAAGTTGACCTGATTGATTATAAAATTGACTTGATTTTTAAAGTTGAGGGTCGGAATTGGCCCAATTATGTATAGGGACGAAATTGAAATTGCCCCCATTGTTCGAGGACCAAAGGCATAGTTTGGCCTAAAATGCAACAACTTGTAGATCAATAGTAACAAATTAATTTTATTCTTGTAGCATTCTTTCAGCAGAATTTATGTGTGCTGCAATACAAGATGCTGGAAATTCAGATGTAGTAATTTTGTCACAAGTGAAAGCAAGGGCTTCCATTCCAACTAATGGAAAAGATGATGATGTAAGTTTTGTGCGTCACTTTTCTTTCTGCTTTGGTCTGTACTAAATGAAGAAAATGTGTCTTTGTTATTGCATTACTGTAAAGGAATCTTCAGTGTTTAGTGATTAGTAGTGCCCTGGGAAGCATTTTTACTTGTGTGCCCTTTAGGGCACTACCATATCAATGTGTAGCATATCCCTTTTCTATTGCTAATATGATTTGAAATGATGTTTTTCTTAAAGTATAGTTTCATAAATAAAAAAAGTGTAATAGTTGCACAACCATAATACACAGGAAGTTACAAAGGAAAAGCTTAAGAGAGGAAAAAAAAAAAAAATTACAAACAGCTATCTAAAATTCATGTTATCGAAAAAATAACCAATTTTGAGGTAGAGAATGAAGAAGCTGAAGTCCATTCATATAACATCTTCAAAAAAAGAACCATCTCACCTTTGAGGGGGAGGAACTTTCCATTCTTGAGCTGAAAAGATCTCTTTTGCCTACTTTGTATGATTGGATTTCGAATTTGAGTGACCTGTCTTTCTCTTCAATTGTAGAGTTTTTAGATGTGTGCGCTTTCTGTTGACTCATTTTGCTTCTCTGTAGTACACTTCCTGTGTACTTGGGATGTGGCTTGTATTTGTTTTTTCTTTCTTCTTTAACAAAGTCACTCATTACTGATGAAAAAAATAATATTTTCTAACAATGAACTATGCTAGGGAGTTAACTTAAAGAGTAAGATTCCATCCAAATTTTTACGTAGATTGCTAATCTTCATATGCAAAGATATACTTGGCTATTAATGTTCTATCTTGCTCTACTGGTAGCTGTGGAACTGTCAATCACCCACATAACGGTGTTTTATTTATTTATTTATTTATGTTTCTAATGTTTTATGATTGATTCAGCATAACACCATAATTATTTTTAACAGATCTACAGCTTAGAGCTTACCTTGATTTTTGATGCACCCCGATATGCATGTTTCTGTCTACCATTGCTCTTAATATGCATGCCATGTTTCATTTTAATTTAACCATTACTATCTGAACCACAAACTCATATTTTGTGTATAATTTTAAAGTAAAATAACATGAAAATTAAACATATTATGATGAGATAGCTATTGATCTTTGGCCATCTTGATATTTTGCAAGCATGGTTGGTATAAGAAGATAATGTAATGTAACAGTTGATTTGTTAAAATACTCTTTAAATGAGAAGTTATGGAAAAGACTACTTCATATACACGGAAGTGAATGCAAAGGAGTCTAATGAATTACAAAAGAATATGTACATAAAGACAGTGATCTAAACATTGGATAGTGTTACACAGCGTGTAACTTAAAACTCACCCTTTATTTATATAATACAGGATGATGTTACTGGTTTGGTTGAGCACCATGTTTTTTGTGTTCGTTTCCTAGTTTTTGTGTGTATCTCCCATGTTTTAGAACTTCCCATTTAATTTATTTTTATTAAGTAATTTTTCTTCGAATATTCATATGTGATTTTCAGGACTTATTTTGGATGCAATCTGTGAACTGATAACTCTGTTGACATATTAGCAGGTTAACTTGGATGAGGAAGAGACCACTAATTTTCGAGATTGTCTTCTTCCAATCATAATTGGATTGCTCAGAACTGTGAGTAGTTTATGCAGTTATCCATTGTGTTTAGACAAATGGCTATATTACTAGGCATTTTTGTTGTGTTCTCCATATTATTTATCTGATAATAAATTAAGAGCATTAAATCAGCTGTGAATGGGTAACATTGATACCTGACTCTCCTGTGCATGCCTTTTGCTGTAATTAAGTCTTGATAATTCCATGACTCTTGTATCCATATCAATGCTTCCTAGATGTTGATGCTGGCTGACTATTAAGGTTTTTATTGTTGTTTTATATTCTTTTCTTTACAAGAAGTTTTGTTTTCATTCTTGGATTATAAAGATACTGTATTAATAATAATTTATTTTCTCAAAGCTTGTTTTGAAAGATGCTGTATTAATAATTTGTCTTCTTAAAGGATGTATATGACATTATTAAAATGTAAGTTTAGAAATTGAAATTTTTAAATTTTTTACTCTTTTTGCTTTGATAAGAAAGATATTCGCAATGTCAAATGTTTTGGTTAATTATATCTATCCATCCTAAACTATGAGAACATTTTCATTATGCATCTTAAATCACAAAATTTTGGCATTGGATAGTTTGGGAACTTTTTCCAGGTACAATAAATTGGGTCAGTGACTGTAGTGGAGTGTATATTTTGGTTTGATGTATGGTAGTTATATAAAACTTTAGTATCTTAATGCCCTGAGCATTCCGGCTAATGGTAAATAAACATGCTAAAGTTTCTGATTATATGGATGTTGTAAATGATGTGGTGTGATGGAGTCCAATCTTTGTGATGTCAACTCCAGATTAGGAGTTGGAGCCCAGTGCTTGTTTTACCTGGATTCAGTAAGCATAAGTGTTTTTTTTTCTTTTTTTGGGGGAGGTGGGGGTGGGGTTGGTTGGAAGTTTAGCCTGTGTAATTAAACTGTACTGTTGTAAAATATTGTCCATTAAAGTAAATATTTTTACTTATATAAAAAAATTTTGATCGTAAAATTTTGTAGTCTAGGGTGCATAATAGAAAAGCCTCTAGAGTTGGTTAGCTGCAGTTAACCCTTAATGTTTTCAAAATTTAGGGTGTTGCAGCAATGGGTTGTTTTTCTTTCTCATATCCATTGGATTTTTTGGAATTTTTATATTTTATATATTAACTTGAATCTCTTTTTTATATACTCCTTTTTTCTTCTAGTATATTAATGTGGCACACTTTTCTAATATAATTTTATTACATATTTTGTTTATTACCTATCAAAAAAATTTGCTGTAGTCGTCATATCTAATATGTAAAAGATTTATCAGTTTGAGGCTTTGGTTATTGCACAACTTGGATAAAAAATTCAAAATGTTTTTGCCATTGATGATTGGCAATTTAATTTTGAAAGTTTTGATTTGAGCGATTCATGAGACAAAAACCTACTTTTATGTGTTTTATTTGATAAGTAAAATGTAATGTCATATACTTTTATATGTGTTTCAAGCATCTCTGATGAACACAATTATCTGGATTAAATGTAATGTCACATACTCTTATATGTATTTCAAGTAATTTTACGTGTAATACATTGGCTAGTTTATGCTTTTAGCCACTGGTTCTACATGCTTTACATGTAATTGTATTATAGTCTGTTGTGACTATGTTGTTATTTAATACATTTACCTTGATCCATTGAACACAATTATCTTCAATTTTTTCCTTGGATTTAATATCTACTTTTAAATGGTTGAGCTAGACCTGGATTAAATCTGTAAAACATCTCATGGTAGACCACTTAATTACAGGCTCAGCTTCCCTCTGTGTTGAGGATATACCGTGACACGCTTACTGCTGATATGAAAAATGCTATTAAGAATGCAGTCGCGGAGCTGCTTCCTGTCCTTCTTGCCAGGTCAGAGTCAGAGTTCTCCCCAGGAGAGCGAACAGTTGATGCAGATGGTGAGAAGTTTATTATGTAATTAGTCCATGATGTATATCGCCAATGAGGCACTTAATAGAATGATTAGTCAATAATAAAGATTTTTTATACGATCAAATCTGTGCCCGCTCTTCTTTACAGAAACAATAGTTTCTTTTGTGCTTTTGTGCTTGTGTGCTGTTTGTTTCAACCTTTTTGCACTTTTATGGTGACTCAGGTGGAGGTGCATCACTTGCAAGCAAGTTGAGGAGCCTGTCATCTGAAAGCTTTGTTCAACTTTTGAGTGCTATTTTCAAGATTGTACGGGTAATGTGCATATGACTACACTTGTAAACTTCATATGCATTTAAGTTGTTAAATTGTTCCTGGCCAAAACCAGAAAAAGAAATTTTTTGAACTGATTTTTTGCTCTAGTTCCCAGACTAGAAACTGACCTCAACCCACAATTTTGCTACCCTCAAGTTTTGTCTGATGGACTGCATGAAGAGGCACAATAGATGGCCTTAAATAAGAGCTTATATTACATGGATATGTTTTCCCCGTAATCAAACTCCGTGATTCCTTCATTTGAAAACAGTAACTGGAAAGATAGTTCTTTTAATTCCATAATATATTCTTCTTTCTCCATTGTGCAATTGTTAGATGCTAGTGAGTTAGCATTTAAAGATCCAAAACTGCCATTTATGAATAGGATGCCAGCTTGAAGCCAAATGGGTCTTTATGTTCTGATTGTTTTGGTAATATCTTGAAAATGACAAATTTGCAATTTCAAAAAAAAAAAAAAAGAAAAAAAGAAAAAAGGAAAGAATATGTATAAGTTTTTCTTAGGATTCAGGTAATTCTTATTGAAAAGTAGTAGTTTTTGTTTATTTACACATGATTACTGGTAATGATTACAAGCTTCATGTGATGTAATATGATTCTTTTCTTCTAGTGAATGCAGGCACATGTAGTGCGGGCGGCTGAAGTGAAAAAGGCGATTGAGTGGATCATGAAGAACCTTGATGGTCACTACGCTGCTGAATCAGTTGCTACAGCAATTGCACTTGGTGCTGCAGCTGCAGAAACTTCTGAGGACCATGATGATCAAGGTGGTTCACTTCTGCCATTTTCATCTCAGAGAGCTGCCAGAGTTTCTTCATTTCAGGGAAAAGCAAATTATGCCACAAGTCCCTCAAATATGTCAATAAATTTCAGGTGAACCTCTTGTTCCTTGGTTGTTACTGTTTCATAATGTTGCTCAATTTTTCTTAAAAACCCATTTTTAAGATTTGAAGGAGGCTTGCGTGGTGGAGTGGGGGTTATGTAGTATGGCAAAACCCCCATATTTGCCCCCCACAAATCATGTGACATTTAAATAAAGGAGGTGATGGATAGTATGACTTCAGGTAGGATAGAATGGCGAAAAAGAATTCACACGGCCGGCATAGTCAGTCTTTGGGGAATCCACAGTGGACCCCAATATTTTGGAACTAATGCTTGATTGTTCTTGAATTCATTTTTATGTTTTTGGGAACTTGGTGTGCTTGGACATGTGCTTATTTTATTGTATGAAACAAATTTTTTTTACTAAGAAATTTTGTTATTACTTTTTTTCTGGTCAGACTTGCACATTATTGGGCATATGTAAGTATAATAATATTGGCAATGTGTTGTAGTCATATTAAGTTGCGTTTGATGTTCAAGTGTTTTCTGTTAAGATAACTCTTCCTAGCCTAAAAGAAATTAAATTACTTGAAACTAGGGCTGTCCATGGGTTATGTTGGTTCGGGCGGAGCTGACCCGTACTCGACCCGATTGAGTCGGGTGACTGAGAATTGGACCCATACTCGACCGAACAAATGGGTTGGACCTGGTGTTTCGGGTGGTGGGTTGAGTGGGTCCGGAATCGTCTCTTTGGCGGGTCTTGGCTATAGATTAGGCAAAAAAAAAATTGAATCAAACAAATGATCAATAAAATACAAATCAGATAAACAAAAAAAACAAAAAAAAGTTAGGGATTCAATTTTTTAAAGTTTGGGTTTTAGTTTTTTAAGTTAATGTTTTGAGTTTGATAAGTGAAAACTCAAATTTATGACCAAACAAATCAAACCAATAACTATAAATCTTTGAGTTTTAAGTGAATAAAATCTAAAGAGAGGGAGAGAGAGATCCGGAATTTTTAATTTGAATTTGAGTAGTTGTTTTTGATTTTGTGTGTAAACTCAAAATAATAGTGCATGACAAGATATGTATTCAGACTAGTCTCAGTAAGAGTGAAAGACAAGACAACTGTATACAACTTCCTAGAAACTAATGAGAGATGAATTTTTTTTTTTGAAGATAGGTGGTAGATTTTCTACCAATGAGAGGAAGAAATGTAGGAATAAGAATCTTAACCTTATCACTTTGCCTAAAAAGTGATGAGGGCTGAATAAATTTTGTTTTTTTTGAAGATAAGGTGGTAGATTTTCTAACAATGAGAGGAAGACACGTGGGGGAGAGAAATTTAAAAAAGATTTCACTATATTTCAGTTGGTTTGGTTAATGTGGGTCTCTAATCCTTTAACCCGCCACCTGAATCGAAATTTTGGTTCTCAAAGGAAGATGACCCGTATCTGACCGACCAGGCTATTTGGATCTGCCCGCTGGACAGCCCTACTTGAAACAACCCTTTTTGTGAGGTATATGGTCAATGACAATGTTGCATGTGGATTTTATTTATTTATGTTTTTTAATTTAATATGTTATAAGCCAAAAAAAATGCTATAGGAATTACCTATGCAATTTTTTTGGAACTGAGTTGTGTCCTCAATTCCATTATATGAAGGTATGAGATAGATGGTTGAAGAGGATCATACTCAGTGTGGTCAATGATGAGCCGGGCACTTGCCTAGTGCTCAGTTGAGGTGAGGGCCCTCTGTGCCTTCGTTCAGTTCCTCACTTTTGGAGCCTAGGCGAATGCCTGAGTGAGGGCCCTCTGTGCCTTCATTCAGTTGCTCACTTTTGGAGCCTAGGCGAATGCCTGAGTGCCTCAAACAATTAGTAAGCCGCTTGAGGCAAGTGTCTCAATATAGTTCACCCAGAAAACGGGGGCAACTTGTAATTTGGAAAATTTTCAATAATATAATCTTTTCATTTGGTAGTTCTCTGTTTGTTTGTTAATTTATTGTTATTTTATTAAAATAAGCTGTGGTCAAAGTCTATTATAAGATAAAGTATAAGACAAAAGACCACACTCCAATCGAGGAGAGTGTGTAAAAAAAAAGACTTAATCTCTAACATAGAGCGTTCACATCCCTCAAAACTTCTAGAATTCCTTTCACGCCAGATACACCATAACAAGCAATGAGGCACAATTCTCCACAACTCTATATTTCTATGCCGACCAAATTTACCTTGCCAAGACTCAAACAACTCAATAACCTTCTGAGTCATAACCCAATGAATTCCAAACAAACAAAACACCGACGACCACAACTCACAAGCAATGGGGCAACGAAGAAGAAGATGATCCACTGACTCCCCACAAATCTTACACATATAGCACCAATCAAGAACTAGCACACGTTGTTTGTGAAGGTTATCATTTGTTAAAATCTTACCTAAGGAGGCAGACCATGAAAAGAAAGCAACCCTTGGAGGAACCTTCGATTTCCAAATCATCTTCCAAGGGAAGGATAAGAAGGTAGGAGGGTAGAAAGAAAGATAGAAACCTCTAACCTCAAAACCTCTACTCCTTGCTGGCTTCCAACACACCCAATCTGGACCTAATCCCCGAACCGTCGAAGAGTAGACCATATCCATAAACAGATCAAAGGATTCTTGCTCCCAATTTTGAGGAGGGCGACGAAATTTAGCATCCCAATGAATCCTCCCACCAGACCAACACATAACTTCTGCTACTGAAAAATCCTTTGTTCTACTAATACAATAAAGTTCCGGAAAAACCTCTTGGAGAGTACGATCTCCACACCACACATGCTTCCAAAACTTCACTCGAGTGCCATCCCCCACATCATACAGAAGAAGATTAGAAAAACTCATCCAACCACTCCTAATACGTCTCCACAAACTAACACCATGAGCACTGGTCACCTTTTTTGTGCACCAACCACCCCAATCATTCCCATATTTCACCTCAATAACCCTCCTCCATAGAGCCTTGGTCTCCATGCCATACCTCCATAACCATTTTCCTAACAAGGCAGAATTAAAACTCCTCAATCGTCTAATACCCAACCCTCCAACCTGCAGCGGCTTACAAACCTGAGCCTAACTGACTAAGTGTAATTTAGAGTCACTATTAATACCACTCCACAGAAAATCACACTGTAACTTCTCCATACGATTTGCCACCTTCCCAGGTAAAGGTAGAAGGGAAAGGAAGTAAGTAGGCAAGGAGGAAAGAGCACTTTTAATAAGAGTTACCTTGCCCCCCTTAGATAGATACAACCTCTTCCACCCTGCTAAACTCCTTTCCATCTTCTCCAAAATAGGATTTCAAATTGATAACTCCTTAAATTTAGCTCCTAACGGTATCCCCAAATATCCCAATGGAAGAGGATTGCCTACAACCCAACATCCCCACCAGAACATCCATATTGTAGACCACCCCTATAGGGACCAACTTAGATTTCCCCAAGTTAATCTTTAAACCTGAGACCTTCTCAAATCTAGCCAGAATTGCTCTCAAATAAGCTATTTGTGTAGGATCAACATCACATAAAATAAGAGTGTCATCAGCAAATAAAAGATGAGACACCATCACCGAGTTACCAGTCGTATTGCCTACAGAGAAGCTAGAGAACTGACTAGTAGTAGCAACCACATCCAACATTCGACTCAAACCCTCCATAACAATATCAAAAAGCAACGGAGACAAGGGGTCTCCTTGCCGAATCCCCTTAGAACTACCAAAAAAATCAGAAGGACTACCATTGATTAGAATGGAGAATTTAACAGTAGAGATGCAACACATTATCCAATTTCTCCATTTTTCTAAAAACCCACAGCGTTGAAGCATATACATTAAAAAACCCCAACTCACATGGTCATATGCCTTCTTCACATCCAACTTACACAACACTCCTGGAACACCTGACTTCAATCTACTATCAATACATTCTGAAGCAATTAAAAAAGAGTCCAATATCTGTCTACCTTTCACAAATGCATTCTGAGAATTTGAAATAAGCCCATGAGCCACCCTTCTGAGACGATTGGCCAACACTTTAGAAATAATCTTATAAATCCCACCAACTAAGCTAATAGGCCGAAAATCCTTGATCTCCACAACATCTACTTCTTTGGGAATTAGAGCAAGGAAAGAAGCATTAAGACTCTTTTCAAACACAGCCTGTGAATAAAAATTTTGAAACACAGCCATAATTTCCGCCTTCAAAATACACCAACAAGACTGAAAGAACGCCATCGAAAAGCCATTCGGGCCAGGAGCCTTATCACCCTTAAAATCACTAATCACCCCAAACACCTCTTCCTCATCAAAAGGCCTATCTAGCCAAAGTGCATCTTCCTTCGAGATACAAGAGAACTCTACATCATCTAATAAAGGTCTATGAGCCACAGTTTCAGCATATAGCTGTCTATAAAAATGGGAAATGCAACTTGCTATAGCCTCCGAATCTGAAGACAATTCACCATCCACCATAAGCCTATCAATAGAATTAAATCTTCTGTGAGAGTTAGTTATATGATGAAAGAATCTGGTATTCCTGTCTCCTTCTCTAATACAAAGGACTCTAGACTTTTGCCTCCAACAGATTTCCTCCATCAAAGTAACTTTTTCTAATTCACCTCGAACTCTCTCCAACTCCAGCCTTTCCTCCTCAAATAAAGCTCGACTATCCTCAAACATCTCTAAATCACTAAGCTCTTGCCACAATTTTCTCACCTGATCTTCAACATTTCCAAAAACCTCCACATTCCATTTTTTCAAATCATTTTTCAAGAGCTTCAATTTATTGGCCAAAACAAAACTCGGAGCTCCTAAGACATTATAAGATTCCCACCAAGATCGCACCCTTTCCACGAAACCCTCGTCATTAAGCCACATATTCTCAAATCTAAATGGCGTCCTACCTCTCTGAAAGGAACCACCCTCAAGAACAATTGGGAAGTGATCAGATAACAGCCTAGGCAAATGTTGTTGAGAGACAGAAGGAAACTTATCATCCCAATCTGCAGAAAACAAAAATCTGTCCAGCCTAGCCTTTGAAGCAACTTCACGAGTATTAGACCAAGTGAAAGATCCCCCTTGAAGCGGAATATCAAAGAGGCCTTGCTTAGAAATAAAATTAGAAAACTCCCGCATAGCAGCAGTAAAAGAGGATGAACTAGAACGCTCGGAAGGAAACCTAACCACATTAAAGTCACCACCCACACACCATGGAACATTCCACCAACTGTTCAAACCAAATAATTCTTCCCATAAGAACCTTCTGTCTCTCACAGAATTAGGACCATAAATGCTAGAAAACGCCCAGACAAACTGATCTGACACACTTGAAAATCAACAAGAAACTGAAAAACGGCCCGCCGCTTCCTCCACTTTATTCACAACCCGTGTATCCCACATCAAAAGCACCCCTCCAGAAGCTCCACAAGAGCCTAGATAAGACCAATCAACATGTTGACCCCTCCACAAACTGCAAATCACAGCTCTAGTTTTCAACTCCATTTTAGTTTCTTGAAAACAAATAACATCGGGCTTCCATCTCCTAACCATATTACGAACCTGAAGCCTTTTGTCCCTACCATTCAGCCCTCTAACATTCCAAGAAATAATCTTCAAATTCATTGATTAACCACCACAGCCCGCTCCTTACTTACATTCCTTGGTTTCATCAAACCAGCCTCAACATTCATTGTTGTCACATCATGGTATCACCCACTACCAGGGCAGTAATGGCAACCAATCTATCCCTTCCAAGTCAAGTTTGTCAGTGCCATCATGGCCCTTTACTTTATCGTTGCAGCATTTTCTTGAATAGAAATTGCAAGATAGGCTTTGATCCAAGTTCCCAAATCTTTCGCGAAACCCTCTCAGAACTTCCAGTTTAAATTGTTTATTATTTGTGAATTTATCATCGGTGGCCTATTTATTAACGTTTCAGTTTTCATCTCTTGGATTCCACAACCTTGTTCTAAACAAACTTGTACTAAAAGCTTTGCTGCATGAATGTAACATTTTTAAAAAATTGGTCATCAAACAGCACTGATGTATTGCGAGAAAACACAGAAGCTGTTGTTGCAGCTTGTGATGCTGCTCACGGAAGATGGGCTAAGCTCCTAGGGGTCCGTGCTCTTCTTCATCCTAGGTTGAGATTGCAGGAGTTTTTATGCATATACAACATCACACAGGAGTTTATAACTGCTACAGAAAAGGTATTCATTTTCGTCTTAGTATTTTAAACTTGAAGGATACAAATTCTGTCTGTATTTATGATGCTATTCTGTTCTCATCTTAGTATTTCAAACTTGAAGGACACAAATTCTGTCTGTATTTATGATGCTATTTTGTTCTAACATAAACAGATTGGTGGAAGGAGGGGATTCAGCATACGGGGAACACTGAACTCTCAGGCCAAAGCCTTTCTTGACTTCCAGCATGACTCTCGAGTTAGTTTCAATAATTTTTTCATTAAATCTGTTCTGAACCTATATATGTATGCTGATATCAGGCTATTTTTTTGTTGGTTATTTAGATGGCAAAAATAAGGGCGGTGCTTGACCAAGAAACGTGGGTGGAAGTAGAAGTTCCTGACGAATTTCAGGCCATCGTCATTTCACTTTGTAGTTCTGAAGCATTGATTTCTGAGAACCTTGATCATGTTCAAAATAATGTGGAAACAAACCATGGTGAAGTGATTGCAATCAATGATGGCTCTCTTTTAGAAGATACTGCACAAGGGAAACCTACTCCCTTGGCTGAGGCTGCTGATAAAAATAAAGCTTCTTTGACTCATAGTAACGATAATAAAATGAAGGAGCATGGAAAATCTACCTCTCAAACCCTTTCGTACAAAGGTGTTGGTTATCACATGGTAAACTGGTTAGTTATCTTGTTTTATTTTTATTTCTTTTTGATTCTCGTCTTTTTCCTTCTTGGCTTTGTAAAAAGCACTCTGGTGCGGTTGATACTTCTAGTTCATGTTAAGCTTTTGGCATCTATTGATCATTTTATGGAGTTATTCACCTGTACTCTGAGCAAGCTGTTTGCTTTGCTCAGTTGTGACATTGTTTATTGATTTATTGTATTGAGATTTGAGATTCTCATTTTGTCATTTTATTTTCACATATATAGTTATACATTATCAGTGATCTTCCCTTTTTTGTTTTGTTTTGTTTTTTTTTTTTTTTTTTTTCAGTGGCTTAATATTACTGAAGATGTTGTCAGAGTACATTGATATGGGCAACTTTTTGCCATTACGGTCTTCAGAAGTTGTTCACCGAGTTGTCGAAATTCTTAAATTTTTCAATACAAGGACTTGTCAGCTTGTTCTTGGTGCTGGTGCCATGCAGGTACTAATTATTTTCTCTAATCAGCTGATTTTTATGTTCACAACTATTTTTCATAGAAATTCATGTACAGAAACTCTGAAGGGTTTAGAATACGTAACTGAAAAACTTTCAGTGTACTAGGGTTATGCTTTTTTTGTTTTGGTTAACTTAGAAATTTCACTGTCTAACTTTTCCCAAAATTCAATTCAGTTCTTTAACTTTGACATTTCTTCAATGTAATCCTTCTATCATTGGTTGTCTAAGTTGTGTTACTAGTCGCCGCAAAAGCAATGTAGTTTATTTATTTATCATGGATTTTTGATACTGAAAATGGTTGAAATCCTTTTCATGCATTTCTTTTTGGTAATTTAGCCTTAAAAAGGCTAAAAATTTATTTTTCTTAAATTTTTGATTCCATAATATTAATTTTTTATTATAAAAAAGACCATAATCCTTATTTTTTTATTTTTCCGGTTCTTTACTCTGTGTGTGTGTGTTTGCACGCGTTATTCACTTCCTTCCTTAGTATGCATCCTCGGTCACTTCAATGGTACGACGTTAGGGTTGCTCATCTGTCACCTCCAAGACCCTCACTATCCCCCAATAGGATGGTTTTCTTGTAATTTGTTTGCTGATTTTATGGATCATTTGAGTCTTCAATAATTTTTAGGCAGCTCTCCTTATGAAGCTTCCTTCTTAATAAAACTTTGTAGTGATTTTATTTTAAAAAATTATGAAATTTTTTTGGTGATTTACTTGCATTTATCTGGCATGTAAATGCCAAAAGTCCTCAAACATATATAAAAAATTTGCAGGTTTTTTTTTTTTTTTTTTTTTTTTTTTTTTTTTTTTTTTAAGTAAAAAAGTTTTGATTTTTTAACTTAACCCTTATTGCTTGTTTTAGACCATTTTTTTTAAAAAATATATATATATATATATAGTTCTTTTTTCTGTTCTTTTTACTTATCATGGTTTCAATGAGAACCACATTTAGAGGGTGGTCATTGTTGTAACTTTTTATTTGAGTTGAAATGATGTTGCAGGTGTCTGGTTTGAA
Organism: Castanopsis chinensis; assembly: GCA_032878915.1. Taxonomy (NCBI): domain Eukaryota; kingdom Viridiplantae; phylum Streptophyta; class Magnoliopsida; order Fagales; family Fagaceae; genus Castanopsis; species Castanopsis chinensis. The sequence goes on from JAVQMG010000131.1 coordinate 8,815,601, forward strand.
GTCTATCACTTCTAAACACTTGGCCCTGGCAAGTCAAGTGATCAGTTTTATATATGCTATTATCCCTGGTAGGTGATACTAAATTAAAATTCTTCTACCTTTGTGAATCTATTGACAAATTGTTTCTAAATCAGTGCGCCCCTGTTGAACTCTATGCTTCTTCCTTTCCATTTTTGTTTATTTTTTGTCTAATTTTGTTTTGAAAATGCTTATATAAAAAATGGTTTCTAAATGTTCTTGTTCTCTTCATTTGTTTTTTGGGATGGTGCTGAGGGAAAGATGGAGAAAAAATAACAACACTTTTCATGGAAAAATAACAGTTTTCATATTTTTTTGCTTAATTGAATCTCTTTATTTTGTTTTATTTATTTTTATAAGTATGCTTATGAATTGAATATTACTATTGGACTACAAATTATGTAACACAGAAAACTTTCAGTATGATTACTTTTAGGTTCTATAAGCCCTCTGAGGTCGTTATATTTCATATTTAACTCTGCATATATCTGTGAATCTAACCATTTGTACATAATAAGATAGAATTGGCTTTTAGAAGTGATGTGGTTAGAACTTAGGTCCAGTCTAGAAGGGTTTAGGAAGAAATGCCAGCAAGAAACATGATTAAGTCAAAGAAAAGGATATTAGGATTGGAGTTAGAACAATCAAATATCAAATTTTAGACCAATGAGCTCAAGGAAATTCAATATTATGAAATAGATAAGAAAAGGCTGCCTACAATAATTCAAATAATGCTATTAGTAATAGCCTTTAATAACCCTAGAATCCTAGTCCTTCACCTTATGCTTAACAATTAAAACCTAACTGTCCAATTTTGTTAGAATTCTAGTGTTAGTCACTTGGCTTTTTAAAATACTAAAGACATAATGATAAATAAATCATAAAATAGAGAAATAAAACACAATGGACTAATGGATTTTTTTTTGTTCAATGGGCTTAAATTCTCATGCATCATGCAGGGAGTTGGGAGAGAACGTCTACCCACATGTCATTTTGGTAAAAGAAGGTTTTTAGTTGTTGGGCCAATGGCACAGGTACCTCTGTGATGCCTGGTGTCTGGGGTTCAACTGTTCAAGCACCCCCTCCCAATTTCCTAGGAAAAAAAAAAAAAAATTGCTGAAAGAAAAAAAGAATACATAGAAAGGGCATTGGCATCACATTGTGAACAATTAGGCATGCCAATTCATGAGAATGAAATGTGTCCAATTTCTGTGTCTTTTATGAAGCAATGGTATCTTTTGTATTTCCATATTAATCCTTGGGTATGGGATCACATTAGAGATTCAATTCAAAAAACTGATGACATAGAGACCAAGAAATCGGCCATTAGGTTACATCTTATCTATGCAGCGCTGATAACCCCATCTTTTGGTTCAAATTACTTGGCAAAAATCTTATGAATCCAATCATTTGCATCCTTTTTAGATTGCTGTCATTAACGTCATTAAAAGTTCATCAATGAGACATATAAGCATGTTTACATAAGATATTAGCTTTTGCAAAATGTAATTTGAGTTATATGTCAAGTGAATCAAGATAAAGTTTGATATACTTGGAACAATTTGCTTAGTTTGTTTGGCATTCCTATCTCTTCTTCTTTTTTGTCCTTTAAGAATCATGCGCCCTTTGTTTTTATGCCAAATGTGCCATCTTTGATGATGATGTTTTGATGTATCTTTATATAATTTTGCATTGAAAAAAGAATTTGTTTGTTGTTGGACCTTTTTTTCTACATGAGTTGGGAATTGAAAAATGTGTAGTAAGTGAAAATTTCATTTTCTGTGCACACTATAGTGACAGAAAATTTTCTTGGGTAATTTTTATGACCCTTTTTTTGTGTGGACTAAGATATCAGGAGAATTCTTTTTCTGAAAGTACCTGAGACACAAAAAGAATTATTGCTGTCGGAGATTGACCGAGTGGCTCAAGATTTTAAGGTTCACCGAGATGAAATACATACAAAGCTTGTTCAGATAATGAGAGAGAGGTTATTAGTTCATGTGCGTGGCTTGCCCCAAATTGTTGAGGGCTGGAATAGACCTGAAGATGCTGATGCACAGCCCAGTCAGTTTGCTCGTTCCCTTACCAAGGTAACTTTCTCTATTGGGAATTGATCATGGACAATAGTTATTACTTGACCTTGAGCATCAGCATTTTCAACTCTGTTATTTACAGTTTGAAAAATACTGCTTACTTTCTATTAGCTGTAGAGGAAGTGAAAAAAGAAATATGTATGAAGTTTTGAAGAAATCAATTTTTTTTTAGCAATATGGTCATGTTCTTTTTGGCTATACACGTTTACACATACCCAGGGCAATAAAGTTACTTGTTTTTACCACTTCATCATTCCTAACATGAAAGTATGAGATGACAATTTAATTTAGTGTGGAAGCAATGTTATGCACTTAACAGTTACCATTGTTGTCAACACCTGTCAACGGTTGATCTATGAAAAGTGGGGGACAAAAGATAGAGAAGTTACGTTTTATCTCAGGAAGTGTGCTTAGGGTTTAGTAAATTACCCTAACACATAATTAGTATTTATACTAAATGCTTTAGTGCACTATAACAAATTTACCCCTAACATGTAAATACTAAAAACACTCCCCTTCAACCTAGGAAATATGTCACATATAATCCCTGCTTGTTACATAGCAAATCGAATCTAGTTCTACATAAGGGTGTGCAAAACATATTCAGAAGTGAGCTCCTATTGAAACATATAGGGTTGCCATAACTCTGCTTCTACCTTTTCCTGAACAAGATGTCAATCCACCTCTAAATGCCTAGTCCTGTCATGAAATAAAGGAATCGAAGCAATATGGGCTGTTTCCTGATTTTTACTATACATAGTCAAGGGTATACTTGTAAAGGTTTTGCAGTCAAGAATGGAATCTCCAGTCTAGGAAGAAGGTGCAGTGGTAGGCGGTTGTATATGATGGTATACCTATAAAGTTTTGCAGGAGCGGTAACAAAATGAGGGCTATCAAGATTAGAACAAGAAGAGATTGATAGCAATCATGGAAGACATGGAAGGAGGAATAATATGATGTGGTTTCAAGGAAGGTGACATAGTCACTAACAAACCTGCATGGAAGTGCTGGGGAATAACACTTATATCCAATCTGCGTATGCAAGTACCCAATTAATACAATTAAGAGAGGGAGGGTCTAGTTTATGGAGTGTCGTGTTGGCGTATCCAGGCTCATAGGAGTATGGTATTTAGAGTCAGAATTTTGCACCCAGCTCCTATAAATAGAGTATGAGGTAATTGTAGCTGTTTTGAATCCTGTGAAAATATATTGCAAATTAGGCAGCCCAGTTTTATTGGTCCCTAAAGGATGCAATTGTGTTATACAGTTGTGGATCCGACCCTAAACCGAATTGCTTAATTGGGAAGTATTGATTCAAAAGCCTTTTGCTGAGTTGCGTTTTTTAGCCCATCTAGATTTCTACCTGAGAGGGTTTCGCTTCTGTGAAACAATGTACCATATATCTGAGCTTCCCTAAAGTATTTAGCTTGAAACAATGTACCAAATACCTGAGAGGGTTGGTTTCAATATTTATTTGAGCACTACCCTTCCTTTTTATTTTGAATCCCTGTGGTTTTCAAGAAGTATTTAGCTTGATCTAAATTTTAGTGAAATGATTGGCTCTGATTATCTCTTCTTATCATTTCCAGGAAATTGGATTCCTTCAACGGGTTTTATCTCGGATTTTACATGAAGTAGATGTTCAAGAAATTTTCAGGTAAGGCTCATCTATAGTATGCATTCAATTTATGAATCTCAGTAAAATGATTGGAATGATTGGCCAATTATTTTCTTGGAAACGCATTTATTATACAGAAAATAAGTGTTTGAATATATTATTGAAATGATCATTAAATGACAATGTTAGGATTTCTGCTCTTTTTTTTTTTTTTTTCCCTGCTGTGATGGATTGTGACCAAGTATAATTAAAAGGAAATCATTTGCAGTTCAATGGACTGTTAGATTGCTTGTTAAATTCTCTTAACTTTAAATTATATATTTCAAATCATTGTGCCATGTTTGGAATGAAGTAGGATTAAAAAAAAAAAAAAAAAAAATTCATACTATAAGAATCTTCAGAGATGTTCAATGAAGGAGGGATTAAACGCCTTTACTAAATGCCCATGCCCTGTATTTTGCTCAGAAATTTGGACACCATCTTAGGTAGAGCTAATAGAAAAGATGTCCTGCTTTTCAACTATCCCTTATTTCCTTTTTTAGGATAAGATTTTAGTTAACCCATATACTTTACTTAAGAAATGAAACTTCCAAAACTATGTATTTATGAGAATAAATATTGTCTGAGAATGCTTTAAAGCCCTATCAGCCTTTAGTTAACCCGTAAGTCACCTCAAAAACAAACCTTCCGCCCCCGTGGGGTCCTCCGCAAGACAACCCATCATCTCCAGCAACTCCGATGAGTCATATGTGCCAGCCTTGGCGCCGGTACTCCTTAGCGCCACCAGCAAAGGAAGAACCGGCGACGTAGCCTTGGTGTCCAGAGCATTGTGAAACTTCCAAAACTATGTATTTATGAGAATAAATATTGTCTTTGAGAATGACTCTACGTATTCACATAAGGTGGGATCTTAGATTACTATCATTCAAAGCTGTAATCTGATTCTCATGAAACATAGGAATCTTTTGCCTTCGGGAATGTGATTCTTGGAATATCAAGTTTAAATGGGGAACGAAATGAGGAAAGCTGACACAATTTCCTGGAAGGCATGGGAATGTTGTCAGGATTATGTGAACCATAGGGCCCCTTAGGGAAACATAAATGATTGTTAAATCTTTGTGACAAAGAACGAAGAGAAAAAGGATCACTTTGCTCAAATTGAAAAATAATTCCTGCTACTTATGTTTTATTTTATATTCAGGCAAGTGGTTATTATTGTTCATTCACAAGTTTCAGAAGCATTTTCACGCTTAGAGATCAGCACTCCACAAGCAAAGGATAGGTACTACTTTTTAGGTTTTATGTGGACATTGAATATGATTCTGTTTATGTTTTTCCATGAGATATAAATAGTTTTTTGTATCTTATGCACCAGGCTGTAGCAACTTCTTCAATCCTCAATGATGTTAAGCACATTGTGTTATGGATAATTGGGAAGTATTGATTCAAAAGCCTTTTGCTGATTTTAGCCCATCTAGATTTCTACCTGAGAGGGTTTCGCTTCTGTGAAACAATGTACCATATATCTGAGCTTCCCTAAAGTATTTAGCTTACCTGAGAGGGTTGGTTTCAATATTTATTTGAGCACTACCCTTCCTTTTTATTTTGAATCCCTGTGGTTTTCAAGAAGTATTTAGCTTGATCTAAATTTTAGTGAAATGATTGGCTCTGATTATCTCTTCTTATCATTTCCAGGAAATTGGATTCCTTCAACGGGTTTTATCTCGGATTTTACATGAAGTAGATGTTCAAGAAATTTTCAGGTAAGGCTCATCTATAGTATGCATTCAATTTATGAATCTCAGTAAAATGATTGGAATGATTGGCCAATTATTTTCTTGGAAACGCATTTATTATACAGAAAATAAGTGTTTGAATATATTATTGAAATGTTGCTCTTTTTTTTTTTTTCCCTGCTGTGATGGATTGTGACCAAGTATAATTAAAAGGAAATCATTTGCAGTTCAATGGATGTTTTTCCATGAGATATAAATAGTTTTTTGTATCTTATGCACCAGGCTGTATCGAGATGTTAAGCACATTCTTGGATGTATCCGATCATTGCCTTCTGATGATTTGAGTAGATCTAGTACTCCGAACTGGGGGCAATTAGATGAATTTTTGGAGAAAAGATTTGGGACCAATGCTGGTTAATAGATTTTATTGTAAAGTAGGAAATTGATTACTTCTCTGGTGAAGGCTACCAGATTTCAGTGAAGCTTTTGAGGATGTCGGAACCAATTATACGACTTCGTGTTTGCCTTGTACAATTTTGAGGTAATAAGGTGAGGAACACATTTATACTTTTTAGATTTTCAAACAGTGTCTCTGTTGCAGGCATTTTTTTTTTGGGCATGGATATAAATGTGTAATGGAAAGAAAATAAAGTATACAGAAAAATGAAATTTATGGTCTGTTAGGATTGAGGGGGAGTCGAGTAGAGTAGAATTGACCCATAATTAGTCTATTTTTAGCCAACTCTACCCTACCTCCCTCCCCCCTCAATCCAAACAAGCCATTAAAGTTTGGATCTTGCAAGTTTTGTTGTACTTTATGAGTGTTTATACTTGCAAATTGTTCATTGAAAGCTAAAAATCTTGAATTTTATGTGGATTTTTGTTTATGATGTTTAGTGCATGAGAGAAAATATTTTAGTCACATATTGACCTTAAGCACTAATTAGTTTGAGTTTGTTCCTTGTAAGCTTGAAAGGATTAGATAAATTTTGTATGATAGATTGTTCCCCCCCCCCCCCCCCCCCTCCTACTCTTTCTTCTCTTCTCTTATTTCTTTCCTTCTGTGTGTAGATCCGGGGGAACTGAATTGATGGTACAACATACTTCTCTATAAACCAAATATGTTTGTCAGTATTAATAACATGTCACTCACCTCACCAGCTGTACTTAAATAGATGTTTCAGTGCCTGTTGATTATGTTCTTCTGTTTGTCTATCGAAATTTCTGAGAAGATCCATTTTTCATGTTCCTGAAGACAAATTGCCCCCAGACTGTTATGGTAGTTAAGAGCTTCATGTTTAACACAACTACAATTTGTAAACTTTGTTCTGAATTTGCCCAAAAAAATTGCTAATTAGATGCTGCATTAGGTGACTTCTTTACACAAATATTGCAACCATAATGATGCATTAAATTATGAAGTTTGTAAATTGAAACTCTGATTTCATTACAGTAAAATATATAACATTATGTTATGGCTTAAAAAATATACTTTTTCTTTATAAAAGTTGTTCAGTTGTAATCATTTATTGTAATTGTTTTAATTTTATATCTAATATGGGTAGAATTATCTTAATCCTAAACATGCGATGCATGTTTCTAGTCAATTTTGCGTTTGAGGACTGTCACATTCTCATGTATTATTACTATATATTTTTTCTATTCAAAGCAACCTTTACATAAATCACATTATTTTGTAAAATTATTTTATTGAAAAGATTGCATATGCATCTTTCTATTTATCAATAATAGGCAAAGAGTTTGCCAAACCGTGTTAATTTGTACATTGTCTTGCTTGCCTTCTATTGTTTTGCATGAATTTCACAACATTTTCTTTTGTTCAAATGTTTCCATGATGTCAAACATTACTTGAATCATGAGATTTTTCAGTCAATTGATAATTGTAGTAAGAATATCCACCCAACATTGAAATGAAATTAACCACTCATGCCTTTTGTTGTGGTTATCAGTGAGTAACCATGTAACGCAGCGTGGAGGGTAGACCTCATTTATGTATTAACTTTACCAAGATGATCTTGAATTCAAGATAGTGGCTAAAGTTGTGGGTTCATGGCCTGCTCGTTGATGCTTGAAGCATAATTTCTTATATTAGAGTCAAATTAAAAGGGAACAGTGTTTACTAGTTATTATTGTATGTCTAAAAGATGATGGAGAGACCTTTGGGTCTCTTTTGCTGCTTTGGGGTGGTAGTTATGGAATTTTGTTCCATGGTTGTCTTTGATTTGGGGGGCTTGGTTTGTCTAAAGAAGCTTTTGTGCTTCACGTGGCCTTTGAGAGGGAAGAAATGGCCCCAAATTTGAGGGTCATAATTTTTGCGACTTCTAGTTCTGTAAGGTTTTCTTTTTGCTTTTTGGTGTTGTATCTCTGTACTTGGTCATTGTGTTCCTTTGTAACATGTAGTTATGTTTATTTCACTAACAAGAACGATGAAATATGAAGGAATGTGAAGAAAACTCAATTTGGCTTGTTTGTGTGGTTGTACACTTGAAAGTGATTGATCTTGCAATGGTTGTGCTACGACTTATATTCTTGGCCTACATCGTAAGAAAATTTGCTTACTGATTAAGATTTTTTCCCAGGTTTCAATTGCTTTAAGGTAGATGTATAAACAGTCACATTCAAATGTTGCGGCAAGAAGGAACAATTGTAAGCAGAATTTTTGTACCAGTCACACTTGATATACAGTTTGTAATGATAGCACCATTGTGTTTTGTTCCCCTATTTGTAGTTTTGGGTTTAGATGGAACATATTGATTTGTTTGAGTTAGTGAACAAGAAATTTGGCGTTGCCTCTTTTCTGTTCCAGGGGTTGAGTTATATCTTTGTAACTTTACGTGCTTAGCTTACAAATGCGTTCCCAAATCTTTGATTAGATTTTTCCCTTCTCCCATGTTATACATCTACGTGTTATCTAGTCTGTAAATACTGTCATTCACACTAATTAGTAAATTGAACTGGTAAGGTGGTTGAGCAACTGCAATTGGGAGTGAATTGGGCCGAGGCAGCCCGGCTCAAGTCATGGGGGAGATAGGAGCTGGCTTTGGGTGATGTTCATGGGTATATGAACGAAATGCTTTAATTTTTGAGAGTTTCTTGTTGCTTGTCTTAGGGCTCTTCTGCTACTTGTCTGCACGTATTGGAAATAATCAACTGTGCAAGAAAATGTGTGCAATGCTTGAAACCATTCTCCCAAAGGAATCCCCCCTAGAGAGTGAGCTGGATCATTTTAAATACATCCATGATTCAGTTTTATATTTCCACAAGAGCAAAACTTAGATATAGTACTTAAGTGTTGTTCTTTAAGTTTTCGTTTTAAGATTTTGTCATGTGAATATTTTCTCATGGGATGAAAATGTAATTTTTAATTAAATAGTTAGTTATATAATTGAATTTTAAGAGGAAAACTTAAAGAACAACACTTAAGGTATTGTACCTAAGTTCTTTCTACAAAACTCAAATAGATGTGTTCTGATATTTTTCTATTTTTAGAAATTACATATAAAAATATATAATTGATAACTTTGCAAAAAATGTTAGACTCGTGATTCAAACATTGATACCATTATCATCTATTGCAGGCAGACAAGACCCTTCGGGTAATTGTTAAGGGTTCAAAATGTTGGTTTAGTGAGCTCTAACGTCAATAAAAGAAATCGACAGTGACGTTCACAGTATTAATTCACGCATTGCACATGCATAATAATTGTGAAAATGAAGAAAAAAACAGCAAAATAAAATTATTTTACTGTATATGCTGTGTGAGATATTATCATTACTAATGTTCCTTTTGTTTTGATTCTTTTAATGAAAGTAATATCTGAAAATTCTTGATTGAATTTCTAAAGCCAATCCATGTGGGATTCCAATTTTAAGAATTTTGGTGTATACATGCTTGTAATGCTGGTTTTTTTAATTGCAAAGTTATGAATTGGAGCAAGATAGATTTAAACATGTTTTGAACCAAATTTTCTTTTAGAAAGATAGAAGAGACGCTCATTATTTGGTTCTGTAACCATTTTGGTAATAGGACCTCAACGTCAACCAAATGCACAGTGTTTTAACATAAACAACATATGATAATTAAATTTACCAAACGCTAAACAGATTGTTCAATCAACACATGGAAATTATTGAAATGGTGAAATTTCCCACTGAACGCATTTTCAAATAGTTAAGATAATCAAGTTCTCTAGAGTTTGTCTAGCTATTTTAGAAGTTTCAGCTCCAAAAAATTGGGATAATCATGTGCGGCTGATACTTATTCTCTTTGAAGCTTCTTTATGGTTGACCATCGAAGGGTGGCAACCTGATGGTAGGAGTCCCTTGAACCATTACCCTTGCGAGTTTGAGGGTTATCGTTCGAGTTGTGGCGCTTCAATTTAAAATGCTATGCCCACATGGATAGCCCCAAGCAGCTTTGATGGTCCTACGCTATAGAATTCGAGTTTAATTGGGTCAAGACAATAATATGACATTCTGGTTTAACTGGGTCAAGACAATGATATTGTGCCATATGAGCCTCTTTTTTTTAATAAAGAAAAGCAGCTTCTTTATAATTAAGTTTCCATCGAGTCTCTAACACTTCCCTAATCTTATGAAAATGACTTGAACGATCTATGATCAACTTTTGGCTTAAAAGCAAAATATCCATTCAAAACTTGTGAACTAACCTATACTTCATATATGGTTTATTGATTCCCCTACTATTCCACCATAAAATCTCCCTTAACTCCATTTCTCACCCTCTCCATCCCATCTCCACTTCCTCTCCTTATCCAAGAAAACGTTTCCGCTGCCATATATTTCTGCCATTGTTGACATCCACCAAGACTTGGAATGCAGTCTTTCAAGCTGCTTGTGTAGTCATGGCCTCTCCTTGCATGGCCAAAATATCTCCTTCCCGATCATGCTCAGCATTTATGTTGGTGGTGCATCAAGCTTTTAGCTTTATATGCTGTCCTAAAACAATACTAAACGAATGGGGTGGTTGAAGAGCTCAAAACTAGTTTCTTGCTGGGAAGTACCCATCAACTGAAACCCGTGTGTGTGTATATATATATGAGAACCTTCAATTGCGCAACCGACATCTATGAGAACCTTCAATTGCGCAACCTTAAGAAATTGGTAAGAAAAATGCTATGTCTACAACATTTTTATAAGAAGATAACTAGATAACTATAGGATTACTCAAATAAAGATAAGATAACCGGTAAAAGTGATAAGAAGAAACAAAGGCTCCTAAAGGTTGGGCAATAGTTTATGTTTAGCGGGAAACTCTTGAGACATTCTAGAGATCATACCAACTTTAGAGAATGCCTGCAAATAGTTTTATAGATTTTGCATAAACATTAGTATTTGTTATTTTATTTTATGTTTCATTTTACTTTGTTATAGAGTAATGATTATCACATACTCTTTATTGCATACCCTTACAAAACCCAATTTCAAAAAAAGTGTGTACAATAATGAGTGTGATACAAGCTTTAACTTTATGGTTTAACCTCAAGCCCCAATGCATTAAAAAAAAAAAAAAAAAAAAAAAAAAAAAAAAAGAAAGAAGAAGAAGAAGAAGACGGAGAAGAAGAAGAAGGCAGTAGATTTTGCCAAGTGAAGAGAATATTTGCTAATTTTTCTCTTTACCTCAAAAAGAAAAAAGATAAAAGAAAATCTTACTATCTAAAAAAAAACATTTTTGGTGTTTTATTACCAAAAGAGTACTAAGTTACAAGAAGTAGAGTGCTGCACTAAATTACTCTTTTGGAATTTAACATATATGATTTTACCTCCTTCTCACTCTATGATACAGTGTTTTGCATGCAAAAAACTGTGGAGTAATGAAGGGACTATGGAGGACATGAATGGTGATGATGTATTTCAGAAGATGAAGCAGATCAAGGACATGTCTAAGGTATTTACGGTAAAGCAGTAAAGCAGCTGTGAAATTTATTGTCTTTGAATCCTAGGTTGTGAATATCATTGGTTTTTACGGTCTGGGCATGTTTGGTTTTGTGGAAAGTGGCTCAAATTCAGACGAAGGAGATCCTGCTCAATCAGTCTGTTCGATTCAATGATCTTACTACGTCTTACGTCTACTTCAATAAATGGTGAATTGTTTTACACTTTTAGCGGGGTTATTTTATGTTATTATGAAAAAATTGTACAATGACTCAAAAAGAGGCCATAGTAATAGTATTTGGAAAGGTTTAAAAGCTCTTCTTAAAGTAGTGTTTTTCAGGGGCGGAGCTAGGGGGCTGTGGCCCTAGCTTTTTAAAAGCTTCATTCGCAGCAGTATCAAACAGGTAGATTACATGAAAATTATATATAAAAAATGCTGATTGGGCCCCCTAGAATTTTGAGGAAAAGATAATTAAGTCCCTATTATTTCTTTGCTCTCATTTAAAAAATAGACTAAGATAAAAACCAAAAAATAGAATAAAATAAAATCCATTTGATACAAAGACCCAAAAAATAATAGCATCTATTGGCATCAATAGCTTCTCTAATATATATATATATATATATATATTGGATAAAATCCTCCTATTCCAAACACCAAAAAATCAGTAACAAACTCCCAAATCAGCTAAACAAGGATAAAAAATAAATCAATCCCACGAAAATCAAGATTTCTTTAAATACAAAAAGAAAAAAAAAAATCCGAATATAATGAAATCTTCCCTTATGTTGTCATAGTTTCCCATTTCCCATTTGTCTATTTAGCTTCAATCCAACCTCCAAAGCAGTGGGCAATGCTGCAGTACCTAGCATCATTATCTCTCTCTCTGTCTTTGTTTTTGTTTTTGATTTTGTTTTGTTTTGTTTTTGTTTTTCTTGCTGATATCTCTCTTTGTTTTTGATATCTTTGATAAGGGATATTCTTACCCAGTCCCGGACTACAAGGTCACCTTGCTGACCTTGTAGTCCCAGCCAATACGAACAAAACCTGTAAGATAAAAATGTTGACATTATTTAAATGTTCCAACTCACCAACAATAGCTAAATGCTGGTCTTCCTGCTAACGTTCCCGGCGTTAGCCCGCTGTTTTCGACAGTTGTTGAACTGTTTCACATGTTTTCGGGCCCACCTCAATTTCAAATTTCAATCCACTCGCTTGTTTCTTATATTTTATATCTCCTCTTAACCATAAAAATGAAAATCACTTTCTTGCAACTCTCTCCCAACTGACACAGCCATGGTCTCATTGGCTATTTCACTTTCTTGTAGCTCTTTCCAAAATCAAATCAAAATCCTCCAAACAGAAACAGAAGAAATTGGAAATGGAGTTTTAGAATGAAAAGGAGATGAGCTCAAAAGTGAAAACAAGAACTGAGAAGATGTCCCTCGAAAACTACCTTGATTTTGTTCTCTCTAACAAGAAAATCGATCTCACCATCAACTTCTTCAACCAAGTCATCTCTCATTTCGCTCTCTCTTCTTCTTCAAATTTCATTATGCTTTTTTTATTTTTGTTTATCACTGAAAACTTAAATAATCCATCTCTCATGTTTTGTGTTAAATTTTGTAGATCATCAGCATGCACGAGTTCAAGAAAATTTTGGTACTCAGAAGGCTTTTAGAAAATTTTGCCTGGTTACTTGGTTTGTTGGACTTTAGCTCTGAATTTATGTGATGGGGAGTGGCATTCTGAAATTGCCAAATTGGTGCTCAATTGTTATTTGTGACTAAATGAAGGGGAATGCTATTTTGAAATTGGTGCTCAATTACTATTTTTGATTCAATGAAATTGATGCTCAATTGCAAAACCTTGATGCCAAATTTAAGTTGTAATCACCATTTTCATGGAATCATAGGTGCTTAATAATATCTAACTTTGTTATTGGTTGAACTTAAGATGATATTATTATTTATGAAAGAATTATACCTATATCAGTATTAGCCTTTGTTTGATTGCAAAAAAATTGGGTGTGAAATCAATTGTGAATGTATTGTGTGGACCCTCGATTTTGCACCTATGATTTAATCAAAGAAGATGACTAGAGTGACCATCCATGTACCCCAAAAATTATGATTGCATTACATGTATTAATTCATTCATTGCATATCATAAAAATGATCTTGAGGTTCTAACGGTCACGACGGTGTGTCTGGTTTCCAAATCGGACTGTCGAATTGAAAGATATCATGAGATCAAGTTTTCACGGTCTACATGCATTGTATGGGGTGAAGCCGATCACATGTGATTAATTGAAATTAATTTTGATTGGTTAATGATTAAAATTAATTGAATAAATTTATGTGATTGGTGGAGTATTTTTCTTAAGCTGATAATATTTAAAGATGGTGGATAATTAGGATTTTGGGATAATTATATTCAAAATAATTATTTTAAAAGTCATATTTATCACTTTGGAATGAGGTTTATCATGAAAATAACTCTGAAATTCGTCCAAATACAGATTTTAGATTCACGATCTGAGGCACTTTTGGCTATAACTCAAAATTCGGACTAGGCTATTCTGGCAAAGTTGTAGATAATTGAATTTCCCTTCAGCTGTCAAAATTGCAGCTTAATCTGAATTTTGAGTAACGAGATATGATCAAAATATGAAATTGGTTCTGATATGAAAATCAGCATACTTTTATCCAAATCTTTTTTTTTTTTTAGGATTTTCCCCCATATGTTTTTTTTTTTTTTTTTTTTTTTTTTTTTTTTCCAACCTCTATAAATAACAGATGCCTCTCAAAATTTGGGAATTCTTTTTACGCTCAAGGAGGGACCCCTCTTGACACTTTTCACCCTCTAGCCAGAGAACCATTTATTTATTATTATTTTTTTTTACGTTCTGAGAGGCACACTCTTTTAGACTCTCCAATTGCTCATATTTGCTGATCCCCTCTTTGAAATTATGGTTTTTAGGTTTCAAAAATAATTGAATAAATTTCTTTGAACTCTAAAATATCCTCTCAAGAACAAGAAGTGCTCCATGCAAGAGGTTGTTTTCAATCACCCTTTCCTTTTCTTTATGTTTTTCTCTATTATGATAAGGCATGTTTTTCTTTATCCTTAACATGAATTGTTAATCATTGTGTTGTTAAAGCATGATCTTGATTTTTCTATATAATTGTTGTGATCTCTTTTTAAATTTCAATAATTTGCATATAACTAAGTCTTTTTCTTAAAATAAAAATAGATCTGCACCTTTCTTAGATATAGATCTAAATTTTTCCTCAATTAAAAACAGATCTGCATCTTTCTTAGATGTAGATCTGAATTTTTCCTCAATTAGAAACAGATCTGCATATTTCTTAGATGTAGATCTAAATTTTTCTTAATTAAAAAATAGATTTGCATCTTTCTTGGATGTAGATCTGAATTTTTCTTAATTAAAAACAGATCTGCATCTTTCTTGGATGTAGATCTAAATTTTTCTTAATAAAAAACAGATCTGTATCTTTCTTAGATGTAGATTTGAATTTTTTTTTAAATAAAAAATGGATCTACATCTTCATTAGATGCAGATCTGAATTTTTCTCAAATCAAAAACTAATTTGTATCTTTCTTAGATACATATCTGATTTGTTTTTTTTTTTTTTTTTTTTTTTTTTAACATGTGCAGATTTTGGAACAAAGAAAAAGATTATGCATGATTGTGTTTATGGTTATTTTGTTTTGTTTGGTTCATGTAGCATAAATTTATTTCATAATGAAATTCTCTTCTTAAAAAATCTTTTTCTTGTCTTTTACACGTATAAAAATAGATTTGATTTTTTTTATTTATCAAAAAACATTTTTTTTTATCATCACAAAATAGATCTGATCTTTTACAAACTTAAAACCATTTTTTCTACATGTTAAAATAGATCTTATTTTTTACAAACCAAAATCAATTTTTTTTTAATAGCCAAAATAGATTTGAATTTTTCTCACCAAAAACCATTTTTTTTAGATTCTTAAAAATAGATATGGCATTTTTAAACAAACTAAAATCAGTTTTTTCTGTTACTAAAACAGATCTGAAATTTTTTAAAACAAAGAAGAGGATTTATTCATAAATAAATTTGTGTGATTTAGTTTTGTTCATATGGACAACTTGTCATTCATAACATGCATAAAGGGTACATTGGTCATAAGAGTCTAGAAGACTAGACTCTGTCTAGGCAGAATGGGTGCTTAACACCTTCCCATTCCATAGCTTAGCTTTCGAATTTAGGTCTTTAGATAAGTAGATCTAAGCCTTGTCTTTATTTTTATTTTGTGTAGAATGTAACTAGGACAAGAAGTCATGTAATTATTTGGTAGTTTGTAACTGGGACCCAAAGCCCTGTAATATTCAATTTATCAAACATGTATTCTTTTTTATTCAATTAATGAGAATGGAACAATTTAGACATGTGTTTTGTATTTGTTTTTTTTTTTTTTGGTATAAAAAAAATAAGAGGTGACTCCAAACCACTTACCCAAAAAGAGAGGTGCCCTAAAAAGCACTCCAAAAATCTCTCTTTTTTGAGAGGCACTTTGGCGGTCTCTCACAGTGGCGACTCCACTGGGGATGTCGAGGGCTAAACTTCATATTAGACTTAAGTGACTAAATGTGTACCCTTGTTTTGCATGGTCATGCATGATATAGTTGTTTGTTTGTTTACTTATGTTTGATGGGATGTTGTATGATATTTGGTGTTTGTTTTGCTTGTTAAAATCTTTCCCTAACTGTCATAGTGTGTGTCATCCAAACAAATATGTATGCATCCCTTTTCAACAACTTGTGGTGGTAGTAACCATGGATCATCGGTTTTCATTAGATTCGGGTACCTAGTGGCGAACTCACCAACTCATAGCCCAAGATCATTGGATCATTTCCTGTTGACTGTAAAGGACAAACCATATTGTTGGGACCAACGCAATGTTCATTACATTACAAGTTGGAAGGTGTAACGTCTTAGCTATAAGAAACAATATAACAACAAACCCACCCTACAACGTTATGACTTAGAACCTACCCTTAGGTCAGTTCCTGTAAAAATTGCATTGCATGTTGTGTGTGTTTGTTTCGTTTGGTTGGTTGATGTAGATAGTAGCTTTAATTGACCCAAAAGAGCTAGTTCTAGAGAGAGAGAGAAAGCAAGGAGGAAGAATTTGGTCAAAATCCAAAGGAAGGCTGCAAAGAGGACCTAAGATTGACACTCAAGCCATTAACTCCAGTTCCAAGCTCATCACTCCCATCACAGTACTTGAAGCCTGTGAGCATAGAAGACACCCCGTTGCTGCAGCATCACAATCCCATATCTGACCTACAAGATACTTCAAACCCCAACCAAATCACCTAATATCCATAAACGGGGGGAGACACTTCAAACCCCAATCAAATGACGAAGCACCAACATATTGGGGGAGACACTTTGAACCCTAATCAAGTAACCCAACACCCACAAATAGGGGGAGACACTTCAAACCCCAAGATACCGATTCCAATAACCCAACAAAAATTGTCCATATTACAAGGGGGGAAGACACTTCAAACCCCCACATTTGGAGACATACAACCAAAAGCCAAAGTCCACCTAGATTCAACCCTAATGAGCCAAGAAAGAATTGAAGATGTTCTCAACTCCATCCTGGAAAGGTCAAAAGAAGATAAATGAAGAGCTAGCCTAAATCTCCCAGATAGCCAACTCTACACTACAAGTTAGTTTAGCTAATCAAGTTATGCTCTCCACCTTATGCAAGGATAATTCACCAGAACTCGAAGAGATCCCACACTTCCAATTTCTAAAGAAAAGAGCTGGAGAGTTCAATGAGTTGTCTTTCCAACTATCCTCTCCAAACAACAAGAACATGTCAATGGACTCAATCCCCAAGAAGGTAGTGCCCTACCACATCAGTAACGGTGCAGTTAAACCATCAACAAGCAATTATAGGCATTAAAGAAATTTTTTAGAACTACACATGGCCTTGAGTGAAGCCTTGGAGAAACTACAAGCTAAGGGATTACTGAAGCCATTGGATCCCAAGCAAATACCACATCTCATGCAGCTAGAAGATATAATCCTAATGCTCATTGTAGATATCATCAAGGGAAAGGCCATACAACTAATGGATATTATAACTTAAGGCATGCCATTCAAGATCTGATTGATCAACAAGTCATCACTCCGCCTTCATCAGCCAGTCATCCTAACTTTGTTTCAACTTTATTTTATAGGTTTTTTAGATTGGCTCTTTGATTTTATTGTTTATTTAGGATTTTCTTTCTAGTTGGTTATTTACTCAATGAAGTTCATGTAGTGTTTGGTGCATTTGATTCATCATGTTATTCATATGAAAAAAAAAATCTAAAAAAAAAAGAAAGAAAGAAAAAAGAGTTTTTTTTTTTTTAAATTTGCACTAGGGGCATTGTGCCTTCTTAGTAACCTTTTTCTAAAAACCTTTTTATTTTTTGTGTTTCTTCAAAGACTCCAAAATGTTTTCAAAAGCCATCTATTCAAGAGAATACAAGAAGATCCATTTGGCAAAACTTTTTCCAAATCATGATGATTAATTACTCTACCAATCAATTTGTTCCAAGGAGGGATTTAACTTCATTCAATCCATGTAAGGACTTTTGATAAACATTCAAAATATGATAAGAAAATGTCCTAAAAGGCAATCAAAGAAATACATCCATTCATCCAAATTTCTCAAACCACATACACTCAATCCCAATCTCTCAAAATTTTGTTATATCATTGGAGCATTTGAACCCTTATTCCAAGAATAATTTATTAAAAGAGTTTAAGTTGTTATGCTTATAAGAAAGCATTACTAGGGATAGGAGACCGCCTTTAATAACCCACATTATTCCTTGACACCCATTACAATAATTATCCATTGCTAGCCAACTTGAGCTTTCAAACAGTTAGCCTGTTTTTCAATGAACCCACTAAAAACTTAAACCTTAGGTGGAGAAATTAAGCATGCATGCTTAAATCTCAAGATGAGGAAATGTTGGCCTTATGGATTCAACGCCACTTGGTAACGTCTTTAATGAAGACAATATGACAAGTTAAGAAGAGGGAAATTCATCAAATTCAGAAAAGAAAGTTCATTAAAATTAGGTAGAAAGGAAATCCATCAAAGAGAGATAAGATTTTTGAGAAAGTATCAAACTGTGAGAAAAAAGAGAAGGCCCCAAGCTAGAAAAGACTTCAACGAAAAAAGAGAGAGAAGTGAATGCAAGAATTTTCATAAAGTTGTGAGAAAATACTGATTTATCAAAAGACACAAGAGACATGAATTTCATGAAAGATCATGCAAGTTGAGAAAGATGAGCAAAAATGAAGACTCATCAAGAGCAAAATCTAATCAAATTGAGGAAGATGAGAAAAAGAAAAAATAAGACACATTTCATAACAAAAAGGTGTGTTCAGTCAAGTCAAGAAAAATGAAAGTGTAAGAGAGTATCAAAGAGAAATACAAAATCATCCAAGAAAGATGAAAGTTTTTCAAATTGAAAAAAAAAAAAATGTAGATGAGTTAGAGCCAATAAAATTCCAAAAAAAAAATAAATAAATAAAAGAAGAAGAAGAAGAGCTTGCTAGGCTGAAAACCGGAAAGGACGATCTAGGAAAAAATTAGAGCAAAAAAAAAAAAAAAAAAAAAGAGCTCGCTAGGCTGAAAACCTGAAAGGGTAGTCTAGGTAAAAATTAGAGCCAACAAAAAAAAAAAAAAAAATTCTTTCACCAAAAAAAAAAAAAAAAATGAAAGTGAGTGATTTGACCATAAGATAGGATGCTAAGAAGACCAAAAAGGGAGAGTTGAAAAAATCAAGGCCAAATAAAAGGAATCAATGAAGACCAATGAGAAGATGGTGAACATGACAAGGATTTTAGCACAAGAGTTAATCATGGGAGTTGTGAAAATATCTCACTCCTCCTATCACTAGTCTAGCTCTTCTCCAAACAACAAGACTACTCTCTCATGACAAAGGGTGAATCACTGAGAGACGGTCATCTCATCATCATAGGTAGAGCTAGAAGCATTATCACTATCATCTTCACTATTAGAAGACTCCACAGAAGGATTAGGCGAGGGAGAAAGAACGAAGCCACCAAGACTAGACTGTCAGCGAGCGATCTGTCCAATCCCAGTGTTCATCTAACACATCTCATCAGAAAGGTGGTCAAGACAACTACCAAAATCAGCTTTCATATGCTAAAGCTTATCCAAGATGGCAATAAGAGATGCCTTTACTCTAGAAGAAGAAGATGGAGAAAATGAAGAGGGGAGGGGAGGGGGAGGGGGTTGAGAGGCATCGGTAGCATTCTCAGCAACTCGAATGTTAGCCTCCTCTAGTTGGGTGGAAGTAGACTCCTCACGAGGCCGTTTGGTCCTAGAAGTCAGCTAAGCAATGCTCTTTTGTAAAGAATCCTGATTAATAACACCCATGATAAAGAAATGAGGGGCAGGAGGAATAGGAACATGCATATGTGTGAGAGTGTGTGTGATAGCCGAAAGAAAGATAAGCTTATCATGTGTAGCAGTGTCTTGATAGATATCTATCATAGATACTATCATATGTGAAGGAAAGTCTATAGAGAGACCTTCCAAAAAAGAGAAAAGAAAATGAGCACGAGGCATAGTGATGGTGTTATAGTGAGACCGTGGAGTGAGTACAAATTTCATCACCATATTAAGGATCCTTGAACCCTTAGCAAAGTCATGGGTAGTGAAGTTAAGAGTTTCACCCTATAATATGGACCTCTCATAGAAGCATGAGGCTAGCTCATCTCGAGAGATAGAGTGGAGACAAGGATAACTAGGCTAGTTCGGATGACCTATCCTAGGGACGTGTAGAATAACAGTAATGAGTTTTGGTGTAACTACAATACATGTTTCTTGGAATACCGTAGTAAACTAAGGGATAGAGGTATCAATAGTGTGTATGTTGGAGTAGAACTCTTGTATAAACACGCTGGGACATCAAAAGAGTTTCTCACATAGAGATTCCCAACCCTGAGAGCTAAATGCATCAGGTAAAGGAGTGTCTAAAAAATCAGACAAAACAACCTGTCGTTCGGAGTGAATTGACTGTTCACAAAGTTCTCCTCAAAATATTTTTGGGATTTTGAATCATAGAACCTATCTTTAGGGGGAAGAGTAAGAGAAGAAGAAGAACCATGACATGAGATCGGATTCTTAGAATGAATGGATTTCTTGGGTGCCATGGCAGGAAACTAAGGAAAGAGCAAACAGAGAGATGCAACAAGAAGAGATGCTCAAGAAAGAAGGAAAAAAAAAAGAGCAATGCATGGTAATGTGTTAAGGACATATTTTATGTAGTTGGTTAATCCTTTGACAAAACGCACTTTACTTATATTTGAGTAGATCTAGGATGTGTTTAATACTTCAAAGAACATGTTGTTCAAGTCTAGTATTAAAGCCATGAAGATTGGACCAAGAAACAAGTGAAGAAAAAGTGTTCACTAAAGCTGGACAGATAGCTGGACAACTGCTGGACATCTACGGACACCTGCTCGACAGCTTTTCGACAAATAGCTATCTATCGAGATTTAATGAATGAAGCTCGATAGCTTCTCTATCGATCGAGCATCTATTGAGGTTATGAAAATTCAGATTTTTAGATCTGATTTTTGGCCCATGTTTTTGTATTTGTGTAGGGTTTTTTTACTCACAACTCTAAACATATATAAGGCTTATTTTAGAGGCCGTCACAGAAGAAAATACAAGGTGAGCATATGCAAAAGGTGATCGAAGCCTTATTCTCTCTGAAAGAAGCTACTGCGTCTTTACGCCTTAGGATTTTGTAACCAAGTGCTTCTTGATCTTCATTGTTGATGAAGTGAAGAACTTTGCAGCCAACATTCTTCTTCCTCAAGTTGGTGAGTGAGTCACGTACTGGGATCCGTGCATAAAAGGGTGGCGTTTATGTATTGAAGAGTTTAGAGGTTCTGAAGCGGTAGAAGGTTTCTACTGTAAGTTCATCTACGGAGATTGTAGAGTCTAAGGATAAAGGTTTTGTACTAGATCTGAAACTTCTCTTTACTATAGTGAATTACTTTTCGAGAAGGTTTCCCCCTAGGTTTTTTGCTGTGAAACTTGTTGGTTTTATTGGTTTTCCTAGGTCATCATATCTTGTCTTATTTACTTTTCCGCTGCATATGATTTTGACATGATATTGATGTTTGTTTGTTTTAACAAGTTTTATTCATAATACACCTAATTAATAACTTGGGTTAAAAACTTGTTAATTCTTTCAACTGGGGTATAAATTGCACAACAAGTGGTATCAGAGCGGGTACACTCTGATTGGATTAATTTCCTGAGTGTGATCCTTGATCCCCGTTGTCATGGAAGCTCTTGATTGTTTTGATTTGCATGATCTTGTGTTGAATGATGATGATGATTTTCAAGATGCCTATTGCAAGCTTTATAATATTTGTATGAAATCTCTTGAGCGTTCTACAAAATTAAAAGCTTATTTTAAAAAGGTCAAACTTGAAAGAGATGATTTGATTGCAAAATTGGATGAAGCAAATAATTTGAATGAGAAATTTAAAAATCAAATTTCATCTTAGGTGAACAAAATAAAGAGTTTGGAAGAGCGACTAGTTGAATTTAAAACTGAAATTGAAAATTTAACTAGTGCCAAACTTTTTGTTGAGCCTAACTCAAAAGAAAAAGATTTTTATATTCCTCCATTTAAAAGGAATGATCAAGAGTTGAAGGCTAATATTGCTAGGATAGACAAAGGTAAACAATCTGATGTTAACGCTGAAGTTTCTAAACCTATGTCTAAAACTCCTCCTATGATGAAAGAAAAATCTGTGTTTGTCCCCACTTGTCATCATTGTCACATTGTTGGTCATATTAGGCCAAATTATCCTAAGTTGAGGATTCTGTCAACCTTTAAGGTTAGACTTTATTCTAGGAAGCCAAGTAGCTCTAAAACTGCTCATGTTTGTCACCATTGTGGTGTTTCTGGACACATTCATCATAATTGCTTTAAGTTGTATCATCAAAAGCAATTATCCAAACGGTCACAGGTTTCCTCTCAAGGACCTACACCTTTGTTTGGAGAGTTGTTAAAAGTTTTGAGCTTTTTAACTCAATTTTAGGAGAATCTTAATTCTTCTATGTCCTTTAGTAGACATACTAGGACACGTGCCTTTTCATCTTTACGGCCAAAGACTCGTGCTGTGTGGGTGAGAAAGGAGTCTAAGACTTAATTGTTTTTTCTGTTGTCCTCTACTTTAATTCTTTCTATCTAAAGTAGGACTTTCTTTGCTTGATTTCTTATCTGCTTTTGGAATCATGCTTTCATGCATCTGCACCTTTCTATCATGCTCTCATGCATATGCATCTTTCTTTCATGCTTTCATGATTGTTTGTCTGTTTTTGTTTGGTTGTTTAGTTTTTTTATTTTGTTTTGTTTTCAAAATTGAAAAAAAAAAGGAAAAATTAGAAAAATACAAAAATAGTGTGTATATGTGTATATTGGTTCTTGTGAACCTTAAAATGGCCATTGAAACAAAGTTTTCTAAATTTTGTATCTCTTGTAACTTAGATGAGCATCTCTATACACAACTAAGCAAGTGAGCTTTGTGGCTCTTTGTTTGTGATGAGTAAGGTTAAGTGATCTCTTGTACTTAACACTCGTATCACTCTTTTTGACAGGTAGGACTAAAAAATCCTAAGAGAAGGAATAAATAACCATCTCACCGCTGTCACCCGCCAAATATGAAATGACATTTGTATGTTTCGACATAGCAAAAGTGCAATGTCAATGACATCTGTATGCTTCGGTATAGCAAAAGTGCAATGTCAAAAAATTTAACATAATTGGATATTTCTTTTCTCTCTCTTATATGCCCATGCATGGTTTGCTTAATAAAAAGAAAATATGCAAAGAAAATAAAAGCAAAAAGAACAAAATGCTTTAAATATGATTGCAAGCGTGTTTTATAGGAGATGTGGGAGTTATAGGATGTACTTTAAAGATGATAGTCCCCATCAAACGGTTATAATTGTGTGTGAGTTAAAGTGATTTTCTCATATCTCAAATCGTCATAACATAGAAACACTTATGCAATCTTGCGATATTTTTCACATACAACACGCAATATTCTTTGCTGCTTTTGATACATGTGCAGGTACAATGTGATTTGGCCATCACAAGGTTTACATGCGTTAATGTATGCTCACTAAACTGTCTTAATTTTTTTTGAAATATAAAATTGGTTAGACTTGTTTAGTGTGTGTGTGTGCGCGTGTGTGTGCGCGCGCGCGTGTGTGTGTTTTGGATCAAAATGCATAACATTTTTCTTATTGAGAGATGTTTTTGAGAGGTTAATATATTGTTTGGATCTTTGGTTGAGTTGCATACTTGATTGCATTCATATCTGTGTTTTTCCCTCCTTGAAAAACTGTTTTTAAAGCATCTCGACACCTCCTTGACACTTCTCGATACCTGGTTTATCTGTCGAGCTCTTCAATTGCATCTTATCACAATCTTGACACCTCTTGATAGCTAGGTGGATCGATTGAGATATCTTCTATCTGCTCGATAGATCATTGACACCTTCTCGATCCATCGAGGTTGATTCGATAGCTTCTCGACACCTCCCGATTGATCGGGATATCCTTGCATGCATTTCATTTTTCTTTGTCTTGCATGTTTCTCTTATCTTGTCATTCATAGCATCTTATTTCATTACATTCATGCATTTTTATGGATTCTTTATGCCCTCTTGATCATCCTTGATCATCTTTATGTTTTTCGGGTAAAGCTTTATAGTTTCCTATACCCTCTATCAATCATGACAGAAAGGGGGAGAAATTGAAGAATTTGTGGTTTCTTTCTTTAAGATTCTACAAGTTAGGGGGAGAAATACATGCTCTTGTAAGGGGGAGTTGTATTTCATCTTGTTAGGGGGAGTGTTTACCTCCTTGTTCATGTACCTAGGTCTTATGACCATTTTTACATACAACATGGTA
Organism: Castanopsis chinensis; assembly: GCA_032878915.1. Classification (NCBI taxonomy): domain Eukaryota; kingdom Viridiplantae; phylum Streptophyta; class Magnoliopsida; order Fagales; family Fagaceae; genus Castanopsis; species Castanopsis chinensis. The sequence goes on from JAVQMG010000131.1 coordinate 8,840,039, forward strand.
TTTATCAAGTGGTATATATATGATGATGTACGTTTTCTTCACTTATCTCTACATGTGCTGTTTCTTTTCTATTTTTATACACATGTTTCTTTATTTGTATGCAATTTATTATTTCTACTTCACACAAAAATGCCTTGATGTGTTTTGTTTAAAGTGTTTCAGAAGTACAGGTTGTCAAAATCTTTTATGCCATGAACTCTCTTCTTGCAAAGTTTTTCAAGAGTTTGTGTTAGGATAGACTTTATTGTATTCAACAAGTGAGTATGAGTTGAGTGATTTATGACTTTTCTCATATGTTCATTTGTTTGTTATGATTTTGTTACGGATTGCTAAAAGGAGAGATTGTTAAGGACATATTTTATGTAGTTGGCTAATCCTTTGACAAAACGCACTTTACTTGTATTTGGGTAGATCAAAGATGTGTTTAATACTTCAAAGAACATGTTGTTCAAGTCTAGTATTAAAGTCATGGAGATTGGACCAAGAAACAAGTGAAGAAAAAGTGTTCACTAAAGCTAGACAGATAGCTGGACAGATAGCTGGACACCTGCTGGACACCTACGGATACCTGCTCGACAGCTTCTTGACAGATAGCTATCTATTCAGATTTAATGAATGAAGCTTGACAGCTTCTCAATCGATCGAGTAGCTATCGAGGTTACCAAAATTCAGATTTTCAGACCTGATTTTTGGCCCATGTTTTTGTATTTGTATAGGGTTTCTTTTCTCACAACCCTAGACATATATAAGGCTTATTTTAGAAGCCGTCACAGAAGAGAATACAAGGAGAACACATGCAAAAGGTGACCAAAGCCTTATTCTCTTTGAAAGAAGCTACTGCGTCTTTGCGCCTTAGGGTTTTGTACCCAAGTGCTTCTTGATCTTTATTGTTGATGAAGTGAAGAACTTTGCATGCAACATTCTTCTTCCTCAAGTTGGTGAGTGAGTCATGTACTGATATCCGAGCATAAAAGGGTGGCGTTCATGTATTGAAGAGTTCAGAGGTTTTGAAGTGGTAGAAGGTTTCTGCTGTAAGTTCATCTACGAGAATTGTAGAGTCTAGGGACAAAGGTTTTGTACTAGATCTGAAACTTCTCTTTACTATAGTGAATTGCTTTTTGGGAAGGTTTCCTCCCAGGTTTTTTACTGTGAAACTGGTTGGTTTCATTGGTTTTCCTGGGTCATTATATCTTGTCTTATTTACTTTTCCGCTGCATATGATTTTGACATGATATTGATGTTTGTTTGTTTGTTTGTTTTAACAAGTTTTATTCATAATACACCTAATTAATAACTTAGGTTAAAAACTTGTTAATTCTTTCAACTAGGGTCTAAATTTCCCAACATAATGCATGAACATGTTATGTATAAAACAAATAGCATCATAGGAAAAAATTTAATCTAAACTACAACACTCAAAATATTATAATCAAGCACACAACCTAGAGTGCATGAAAACATTATTACAATGCTAGAAAATGCAATGCATGGGCATGTGATAACATTACTACAATACCCACCCCACGAATTTCATCAAAAACACATAGCCCCCAAAATTGTGCCAAAAATCAAAGACCTAGGTCACAAAATGCATGAAATGCATAAGAAAAGAGAAAGAGAGGAGTTTTTGAAAACTTGCCAACAGATTAGAGCTTAGAAAAGGCTAAAATTTGGAAGGGGTGGAGATTTTGATGAAAAGAAGAGGTTAAGATCGAGAGAGAAGAAAGAGGGATCGAGATATTTGAGTGTGAAATGAATCAAGTCGAACCTCGAGTATATAAAGATCCAAGCATCTTGATAGATTGAGGAGGTATCGAGAGGTGTAAATAGTCTAATAAATTCACTAATTTATATAACAATTTTTCATATATATTTTTTGTATTTGAATAAAAAAAACAACATATTATGTTAGTGCTTATGTTTATGTTTATGTCCTAGTTGATTGTGATATTCTAAAAGTTTATTATTATTTTTGTGATGGTTGATAGTTATGAGTGTATGTTGTTGGAGTGTGTCTTTAGTCCCACATTTCATACACTTGGTGATTTGTACTAATTTTTTTAAAATCATAAGACAAATAAATATTTAGTTATCTCTGTGTAGTTACTTACAAATACCATTAAATTAGTAATGAGAAATTAACTCCTCACATGCGCAGTTGAATATGGTTTAAATTAGTAAAATCTATTAGTCCCACCCCCACTCCCATAAATATAATATATTTATATTTATCTCCAGCTCAAAAGTCAAATTGACTTGTGTGTGTATATATATATTTATTTATTTATTTATTCATGAGAAATGTGAGAAAAAAGTCAGAAAAAAAAAATGTAAAAAAAGACATGATGCAGTACTTATAAAATTAAAAAGAATGAGATAAAGCTATATGTGTTTTTAGGAATAGTTTTTACACGTTTATCAAGGAACTGTTATGACAAATCAGTTTTTAACGATGATAATAGACATCTGACTCCTAATCCTTTGAAAGGTGAAGGGATTACAACTACAATACATATTGATGTGACATTGTGACATTAAAAATATAGCTCATATTTTATTAGTAAATAAAAAGAAACTGAAATTGGGACTATTAGTCCAATAAATATGACTCAAAAAAAATTTTAAGAGAAAAATCGTGATATATGACATTCACATGGCAAGGAAACTTGTTTTTCATAATGACAGGCCTAGTGGTTTAGAAGAATTATTCCTCCTACTCGGTTTGAACATAAACTGTCTTTCTGTTATTGTTTTTGTTTATAGCATATGTTTTTTCTCTTTATAATTGAATATGTTTGTATTTGATGAAGCCAAAATTCACCAGTAAGCTACATGGTCCTCACGAGAGCAAATAGAAACCTACACAATAAAAAGAAAAGACCTAGCAGAGAGCACTAGTGTGGTGCCGGCCAAAAACCCTCCGAAGGTCAAGTTAGAAAACCTTATTTTCAACACTAGAGTGCTAGAGTTGAGCCAATTATGCGTACCGTGGTTTGTGAGGGTTTTGGAGTATTTATAGTTGTATAGAACCAAAGTCTATGCCTTGGTTAAGAAGTCTTTTCCTTTTAGGAGAATGACTCATTTTCCTTGTATGAGAGTCCTTTGTTTGAGTTTAAGCGTGTAGGTTAAGCAAAAACCATGATAGTCTAAATGTAAGCCGTAACCAAGCTCGTATAAAAGGCCTTGAAGTCCAACTCATGCCATGTGTCACACACGTCCATCCACCACGTGTCCGTCACATATTTTTCCTCTTCAGCTGCCCCCCATTCCATGAATTTGTCACCTTCTCCTAACGGGTCCATGGAATGAGTTGCTCCGTTCTTATAACTCCATCACGTACTTCCTGCGGATGGATTGCCAGGCTGGATTAGGGTCATAAATGCACTTGAGGACACGTGGTGAGCCTTGATTGACAGCTTACTTTAATCGAGGCGTCTCTTCGTTGGTTGCGCCGCTTCCCCTATATATATATCACCTGTTCCTTTCATTTTCACATTTTGGAAAAAATTTTTGCTGACCAGAGCGCATCCGTCCTCCTAGTGACCATCAGCTTGAAGTTCTACTGTTCAGTCGTATTATTCAACTTTCTTCCGTCGTCTCTTCACTATTCAACCGTAAGTTTATTTCTTCTCTTTCTTCCCCTGTTTTTTTTTTACTTGTACGTTGGTCCGTTGTCTGTGTAGATCTAGAGTTTTAGGTTTCCTTCTCCGTCATTTGTAGGTGTCCGATGTCTAGTGAGACTTCCAGCGATCAATCTTTTGTCCGTGAGGGAGCGGGCTATGAGGAGGTGTACCCGTCAGGTCAGGCAGACCCGAGTACCTTTGTCGAGGAGAGGGAACCGTCATCAAGCTCTCCTTCCTATGCGGAAGAAGAAGGGCGAGGTGAAGACGGGTTGGAGTATGACTCGAATGATGATATAGGAAGTGTAGATCCTCCCGTCCGGTCTGTGATGGGCAAAGATGGGTTGAGGGAGTTCATCCTGCTCCCTACGTGGACAGTGAATAACTTTACTTCTTCCATCAGTCCTCAACATTTCAACTCCCTTAGGGAAAAATACCAGATACCAAACACCATACCCATCCGTCTACCATTCAAGTCCGAGAGGTGCTACTACAAGGGACTAGAAGATGTCGGCGTGTACGAGCAGATGCTCAAAGCGGGCCTTCGTTTTCCCTTGAGTGCCTTGCACCGTCGCCTTCTCCAGTATTTGGGTTTGCCCGTCACCCAGATCTCACCAAACGCTTGGAGAGTTTTCCTAAGCGTAGAAGTTTTATATGATGCCATGTCTAATGGGACAAGACGGTTAACAATGGAGGAGTTCTTCAATTGTTACCGTCCGGATGAAATTGTTAAGTCGAAGGGTATGTATAGCTTCACACCAAGGAGTCTGTTACTTAGGTTGGTGTTCGAGACCCCAGATTCCAATCACAACTGGAAGAGTAGATAATTCTTCCTTCAAGGGGATGCCTGGATAGGTTGTCCTGAGGATTTTGACTTTATGCCCGTCGACAAGACGTGGGGCATATTGTCACCGTCCGGTATGCGTCCGTCTATTATTATTATTATTTTTTAATTGTATAGTTTTGATGTCATTCTAACCGTCCATTTTTGGCAGCACATAGCCGTCCAGATATTACCACCGAGCAGTTTGGTTTTCTTGAAAGGATTTTCCAAAAGACTGACCTGTAGGAGAGGACGTGGGCGAAGCTCGTCACCTTGGATACCATACATTGGTACTGTGATGGTCCTGAGCCATCCGCTGCTACAATCAAATACGACTAGGGAATACGCAAACGTAAGTCCCTTTTTGACTAAGTGTTGTTGGCCTTGTTATGTTTAACGCTTCTTACCGTCTACTTTCCTTCAGAAATGGACGATGCTAAGAGGAGAGCTATTATCAAACAGCAGGCTGCCAATAAGAAGAAACTTGGGGGCGATCTTCCCCCTAAGACGGGTATATCGCAACTGTCTACCAAACGAGGGCCAGAGAAGACTGACTGTCCTAGTAAAAAGCAAAGGCTGGTGACGGGTCTTCTAGCTGTCCAGGCTACAGCAAAGCTGCCCCCCAAGCTTGGCGTGGGAAAGGGTAAAGGGCTTATGACTGACCCTGACCCCGTCAAGGATAAGGCTCCCGTCCTGCTCAGAGAGGACCCTTAGTATGCCTTCACTCAAATAACTTCTATTATCAAGGAGGAGGACTAAGAGGACATTGGTAACCATGCCACAGAAGCAATGAGGGAGACGACCCTGTTCAGCCTAACCCAGGTAATATCTGTCTTCTACTTGGTATTGTCAATTTTTTTGGCTAATTTGTTTGTTTGCTGATATAGATGGTTTTAATGGCCAAAGGACTGCTGGACCGTTGCCTGGCCAGTGAAAAGTTTTTGGAGCATGTACGTGCCAAGGCTAGGATGATGGGGGAGGAGTTGGACGAGTTGAAGCTCTAGAAGCTCCGTTATGAGCAAAAGCTGAAAGCGTTCGAGCAGGCTCGTGAGGACCTAGAAATAGAAATTAAGTTTTTGAGGGAGATGGTGAAGACTAACGACGACAACATCCGTCGAGTAAGGGTTGAGGCCGTCCAGGAGTACAGAGATTTCGACGCACTATTGACGAAACTTGGTACTTCATTTGTTGACGGATTTGACGACTGTCTCCGTCAGGTGAAGGCATCATTTCCTGATCTTAGTGTTGGTCATATCAACATTGATGTTGGAGGTCAGACCCCTGCTCATACCGTGGACTCTGAGGGGACTGCCAAACTTTTTGGTGAAGTCCCTAATGAAGATGAGGCCCCCGGGAATGATGAAACAGGACCCGTCCATGATGATGTCCGTCCACCTGAGCATGACGGTCCTGATGCCCAAGCCGATGCCCCCCAAGTCGAAGAATAGTTTTTTATTTTTTTAAGAACATTTGGTTATGTAATTTTTGAACCGTCATATGTTCCTTTTTGTAAACAATTTTATTCAAGTAATTTCATTCGTCGCATTTGCTTTCATGAATTTTTTAATTGCTTTTCATCTGTCGTTTATCCTATAAATAATCACCCATTAACCTTGTGGACTTGGTAAACATTTGGATTCTTCGTCCACTTTCGCGGACTTCACGCTTTTTGAGATGATCCAGCCACTTTATGGACCGCAAATATCATCCTTTTGGGGTGATCCGTCCACTTTATGGACTTGGAAAATATCATCCTTCTTTTGGGACGATTCGTCCACTTTATGGACTTAGTAAATATCATCCTTCTTTTGGGATGACCCGTCCTCTTTATGGACTTAGTAAATATCATCCTTCTTTTGGGACGATCCGTCCACTTTATGGACTTAGTAAATATCATCCTTCGTTTGGGACGATCCGTCCACTTTATGGACTTTGTAAATATCATCCTTCTTTTGGGATGATCCGTCCACTTTGTGGACAGTAGATATCATCTCTTGGATGATCCGTCCACTTTGTGAACTTTGTAAATATCATCCTTCTTTGGGATGATCCATCCACTTTGTGGACTGCAATTATATCATTGTTTGGACGATCCATCCACTTTGTGGACTAAGTAAAATATCATCTCTTGGATGATCCGTCCACTTTGTGGACCTAAATTTCATCCCTTGGATGATCTGTCCACTTTGTGGACTTGGTAAATATCATCTCTTGGATGATCTGTCCACTTTGTGGACTTAACTATTATGGAAGTTGGTAAAAATCTCAATCCGTAAGTTTTGAAAACTCCTCTTATTATAATGGATATGTAGAACATTGTCAATAAAAATAATAAAGTCGCCTTTAGGCGTTTAAAAAGTACTGTAGGAAATAAGAACTATAACTGTATACTAGAAAAGATAGACTGGAAATGAGGAGTGTAGTAGTGTTGCTGTAGTCATCTCTTATTGATAATACTTCTTCAGGTACTCTGCATTCCATGGGTGGCTTAGCTTCTTTCCGCTTAAAGTTTCTAGGTAGTATGTTCCCTTCCTGTACCATGATGTGATCTTGTATGGTCCTTCCTAGTTCAGTCCAAGCTTCCCTTGTGTGGCGTCCCTTGTAGTGCCGAGTACTTTCCTTAGGACAAGGTCTCCGACCTGGAAGTCTCTGTACCTAACTCTAGAGTTATAGTGTTTTGCCATCAGGTCCTGGTACCGTGCTATCCTTTGTTCTATGGCTGCCCTGAGTTCGTCTATTAGATCCAGTTGTATGCGCATGGCCTCATCGTTTCTCAGCTCATCATGGCGCCCAACACGGTAGCTCATAAGCCCCACTTTTGCCGGTATGACCGCCTCGGTGCCGTATGCCAAGCGGAACGGTGTTTCTCCTGTCGGTGTTCTTGCTGTTGTCCTATACGCCCACAAGACACTTGGCAACTCATCCGGCCATATACCCTTTGCCCCCTCAAGACGAGTCTTGATGATTTTGAGCAAGGATCGATTTGTGACCTCAACTTGTCCGTTGGCTTACCGGTGTGCGGATGACGAGTAGTGGTTCTTTATTCCTAGCTGGGAGCAGAAATCCCTAAATGCTTTGTTGTCAAATTGCTTACTATTGTCTGAAACCAGCACTCTTGGTATGCCATACCTGCAGATAATATTTCTCCATACAAAGTTGCGGATATTTTTCTCTGTGATGGTGGCCAAAGCCTCAGCCTCCACCCATTTGGGGAAGTAGTTGATGCCAACCAGTAAGAACTTTAGCTGTCTTGCCGCTATTGGGAATGGGCCTATGATGTCGAGCCCCCACTGTGTGAACGACCATGGGGCCGTTATGGGTGTGAGCTCTTCTGTAGGTTGCCTTATGAGGTTGCTAAAGCGCTGGCACTTGTCACAAGATTTGACGTATATGTTGGTATTCTTTTGCATCGTTAGCCAGTAGTATCCTGCCTTGAGGAGCTTGTGCAATAAAGACCTTGATCCTGAGTGATTTCCGCAAATCCCTTTGTGGACCTCCCTCATGACATAGTTTGCTTCTTCAGGAGCGAGGCATCTCAAATAGGGTCAAGGAAAACCCCTTTTGTATAGAACGTTTTTCATCATGATGAACCGAGATGCTTTAACTCTTAGTTTCCTCGCAGCCTCCTTATCGTCTGGTAACAGGCCGTTTTTCAAGTACGCAGCTATGGGAGTTATCCAGCACTGCTCATTGCTTACTTCCTGCAAACCTGTACCGTCTATTAGTGGTGAAGTTTGAACGAAGGATAATACCTGGTCGAGAATAGTCATTGGTTCCGCAAAAGCCGCTTTTGCGAGCTGATCAACCTCTTGGTTTTCCTCCCTTGGGACTTGAATTAATTCGACCTGGAGGCTGCACATTCAACTTTTCACTTCATCGAGGTACTTCTTCATTCTTTCACCCCTGCACTTGTAACTCCCATTAATCTGGCTGGTGATGACTTAGGAATCGGAGTAGATAACCACTCTTTCTGCTCCTGCAGCAATGGCGAGGTCCAATCCTGCCACCAGGGCTTCATATTCTGCTTCATTATTGATCGTTGAGAAGCATAAATGGACCATGCACTTAATCTTATCCCCCTCGGGTGTGCGGATTACCACACCGATTCCTCCGGCATGCTTGTTAGAGGATCCGTCTGCATGGACACTCCATTCGGGAGGCACACCTGCCCCCTAGTCGGTAAACTCCACATTGAAGTCTGCTAGGATTTGGCCTTTTACTGCGGGTCGAGGTCGATAACGAACGTCGTACTCGCTTAGCTCGATCGCCCACAATGCCATTCGTCTTGCTGCTTCGAGACTACTCATTGCTCTTCTTAAGGGCTGGTTTGTCATGATGATTATGACATGCGCTTGAAAGTATGGTTTGAGCTTTCTGGCTGCGGTTACCAACGCGAAGGCTAATTTTTTCATTGGTGGGTACCTCTCTTCTGCTCCTTTGAGTGCTCTACTTGTAAAATACATAGACCTCTGTATTCTATCTTCTTCTCTAATGAGAACCGCACTAATAGCCACTGGGGAGACGGCTATATATAGAAACAGTTCTTCACCTTGCTTTGACGGGCTAAGCAATGGTGGAGATGAGAGGTATGTCTTCAAATCTTCAAAAGCTTTCTGGCACTCGCCCGTCCATTCGAATGATTTCCTTATTGTACGAAAGAATGGTAGGCATTTTTCTGTTGCCCTTGAAACGAATCTGTTCAAGGCGGCTATCTTACCATTTAAGCTCTGGACCTCCTTCAGTGTCTTTAGAGGAGCCAAGTCTACTATCGCCTTGATCTTCTCTAGGTTGACCTTAATACCTCTTTGAGATACCATGAAACCTAAGAATTTTCCTGCCGTGACCCCGAATGCGCATTTGCTGGGGTTTAGTTTCATGTCATAGGACCGAACGGTGTTAAAAGTTTCCTGGAGGTCGCTCAGATGGTCACATTCACGAACACTTTTTACAAGCATGTCGTCCACGTAAACTTGCACATTTCTCCCAATCTGATTTACGAACATCTTATTCATCAGCCTCTGGTACATGGCCCCAGCATTCTTAAGCCCAAAGGGCATTACTTTATAGCAAAAGAGCCCTTGACTAGTAATGAATGAAGTTTTCTCTTAATCCACTTCATCGAGCTTGATCTGATTGTAGCCGGAGAATGCGTCCATGAAACCCAAAAGCTCATGTCTTGCAGTTGAATCCACTAGGGCATCAATACGCGGTAGAGGATAACTGTCTTTCGGGAAGGCCTTGTTTAGATCCGTGAAGTCAACACACATTCTCCACTTCCCGCTTGTCTTCTTGACCATTACTACATTCGCTAACCAGTTTGGATAGTGTACTTCTCGTATGAAACCTGCTTCCTGCAACTTTTGGACTTCCTCGGCGATAGCCCGGTCCATTTCTGGAGCAAATACTCGTTTCTTCTGTCAGATGAGAGAGAATGAAGGTGACACATTCAGCTTATGTACCATTACTGTCGGATTAATCCCCGGCATGTCCTCATGGCTTTATGCAAATACGTCCCGATTTTCTCTCAGGAACGCGGTTAAGCTTTGCCGTACCGATTGACTGGTCATTGTGCCAATTCTTGTGGTCTGTCCAGGCCTTAAGTCGTCAAGTGTTACTTCTTTTAGTTCTTCTACTGCTTCAGCCGCAGCACGCTGTCCTTCGACATTTAGTGCTTGTACGTGATCGTCCATCTCTGTCATGGCAACATAACATTCTCATGTTGCAGCTTGATTCCCGTGCAGCTCTCCGACTCCATATTCAGTAGGGAACTTAATCATCAGATGATAATTCGAAGTTACAGCTTTCCATGCATTGAGAGTAGGTCGTCCAAGGATTGCGTTGTAGGCAGATGAGCAATCAACTACCAGAAAAACCACATCCTTGGTGATTTGTTGTGGGTGATCTCCCACCGTTACGGATAATGTGACGGCACCAAGGGGATAGACTCTTGTTCCTCCGAATCCCACGAAGGGAGCACTGGTTGGAACCAACTACTCCCTACTAATTCCCATCTGTTGAAACGCAAGGTAATAAAGGATGTCTACCGAACTTCCGTTATCAACTAGTACCCGATGCAAGTTGTAATCCCCAGCCCGTATGCTGACCATGAGTGCATCGTCATGTGGATGGTGAAGGCGTCGGGCTTCCTCTTCTGAAAAGCCGATAGTTGGGATATCGATCCATGCCACCTTTGGTGTCGGGCCTGTCATCTAGACGTTCTGTACTATCCGCATGTAAGTTTTACAAGCCCTTTTGGACGGTCTAGTGGTACCTTCGACGATCATTCTTATATTTGCAATGGGTGGTCTTGGGCGCTCGTTCTCCCGTCGGGAGGGCTGGTCCTGTGGCTGATTCGTCTCTTCTTTACTGACAAACCTCTACAGCTTCCCTTGCCTTAGGAGCGCCTCGATCTGTTGCTTCAAGTCGTAGCAGTCAGATGTGTTGTGGCCGTGGTCTCAATGGAAGCGGCAGTACTTGCTCCTTAACCTTTTATTGGGGTCCCCCTTCAGCTTATCGGGGTATGTCAAGGCCTCCTCATCCTTTATTTGCATTAGTACTTGGTCAATCGGGGCCGTCAGAGGGGTGAAGCTGGTGAATTTCCCCATGGGTGGTTTCGGACATCTATCCTCCTTTCGTTCCTCCGTCCTAGTCTTCTTTTGTCCCCCCTCTGATCGTAGTTCCTCCTGCCTCTCTCTTTTTCTAGGCTTATCTTCTCTTGTTATTAGTGCATCTTCCGCGCTCATGTACTTTGTTGCCTTGTAAAGCACTTCAAACATAGTTTTCAGATCGTTCTTATACAGGGAGAAGAGGAACTTGCCTTTTCGTAGCTCGTTGGTAAAGGCTGCTACTTGTATCTTATCGTTCGCTTCGTCTATTGAAAGAGCTTCTTTGTTGAAACGCGTTATGTAGGATCTCAGGGTCTCGTCTTCCCTCTGTCTGATGCTTATCAAGCATGTTGTGGACTTCTTGTACCGGTGGCCCCCGATAAAGTGCGACACGAACTGAGCACCTAACTCTCTAAAGGTGCTAATTGAGTTAGGCGTCAACCTGCTATACTAAACCCTCGCGGATCCCTTCAACGTAGTAGGGAAAGCCCTACACATAATTTCGTCCGGCACTCCTTGAAGGTGCATTATAGTCTTGAAGGACTCCAAGTGGTCCAAGGGGTCCTTGGTTCCATCGTAGCTCTCCACTTGGGGCATACGAAATTTTGGAGGAAGAGGGCACAAAGTGACATGTGCTGTGAAGGGTGAATCAGTTTGCTGGACCAGGTCATCGAGGTCGCTAGATACTCGTCCTTTGAGGACGTTCATCATCACGTCCATTTGTTCCCGTATCTCCTGCATCTCTGTGACGACGTGGGGTGGTAAAATTTCAGAAAGGGTCGGCAGATTGGTACCCCGCCTCTCCAGTCTGCTTGGTGCGTTGCTGCCCTCGGGTGCTTCGGGATCTCTCCTTTCACCGCTTGTTTCTTCCTGGTTTTCCTCTTGCATTCTAGGATGTGCATTCTTCTGACGCAATTGTTCTTCTAAGTCGTGATTCTGTTTGGTCAGGCGTTCGACCGCTACTGCGAGCGTTTGGACTTGTCTTTCTAGTGCGGTAGCGCGCGGTTCGTCGCCCTGGTTGTTAGTTGTTGCCATCGATCTTGTGAGTACCATGCAACTCTTTGTCTTAGGAGTAGGTCAATGTTTGATCGCCCTAGCGGTTCCCACAGACGGCGCCAACTGATGAAGCCGAAATTCACCAGTATGCTACGTGGTTCTCACGAGAGCGAAATAGAAACCTACACAATAAAAAGAAAAGACCTAGCAGAGAGCACCGGTGTGGTACCGGCTAAAAACCCTCCGAAGGTCAAGTTAGAAACCTTATTTTCAACATTAGAGTGCTAGAGTTGAGCCAATTATGCGTACCGTGGTTTGTGAGGGTTTTGGAGTATTTATAGTTGTGTAGAACCAAAGTCTATACCTTGGTTAAGAAGTCTTTTCCTTCTAGGAGAATGACTCCTTTTCCTTGTAAGAGAGTCCTTTGTTTGGGCTTAAGCGTGTAGGTTAAGCAAAAACCACGATAGTCCAAATGTAAGCCGTAACCAAGCTCGTATAAAAGGCCTTGAAGTCCAACTCATGCCATGTGTCACTGCTTGCTCACTCCCAAGTGCAGGAGATCGTAGCAATATAATTCTCGGAGTACCGAGGTCGAACCACAAGGAGCAGGGTAAATTCAAAGACAATATAATTAAATGACAATTTAAGTGGAGAAAAAAAAAATACTTTTGCTTGGTGATTGTTAACAAGAATAATAAAAAAAACTGATTCAAATCAATAATGTAAATACTAGAGCATCGGGGAGTTTCCCTATATCGATATGAGATTCTTTGTGATCTAAGAAAATATCTATTTCATAATTGATTGTTTTATACAATTAAAAACTTATGATTCGGTTAACTGACAATTCAAAACGCATTATAACCTCGATTAATAATACGGTTAGAAAAGCCAAAAACCCATTCACTTTAAAATCTGATTTCTATTTGAAACTATTAGAAATTCATCTAAACAATAAGAAAAACATGATTGAACTTATTGAAAGCATGAAAGAACTAATACATCAATAGAAATCTAATTGAACAATCAAATATGTCGTTGATAAAATCTTAGAAAAAATAACATTGAATATTCATACCGTATAGAAGAAACATAACCCCTAGCCCTAGCAAAAGGTTTAGGCTGCCATTAGAGAAGGAAAAATACAGTTTTCTCTGCCCAAAATTCGTTCTCACAGCCTCGCCTCCAAAACCTTAATGTCAAAAAGTCTCAAGAAAATAAAACTTTTTCTATTTTAATTTCCGTCCAGGTTTACAGCGGTAACTTGTGAGTTAATTTCGGCCTTCAAAACTTGCGAATTTGGAAAAACTCAAAACTGGAAAGTTAATAGATAATGAAATCACGGTTCCAACCCATCTGGCCTTGTATCAATTGGATTTTTGATGAGTGAGATACGCCAAAAATACTGATCAGTGCTCAAATCAGATTTTTCCTTTTCAGATTCTGCCTATTTGATTTCTTTCCTTATTTGAACTTCCAATCATGGTAGATGATCCAAGCACTCCAGCTGCTTTAGACATTTGAGCATGGTTCTTTAGCTCCACTTAATTATAGTTTGGCCTCCATTCTCTCACAAATTCCTGTAAACTCATCTTTCTCACATAATTTCCTGAAAGTAGAAAATTACACACAATGAATAGCATCTTATTCAAGAAATTATGTAAAGCTATATAATAGGGACTAATGCAAATAATGGTTTAATTATACAAATTAAGCATAGTAATAAGGAGATAACGCCCACGTAAACATATAACAAGTATACATTTTAAGGCGTTATCAGTCACACACGTCCGTCCACCACGTGTCCGTCACATATTTTTCCTCTACACAAAAGCGGAAAAAGAAATAATAATAACCTGGTCCCGAACATCTACCATTATACCCATAATGATTGGCCATACTATTGCTATACATAATGGAAAAGAACATTTTCCTATTTATATAACAGATCGTATGGTGGGCCATAAATTGGGGGAATTCGTACCTACTATAAATTTCCGAGGACACGCAAAAAATGATAATAGATCTCGTCGTTAAAATAAGAGTAGTTAATAAAAGTGAATATAGATGCTTATTGTTTATTAGCGAGAAGCAAATCTTATGATAAAGAAGAATCCATATACCGAAATATATATGCGCTTTAAGTAAACATATATGTATGTCTGCTAATAAAGCAGAAAGAGTAATTGAAATTGATCAGATTTGTGGACGTTTATACGAAGAAAGACGTATGAGACTCGAACTTATGCCTTATCGAGTGGGCTATCCAATTTTTAAATTGGTTTATTCTGCAGCAACAAATGCTATTCACAATGTCGGTTTAAACGAAGCAAGTTTAATCATTAGCAAAGCGGAAGTCGTGAAGGGGTACTACTGTGAAAAAATTAAAACCTCGAGCTCGAGGGCGTAGTTATCCGATAAAAAGACACGTTTTTCATATAACTATTGGATTAAAAGATATATCTGTAAAGGAAGTATAAAGGAGCCAAATACGCCATATTATACTTCAAAGGCAACATATGGAGAAATAAAAATAAGTAAGTACACGGATATGACGTGTCATGATATATATAGTATTAGGAGATTATGGGACAAAAAATAAATCCACTTGGTTTCAGACTTGGTGCAACCCAAGGTCATCATTCTCTTTGGTTTGCACAACCACAAAATTATTCCGAAGGGCTACAAGAAGATCAAAAAATCCGAGAGTGGATCAAGAATTATGTACAAAAAAATATTCAAATATCCTCTGGTGTTGAGGGAATTGCATGCATAAAGATTCAAAAAAGAATCGATTTGATTCAGGTCATAATCTATATGGGATTCCCAAAATTATTACTAGAAGGTAAAGGCGGGCCTCGAAGAATCGAAGAATTGCAGATAGATGTACAAAAAGAAATTAATTGTGTAAACCGAAAACTCAACATTGCTCTTACAAGAATTACAAACCCTTATGGACACCCTAATATTCTCGCCGAATTTATAGCCGGACAATTAAAGAATAGGGTTTCATTTCGAAAAGCAATGAAAAAGGCTATTGAATTAACTGAACAAGCAGGTACAAAAGGAATTCAAGTACAAATTGCAGGACGTATCGACGGAAAAGAGATTGCGCGTGTCGAATGGATCAGAGAGGGTAGAGTTCCTCTACAAACCATTCGAGCTAAAATTGATTATTGTTCCTATGCAGTTGGAACTATCTATGGGGTATTAGGCATCAAAATTTGGATATTTGTAGACGAGGAAGCCTAAGCCTTTATTTGACTTGTCTTTACGTTCTATCGGAAATAAAAAAGCAAAAAATGACAAACTCTTTCATTCTTTTTCTGTTAAATCAAAAAAAAAAATGGGCAATTCTATAAGGTTGAATAAAAATTCAATTCATTTTTTTATATTGATATAATTGCTATGCTTAGTGTGTGACTCGTTGGTTTTTGTAGGGTTAGTAGTCAAAAAAACGGACTGGCCCATAGTATGAACTAATAACTATCGAACTAATAACCAACTCACCGCTTCATATTATCTGGATGACTCCGACTGAACCCGACCGCCGCTCGTTGATGTTCCAACCCATCTGAACTAACTTCTCCAACAGTCGGCAGCGGGTTGAAAGTTTGCCCACCCGATTTGGTAGGGTTGATTTCGGGTTGGGCACAAACTCGACCCGAACTGACTCGTGGACAAGCTTAACAATAATTGCTATATTTCAAATTTTAGATATTATATAGATACATGACTATCTAAGGAGAAATTGAAACTCAATTAGCTATGAGTTCTTGTAATTGTGGTGTTGGTTGGTAAATTTGCCTTTGAAAGAACTAAATTATTTTCCTTGAGTATGAACATATTTTTATTATAAAAATAATAATACATAAATTGGGTTGTTTATCCGTGCTAATTGTGAGTGCTATTCATTAATTAGATAATGGCATCACTCTAAAAAAGAAAGGGAGACCCATTATTTTTATTTTATATATTTTTTGGTAATTTTTCTCTCAACTTCAACCAAATCAAATGCTCATTGTAAGCAATACTTGTTAATAGAATTTACCAACACTAGAACATATTATTCAATTATTACTTAATAATTTATTAAAATAGCGATTTTTTTCCAGCAATACAATTTCAAACAGTTATGACAGTTGAGTGCAACTGATACTTATTCTCGTACGAGTTGTCTCAGAATTTCAGATGTTTAGCTCCAACTCGAACTCCTTTCCTATAAGAAGTGACAATTTTGAGACCTCTACAGTAAAAAATCCCAAGCTGTCGAAGCTTTCCTTTATAACTAAGTTTCCATTCAAGTTTGTTCCATTTGTAGTTTCTAGTTCATATCTCTTCAATCTCTTACCCTTCCTTAATCCTATGAAAATCACTTTATCTATGATCCACTTTTGGCTTAAAGCAAAACCTCCATTCACAACTTGTGATTTAACTGATACTTTATTCCCTATTATTCCACCAAAAAATCTCACTAAACTCCATGTCCCATCCGCTCCTCCCATCTCAACTTCCTCTCCATCATCCAAGAAAACTTCTCCACTGCTGTTTCCACTATTGCTGACAACCACCAAGAGTTGGAATGCGGTCTTCTGAGCTGCTTGTGTTGTCATGGCCTCTCCTTGCATAGCCAGAATATTACCTTCCCGAACATGCACGTTTATATGATCGGGCGGTGCATCAAGCTTGATATACTTTCCTGATTCAACACTCAACGAATGGGAGTAGTTAAAGAGGTCAAACCAGTTTCCTGCAGGGAAGTATGCATCAACTGAAACAGCTCCTGACTTCAATACTGGTGAGACCATTACGGCTTTACCAATCAGAAATTGTGTACTGATTTTGTAAGTGTTGATATCTTGAGGGAAAGAGAAGAAAAGGGGTCGTGCAATGGGGGTTCCTCTTAGGTGTGCTTCATACATTAATGTGTAGAAGTAGGGGAGAAGCCGATAGCGAAGCCCAAGCACCTTCCTAGCTATTGCAGCAACTGAATCCCAAAGGTAGAGTTCTTGACGAATAGAATACTTCTCAGAGTGATCTCTTGCGAAGGGATAAAAAGCTCCTAGCTGCATTTGGAAAAAAAAAAATACAGATATTAGGCGCATAAATATATTCAATCAAATAATAAGCACGACTTTTCTTTATTCCCTATTAATGGCAAATAGACTTCTATGCCTAATCACTTTGTCTCTCATAGCATTTGAATAGATATTCAATATATTTCTACAAAATGACATTAAAAAACCAGATAGATAAACATGCATAGAGAGAGAGAGAGAGAGAGAGAGAGTTAACCACCGATGTTACACAAACTTTGGAAGCATCACTTCTTATAAAACAACAAACAAACAATAAAATTAAAACAGCTATAATACATTTTGGCTTCTCCTCAAAATTAAACAAACAATCAATTTGGTTCCTAACTCCCCATAGTTAATTTATATCATATTATCATCAAAGCTTAGGATTATTGTCAATATAGTCCTTCAGCCTAACAGTATTCACTAGATGCCATTAAGTGTCACATGATTACATAAGAAATTAAAATCATATCAATTTGGTGAAAATGTTATGAGCAAAAAAGGGGTAAATAAAATTGTAATATTGTGAGAAAAAATCACATAAATTTTTTGTTGAGGAAATTACAATAAACCAACTTATAGTTAGACCCGTTTTCACTTTACCTACCCGTAGTTCAAAACTTAACACTTTGCCCATCTGAGGTACCTTCCGTTAGGGCTTTGTTACCCACCTCTTCCTTTGCCATTAGAAAAACATATTTTTAGGGAAAAACAAACATAACAAAAATAAAAAAGTTAGGGTTTTTGATTGCTTAAGAACTTCTATGAGAACAAAGTGGAGGAATAGCACATAAATCAAAGGGCTCAATGAAATCACTTTTTAATCTTTATCAATATTAACAATCTCATGACAACTCAAAATTGTGAACCAGTTTTTACAAGAAGACCAACAATCTCAAAACAACTAGCAATGTTATTAACAAAAGAGAGTGAGATGGAGATATGCAATCAACAACCAAAGAATGAGGTAAAGAGAAATCCAGCCGTGGATTTGGATTGTGGTAGATCAGCCATGGGTTTGGTGGCGTGGTGGCAACCCTAGGTGCTGCTAGTGCCTCGCCTAATTCTTAGTCCTTTTCTGCACAGCCAAACACCACCAATCAAGGAAAGGGAAGGAACCTTCCAACTTCAAACCCACCCCCAATTCCAACTTCAAACCCACTCTGACTCCCAACCACAGCAGCAAACCCACCCCCAATTCCAACTTCAAACCTACTCTGAATCCCAACCACAGTAGCAAAACACTTGAATCATCAAATCCAAAGCATCAAGTATCTAAATCGCTCATAACCCACAAATCCAGTCAACAACGTATCATTTGGAACTTGATCTTAGAAGAAACGAGTGGATTTATGGGTTATGGCTTTGGCTGTTGAGGAGAATAAGTCAGCTTCGGCGAAGGGCAAGCTTGGTGACATAGATTGACAACCACAGAGATCAGCGGAGATCAGAATCAGAGATCTGATTTGGGAGATTGGAGTTGGAGATCGGCAGAGATTGAATTTGGGAGATCAGCACAGATTGGAGTTGGGAGATCAGAGATTAGAGATTAGTGGTGGATCTGCTTCTCTCTCTATGGAATTTGCAGAGAATCTTATCAGTCCCTCTCTCGGCTGACGTGATTATTTGATGGTTTGAAAATGAAATTATAGTAAACCACAAGTGGGTTTACTGTAATTTCCCCTTTTTTGTTTTTCAAGAGAGCAGAGGAATTCCTCTTCTTCATCATCATTCTCGTCTGCTTCATAGGGAAGTGCATTGGGATCCCCAGATTCGGGCAACATGATATTCCAGAATGGACACACCAAGATCAGGTGCTCAACCCTCAGCCACCACCATCAACCTCACTCACATACACCCTTACTATCCAAACTGTCCTACAAAGATATATGTTTCACAATTCACTACCCACCAACAGTAACCTTTAGATCAATAAATATTGCATGACCATAATGAAAAGATCCATAGCTAGTATTCAGAGTTGCTTCATCCCAATTGAGTATGAATAGAAGAGGCACCATAGTAAGTCCAACACCCTCACCACTCAAGTCAAGGCCTACTTTGACCACAGCCAAAAAACAGCACCAACCCCTTCCTCCTCCACTATGTCTGTTGTGCAAGTGCCCTCTAACCCTTCTCCACTACCTTTGCTAACAACAGGTGAATGGTGAGACTTGCGCACTCGATATGGGTGCATGCAGATCATATGACACTTAATGGCTCATAATTAACAGAGCTGAACAGTAGGACTAGATTGACAACAATATAATTTTGTAGGGATCAAAATTACTCAAATTAGAACTATATGGTTCATAGAACAACAAGTCTAAAGTTAGTAGGAACAAAATATATTTTACTTAATAAAGAAAGCAGAAACTGGGGAGGGTTGGGAGGGGGGGGGGGGGGGATGTTTCACAATATCAGGTCATACGCTCCCTTTATCTACTACAAGTCTACAAAACAGTAAAATATCATATCAAAAGCTAAATAAAAGCTTGAGAAAAAAAAAGGTACAACATCAACTAATCATTTTACATCTATCAATTTTTACCTGAATCCAACGCCCACAAAGTTCTTCTGTCGTATTCCTTGAAAACCCACATATATCTGCTCCAACCATTGGGATGCCAAAAAGTCCAAAATTCAAAATTCCTGGAATTGAATATGCCAAATCATTCCATGTAGCAGCATTGTCTCCAGTCCAGTGTGCCGTGTACTTGCCAGAGGTTACAAAAGTTGACCTGGCGAGTATAAATGGCCTTTTACCAGTCACATTGATTAAGGCTGCATTAGTGGATTTGGACTCTAGGAGTCCATATAGGTTGTGGGCATTATACTCCGTAATGTTACCCCAGTGTAAGGATGTTGCAGGGACAGTACTATTATTAATGGGCCGCAAAACTCCAGCATTGTTAATTTTGTAGGGAGGGTCATCAAGGGTAGAATTTGGAGTAGGAGGAGAAGTTATAAAGTTAGAAATCTCATTCATGTCAAGCCAAAGACCATCGAAGGGAAGAATATCTTGAAATCTTTTTATCTCACCACCCCAAAATACTTCACTAACTGGATTTAAAAAATCAGGGAAGTAGACTAGGCCAGGCCAAACTTGACCCAAGTAAGGGACACCATCACGTTTTATGAAGACATCAGCTTGCATTCCCCTAATGTAGGTTCCATATGTCTTATTCACACTGATACCTGTAAAATAACACATTTTTACATCAAATAAGAGAGCGAGAATGGTTACAGATGAAGAAAACAATTGCACCTCAAGTAAAGCATACCAGGATCCAAGATGAGCACATATTTCTGACCATTTTGATGAAGAGTATCAACAAATTTTTGCATTTTTTCCAACGGGAAGTTTATGGGATCAAGGGTAAAATCCTTATAGCCATCCATGTAATCAATATCTGTCCACATAACTTCAAGAGGTATGCCAGCTTTTGCATAGCCAGCAACCACGCCTTCAAGGTCAGCCACATTCTTGTAACCATATCGACACTGATGAAATCCTTTACATAAAGTTAACAATAACGACTCAGGTTAGCATTTCTTATAAAGTACATCATGATAAAAACATTGCAGGTCAAATCTTAATTTGAAGTGACGATAATATTGGAATAAAGTTGAGCCTGAATATAAGGGAATGCCGTAAAAGTATCTTTAGAAAAGAACAACTCATTACAGTAACTATTTTTTTCAATTTGTCCATCAAAAATTCTTCTTTCAAATTCATATAACATCTTCTAATGTCACACTTTTCTTTTTCTTTATAAGAAGTCTGTAACCCACTATGTTCCCAATAGAATTACATATGGCATCTTTCTATGAAGGTGATTATTACTGGTAGTATTCATTAAACTTCAAATTGGTCAGGATTTGTATTGCTCTATGTGATGGCCCAACATATATTTATTTGTTCTAGAAATTCTTCTTCATTCTAAGGAAGCAGTGGTTCTAATTTTAGAATGAAGTGTCACACTTGTCAGTTTTGAGTCTTTTGACCATGTCTTTCAAAATCAATTTTACTATGATTGAAAAGAAAAAATCCTAAGAGAAGTCAAAAGGTCATCAAAAAGTAAAGGGTTAGAACAACTTGAAAATGAGATTTGTGACCTTGATGCTAACTTGAAAGTTGACTTTAATTACCTAGATCTAGATGGTGAGGTTATGATAGGTGTCATTCATCTACTTTTTACAGTCACAAAACAAGACGTTCAAGTGAACCACTACCTAACTTCGGATTTGACATTGAGAATTATATTAATGCAATATCCAAGAAAGCGGTGTAGAAATTGAGAATAGAAGTAGAGTCACATCTGGATCCCTATCATATTATATGGATCACTAATACAATACTATATGTTGATAAATTGTGCCCTCACATTTGAAAGAAGCAAGCTTAAAGAAACACTTATGTACTATGTACTGTCTCTTAAGCATTGTCACTTTTATGTTTTGGGTCACATATGGATATGGGATCATGATGCACACCTTGCCAGGCATGCTACTCCTTTGTTGATTGCAAAAAGAAGTTCATTATCACATATGCTAAACACATCTAATGTTGAAGTGTGTCAAATGACATTCTTAGTCTAGCTCTTAACTCGATGGAATTGAGTTGTTTTGGAGTCATAAGTGATGGCACTATAGATTGCATGTATAATTTACCAATATTTGGAAATAAAATATAATGTTAAAGAATGTATTACATACGACACGATATATGAAGTTGATGTTGAAAATTCATAATTCCAATCAATAGAATCACAAATTAAGATTCTCTAGAGTTTTCAAAGTATCTCCACTGTAGAGTTCTTAATATGTTTATGCATTCATTCTTAAAACAATTTATTAGATTTGAGTCATTTGACCATACATCAATATTAAAAAGAATGTTGACTATTACAATCCAATCTACTCATCTCAAACTAAATTGATAAGATTTTAAGAACTCTATCACGGAGTTATCTAATAAGAACTTCAGTTGTGAAGGCTAAGTTCGTAAATGTTACCTTCTAAATTTTGCAACATCTTCAGCACTTTTCTATTCACAATATATGAAAACTGAAAAGGCAAACAAGACAAGACTAGAGAAGAGAAAAGTTACCGAAGGACCAATAAGGCATAGGCGTAGGGCGGCCGATGAGTTCCGTATACTGATCCATCACAAACTCCGGCAATGGCCCAGCAAACAAGTACAAGTCAATAACCCCACCAATCACCTTATACGTAATCCTGTCACCACTGTATATCACATCCATCCCGTTACTATTCAGCAGCAAAACACCATGACTTTGAATGGCAGATGATGATGATGATGATCTAGCGTCCATGTAAAACGGGTGCGACCCATAAAGATTGACATCAAGATTAGCACTGGCGATATCGGCGTTCCACAAAGTGAGCGTCTGAGTGTCATCGGGAACAAGCTTAAAGGACCCCTTGGTGTGCTCGCCAAGGCCATAGAGTGAGGACTTGGTTTTGGGGAGCGAGGAAGAGAGCTCGATGTACTGGTTTTTGAAGATGAAGGGAGTGGGGGCGGTGTCAAAGATTGTGTCGTTTGTGGATTTGCGGGTGATGGAGAAGGTGAAGGGAGAAGTGGAGTGGAGAGTGAGGATGAGGTCGGAGTTGGGGTCGGAGAGGAAGTAGGAGGTGGTGGAATTGGGTGGAGATGACGGAGTTTCGGGGAGAGAACGGTGTAGTGGGGAGTGGGTTTGGCGGGGGATGATGTCTTGTGGGATCTCCCATCTGCGGTGGTCGGAGTCTGTTATTTGAATTCTCAGCCGATCCTTGGTTTCAAAGCTGTGGACAGACAACTACCGATCAGCCAAAATTATTGTGTTAGTTATCAGGCTGTGCCAAAAAAAAACCGGCCTGACCCGAACGGGCGCCACCCAATTTGTCCCAATCCATTAAGTGAGGGGTGGGCTGGCTAGACACAACTAATTTAGTGCTACACCCGTCCGCTTATATTATATTTATGAAATCGACTCGAGTTTAGTATTTTTGTGTATTAGATTCGTTGAAATTTTGAACACGCTTTACGGGACAGTAAGTTAAAATCAACTGTAAACATAATTTTAGTTATAATTATAAAACAATTTTACAATTATAATTAAAATCATGTTTTGATAATCAAAACATGATTTTCAATTGGATTTTGTACGACAATGTATAACTTAGTATACAAACAATAATTAGCGAATAATTTTTTTTTAAAGCTTTCCATTTTAATTACATAAAGCTACTTTTAACTTACAAAGGGTTTTTTTTTTTTTTTTTTTTTGTCCATAAAGGTTCAACCATCAAAATATAATTTATTGTCCAATGACTTGACCGGCCAGTTGAACCGAGAACTAGACATTAATCCAATCATGTTGTCATTTAATAACCGAAAATGAAGCAAAATAAGCAACTTTAACTGAAAACGGCCAATTCGTTTCGATCACTAAAATCGAGAATTGTTCCCATTTAACCAATTTTGGAAAGGTCAGGCAAAGTTCTTGTGCACAAGACAAAACAAAGCATAAAAGTAGAACACCAGATACACCATTGAACCATTTTTCCCAAACAAAATGCAAGACTTTTTTTTTTTTTTTTACAAGATAAAATTTTTATTTTAATTTAATCTAAGTGTGTATATATATATATATATATATATATATATATATATATGTGAAGTTCTCTCGTAGAAACTTGAAATCCGATTCTTGTCTCCCACAACCCCACAAGCATTTATACTTGTAAAGTGACCACCATGCCAAGAATACGTGATAGTACAAAATGTAAGACTTGATCTATGTTACAGAGGATGAAGTAGTCTCTAGAAATGGAAGAGCCAATGTATGCACCAGCAACATTTTTTTATATATATTTTAAAATTTTTTTTTTTATACAAGATAGAAATTTTATTTTAGTCTCATTTAAGTTTATAAGTATGTAAAACTTTTTCCTAAAAACTTGAATTTCAGCTTTTGTCCTGCACACTTCACAAGTACTTATACATGTAAAATGACCATTACGCCAAGAGTACGCAGTGTAACAACACTTCTTAACGGATTTGGCTTTTGCGACTTTAGTAGATAGGTGGAAGATGCTCTAATAAATGGTAAAAATGTAATCCAGAAGTAGCCACAGTGGCACTAAAGTGTGGCTTTTTTTTTTTTTTTTAATGAACAAAAGTGTGGCTTTTTTAGTCATAAATCAAACCCTAGCAATATTTTTTTTTTTTTTTGCAGTTAAACCCTAGCAATATCAGATGATATAATTCTCACCGTTCAATCATTAAATGATACACCTGTCAATATGCCTCATTTAAATTATTCTTAGACGCGTGATGCATTAGTAGATCCCAATAATAAAGCAATATACACATAACTAATTGGCAACACTTTATATTTTTATAACTTAAAAATTATTAATTAAAGTTTGTTGTATAACTTTAGCATTTTTCATAATTCAAACATTTATTTTTCAAGCAGTTGAACAGTTGAAATTCAACAATCACATTGGTTTATAAGTTTTAAGTAACTATAGTTTGTAATATTTTTACCATTTCATGAATACTATAAATTTTATTATATAGAGCTTACAAATTAATGTGTCATTAGTTAAAAAAAAAATCAATCATACATTTATTTGGTGGGCTTGGTGTTTAAATTCCATCAATTATATTCATTAACACATCAATTTAAGCTTTATGTACTAAAATTTGTGGTAGTTTACAAAATTTTCTTTTAAATATAGGGTTTAAATGATCAAAATAATAAATTATGTGTAAAATTGACTTATAAGACCATAAGTGGAGTATATTATATTTCTCAAGTAGTATACCTAACTTTTTAGTCAAAAATGAGGTGCTATACCTAACTTTTAGTGAAAAATGAGCTACTCCACCTAACTATTGCCTTTCAAATTATAAATATTAGATAAAATCAGCCTGCACTTTTGGCACGATGATTATTCCACTCTCCAGTAGAGAGCTTCATACACATAATCTAAGATAAAATTTTTAAAAAAATTATAAATATTAGATGTCATCATTTATGATATATATACCTCATCCTCTACTATTATTATTATTATTTTTTGACATAAGATAGAATTTCTACTCTAACCTAATCTAAGTGTATATGTGTGTGAAAAGCTCTCTCTTGAAGACTTGAACCCCGACTCTTACCCTCTACACCTCACAAGCATTTATACTTATAGAGTAACTATCGCACCAAAGGTGCGCAGTGGTCATCCTCCACTATTTACTTGAGTGTTTTCATCCACTAGTTATTTGATTATTTATTGCATGTGACTAACACTTAGTCTTTAGAGCACTAGCATTTGGAGATGCAAAAAAAAGACTTACTTTACATTTTCAAACATTACTTTATCTATTTTACCAACTTATTTATAATTCACTATACATAGCAGTTTTTTATTTTTGCACACAGCTCAATAGCTCTCTTTTACTCTTCACATACAACTACAAGAATTTTTTTTTTCTTTTTCTTCTTCTTCTTTGAACAGTAAAGTTGCATATATGCAACTTCAAATTTTTTTTAAGTTTATACACTTAAATGGAGTGGATTTTGGGTGTCTTGAATTGTAAAATAGTAATGGGAGAGTATTTAAACCCCGATGCTACGGCTCTGAAAATAAGAGTTTAGAATTTTCGTGAAGGAGAATTATCGTTATTCAGGTTTCACATGCTTACGTGGCTCTACAGCATTGGTAATCCAAAAAAGTCAACGGTGATAAGATAATATGAACATGAATATGATGAGCAGATTTTTGGAGATAATTCAGAGAGCAATAGCATATAAGTAAGCATACCTGGCAATGAAGTTGAGATTCTGAATGTCAGGCCCAAACCTGGAGGAGCTGTTAATGAGGCCAAGATATGCGGTCAATGATTTGCCGGAGGGATCAATAAACACGGATCGAATTTTGTATCCATGCCCAACTGGGACTGCATCTTTTTCTTCTAATCTGCAGTTTGAGCGGGGCAAGTAACAAACCAAGATACAGAAGAAGAAGAAAAGTAGAGTGTGGTTTTGTTGATGATGATGATGTTGAGGATAAGATAAAGCTATTGCTTTATTTTTTTTCTTCATTGTTCCTATTTTCTATAATGAGAGAAATGATTCTCTTGGGCCCTGGAGCCTTTTGCAATTTGTAGTTTTATATTGGATGTACTCGTGTACCTGACCTTCTAAGCTAAGCTGACAAACAAGTTGTTGCTTTTTTGTATTGATTAACAGTGAAATACCATGATAATGATATCAATAATTTTATAAACAATTTAAAGTATAATTAAATATTATAAATTTTAAAAAGGATATTAAAAAAATTTTAAGTTATAAAAAAATAAAATAAATTTTAAAAATTTTAAAAAATTTATTAAAAATAATTATAACATTAGAAAATATAGAATTTTATTTCATGAATGGTTTTGATTAATACAATTGGATTTTACCATTTTTAATATCTTTATGGTGTAAATACACTTTTAATCTTTATATTTTGGAGTTTTTTTTTTTCATTTTAGTCTCTACATTTTTATTTTACTACTTTTAGTCCCTAAATCAATTAACACGTGGAATTTAAGTCCTTACCGTCACCTAACTAACAAAAAATACTGGTGTGGCTGACGGCACAGTAAAATAATAATTAAAAAATATATTTTGGCATTAAAAAATTGCCACATCAGCATCTAAATTAATTTTAATTAAATAAAAAAATTAAAAACAAAACTAAAAACAAAAAATTACATAAGATCACATGACTGGGGTTTGGAACTGAAACTCATCGCAATGACTGGGAATCACATGAGCATTTGTGCCATGAGATCTGATAGCATGAAATCAGCTTCCATCGATGCCTCCAAAGCTTCCAACTCACTCTCTTTACGCCGCTCCATCGCTTTAGATTGAGTTGCCAATGCTAGCTCCTTCATCTTCTTCGCACCAAAACCAACACCTCTCCCTACGGCCGCCTCGGCCAATGAAGCCGATGAGGCGGAACCAAGGTTGCTAAGGCCTTGACGCGCCCTAGTCAACGGGCCATTGTGGATTGGAGAGTGGTGGTGGTGAGAGTGAGGGAGCGACACCTTCTCACTAGTCACATGCTTCGACGGCGTCAACGAAGAGGGAGAGTTCGACGTGCCGCCGCCACTAAGGTTGCTAGCTTTTTGTTTTTGTGCTGGGCTTAACTGTGTTTGATCAGATCTAGGTTTGAAGAAAGAGATGGTGGGTGCTGGGTTCAACTGGATTTGCTAGGATTTGGTCTTTCTCTTCGGCTTTGATTGGTGATCGTTGGTGGGTTCGATTGGGTATGATCAGATCTGGGTTTAGAGAAAGAGATGTTGGTGGGTGCTGGGTTCGATTGGGTTCGTTAGTTGGGATTGCAGGGTTTGTTGTTGTTGTTGGTCTGATAGGTGATCGTGTCTAGTTTGCTCTTGTTCATGCTCTTTAATTTGGTGATGTTCATGTTTTTTTTTCCTGTAGGTTTGATGTTCATGTTGTTTGATGTCCACGTTTTTTTTTTTTTTTTTTTTTTTTTTCCTGTAGGTTTGATGTTCATGTTCTTTTATTTTGGGTTTGCTCTTTGATTCTAGGTTTGATGTCGTTGCTAGGTTTATTTCTTGATTTAAGAAAAATATTGAAGAACAAGTTCTTATGTTCTTAGATCTCATGTAATTTTTTGTTTTTAATTTTTTTTATTTAATTAAAATTAATTTAGATGCTAACGTGAAAATTTTTTAATGCCAAAATAGATTTTTTAATTATTATTTTACTGTGCCGTCAGTATTTTCTGTTAGTTGAGTGACAGTAAGGACTTAAATGCCACGCGTTAATTGGTTTATGGACTAAAAATGGTAAAATAAAAATGTAGGGACCAAAATGAAAAAAAAAACCTCAAAAATTCAGGGACTAAAAGTGCATTTACGCCTATTTTTATTCCAACCAAATAAAGCATTTTCTTAAAACAAAGTAATAACATAAATTTATAAAACTAATGATATATGAGTTAAAAAGTCTTTTTCCACTGCCATTTTTCTCTCTTTGTCATGTCATTTATTAAATCTTTATGAAAATTTTTTGTACATTTAGATTTGTTGATTGGTTGGGAGGGGGGGAGAGAAAACTAGAACGGCCCAAATATTTTCTTTCCGAGACAACTAAATTACAATCTCTCCGAAATGGAGAAAAAACCGGAGAGAACACTTATGTGCATGTAAAAATACTATTAGGTCCTTGCTTCTTGGCGCTTTTTTGTTTGTTCTTTTTTTTTTATAAGATAAATTCCACTAGCATACCCTAAGGTTTGGGCAAATACCAACCAGGTTCAAGACATTTCAAAATTGACTAATTTAATCCTTAGCCAGGTTACCATCTGTTAATTTCTCTCTCTTCTTATTGTGACTCTCTCCTCTTGCGTTCCCCTACACTCCTCTCTTTAGTCATCCTAATCCCTCTAACCTTAGGTCAGCCACAACTATGGTCACAACTAACTAACAACCCAATTTTACCCACCTAGATTCTTAAACAAAAACTCAAATCCAAAAAACCCATAGCAAACCCACCACTACATCACAACCCAGCACCAACCCCACTGCAAATCCACCCTATATCATAATCCACTACCACTAGCAATGCCACCAAAAACCACCACCGAACAAAACCCAACCAAACCCAACGCAACAAAACCTAAATCCAAAAATCCCATAACAAACCCACCACCACCCCCACTACAAATCCACCCTAGATCGAAACCCACCAACTGACCATAAACCCCAGCCAAACCTACAGCAATTGAACCCAAATCCTCTAATAAAACCCAAATCCAAAAAACCCATAACAAACCAACCCACAACATCGGAACCCACAACCACTTCATTGCAAATCTACCATAGATTGGAACCACCCACCACTACTGGCCACAAAACTCGAATAAAAAAACTCCAAGACCCACAACAAACCCACCGTTGTTGTTACTTGAGAGCAAACCTCTGCTGTTGCCTAAGAGAAGAAAGAGATAATGAAAGGGTGAGTCATAGAGAAGGGTCGATCAGCTTAGAAAGAGAGGGATGAGAGAAAAGAGAGGCCAGAGAGAAACGCAGAGAGAGAGAGAGAGAGAGAGAGAGAGAGAGAGAGAGAGAGAGAGAGAGAGAGAAGAGACATTTGAGAAAGAAAAGGAAAACTGAGTAATGGAGGGTAACGGAGATAGGGATTAAATTGTCTTTAGGGTATGACCTAATTGGTATTCGACCAAATCTTAGGGTATGTTAGTGGAATCTACCTTTTTTTTTTTTTTTTTTTTTTTTTGGCTCCTTCTACTTTCTTTATTCACTTTCAACTTCTTTCCTTTTTCTTTTATTTTTTGTTGTTTTAGTAAGCTATTGCTTTCCTTTCTACGAATCTTTTTTTTTTTTTTCCTCTTCATTTCTTCACTTCTAATAACTTCTAACTCTTTTTCATTTCTATTTTTTTTTTTACTCACTTCTGCCTTCCGTTTCCTCTCTTGTTTTTCTTTTTCTTTTTTAATATGGATGCCTCTTTTTTTTTTTTTTTTAATTGAATTGAATTGAAGAATGTTTTTAATTTTTTGGGATATGGTTGTATATTTGATAATCAAACTTATTTTTTTTATTCTTCTTCATTGAATTGTTTTTTTTTATTGACATTGTAATTTTTTTGTTTATCCAGAAATTTTATAATAAAGTGTGTGCTTATTTTATATACATTTAAAAAAAAAATTAATGTTAGCTAAAAAAAATGTAATAGGGATATAAGTGTAAATATATACAAACTTGATTTTCTATTCTCCCATTTTTCTTCTCAACTAAACAAAAAAAGTTTTCTATCTTTTTACTTTTATACTCCCAACCAAACACAAATGGGAGAAATTAAAATCTTTTCTATATATCCTCCCAATCAAAAAGGATAAACCATCTATACTTGTCCCCCTCGTCTTTTTTTTTTTAGGTCTAAAGGCATCCAAATTTTCTTATATAAAATCATGTACACATTATCTTTTCTTTGTGTTTTAGTGGATGTGAGCACCATAATGCATGATCAGTTGTAGTCACGTTCATCTTAAACATAGGCTTGAGAGTATGCTATCAGTCAAGTGGGTAGGGACAGAGCCTGGAGTTTCATTGAGTGGAGGTTGGCGGATTAAAAAAGAAAAAGAAAAAAACTCACTTAAAATATCAACTTTTTAAAATTTTGCATGAGAATTTTTGGAAAGTGGGATATCAACATTTTATGGAATTGAAATATCAACAATTTTTGTAATTGAGATCAAGATTTTTAATTCCATTTTGGATTGACTATTGGAATGAAATATTTTAGTATCTGTGTGTACTAATACAGCTGAAGAAAATAATTGCATGCCAAGTAAAACATGCCAGGATCCAAGATGAGCACATATTTCTAACCATTTTGGTGAAGACTGAAGAGTATTTACAATTTTGGCATTTGGACCATCGGGAAGTCGATTTTGATCAAGAGTAAAGTCCTTATAGCCATCCATGTAATCTATATCTGTCCACATGACTTCAAGAGGTTAGAGGTATACCAGCTTTTGCATAGCCAGCAACCACGCCTTCAAGGTCAGCCACGTTCTTGTAACCATATCGACACTGATGCAAACCTTTATATGAAGTTAACAATAACCACTTGGGTTAGCATTTCTTATAAAGTTTGTCATGATAAAAAATATTGCAGGTCAAATCTTAATTTGGAGTGAAGATTATGTTGGCATATAATTGAAGCCTGAATATATGTTGACTATACAGTCATAAATCTTCTTTAAAAATCCGCATAACATCTCCTACTGTCACCCTTTTTTTTTCTTCATAAGTAACCTGTAACCCACTATGGCGTCTTTCTATAAAGGTCACTATTACTGAATAGTATTCATAAAACTTCATTTAGGTCGACATTTGTATTGCCCTAAGTGATGGCCCAACATATTGCTTGCTCTATTAGTAGATCTAATCTTAATAAGAACGAAGTGTCATACTATTGTCATAGTTTTCACCATGGCTTTCAAAATCAATTACTAACATTGAAAAGGAAAATCCTAAAAGAAGTCAAAGGCACTTAAAGAGTAAAGAGTCAGAACAACTTGAACTTGAAATCTATAAACCCTATCAGAAGGATCATATTAAAGGTGAGCCAAGGACTTGAATTGGAGCTGATCAAAGAACCTAAGCTGGAGCTTCTGCAGAAACAGAGCACTGGAACAATTACTTCTACATAAACCGTGGTAGCTTAGTTCGTATCTTTGTAATACTGCTTGTAGTTTAGGCTTTGTAATAGTTAGTTATAATTATTGGTACCTGTCTTTCGCTGATTAGGATGGTTCATAACAGATTTTGGAGGGAAGATCCGTATAGTTTGGAGTTAGTTTTTGGGATTTGGTTATTATCTTCTTGTATAAATACCTCGATGAACATTCAGTTTCTAATTAATGCAAAATATTCAATTATCAAAATCTTATAAACCCCTTGATTCTATTTTGAAAGTTTAACTGGGATTACCTAGGTCAGGATGATGAGATTCTGATAAGAAAGCTGAGTAGAAATTAAAAATAAATGAAATAAAAGTAAAGTCACGTCCGGATGCTTATCATATGACATGGATCACTAATACAGTATTAAATGTTGAAAAATTGTGCTGTCACATTTGAAATAGGCAAGCTTAAATAGACTTGGAAATGGGATCATGATGGACATGTTGAGGTACTGTCTCTTAAGCTTTGTCACTTTTCTCTTTCGTTTTAAGTTACAATTGGATATGGGATCATGATGGACATCATGCCAGGCATGCTACTCCATCCTTGATGGCAACAAGAAGTATATTATCACATATGCTAAACATATCTAATGTTGAAGTTGAAGATGGTCACGCCCAGGTGAAAAATTCCAACTCAAGGCGCCCATCTTTACTCATTTTTCTTTAGGAAAAAAAAAAGTTGAATTTGAAGAAGATCAAGTTCCATATTCAAAGAAAGAAAATGTTCCTTCAAACGAATCATTTGAATCTCTTCCGCCTCCAAAAGAATTTTATTCCATTGAGTTAAGAGCTAGGCCAAGAATTTGATTAGATTTTACCACACATCAATATTAAAACTAATGTTGACTATTACCATTCAGTATTTATTCTATTCGATTTATTAATGGTATGAAAAAAAACTAATCCACTCATTTCAAAATGAATTAATAAGATTTTAAGAACTCTGCATTAATTGAAGTTAACTAAAACCTCTAGAAGATCATAGTCCAATTATCACACATATGAAAAAATAATTACATTTATTATCATATCAGTTTGTAAAAATTACTTAGTGAATTTTGTAATATCTTTATTATTTTTCTATTCAAAATTCCAATCATAATAATCACAAATATGAAAAGCCAAACAAGAAAAGAGAAGAGAAGAGAGAAGTTACCAAAGGACCAACTCCGGCAATGGCCCAGCAAACAAGTACAAGTCAATAACCCCACCAATCACCTTATATGCGATCTTATCACCACTATATATCACGTCCATACCATCAATCTTTTTTTTTTTTTTTTTGACAGAGTTTCAACCTATGGCGTCCGCTCCTAATGAGCGCTCTTTATCATCAGACCAAGACACCAATCAGTTTTTGGTGTAGACGGAGATTGAATTTATAAGTAATTGAGTTTGTCAGCTTTGTAGCTTCCACAATTTTTGTACTTCATCAATATTTTATTTTTATTGTTTAACCTTTTATTTTTAAAAGCCAAATTTAGATTTACACTACTTTAATTGTTTGATTGTTTTGGTGATATGGAACTGTTTTTGTGTCTTTTGCATTTGCTTCTCATCAAGAAGGTACCAATAAAATAAGACTAATAGCATTCTTTTACTTTGATTTTGTGCTAAAGTTTGAGTTTCAATAATTCCATTTACTCAAATTCTCTTCTTGGCGTCCAAATTTTACATGGGTCATTATCAAAGTTATGGCCCTCATATATCGTGGATTGGATGTATTTGGTAGTGGGGTCGTGGGGGTAGTATTGAAGAGCCTCTTAGCCCCAATATCTTAAGCAATTTGGAGACAATAATCCTATAGCTTTTGCTTTAATTTTCTTTACTTTCATGTGTTTAAGCTTCAAGTTCTTTTTTTACTATCTAGGATTTTTTAGTAAATTTGGTTTAGCTTTAGCTTAATTGCCTGTTTAATTGTATTTTAAAAATTTTTAGGTATGTGTGAATGAAGATTTTTTTATTATTATAAGTAATTGAGTTCATTAAATCTGAAAAAACAGAGTCTAGGAAAACAAAAAGAGAAATCTATTAATTCAAAAAACAATTCTCTTTAGTATTGTTTTATATACTTGCCCTTGGTTTTGTTGTATTGTAAAAGAATTCTGTTACCATTAAGTTTTTTCTCTTTTCTTATTTTTTTAATAACAAGCATACGTTGATTTTGAAATATTAAAGGATAAGTTTGAAAGGACCAGAGAGCTTTATGAAAGACTTTTGGACGAATTAAACCACCTGAAGGTATGTATAAGCTATACAAAGTTAAAATATAGTGTTTAAACTACAAAGTTAAAATATAGTGTTTAAACTTCAGAATTGTTTCATACAGTTTTTATTTTGCTTGGTTTTATGGTTTCCGTTACTTGCTTGGGTGGTGTTGTTTGATTACTATTCTTTGTTGAGATAAAAAGTTGATGGGGTGATTACAATTTGGTATTTTTGATGCTTTATTTTATTTTTGTTTTTTATTTTTTTGCTTTGGTGTTAGCATTTGGACCCATAGTAAGTATATTAGCTAGGTAGTTGATTAGATGGCCAAATCACTAATACACTAGAACTAGACGAGGTGTAGAGTAGCAACCTGTGAATAGTGCAGCAACAAAGCAACAAGGGAACCACACATGATCGACTCTATAACACACTAAAAATAGCTTTTATATGAATTTAAAAAGATTCCACAAACAACCTGGCCCTTCTAAAAAAATTTGAATAAATTGTTTTGTCCTTACAAGAATTTCCAAACACATGCATCAAAGACATAATAAATAAATAAAAAACCTCTCAATGACTAAGCAGCAAAGTCGGAGGTTGGAGTCGCTGCATGTAGCTAGTTGCAGAACTTAGGCTCGAAAGTATGGTACCAGTCAAGTGTGCCAAGGTAAAGAAAGGGAGTGGTTAGCTGGTTTTCATCAAGGAACCAACTTCAGACCTTTATGTAGAGATCTAATGAATTGAAGTATGAGTCCAGAATTAAGGTACAAGCGTGGGAATGTGCTAGGCACCTAAGCTTGTACAACCAAGTGAGCCAACCTTCACTTAGTGTTGTTTGACCATTTTATTTTTTTTGGAGAGACGTGACAATTTGGTTTCAGTGGAGGTGAGAGTGGCTCTCTAGTGGTGGCGAAAATAGAGTAATCTATTTGCATTCTCATTAACAAAATCACAAAACTAAATTAATTTTGGTAATATATCCAACAAAAACAACATACGCATCCACTATTGGGCTTAAATGTTATTTATTTTCTAATGTGTAATCTTTTTTTGTATAAATAACCTAGTAAAATTTCATAATTTAGAATAGGGTAAATTACAACTTACCCGCGTGTGGTTTAGTCAAAATTTAAGTTGTTTACCTATGTTTAAAAGTTGGTATTTTGCCCACTTAAGGTTAACTCCATTAGGCTTCCGTAACTCATCACCGTTAAAAACACAAAAGACATAACAAAATTAAAAGAAACAAGATTAAAAAATGGTTTTTATAAAAAAAAAAAAAAAAAAATTGGAAGCTTCAAGAGTTATAACAAGAAAACAAAAGCAAGATCAAAATTTGTTTTTTTTTTTCATGGTGCTTAGCTCAAAAAGTTTTATGTACCTCCTTGACTCTATTTTTTTCTCCAACAACTCAATTCGGATCAAGGCAAACAATTATTGTACTTTTTTTCTTTGGTTTTCAGAAATTTATTTTAGATATGGAATTTGGGTTCTGATATAATTTGGTTTATGCATGTTTATTGTGGCTAGCTTTACTGTTGCCTTGGTTGAACTATAGAGAGATGGTTGTTGTTGTGGGCAATGAGGCAGTGGTGTGACAGTGGAAGATTAAGCAGTATGTGAACCTGCAATTGTTTCTGCTTTTATCGTCAACACTGCCCTTAGCAGGAGCTCTTGGTTTCTCCGCCATGGACCTTGACTTGAGGAAGCTGAGGTTTTTTTTTTGGGGTTTCATTGATGGTAGGCTTTGATTTTAGTGAGATGGTTTTTTTTTTTTTTTGGTAGGTTGCTGTGTTTATGGGTTGCTGGGTTTCTTTGAATGTTCTTGAACCTATAATTGAAAATCTACAAACTTTCTGTCCCAGCAAAGTTCTCATAGCTACACTCAGCAACTTAATTCAACTCTTATCTATCTCAATTTTTAGGGTCATAATTTCTTTAGCCAGGCAAGTAAGTAGTAGTAAACTAAAACATTCAAATGTTGCAGTAACTCATTTGTGCAATTTTTTTATCTATCATATTGTAAAGATACAAGTGTAAATGGATTTGGATTTTCAGCCCCCCCACAATACGGTTTAAGACTTTGCATTTACAATAGAATGTACAAATACAAGAGTTTGAATTATATTGAATACAAATGAGTTTGAATCACAAATAACTCTATCTAACCGTTATCTTATCCCATGCCAAATCTTCACCATTTTTAAGTTTTAGATCTTGATTTTTATAATTTTCTTATATATTTTGTGTTTTTAACGGTGAATCTCAGATGAGTAAAGTACCAACTTTTAAACCACAAGTAGACAACTTAAATTTCGGTTAAACCATAAGTGAGTAAGTTATAATTTACCTTTAGAATATAGAAGATTTATGAATATATAAAATGAATTATTATATTTCAATATAATGTGAATTGGAAAAACATAAACAATAAATACGATAGCTTTCCAATTAAGTTTCATCAGTGTTTGAGCGTGTTCCAAAATTCACCCTCTCTAAAAGTGTCGTTTTCTTCTTTACTCTGAAGAACAAATTGAACATTCTAAAAGCATTGTCAAAAATGGTTTCCATATATTTTTATTTTAATCCCACAAATCGATTTGTCAATATTTAAATATAAGAATTGGAAAACATGAAAGTTCAAATGTCAATATCTAATCTTATTAGGTTGGTCATACTTCTTCCTCCTTTTTTTTTTTACATAAAAATCAAATTTTGATCATATATCTGCCTATGCCTCAACTGTATCCAACGTTGCTATTCCTGCTTTATCCCTACCACTGCAAAAATACACCATCAGCTTATCCAATCGCCATGTAGGTTTTCCTTAAGAAGATGCAATGTGCAATAGTAATAATGAGAAAATCTAAAGATAATCTCTAACATGATTTTGGTGTTAATTTCCTTCTTCATAATAATTTCATTGATAATTATTTTAAGTTGAAATGTGTTTTACATGTTTTCCCCTATGTTCACATGAATGCCTAAATAAGATAAGTCTTGAAGTGTTTAAAAACCCAATCATTCCCCTTAAAGTGCATCACAATTGTTATGCACTACAGTGTAATATATTGTTCAAAGTGCCAACCATATTCTCTTATCAATATTATTAATTTTAGGAGAAAAATGTTTAAATGTCCCCTAAACTTTTAATTACTGGCCAAAACACCCCCCTAAACTTGTTAAGATTAGTCCTCTTAAATTGTATTGTATGATGCTATATATGTATGACATTATGTTGTGATTAATTAAGTTGTTTTTATTATTATCTAAAATAATGATAACATAAATATTTGGACATTAATTATTTTATAATCCATGAGATACATAGTATGTGATTTAGTCATAGAAGATACAATAAGATACATAATATAATTCCTATATATATATATATATATATAATTTAAATTTTATTGATAGTCATTTTTATATTTTGTTAACTCTTTAAAAAAATTTGTAAGGATATTATTAGTTATAAAATATAAATTGTCCATTTTTTCTTAATTGTGAAACCCTTTTTTTTTTTTTACAATTCATTTATTCTAA
Source organism: Castanopsis chinensis (assembly GCA_032878915.1). Lineage (NCBI taxonomy): Eukaryota > Viridiplantae > Streptophyta > Magnoliopsida > Fagales > Fagaceae > Castanopsis > Castanopsis chinensis. The sequence goes on from JAVQMG010000131.1 coordinate 8,877,224, forward strand.
ATTTTTTGATTTTTGTACTTAATAACTCATTTTAGATAAATATTTATGATGTGGTCTCATATTTGATTTTAAAATTAAGAAATAAAACTCTTTAAGAATAAATAATTTAGAACACATGTCGCAAAATTAAAACTCTAATTTGAAATTCTAATTTAAGTTTCTCTCAGCTTTACATATATATATATATATATATATATATATATATATATATATATAAAACTAACATGTAACCCATGCAAACACATGGATATATTTAAAATTATGCAAAATTTTTATTATAAAAATATAAATAATAAGCCAAATTATTAAAAAATGGCTTGTAACACGCATATTTATAGATACATTTAAAATTAAACGCAATTTCTATCATAAAAATGTAAATAATTGTCAATTTTTTTAAAAAAATAAATAAATAATTTGTTACATACTAAAATTCTTACCTAAATTTAATACTACTTATGATTATTTTTTTTTTCAAATTTTTAATAAGATAGAACGTGTAGTGATCTTTGTTGTGTGGTGACTTTTATTGAATGTTGAGGGCATTTTTATTTGTGTATGAACATATATTTATTAGAAAATTAATAAATTTATCAGTGCTCATTGTGAGTGAGATTCATTAATGAGATAATGGCATCACTCTAAAAAGAAGAAAGATAGACCCATTATTTTTTTTATATCCTTTTTGGTAATTTTCTCTCAACTTCAACCAAATCAAATGCTCATTGTAAACAATACATGTTAATAGAATTTACCAAAAGTCGAACAGATTATTCAATTAATACTTAGGAATTTATTAAAATAGCGATTTTTTCCAGCAATAAATTTCAAACAGTTATGACAGTAGAGTGCAACTGATACTTATTCTCTTACGAGTTGTCTCACTATTTCAGAAGTTTAGCTCCAACTTGAACTCCTTTCCTATAAGAAGTGACAATTTTGAGACCTCTACAGTAAGAAATCCCAAGCTGTCGAAGCTTTCCTTTATAACTGAGTTTCCATTCAAGTTGGTTCCATTTATAGTTTCTAGTTTATAGCTCTTCAATCTCTTACCCTTCTTCAATCCTATGAAAACCACTTTATCTATGATCCACTTTTGGCTTAAAGCAAAACCTCCATTCACAACTTGTGATTTAACTGATACTTTATTCCCTATTATTCCACCATAAAATCTCACTAAACTCCAATTCCCATCCACTCCTCCCATCTCAACTTCCTCTCCATCATCCAAGAAAACTTCTCCACTGCTATTTCCACCATTGCTGACAACCACCAAGAGTTGGAATGCAGTCTTCCGAGCTGCTTGTGTTGTCATGGCCTCTCCTTGCATAGCCAGAATATTACCTTCCCGAATATGCACGTTTATATGATCAGGTGGTGCATCAAGCTTGATATACTTTCCTGATTTAACACTCAACGAATGGGAGTAGTTAAAGAGGTCAAACCAGTTTCCTGCAGGGAAGTATGCATCAACTGAAACAGCTCCTGACTTCAATACTGGTGAGACCATTACGGCTTTACCAATCAGAAATTGTGTACTGATTTCGTAAGTGTTGATATCTTGAGGAAAAGAGAAAAAAAGGGGCCGTGCAATGGGGGTTCCTCTTTGGTGTGCTTCATACATTAATGTGTAAAAGTAGGGGAGAAGCCGATAGCGAAGCCCAAGAACCTTCCTAGCTATTGCAGCAACTGAATCCCAAAGGTAGAGTTCTTGACGAATAGTATACTTCTCAGAGTGATCTCTTGCGAAGGGATAAAAAGCCCCTAGCTGCATTTGGAAAAAGTACAGATATTAGGTGCATAAATATATTCAATCAAATAATAAGCACGATTTTTCTTTATTCCCTATTAATAGTACTCAGACTTCTACGCCTAATCACCTTGTCTCTCGTAGCATTTGCAAAGATATTCAATATATTTCTACAAAATGACATTAAAAAACCAGAAAGATAAACAAGCAGAGAGAGAGAGAGAGAGATTGCCGCCAATGTTATACAAACTTTGGAAGCATCACTTCTTATAAAATAACAAACAAACAATAAAATTGAAACAGCTATAATACATTTTGGTTTCTCATCAAAATTAAACAAACAATCAATTTGGTCCCTAACTCCGTATAGTTAATTTATATCATATTATCATTAAAGCTTTGAATTATTGTCAATATAGTCCTTTAGCCTAACGCTATTCACTAAATGCCATTAAGTGTCACATGAATACAAAAGAAATCAACATCATATCAATTTAGTGATAATGTTATAAGCAAAAAAGGGTAAATAAAATTGTAATATTGTGAGAAAAAATCACATTAATTTTCTGTTTTTCAAGAGAGCAGAGAAATTCCTCTTCTTCATCATCATCCTCATCTGCTTCATAGGGAAGTTCATTGGGATCCCCAGATTCAAGCAACATGAGTATGAAACGATCACTACCCACCAACAGTAACCTTTAGATCAATAAATATTGCATGACCATAATGAAAAGATCCATAGCTAGTATTCAGAGTTTCTTCATCCCAATTGAGCATAAATAAAAGACACTCCATAGCAAGTCCAACACCCTCACCACTCATGTCAAGGCCTACTTTGACCACAGCTAAAGAACAGCACCAACCCCTTCCTCCTCCACAATGTCTGTTGTGCAAGTGCCCTCTAACCCTTCTTCACTACCTTTGTTAATGACAGGTGAATGTTGAGACTTGTGCACTCGATATGGGTGTATATAGATCATATGGCACTTAATTAACAGAGATGAACAGTAGGACTAGATTGACAACAATTTAAATTTGTAGGGATCAAAATCACTTAAATTAGAACTATATTGTTCAAAGAGCAACAACTCTAAAGTTAGTGGGAACAAAATATATTTTACTGAATAAAGAAAGCAGAATCTGGGGGGGAATGCTTCACAAAATCAGGTCATACACTCCCTTTATCTACTACAAGTCTACAAAACAGTAAAATATCATATCAAAAGCTAACTAAAGCTTGAGAAAAAAAAAAAAAAAGTGCAATATCAACTAATCATTTTGACATCTATCAATTTTTACCTGAATCCAACGCCCACAAAGTTCTTCAGTTGTATTTCCTATAAAACCACATATATCTGCTCCAACCATTGGGATGCCAAAAAGTCCAAAATTCAAAATTCCCGGAATTGAATATGCCAAATCATTCCATGTAGCAGCATTGTCTCCAGTCCAGTGTGCCGTGTACTTGCCAGAGGTTACAAAAGTTGACCTGGCAAGTATAAATGGCCTTTTACCAGTCACATTGATTAAGGCTGCATTAGTGGATTTGGACTCTAGGAGTCCGTATAGGTTGTGGGCATTGTACTCCGTAATGTTACCCCAGTGCAAGGATGTTGCAGGGACAGTTTTATTATTAATGGGCCGCGAAACTCCAGAATTGTTAATTTTGTAGGGAGGGTCATCAAGAGTAGAATTTGGAGTAGGAGGGGAAGTTATAAAGTTAGAAATCTCATTCATGTCAAGCCAAAGACCATCAAAGGGAAGAATATCTTGAAATCTTTTTATCTCACCACCCCAAAATACTTCACTAGCTGGATTTAAAAAATCAGGGAAGTAGACTAGGCCAGGCCAAACTTGACCCAAGTAAGGGACACCATCACGTTTTATGAAGACATCAGCTTGCATTCCCCTTGTGTAGGTTCCATCTGTCTTATTCACACTGATACCTGTAAAATAACACATTTTTACATTAAATAAGAGAGTGAGAATAGTTACAGCTGAAGAAAACAATTGCATGTCAAGTAATGCATACCAGGATCCAAGATGAGCACATATTTCTGACCATTTTGATGAAGAGTATCAACAAATTTTTGCATTTTGTCCAATGGGAAGTTGATGGGATCAAGGGTAAAATCCTTTAAGCCATCCATGTAATCAATATCTGTCCACATAACTTCAAGTGGTATACCAGCTTTTGCATAGCCAGCAACCACGCCTTCAAGGTCAGCCACATTCTTGTAACCCCATCGACACTGATGAAATCCTTTACATAATGTTAACAATAACCACTTGGGTTAGAATTTCTTATAAAGTATGTCATGAAAAAGACATTGCAGGTCAGATCCTAATTTGGAGTGAGTCACTCCAAGTGACGATTATATTGGCATACAATTGAAGCCTGAATATAATGGAATGTCTTAAAAGTATCTTTAGAAAAGAACAACTCATTACGGCAATTAATTTTTTCAATTGGTCCATCAAAAAGTCTTGTTTCAAATTCACATTACATCTTCTAATGTCACACTTTTCTTTTTCTTTATAAGTACTCTGTAACCCACTATGTTCCCAATAGAATTACATATGGCGTCTTTCTATAAAGGTGACTATTACTGGTAGTTTTCATTAAACTTCAATTTGGTCAGGATTAGTATTGGCCTATGTGATGGACCACTATCTAACTTCGGAATTGACATTGCGAATTATAATAATGCAATATCTAAGAAAGCAGTGTAGAAATTGAGAATAGAAATAGTGTCACATCTGGATCCTTAGAAACACTTATGTACGATGTACTGTCTCTTAAGCTTTGTCACTTTTATGTATTGGGTTACACATGGATATGAGATCATGATGCACAACTTGCCAGGCATGCTACTCCTTTGTTGATCGCAAAAAGAAGTTCATTAATGTATGCTAAACACATCTAATGTTGAAGTGTAGTCATAAAAAAAATAAAAAAAAAATCTAATGTTGAAGTGTGTCAAACGACATTCTTATTTTAGCTCTTAACTCGATGGAATTGAGTTCTTTTGGAGTCAGAAGTGATGGCACTATAGGTTGCATGTATAATTTACCAATATTTAGATATAAAATAAAATGTTAAAGAAAGTATTACATATGACATGATATATGAAGGTAAAGTTGTAAATTCATAATTCCAATCATAAGAATCACAAATTAATATGTTTACGCATTCATTCTTAAAACAATTTATTAGATTTGAGTCATTTGACCATACATCAATATTAAAAAAAACTGACTATTACAATCCAATCTACTCATTTGAAACTAAATTGATGAGCTTTTAAGAATTCTATTGCAGAGTTATCTAATAACAACTTCAGTTGTGAAGGCTAAGTTTGTAAATGTTACCTTGTAAATTTTGCAACATCTTCAGCATTTTTCTATTCACAATATATGAAAACAAAACTGAAAAGGCAAACAAGACAATGCTAGAGAAGAGAAAAGTTACCGAAGGACCAATAAGGCATAGGCGTGGGGCGGCCGATGAGTTCCGTGTACTGATCCATCACCAACTCCGGCAATGGCCCAGCAAACAAGTACAAGTCAACAACCCCACCAATCACCTTATACGTAATCCTATCACCACTGTATATCACATCCATCCCATTACTATTCAGCAGCAAAACACCATGACTTTGAATGGCCGGTGATGATGATGATCTAGCGTCCATGTAAAACGGGTGCGACCCATAAAGATTGACATCGAGATTAGCACTGGCGATATCCGCGTTCCACAAAGTGAGCGTCTGAGTGTCATCAGGAACAAGCTTGAAGGATCGCTTGGTTTGCTCGCCAAGGCCATAGAGTGAGGACTTGGTTTTGGGGAGCGAGGAAGAGAGCTCGATGTACTGGTTTTTGAAGATGAAGGGAGTGGAGGCAGTGTCGAAGATGGTGTCGTTTGTGGATTTGCGGGTGATGGAGAAGGTGAAGGGAGAGGTGGTGTGGAGAGTGAGGGTGAGGTCGGAGTTGGGGTGGGAGAGGGAGTAGGAGGTGGTGGAATGGGAATGTGAATGGGGTGGAGATGACGGAGTTTCGGGGTGAGAGCGGTGTAGTGGGGAGTGGGTTTGGCGGGGGATAATGTCTTGTGGGATCTCCCATCTGCGGTGGTCGGAGTCTGTTATCTGAATTCTCAGCCGATCCTTGGTTTCAAAGCTGTGGACAGACAGCTACCGATCAGCCAAAATTATTGTGTTAATTATCAGGCGGTGCAAAAAAAATAAAAAACCGCCTCACCCGAACTGACGCCAACCCATTTGTACCAATCCATTAAGTGAGGTATGTGTTGGCGTGGGCTGGTAAGACATCTAATTTAGTGTTACACCCGTCCAATTATTTGTCAAATAAGAGATATTGGAATTGAAAAGAAGTTTGTCACTTGTTTTTTAGTATTGGCATATAAATGCATTTAAATATCTCTTATTTTACCGCGTCGGACTGATGTGGCCATCGGCGCCAAGATGTACACACCAACAAAAATCGAACCAACCCAAGCATAGTTCATATTAAGAAGAAGAAGAGGCTTCAGCCAAAAAACAAAAAGAAGGCCTAAAGTACTTATCAAAAAGAAATTTTGTATTAAAAAAAAAAAAAAGGAATTAACGTGTGTCAGGTGGTAGGACGAAGCTCTCAAGTGGTTTTGTCGAGTCCAAATCTTCTGTCTTACTTTTCTTACTCCACTTTATACTCTACTAATAAAAACTTGCTACATATTCATCTAATTTATTAAATATTATTATTAATTAATAATAGTAGCATTAATAAATTAATTAATAATAATATTTAATTAATTAAGTAAATTCGTGGTAAGTAAAATAGAAGATTTGGATTCGATTTTTCCTAAGTAAGACTAGTATCTCTAACTTGCATGTTCCTGTGAGAAGTGGGATAAAAAAAAAAAAAAAAAAAAAAAAAAAAAAAAAAAAAAAAAAACTGTATAGCCGTATGGGTCAGTGGGTTACAGTCATGCCACTTCGTTTTTTGAAAAAAAAAAAAAATGACGTATGGGTAAGACATTCTCTTGCCACTTGCGTTTTTTGAAAAAAATAAAATAAATAAATAAATAACGATTCTAGTCAATGTTTGAGTCAGTCATGCAAGATTTTTTTTTCCTCTTTTAATCTCAGCCACAGATTTTTTTTTCTCTTGAGTCGTTTCCAACGCAGGTTTCTCCTCTTGACTCTCATTTCTCCCCTTCACTCTCTAGACTTCTGCTCCTCTCAAGTCTCACACTCTCGCCTCTCAGACTTAGGAGTTAGAACTATGTTTTCTGGTTTTGATTTTGGTTTTAGATCTCTCTTTTTCTCTTTGTGTGTGATAGACAGGCGGACATCGACCACCACGCCGACTGGAACCACCACCGATGTTGCCAGAGAACCGTTCCTCAGGCGCGGCGGCGGCTCGGGTTTTTAGGAAACCGAATGTTCCGGTGCGGTGCAGAAACGGCCACAAAAACCGGCCGCACCGCACCATGTACAGCCTGTTTCACATGCTTAATAGCATTGGTAACTTCCAAAAAAGTCAACAGTGATAATATGAATATAAATATGATGAGCAGATTTTTGGAGATAATGCACAGAGAGCAATAGCATATAAGCAAGCATACCTGGCAATGAAGTTGAGATTCTGAATGTCAGGCCCAAAAATGGAGGAGCTGTTAATGACGCCAAGATATGCGGTCAATGATTTGCCGGATGGATCAATAGACACGGATCGAATTCTGTATCCATGCCCAGCTGGGACTGCATCTTTTTCTTCTAATCTGCCGTTTGAGCTGGGCAAGTAACAAACCAAGATACAGAAGAAATAGAAGAAGAAGAAGAAAAGTATAGTGTGGTTTTGTTGATGATGATGTTGGGGATAAGATAAAGCTATTGCTTTATTTTTTTTCTTCATTGTTCCTATTTTCTACGGTGAGAGCAATTATTCACTTGGGTCCTGGAGCCTTTTACAATTTGTAGTTTCATACTGATGCATGTACCAGACCTTTTAAGCTAAGCAGACAAACAAGTTGTTGCTTTTTTATATTGATTAATTAGCAGTGAAATACCATGATAGTGATATCGATAATTTCATAAACAATTTAAAGTATAAATAGATATTATAAATTTTAAAAAGGATGTTAAAAAAATTTATATTAAAAATAAAATAAATAAATTTATAAAAATTAAAAAAAGTTATCAAAAATAATTATAACATTAGAAAATATAGAATTTTATTTCGTGAATGGTTTTGATTAATACAATTGGATTTTACAATTTTTAATATCTTTATTCCAACCAAATAAAACATTTTCTTAAAACAAAACAATAACATAAATTTATAAACCTAACGATATGAGTTAAAAAGTCATTTTCCACTGCCAATTTTTCTCTCTTTGTCATTTCATTTATTAATTTTTTATGAAAATTTTTGATACCTTTGGATTTGTTGATTTGGGGGGGGGGGGGGTGGGTGGGGGGGGGGGAAGAAAACTAGTAGGGCCCAAATATTTTCTTTCTAAGCCAACCACATTACAATCTCTCTAAAATGGAGAAAAAACAAGAGAGAAAACTTGTGTGCATGTAAAAATACTATTTGCTCTTTGCTTCTTGGTGCTTCTTTGTTCGTTCTCCCTTATTTATTTATTTTTTTGGTAAATTCCACTAGCATACCCTAAGGTTTGGACAAATACAAAGTCTAAGATATTTCAAAATTGACTAATTTGGTCCTTAAATACAATTTAATCCCCAATCATGTTACCATTTGTTGATTTCTCTCTCTTCTCACTGTGACTCTCTCCTCTTGCGCTCTCCTTCTCTCCTCTCTTTAGTCATACCAATCTCTCTAACCTCATATCAGCCACAACCACGGCCACAGCTAACTAACAACCCAATTCTACCCACATAAATCCTTAAACAAAAACTCTAATCCAAAAAACCCATAGCAAACCCACCACCACATCACAACCCACCACCAACCCCATTGCTAATACACTTTAAATCAGAACCCACTACCACTTCCACCGCCATCAAAAACCACCACTAGCCACAAAACTCAGACAAACCCAATGCAACAAAACCCAAATCGAAAAAATCCATAACAAACTCACCACCGCCCCTACTAAAAATCCACCCTAGATGGAAACCAACTGCCACCGGCCATAAACCCCAGCCAAACACATAGCAACAAAACCCAAATCCTCTAACAAAACCCAAATCCAAAAAACCCATAACAAACCAACCCACAACCACTCCACTGCAAATCTACCCCAAATTGGAACCCACCACCACCATTGGCCACAAAACCCAAATAAAAAAACCTCAAAAACCCACAACAAACCCACTACTACTGTTACTTGACAGCACACCACTGTTGTTGCCTAAGAGAAGAAAGAGACAAAAAAAGGGTGAGTCATAAAGAAGGGTCGGCTTGGAGAAAAAGGGATGAGAGAGAAGAGAGGCTTGAGAGAGAGAGAGAGAGAGAGAGAGAGAGAAACTAAGTAATGGAGGGTAATAGGATAGAGATTATATTGTCTTTAGGGAGCAAATTTGTCAATTTTGAAATGCATTTGACCTAATTGGTATTTGCCCAAATCTCAGGAAATGTTAGTAGAATCTACCATTTTTTTTTCCGCTTCTCCTGCTTTCTTTATTCACTTTCGACTTCTTTCCTTTTTCTTTTATTTTTTGTGTTTTAGTCGGCTACTGCTTTCCTTTCTACGAATCTCTTTTCTTCTTTTTTTCTTTGCTTCATTTCTTCACTTCTAATAACTTCTAACTCTTTTTCATCTCTTTTTTTTTTTTTTACTCACTTTTGCCTTCTGCTTCCTCTCTTCGCTTCTATCTTTTGTTTTTTAATTTGGATGCCTCTTTTTTTTTTTTTTTTGGAATTGCATTGAATTGAAGAATATTTTTAATTTTTTGGGATGTGGTTGTAGTTAATTGATATTTGATAGTCATACTTATTTTTTTTTTATTCTTCTTCATTGAATTGTTTTTTTTTTAATTGAAATTGTAATTTTTTTTGTTTATCCGGAAATTTTATAAAAAAAAAGTGTGTATTTATTTTATATACATTAAAAAAAAATTAATGTTAGCTAAAAAAAAATGTAATAGGGATATAAGTGTACATATATACAAACTCGATTTTCTATCTTCTCATTTTTCTTCTCAACCAAATAAAAAAATGTCCCATCCTTCCACTTTTATACTCCCAACCAAACACAAATGGGAGAAACTAAAATCTTTTCTATATACCCTTCCAACCAAAAGAATAAACTACATATATTCTTGTCCCCCTCCTCTCTTTTTTTTTTTTTTTTTCATATAAGTCTAAAGGCATCCAAATTTTCTCATATAAAGTCATGTACACACTATCTTTTTTTGTGTTTTAGTGGATGTGAGCACCATAATGCACGATCAGTTGTAGTCACGTTCATCTTAAACATAGGCTTGCCAGTATGCTATTAGTCAAGTGGGCAGGGACGGAGCTTGGAGTTTGATTGAGTGGGGGCTGGAGTATTAAAAAAGAAAAGGTTAAAATGCAAAACGCATCCTCTAAGTTTCACTTTTTTTCATTTCAATCCTTTAAGTTTGCATTTTGCCATTTCAGTCTTTTAAGTTTCAATCCTTCTCAATTTAGTCTTCCGTTAATATTCTATCCATCACTACCGTTAATTTGTCTCATTTTGCCCTTTATTGAAAATTTAATTTATATTTAATTATTTATATCTTAATTAAAAAACGTTAATGAAAAAAAAACCCCAGTCCATCCCCCATCTGAAGAACACGAACCATCTGAAGAATAAGAAGGAGAAACCCCACAACCCACTCCTGCCTAACTGCCTAACCCATCAATAATTGAGATTGAGAGGGAGAAAGTGAGATCCAGAGGGTGAAAAAGAGATCGACAGACCGAGAGGTCAAGTGATTGAGAGGGAGAGAAGGTACTCAGCAGCTCGCCTCACGCCAATCCTTTTCGATAACTTGAGAAATATTACGCTCACAATATTTTTCACAACAAATTCTAAGTGACAAGTTGTTACTTGCTATTATTGATGGGCAAAAAAATAATTTCAGTGGTGAGTTCAAATCTATATATTACTAAAAGCTGAAGTGTAGCATTTAATGTTACTGTACTCACATTGAGCCACATCAGCATCCATATTATTATCATTTTTCTTTCCAATTTTCCAATAATTGTTTTTTAATATTTACTTTTTTTTAATAATCGCACTATTTCTAACATTTCTCATGCCTTTATCTTTTCATCTCCCCACTACCCTCAACCTTAATATCACTTTTCATCTTTCTTTATTTTGTATCTTCATCTTTCCCTTCCTTACCTTTTTATCTCTCCACTACCCTCAACTTTAATGTCACTATTCATCTTTCCATTCATCTTCCTTTCTTATCTCTTCATATTTACACCATCTTTTATAAATTTGTTATTCTCTCTTCCATTCTTTGCATAGTTTTTCATCACAAAAATGTTGTTTCTCCCTCTCTCTCTCTCTCTCTCTCTCTCTCTCTCTCTCACACACACACACAATAATTTTTAGAGTAATTTTTTTTCCTGCATCTCTGCTTAAGTTGATAAATTTTTGTATTTGTTATAACTCTACATTGGGTTGGAGCAATTTAGTTTTGTATTTTAAGTTTTTTTTTTTTTTGTTCTCTTTGATTGTTAAATATTATACTATTGCATTATAAAAAAAAATTAAAAACGATAATAAATAAGAATATAATATATATTATTCTATTATATAACATGATTTGGGTAATTTGGTGTTTATTGTTATATATTTTATATTTTTACTTTTTTAATCTTTTCATCTTATTTTATTCAATATTTAAACTCAGTCATATCCTCTGTATAATTAAATTATATATACATATATATATATATGTATTTTTTTTAATTAAACATATAATATTTTATTTAAATTTAAATAAATTAAATTGTACTCACTTTTTTAACATTTTCAGTTTCTCCATCCTTTCTCTTTCCCTTTACATTTTCATTTCCCCACTACCATCTCTCTTAATATCACTCTTCATCTTTCCCTTTATTTTGTTTCTTCTTATTGTTATCCTTTTAGTATAAATTTGGCATTCTCTTTTTATTATATGCATAAATTTTTTTCACAAAAAAATTTATTTCTCTCTTCTCTCTCAATTTTTGGTGATATATATATATATATATATATATATATATATATATATATATTTTGCATCTCTGCTCTCGGTTGAAAATTTTTTGTGTCTTTTAGAACTCTACTTTAGGTTGATGCGATTTAATTGTGTTTTAAGTTTTTTTTTTCTTTTTTCACTTTGGTTGTTAAATTTTATCATATTGCATTGTAAAGAATTAAAGATAGTATATAAGAATGTAATATTATAATATCACATAATATTATTTAAATAGTTTGATGTTTATTGTTATATAATTGTTGTAAAAAAATTGTGAAAATATTGTGAGCCTGGTACTTTCCTTGATGACTTTTGTAAGTTAATTATAGATCCTTTCCATTGCAAAAGCGTACAAGACCTCTCTAGTAATTATTAAGGATTTAAAATATAGCAGTTTAGTGAGATCTAATGCCAATTGAAAAAATCATCACGCATATACATGACGTTCACGTTATTAATACTAGTATACATATGCTTGTATAAAGGAAGTAAAGATGGTAAAATTGCCCTATCTAATTGTGTAATGACTAATCTAATCTCCAAAGAAAATTTGATAGACTTTCAATTTAATATAGAACTAGTTAATGTACCAGGCGAGGGTATATTATAAGTTTATTTTATGAAAAAAACTGTAAACAATTATCTTTATAGTCCGTTTATAATACTCCTTAGAGATAATTGTTGAAACAGACTATACTATAAACAATGGATTCTGATTTTATTGAAAGGCTTCAAAGTATCAATTCGACGGAGGAGGAAGGTGAAGTTATAAAGGTTCGATCAAATAATCGTGCTATACTGGAGGAATGTTCTTTAAGCTTGATGGGTCGTTTTTATACAACAAAACCGATTAATATGTGGGCTGCCAAAAATCTACTTTGGTCCGTGTGGAAACTTGGCCAAGACCTAAAGATTACAAATGTTGGTGAGGGGTTACTGCAATTCAAGTTCTCTATGGATAGCCAATTGAATTGGGTCCTGAATAATGGACTATGGAGTTTCGACAACCACTTACTGCTTCTACGACGATGGGAGAAAGGGATGACGACTTTTACGGTGGATTTCAAATGTGTACTAATCTAGGTACATGTTTGGGGACTGCCTTTTGACCTCATCAATGAAGATGCAGGGAAGGATATCAGTGGTAGCATTGGGAGAGTTCTGGACATGAACTGCAAGGCCATTGATGTTGTTGACCAAGCTCACTTTCTTTGTATTATAGTAGAACTGCCATTAGATAAGCCAATACAGAGGGGAGCTCCAATGCTTATCCCAGAGGGAGTTAAAGTACTGATAGCTTTCCAATACAAATGATTAGTGGGACTATGTTTTAACTGTGGCATGCTAAGCCACGAAGCCAAGGACTACTTGAATCCAGTATCAACCGAAGCGGGTGAAAAGCAATATGGGGATTGGCTTAGGGCTGGGTCTCGAAGATTAGATAAACCGAGAGGAAAGAAGTTTAGATCACAGATAAGCAGTAGAGATGAAGTCGGCGACCAAGCTCAGAGAGTATTTGGATATGATTTGGTGTTGAGAGCCGAATTCGTGGGTGGCAAAAATGGTGGCACGGACCCCGGTAACACAGTGAGAGCTCATCAAACGACAATCTTGCCAACCTGGGGATCATTATAAATAGAGAGAAAAGGCAAGCTTTAACCACAGGATAGTTGAGGATAATTCCATTAGCATGGAACACACCCTTCATCAATATGTAATGCAAACGGATATCCCTGAAATAATGCAGCCAATATTTTTGGGAGGAAATTTATTTCGGTGCCGGTTACGTTTATGGACCGACCAAGAGAATGCTTGGATGGGTTGGGAAGAGAAGAGGGTAGCTTAATAGCTCTGGTCTGGAGAGGGAATGAGTGACGATGAGAGAGGGTTTTATTTTTTTATTTTTATTTTTTTTTAATGCGGGTCGGGTTTGGGGGGAGGGGATAATATCACGGTATCAAGTGATGAAACCCTAATGGCCAACCTGGGGATCATTATAAATACAATAATAATAATAAATCCCTGAAATAATGCAGCCAATATTTTTGGGAAAAAAACTGTCACATGCCTCTCCATGTGATAACAAAACTACTTCCCCATATATGACACAGAAGTGGAAAAAGAAAGAAAGACACAAAAAAACATAACAAAGACTGATACAAACCAGAAGTGAGATTTTTGGAGAGAAACCGGTTGGGCAAAAAAGGCAGAGACATGTTAGCAAGGAAGATGGTAACATTGGGAGTAGAAAACGAAGCAAAAATCAAGTAAACAATCTACCATGCACAGTGGTGGAGGCTAAGAGTCAGCCCTGTCGAGTACAATGGATATCTTATGCTGGAACTGCAAAGGGTTTGGGAACCTCCATGCAAGTGTAGTCCTCTCTCATTTGGTGAGGGAAAAAGCTTCCAAGGTTTTGAATTTGATGGAGACAGGTTAGCCATGCTTGGAAGGAAGAGGTAAATCTACATACCCAGACCTATTCCTAAAATCATATTGATGCTCATATCATGACTGACCCAAATTCTCCCTGGAGACTTACGGAGTTTCTATGACCAGAGGAACAGTGTAGGCATAAATCTTGAATTTTTTTGAAACAATTAAACTCTTGAGACTCAGTGTCGTGGGTATGCCTAGGAGATTTCAGCGAAATCCTGAATTCATCATAGAAGCAAGGCCGAATCCCAAAATCTCCTCGGCTTATGGAGGATTTTCGTAATACACTGCTACAATGTGGACTAATAGATCTAGGGTATAGTGGAAATATTTTTACATGGCGCAATGGATGGCCAAGGGATGCTTTTGTTCAAGAGCGGCTTGATAGGCAATGTGCTACATTGGATTGGGGAGAAACATTCCCACAGGCAATGGTGTGCCATTTGCATGTACCTTTTACGGACCATGACCCAATTTTTCTAACCCTCCATGGTAATAGAAGAAACACAAGAATAAGGGAAATTCCGAAGAGGTTTGAGGAAAAATGGGCAACACATCCCGAATGTGAAACCATTATCCGAGAAGCTTGGAGAATGGAAGCACCTATGGGCAGCCCTATGTTTAGAGCATGCCATATGGCTTTGGTAGCTTGGAGTCGGGACATGGGAAACACTAGAACACATATTAAGGAAAAGCAACTACATCTTCAAATCCTTACAGCAGAGAATGAAGCAACAAACTCAGAGATGATTCAAAGAGTGAGGGATGATATTAACGCTCTCTTGTACTAGGAGGAGTTAGTTTGGAGACAACATTCTCGATTCATTTAGTTGCCAGCTGAAGATAAGAACACTAAATTCTTTCGTTAGAGGGCTACCCAACACCGCCGTAAAAATAATATTGTTGGATTTATGGATGAAGGTGGTCGATGGTGTACATTAGATGATGAAAATGAGAGGGTGGTCGAAAGGTAATTTCATAGGCTTTTCACCACTACAAACACAAGTTAGATGGATAGAATCCTTGACAACGTGGATTGGGTTGTCACATCGAATATGTATCGCACACTCTTTTAGTCATACTCACTTGATGAGGTCAAACGAGCCTTGTTCCAAATGCACCCATCAAAATCACCAGGTCCAGATGGTTGTCTCCCTTCTTTTTTCAAAAATACTGGAATATTGTGGGTTATGATGTTAACAAAGCAATTTTGTCAGTCTTGTCATCGGGTCACCTCTTGCACAAGATGAACTAAACCCATATTGTTCTCATTCCCAAAATAAATAAGCCACATATAGTGGTTGACTATAGGCCGATTAGTCTTGCTTATGTGATCTCCAGGATTGTATCCAAAGTTTTGGCTAATCAGTTAAAACTAATCTTGCCCAATGTAATTTCTAATTCACAAAGTGTTTTTGTGCCTAACCAGTTAATTACTAATAATACTACTGTAGCTTTTGAGGTGGTACACAGTATGAGGAATAAAAGAACCGGAAAGAAAGGGAAAATGGCCAACAAACTAGATATTAGCAAAGCCTATGACTATGTGGAGTGGGGTTTCCTCAAAAGTATTATGCTCAAATTGGGTATTGATGACCAGTGGGTTCAACTGGCCATGGAAACAGTGTGTACAGCTTCTTATTCAGTGCTTATAAATGGTGAACCTAGATGGTACATTACTCCATCCAGAGTATCAAATAAAGGGACCTACTCTCTCCATATCTATTCATTTTATGTGCTGAGGGCCTATCCTTCTTAATTCGCCATACAATTGCTTCTCAAAACCTCCATGGAATATTGCCTTGCACAAACGGGGTTTGCATATCATACCTCCTTTTTGTAGATGATAGTTTCATTTTTTGCTAGGCCACTATGGAGGAATGCCAACACCTCCTTGAACTATTAAGGAGGTATGAGGAAGCATCAGGTCAAGTAATCAATAGGCTAAAGACGACAATTTTTTCAGTTGGAACACAAGACCAGAGGTTAAAATGGCAATACAGGGAATGATGGAAGTAAGGATTATGGAGAATTGTGAAAAGTATTTGGGCCTTCCAATGGTGGGGGGAAGTCTAAGGTCAATAGACTCAACACTTGTAGAGATCTTAGGGAAAAAATTACAAAGAGATTTATAGGATGAAATGAGAAATTTATCTCTAAAGGGGGGGTAGGGAAATCCTAATCAAAACGGTTGCACAAGCAATCCCTACGTACACTATAGGAATTTTCAAAATCCCTAAGGCCCTATGTGATACCATAAACTCTATGTTGGCAAAATAGTGGTGGGGACAAACAAAAAATGAAAATAAAATCCATTGGATTAATTGGAAGAAGCTATGCACTTCAAAGAAAAAGGGTGACATGGGTTTCTGGGACATCCAAGCTTTGAACTTAGCTTTATTGGCTAAACAAGCATGGCGGTTGATTCATAATAACCATTCTTTATTTTATAGGGAATATAAATCAAGATATTTTCCAAATTGTTCTTTCCTGGATGCAAATTTTGGCAACAATCCATCTTATGTGTGACGTAGTTTGTTGGCAATAAGGGACCTTATTTGGGAGGGTTCTAATGTAGAACAGACAACACAAGCCTTCATGGAGCAACAGGGGCGTAAGAAGTCATAATGCAAGATCAAAGGGAGGGTGCCAACAGAGGCCATTTGGGTGATAGTGTCGGAATTGCATGAAATTTGGCAGGTTGAAGGGAAACGCCGTTCTGATCTAGATTCATGATAGATGCCATGAACGTCGCCAAAATTTAAACGAATTCCTTCATTAAGGCCATGGAAGCAGTGTTTTTGCTATTTATAGTAATATTTGTTTTTCCTTAATAACTTTTAGTTTAAAAGTCAGAATAAGGTTTCGTTTTTTTTGGGACGATCCTTAAAGTCAGTAATTTATAATTCTGCATTTAAATAAGTTTTGCTAGTTTTGGTTAATTTCAGTATTTTTGTCACCTAGGCGGTGTTTGGTTCAATGTAAATCGATTTCCAAGTGTAAAATGAATGCAGGGGAAAGTGAATTCCTGTAAAGAAAATGAAATCCGGGTGTTTGGTTCTGCAATGGAAAATAGTCTAGAAAACAATTTTTAATGTTTGGTAACATTCTGAAAATGCTATTTTCCTACAAGATTTTTACATTTTCTTAGCTATTTTCTCAGCTCCCAAACAAATTTTATGTCAGAAAAATTCAAAATATTCCCTTAACACAACCAAAAATCAAAATAAAAACATCTTTTATTCACAAACTCGGTGAGAGGAGGAAGAAAGGGTGAGAGATTGAGGGAAAGAGAGGATCGAAGTGGATTGAGGCGATGATGGCTAGATCTGGTGGGTGTGGGGGTGAAGCGGAGTGGGCTGGTGGTCGATGGCGGCCAGTGGGAGTTTGCAGAATGGGTTCGTCGGAGTGGTGGGTTTGACGAATGGGTACGTCGGAGTGGGTTTAAGGAATGGGTTTTCTAGTTTCAAGGATGGGTGTGGTGGGATGCAACCAAATCGGGTTAAGTTTGAACAAGAAAAAATAGAGGGGACAACGAAGTTGGAGGGGATGAGGACGACGATCTGACCGTCGAAGATGAGGACGGCGATCTGACTGGCGAGGATGAGCTTCTGGTGACGTGCTTGAGCTCTGTCTCTGTCTCAGGTGGCGATTTGACTGGCGATTTGACTGGTAATCTAGCTCACTCTCTTTTCTTGCTCTTTCTCTCTCTCTCTTTGGGTGTCTGTGAGTCCGGAAATGATTTGAAGGTAAAACAAAAACTTAAATCATTTTACGAGTCAAAGGCCTTATTTTATGGCCAAGGTTATTTATTTTCCGGAAAACTTTATTTTACATGTGCACCCAAACATGCTGTTGGGCGTAAAATATTTTTCGGAAATCATTTACACCCAAAACAAACACAGCCCTAATTGTGTAATTAGTGCGAATTAGGATTTTGGACGTTTTTCTCGATATTTATATGCTTTGTAACCATCAGAGGTAAATCAGACTATGATCAATAAATATAGACTTTTGTCAAATTATTTCTCTGGTGGATTTCAGTTTTCTTCTCCTTGTAGATTTAGGAAAACCCCTCGTGGATTCGAGGTTTATTACTAGGGCTAATAGTTTAGTTATTATTCTATCAAGAGAACACCGTGTGTACTTTCTTTAAGCTTCCGTGACATTAGATTCAATTTGGCATATGGGTGATAGAAGGAATATTGAAGTCTCAACCCACAAGTGGCCATTACAGTAGCCTGTCTTCATTGGAGAGCCTTGGGCAAAGTTGATGGTAAGTGAGTTAATGGATGCTAATTCTCGGCAGTGGGACAGAGAGAAAATCTTTGATCTCTTTGCCTATCGTACTTGGAGGGAAATTATGGCCATCCCATTGTCACTGGCTGTAGACCGAGACAAACTGGTTTGGAAGGAGAGTCGCAAAAAAATCTTTAGTGTGAAATCAGCCTATCAAGTGGCACTAAGGATGAAGGAACATTCCTAAGTTGAGCACTCCACTGCAGCATCGGATACGCCTACTTGGAACAAAATCTGCTCTCTAAATGTCCCTCCCAAAGTTCCAACTTTTATCTGGCGAGCTTATTCAAACATTCTGCCAACCTGTGATAATCTACATAGGAGGAAGCTGAAGGTGGAGCCAAGCTGTGGACTTCGCTGCCAGACCAGAGAAACAGCTGAGCATGTATTATATGGGTATGCCCTTTTGCCAGAAATGTGTGGGCATTATGCAGAGGAAAAATCCAGAACTGCCTCAATGCAGTGACATTTTTTCTGTGTTTCGGCTGCTGGTGGACAGACTGTCTGGTGATGAGCTGGAAAAGTGGGCTACGGTGAGTTGGGCAATCTGGACTGTGACAAACAAATTTTACTTTGAGAAGGTACAACAGCATCCTAAACGAATCCTTGGCAGAGGCCCTTGGTTACTTGGTGGAGTATCATAGATTGTGCGCTTCACAGGGATAGCTCGTTTGTTCTCCTTCACTGATAGAGTTCCCTTCTTGTTATTTAGCAGATTTCTTTTGGTCTGGAGACACGGCCAAAATGTATTTGACTATAGAATTTTCACATCAATAAAGTTTTTTCTATCTTCTACCTCAAAAAAAGGAAAAAAAAAAAAAAAAAAAAAGAAAAGAAAAAGAAAATGCTCATTTGAGGTAAACAATATATGTTAATAGAATTTACCAACGCTGGAACAAATTATTCAATTACTACTTGGAAATTTATTAAAAAAGCAATTTTTTCCAGCAATACAAATTAAAACAGTTATGACAGTAGTGCAACTGATACTTACTCTCTTCCGAGTTGTCTCACTATTTCAGAAGTTTAGCTCCAACTTGAACTCCTTTCCTATAAGAAGAGACAAATTTGAGACCTCTACTGTAAGAAATCCCAAGCTGTCGAAGCTTTCCTTTATAACTGAGTTTCCATTCAAGTTTGTTCCATTTGTAGTTTCTAGTTCATATCTCTTCAGACTCTTACCCTTCTTTAATCCTATGAAAATCACTTTATCTATGATCCATTTTTGGCTTAAAGCAAAACCTCCATTCACAACATGTGATTTAATTGATACTTTATTCCCTATTATTCCACCAAAAAATCTCACTAAACTCCAATTCCCATCCGCTCCTCCCATCTCAACTTCCTCTCCATCATCCAAGAAAACTTCTCCACTGCTATTTCCACCATTGCTGACAACCACCAAGAGTTGGAATGCAGTCTTCCGAGCTGCTTGTGTTGTCATGGCCTCTCCTTGCATAGCCAGAATATTACCTTCCCGAATATGCACGTTTATATGATCGGGTGGTGCATCAAGCTTGATATACTTTCCTGATTTAACACTCAACGAATGGGAGTAGTTAAAGAGGTCAAACCAGTTTCCTGCAGGGAAGTATGCATCAACTGAAACAACTCCTGACTCCAATACTGGTGAGACCATTACGGCTTTACCAATCAGAAATTGTGTACTGATTTCGTAAGTGTTCATATCTTGAGGGAAAGAGAAAAAAAGGGGTCGTGCAATGGGGGTTCCTCTTTGGTGTGCTTCATACATTAATGTGTAAAAGTAGGGGAGAAGCCGATAGCGAAGCCCAAGTACCTTCCTAGCTGTTGCAGCAACTGAATCCCAAAGGTAGAGTTCTTGACGAATAGTATATTTCTCAGAGTGATCTCTTGCAAAGGGATAGAAGGACCCTAGCTGCATTTGGACAAAATATAGATATTAGGTGCATAAATATATTCAATCAAATAGTAAGCACAACTTGCAAATATATTCAATATATTTCTACAAAATGACATTAAAAAACCAAAAAGATAAACATGCATAGAGAGAGAGAGAGTTAACCACCAATGTTATACAAACTTTGGAAGCATCACTTGTTATAAAATAACAAACAGACAATAAAATTAAAACAGCTATAATACATTTTTGCTTTTCATCAAAATTAAACAAACAATCAATTTGGTTACTAACCCCTCACAGTTAATTTATATCATATTATCATTAAGGATTTGGATTATTGTCAATATAGTCCATCAGCCTAACACTATTCACTTAATGGCATTAAGTGTCACATGACTACATAAGAAATCAAAATCATATCTATTTGGTGAAAATGTTATAAGCAAAAAAGGGTAAATGAAATTGTAATATTGTGAGAAAAAATCATGTAAATTTTTTGTTTTTCCAGAGAGCAGAGGAATTCCTCTTCTTCATCATCATCCTCATCTGCTTCATAGGGACACACCAAAATCAGGTGCTCAACCCTCAACCCTCAACCCTCAGCCACCAACCATCAACCTCACTCACATACACCCTTACTATCCAAACTGTCCTACAAAGATATATGTTTCACAATTCACTACCCACCAACAGTAACCTTTAGATCAATAAATATTGCATGACCATAATGAAAAGATCCATAGCTAGTATTCAGACTTTCTTCATCCCAGTTGAGTATGAATAGAAGAGGCTCCATAGTAAGTCCAACAACCTCACCACTCAGGGAATGTTTCACAGAATCAGGTCATACACTCGCTTTTTCTACTACAAGTGTACAAAACAGTAAAATATCATATCAAAAGCTAAGTAAAAGCTTGAGAGAGAAAAAAAAGGTACAATGTCAACTAATCGTTTTGACATCTATCAATTTTTACCTGAATCCAACGCCCACAAAGTTCTTCAGTTGTATTTCTTGAAAACCCACATATATCTGCTCCAACCATTGGGATGCCAAAAAGTCCAAAATTCAAAATTCCTGGAATTGAATATGCCAAATCATTCCATGTAGCAGCATTGTCTCCAGTCCAGTGTGCCGTGTACTTGCCAGAGGTTACAAAAGTTGACCTGGCGAGTATAAATGGCCTTTTACCAGTCACATTGATTAAGGCTGCATTAGTGGATTTGGACTCTAGGAGTCCATATAGGTTGTGGGCATTATACTCTGTAATGTTACCCCAGTGTAAGGATGTTGCAGGGACAGTACTATTATTAATGGGCCGAGAAACTCCAGCATTGTTAATTTTGTAGGGAGGGTCATCAAGAGTAGAATTTGGAGTAGGAGGCGAAGTTATAAAGTTAGAAATCTCATTCATGTCAAGCCAAAGACCATCGAAGGGAAGAATATCTTGAAATCTTTTTATCTCACCACCCCAAAATACTTCACTAACTGGATTTAAAAAATCAGGGAAGTAGACCAGGCCAGGCCAAACTTGACCCAAGTAAGGGACACCATCATGTTTTATGAAGACATCAGCTTGCATCCCCCTAATGTAGGTTCCATATGTCTTATTCACACTGATTCCTGTAAAATAACACATTTTTACATCAAATAAGAGAGTGAGAATAGTTACAGCTGAAGAAAAAAATTGCATGTCAAGTAAAGCATACCAGGATCCAAGATGAGCACGTATTTCTGACCATTTTGATGAAGAGTATCAACAAATTTTTGCATTTTGTCCAATGGGAAGTTGATGGGATCAAGGGTAAAATCCTTATAGCCATCCATGTAATCAATATCTGTCCACATAACTTCAAGAGGTATACCAGCTTTTGCATAGCCAGCAACCACGCCTTCAAGGTCAGCCACATTCTTGTAACCCCATCGACACTGATGAAATCCTTTACACAAAGTTAACAATGACAACTCTGGTTAGCATTTCTCATAAAGTACGTCATGATAAAAACATTGCAGGTCAAATCCTAATTTGGAGTGAGGATTATATTGGCATACATTTGAGCCTGAATATAAGGGAATGTCTTAAAAGTAACTTTAGAAAAGAACAACTCATTACAGAAATTAATTTTTTCAATTGGTCCATCAAAAAGTTTTCTTTCAAATGCACAAAACATCTTCTAATGTCACACTTTTATTTTTCTTTATAAGTACTCTGTAACCCACTATGTTCCCAATAGTATTAGATATGGCGTCATTCTATAAAGGTGACTATTACTGGTAGTATTCATTAAACTTCAATTTGGTCAGGATTTGTATTGCCCTATGTGATGGCCCAACATATATTTTATTGTTCTAGAAATTCTTCTTCATTCTAAAGTAGTAGATTTAAATTCAGAATGAAGTGTCACAGTTGTTAGTTTTGACCATGTCTTTCAAAATCAATTTTACTATAATTGAAAAGAAAAAATCCTAAAAGAAGTCAAAAGGCAATTAAAAAGTAAAGAGTTAGAACAACTTGAAAATGATATTTGTGAACCCCCTGATGCTAACTTGAAACTTAACTTAATTACCTAGATCTAGATGGTGAGGGTATGATAGGTGTCATCTATCTACGTTTCACAGTAACCAAACAAGATGTTCAAGTGAACCACTACCTAACTTCAGAATTGACATTGGGAATTATAATTATGCAGCATCTAAGAAAGCAGTGTAGAAATTGAGAATGGAAGTAGATTAACATCTAGATCCTTATCATATGACATGGATCACTAATATAATATTAAATGTTGATAAATTGTGCCTTCACTTTTGAAAGAAGCAAGCTTAAAGAAACACTTACTTACGATTTACTGTCACTTAAGCTTTGTCACGTTTATTATTTGGGTCACAAATGGATATGGGATCATGATGCACACCTTGCCAGGCATGCTAATCCTTTGTTGATCGCAAAAAGAAGTTCATTATCACATATGCTAAACGCATCTAATGTTGAAGAGTACTTATCAAAAAAAAAATCTAATGTTGAAGTGTGTCAAACGACATTGTTATTTTAGCTCTTAACTTGATGGAATTGAGTTCTTTTGGAGTCAGAAGTGATAACACTATGGGTTGCATGTATAATTTACCAATATATAGAAATAAAATAAAATGTTATAGAAAGTATTACATATGACATGATATATGAAGGTGATGTTGTAAATTCATAATTCCAATCATAAGATTCACAAATTAAGATTCTCTAGAGTTTTTAAAGCAACTCCACTGCTGTAGAGTTTTTAAAACAATTTATTAGATTTGAGTCATTTGAGCATACATTAATATGTGTTGACTATTACAATCCAATCTACTCATTTCAAACTAAATTGAAAAGATTTTAAGAACTCTATCGCGGAGTTATCCAAGAACTTCAGTTGTGAAGGCTAATCTTCAGCATTTTTCTATTCACAATATATGAAAAGGTAAACAAGACAAGAGCAGAGATAAGAGAGAAGTTACCAAAGGACCAATAAGGCATAGGCGTAGGGCGGCCGATGAGTTCCGTATACTGCTCCATCACCAACTCCGGCAACGGCCCAGCAAAAAAGTACAAGTCAATAATCCCACCAATCACCTTATACGTAATCCTATCACCACTGTATATCACATCCATCCCATTACTATTCAGCAGCAAAACACCATGACTTTGAATGGCCGGTGATGATGATGATGATGATGATCTAGCGTCCATGTAAAACGGGTGCGACCCATAAAGATTGACATCAAGATTAGCACTGCCGATATCGGCGTTCCACAAAGTGAGCGTCTGAGTGTCATCGGGAACAAGCTTAAAGGACCCCTTGGTGTGCTCGCCAAGGCCATAGAGTGAGGACTTGGTTTTGGGGAGCGAGGAAGAGAGCTCGATGTACTGGTTTTTGAAGATGAAGGGAGTGGAGGCGGTGTCGAAGATTGTGTCGTTCGTGGATTTGCGGGTGATGGAGAAGGTGAAGGGAGAGGTGGAGTGGAGAGTGAGGATGAGATCGGAGTTGGGGTCGGAGAGGAAGTAGGAGGTGGTGGAATTGGGTGGAGATGACGGAGTTTCGGGGAGAGAGCGGCGTCCTGGGGAGTGGGTTTGGCGGGGGATGATGTCTTGTGGGATCTCCCATCTGCGGTGGTCGGAATCTGTTATTTGAATTCTCAGCCGATCCTCGGTTTCAAATCTGTGGACAGACAGGCACCGATCAGCCAAAGTTGTGTTAATTGTGAGCGTCTATAGATCAGGCTTTGAAAAAAAAAAAAAAAAAAAAGCCTAACCCGCTAGCCCACCTGACCCGAACCGATGCGACACAATTTGTGCCAATCCTTTAAGTGAAGTGTGTTGGGGTGGACTAGTTAGACAACTAATTTAGCGCCACAGCTCGACCCGTCCACTTATATTTTATATATATATATATATATATTATATCGATGCTTTATTTTTTTAGATAATATTTAAATAAAATTATTATTTTATTTAAAATAATATTATTCTTATTTATACTTCGTTTGTTTCGATGTAAAATATTTTCAAAAAAATATTTTCCCATTTTATGGTATTAGTTTTGCAGTAAAATATTTCCCTCTCAACGCAAATTTGTGTAAAATATTTTACACTTAAAATTTTGATAAAATATTTTACCTCTCTGCACCCAACTACTTCACCCTTTGGCCTCTCTCATAACTACTCTCCCTTTTGGCCTTCTCAGTTATCCCTACTCTCTCTTCTTTATACTTTGGCAGTCCATTGGGACTTCTACTGATGAGCGCTGAGGCATTCGACGTTTATGTCTCCAACATAGAGGTTCCGACAATAAGTGCGGTGCCAATCGTCGATCTAGGTTGCTGTATCTCTTTGTTCCCTCTACACTCTTCCTGATATTCCTAATTTCTTTTTGGCCGCATCTCTCAAATCTTGATTGGTGGGTCAACGATGGTGGGTTTGGTTTTGAGTTTGGTAGGTGGGTTTAGTTTTGGGTTTTGGTGGCTGGGTATGGTGTTGCTGGATTTTGTTTTGAGTTTGGCAGCATGGTACAGTGATGGTTGATGGATGGTTCAACAGTTCAATGGTGGTGCGTAAGAGGTGGGTTCCAGTGTTGATTGTGGCTGATTGGCGTGGGTTTTCATTAATAATTGATCTTGGATTTTTATTTTCTCGTTATTACAATGCAATGGGTGGTAGCTGATTAGGATGGGTTTTCATTAATCATTAATCTTGAATTTTTTTCGTCTCGTTGTTGCAGCGCTGTGGGTGGTGGCTATTGCGATGATGTGGATGGTTGTGTTTTAGGCTTTCAACATTGGATTTTGGCGGCAACAGCAGTGATTGCTTTTTTTTTTCTTCCCTTCTTCCTAATCTAGATTTAGTACAGTTGGTGGTGGTTTATGCTTGCATCCAGTGGTGGTTGGTGGTGGCTGATTTTGCTTTCATTTTCAATTGTTTAGGTTAATCTAAACACCTGAAAATGTTTTACTGAAAATAACTTCCTATAAAATTTCTTACATTTGAAAATATTTTACTTCGAAACAAATAGAGCGTTAGTAACAAGGATCGAAACTCTATCTCTTTAAAAAGTCCAATTAAAATTCAAACTCATCATTATCATTTTTTAAAATATTTAAATAAAATTATCATTTTAATTTAAATAAAATTATTTTTGTTTAGTCCAAACTTAACAAGAAGTGAAACTCTATCTCTGTAGCAAGTTCAACTAAAATTCAAACTCATCGTTATCAAATTTTTAAAACAAAAACTGAAACTCCTTAAACTCCCACAATTTTTCACGTAAGCACAATATTTAAATAAAATTATCATTTTATTTAAATAAAATTATTTTTGTTTAGTCTAAACTTAATAACGAGTAAAACTCTATTTCTGTAACAAGTCCAACTAAAACTCAAACTCATTATTATCATTTTTTTGAATAAAATAATTTTTTCTTAATCTAAACTTAACAATGAGTGAAATTCTATCTCTTTAACAAATCAAATTTTAACTCAAACTCAAATATTGATAATTTATTTCTAAATTTGTGAGGTTAATCATAAACACTATAAAAGTAAAGCAAACCCCAATATTTTTTTTTTTTAAATCGAGTAGAGGTATGAGCTCTTCTTATATTATTTTCTTCTCCTCTATTTTGTTAAAAAAAATTATTTTATGGTTTTTCATGTATTTTTAAAAATTAATTTTCATACATGAACTACTAAACTCTCTCTAGCTGGTTTTTACAAGATAAAAAATGTTGCAATAATTGAAATTATTCTTTTGAATATAACTCATCTTTCTTTTATATTTCTCTATTATTTAGTCATATATATTTTGTTTTGTTTCAACAATTTCTAAGCAGTGAATCATCCGATTCTTTAATATATTTTGGTTTTTCAAAATTTTTCATATTTGAATTTTTGAGTTATTATTTTGTTGTACTTGAATTTATCTGACAAATTTTTTGTAAGCCATTGTAAGTTAAGCAATGACATCTTCATCAAATTGTAATACAAATTGAAATTATACAAGAGCAAATCATGCAATGGTGTAGTTTCTTAAATTTTTTATAAAATTATTTTAATCTACCTCACAAATTAATGGATTTTTGTGCATAGCATGTAAGGAATTTTGCACAAATTCCTAAACTTGTGAGAGCAAAATATAGAGAAAAAACAAATGCTAAAAAAAAGTAATCATATTTTACAAGACAATATTTACATGGTTCGGCAATTTGTCAACATTTACGGAGTTACAGGGATTTCACTATTATCAGGGAAAAATACAAAGTGTGGCTACAATTTTTTTCTCTCTCACACACAACGATAACAACAACCCTAATCTCAAAAACACGTGTTTTCTATATCCTGTGCACAGCATTCACAATGGGCTATAAAATGGGCTAAACAATTTTCCTGGAGGCAACGCCCCTGGACCCCTAAGAGGCTTGTCCATAAGCGCTTCGGCTTGGGCCGATATTATCCGCTCAAGCCTCTACTCCATAGACTAAGCCTCAGAAAATCTCCCATTAAAAACTATGCAACATTATTCGAGTCAGGTCAGATCGTCAGCCGAATCAAACATAAACTAGGCTCTACAAAACCTAACGTAGCATGGGTTAACGACTAGTATTATATTATATTTATGGAGCTGACTTGAGTTCAGCGTTCTTTTGTATTGAATTCGTTGAAATTTGAACATATGTCATAATAGATACACTCTATAGGACATTAAGTTGAAATCGTGTTTTAATAACACAATTTTAGTTATAATTGTGAAAAAATTTCACAATTATAATTGAAATCATATTTTGATTGTCAAAACATGATTTCAATTGGATTGTGTATGACAATGTATAACTTAGCATACAAACAATAATTAGTGAATAATTTTTTAAAAAGCTTACAACTTTAATTACATAAAACTACTGTAACTTACAATTTTTTTTTTTTTGTCCATAAAGGTTCAACGATGGAAAAATAAAATATTGTCAAATGACTAGATCGGTTCGGTTGAACCGAGAACTGGACACTAATATAACCAAAAATGAAGGAAAAAGTAGTTTTAACCAAAAACCTCCGATTCGATCGCTAAACCCGAGAAACGTTTTGGTTTGACAGGTTTTGGAAAGGTCGGGCAAAGTTCTTCTGCACAACACAACTAAGCATAAAAGTAGAACACCAATTGCACCATGGCAGAGACCAATGGCGAACCAATATTTCCCAAACTAAATGCAAGACTTTTTTTTTTTTTAATGGAACAAAATGAAAGACTTGATCTCTATTAAAGAGGATAAAATAGTCTTTGGAAATGGAAGAGCCAATATATGCACCAGCAACACTTTTTTTATTATAAATTTTTTAATTTTTTTTTTTATATAAGATAGAAATTCTACTCTATCATAATCTAAGTATATAAGTGTGTGAAGTTTTCTTCTAAAAATTTGAACTTCGGCTCATACCTCTCACACCCTACAAGTATTTATATTTATGGAATAACCATCAATAGAAAGGTCTTCTTAACAGAGAACTGATTTAGCTTTTGCAAGTTTAGTAGATAATTGGAAGATGCTCTAATAAATGGTGAAAATGTAATCCAGCAGTGGCACTAAAGCGTGGCTTTCATATTCATGAATATCAAACCCTAGCAATATTAGACATTGTGCATAAAATTATCATCATTATTAAAATTATAAAAAATTTGTTAACATTATCAAAGTTATATATAGATATAACTAATTGGCAACAATTTATCTTTTTATAATTTAAAAGTTATTAATTAAAGTTTTTAGTATAAGTTTGGCATTTTTCGTAATTCAAACATTTATTTATTTATTTTATGTGATTGAAGTTCAACAATCACATTCATTATCACATCAGTTTATAAGTTTTATGTAGTAAAGTTTGTAGTATTTTTAGCATTTCACAAATACTATAAATTTTATTATATTAAGCTTACAAATTGTTGTGTCATTAATTGAAATAAAAAAAATATTCAAAATACATTTATTTGGTGTGCTTGGTGTTTAAATTCCATCAATCATATTCATTGACACATTGATTTATAGCTAACATTTTAGTAAAAAATGAGATACTATACCTAATTCTTGCCTTTCAATTATAAATATTAGATAAAACTACTACGCACATTTGGCGCAATGGTCATTCCACTCTCCAAGAGGGAGTTTCATACACATAATCTAAGTTAAAAAAAATGTATAAATATTAGAGGTCATCATTTATGATATATATATATATATATATATATATATATATCATCCTCCATTATTTCCTTGAGTGTTTTCATCCACTAGTTATTTGACTATTTATTGCATGTGACTATTTGGTAGGCTTGGTGTTTAAATTCCATCAATCATATTCATTGACACATCAATTTGTAAGTTTTATGTACTAAAATTTGTGGTAGTTTCCAAAAGTTTCTTTAAAATATAGGGTTTAATTTATCAAAATAATAAATTATGTGCAAAATTGATTTATAAGACCATAAGTGGAGTATATTATATTTCCCTAACATTTTAGGAAAAAAAAAAGATACTATGGGTCCGTTTGGGATCCGTTTACTTTACTGAGATTGAAAATTTTTTGTTGAAAGTACTGTAGATAAAGGTAAAAGTTAACTGAAATAGTACAGTGAAACCTATAAATAATACCAAAAAGTGCAGTGGAACTCATGAATAGTAGCAAAAGTAAGCTGAATAGTAAAATAAGTTGACAAAAATAATATTTGTCAAACGGACACTATACTTAACTCTTGCCTTTCTATTATAAATATTAGATAAAACTACTATGCACCTTTAGTGCAATTGTCAAACCACTATTTATGAGGGAGCTTCACCCGCATAATATTAGATATCATCATTTATGATATATATAATACCTCATCCTCCACTATTTCCTAGAATGTTTTCATCCACTAGTTTTTTTTTTTTTTTTGAGAATAGTTTTCATCCACTAGTTATTTGACTATTTATTGCATGTGACTATTTGGTAGGCAGGGCGGGGCCGAAATCTGGTTTTGGTTTCCCGCCCCAGGGCAATTGTTTTGCCCATCATCCCGCCCCGCCCGCGCCCGCCCCGCATGACGGGGAAAAATTTCTCACCCCATCCCCGCCCCTTGGGGCCCCAGCGAAGCCCGCCCCACCCCGTAAATACTTTTTATTAATTTTATTCATTGACACATCAATTTGTAAGCTTTATGTACTAAAATTTGTGGTAGTTTTCACAAGTTTCTTTAAAATATAGGGTTTAATTTATCAAAATAATAAATTATGTGCAAAATTGATTTATAAGACCATAAGTGGAGTATATTATATTTCCCAGGTTGCATACCTAACATATTTGTCAAAAATGAGATACTATACCTCATCCTCCACTATTTGCTTGAGTGTTTAACACTCGAGTCTTTAGTGAGCCGGCTATGAGAATAAGAGTTAAGAATATTCGTGTAGGAGAATTATTTATTCAGGTTTCACATGCTTACGTGGCTCCACAGCATTGGTAATCCAAAAAAGTCAACGGTGATAAGATCATATGAATATGAATATGATGAACAGATTTTTGGAGATAATTCACAGAGAGCAATAGCATACCTGGCAACGAAGATGAGATTCTGAATGTCAGGCCCAAAAATGGAGGAGCTGTTAATGACGCCAAGATATGCGGTCAACGATTTGCCGGATGGATCAATTGACACGGATCGAATTCTGTATCCATCCCCAACTGGGACTGCATCTTTTTCTTCTGATCTGCCGTTTGAGCGGGGCAAGTAACAAACCAAGATACAGAAGAAGAAGAAGAAGAAGAAAATTAGAGTGTGATTTTGTTGATGATGGTGTCGAGGATAAGATAAATTTATTGCTTTATTTTTTTTCTTCATTGTTTCTTATTTCTACGATGCGAGAAATGACCCACTTGGGTCCTGGAGCCTTTTGCAATTTGTAGTTTTATACCGGATATACTCATGGACCCAACCTTTTAAGCTAAGCTAAACAATTTAAAGTATAAATAAATATTATAAATTTTTAAAAGGATATTAAAAAAATTTTAAGTTATAAGAAAAAAAAATTATAAAATTTAAAAAAAGTTGTCAAAAATAATGGTAACATTAGAAAATATAGAATTTTATTTCATGAATGGTTTTGATTAATACAATTGGATTTTACAAATTTTAATATCTTTATTCCAACCAAATAAAACATTTTCTTAAAACAAAGCAATAACATAAATTTATAAAACTAATGATATATAAGTTAAAAAGTCTTTTTCCATTGCTATTTTTTCTCTCTTTGTCATATCATTTATTAATTTTTTTATGAAAAGTTTTGGTACATGTGGATTTGTTGATTGGTTGGGAGGGGAAGGGGGAGAGAAAACTGGTGGGATCCAAATATTTTTTCTCTTGGACAACTAAATTACAATCTTTCCAAAATGGAGAAAAAAAAAAGGAGAGAAAACTTGTGTGCATGTAAAAATACTATTTGGTCCTTGCTTCTTGGTGCTTCTTTGTTTGTTCTTCCTTTTTTTTTGTGGGAGGGGGTGGGGGGGGGGGGGGTCAAATTTCATTAACATACCTTAAGGTTTGGGTAAATACCAACCAGGTTCAAGACATTTCAAAATTGACTAATTTGATCCTTAAAGGCAATCTAATCCCTAACCACATTACCCTCTATTAATTTATCTCTCTCTCACTATGACTCACTCCTCCTACATTCCTCCTTTCTCCTCTCTTTAGTCATTCCAATCTCTCTAACCTCAAATCTGCCACAACCATGGCCATAGCTAACTAACAACCCAGTTTTACCCACCCAAATCCTCAAACAAAAACCCAAATCCAAAAAACCCATAGCAAATCCACCACCACATCACAACCCACCACTAAATTCTACTGCAAATCGATCCACCCCATATCAAAACGCCTTACCAGTGCCACCAAAAATCACCATCAACCACAAAATCCAGCAAAACCCATCGCAACAAAACCCAAATCATCCAACAAAACTCAAATCCAAAAAATCCAATACAAACTCGCCATCACCCCTACTACAAATACACCCTAGATCGGAACCCACTAGCACCAGCCATAAACCCCAACCAAACCTATAGCAACAAAACCCAAATCCAAACAAATCATAACAAACTAACCCACCACATCGCAACCCACAACCACTCCATTGTAAATTTACCCCATATTGGAACCCACCACCAACAGTTGCCACAAATTCCAAATAAAAAAACTCAAAACTCTCCACAAACCCACCATTGCTGTTACTAGAGCACATCACTATTGTTGCCTAAGAGAAGAACGAGACAATGAAAGGGTGAGTCATAGAAAAGGGACGGCTTGGAGAGAGAGAGGGATGAGAGAGAGAGAGGGATGAGTGAGAAGAGAGGCTTGAGAGAAACAAAGAGTGTAGGAACAGAGAGTCTAGGGAGAGAGAGAGAGAGAGAAAAGAGACGTTTGAGAAAGAAAATAAAACTGAGTAACAGAAGGTTACAGGGATTGGGATTAAATTGTCTCTAGGGACCAAATTAGTTAATTTTGAAATGTATTTAACCTAATTGGTATTTGCCCAAACCTCAATGTATGTTAATGGAATCTACCCTTTTTTTTTTCTGCTCCTCCTGCTTTCTTTATTCACTTTCGATCTCTTTCATTTTTCTTTCATCTTTTGTTTTTTAGTCAGCTGCTGCTTTCCTTTCTATGATTCTTTTTTTTTCTTCGCTTCATTTCTTCACTTTCAATAACTTCTAACTCTTTTTCAAATTTTTTTTTACTTGCTTATGCCTTGTGCTTCCTCTTCACTTCTATCTTTTGTTTTGTTTTATAATATGGATGCCTCTATTTTTTTGAATTGAGTTGAAGAATGTTTTAAATTTTTTGGGATATGGTTGTTGTTAATTGATATTTGATAGTCATACTTATCTTTTTATTATTCTTCATTAAATTGTTTTTTTTAGTGACATTGTAATTTTTTTGGTTATCCGGAAATTTTATAATAAAGTGTGTATTTATTTTATATATATTAAAAAAAAATTAATGTTAGCTAAAAAAATTGCAATAGGGATATAAGTGTAAATATATACAAACTCAATTTTCTATCCTCTAATTTTTCTTCTCAACCAAACAAAAAAGTTTTCTATCCTTTCACTTTTCTACTCCCAACAAAACAAAATGGGAGAAACTAAAGCCTTTTCTATCCTCCTAATCCAAAAAGAAAACCGTCTATCCTTGTCCCCCTTCCTTTCATTTGTTTTCTGCAAGTCTAAAGGCATCCAAATTTTCTCATATAAAGTCAATTACACACAATCTTTTCTTTGCGTTTTATCGGATGTGAGCACCATAATGCATGATCAGTTGTACTCATGTTCATCTTAAATATAGGCTTGAGAGTATGCTATCAGTCAAGTGGGTAGGGACGAGGCCAGGAGTTTGATTGAGTAGGGGTTGGAGTATTAAAAAAAAAAAAAAAATCCACTTAACTTCAACTTTTTAAAATTTTACATAAAAATTTTTGGAAAGTGGAATATCAACATTTTATGGAATTGAAATATCAATAATTTTTGGAATTGAGACCAAGATTTTTAATTCCATTTCGAATTGACTATTGGAATGAAATATTTTGGGGCCAAAATGGGCTTTTGCCCTTTTCAAAAAAAAAAAAACAATTCAGCATTTTGCCCCATTTCCCAAACTAATTAGGGAAATGCCCTTCTTTTGAAATTCAATTTTCTCAAAATCGAGTTAAGTCTTATAATGACGTTTTAAGGAGCTTATAGTGACATTTTTAAGGATCTATAGCGGCATTTTTAAACTTGATTTTCATAAAATCGAGTTATAGGTAAAAAAAAAGAAAAAAAATTGCATGTAACTCGATTTCATGAAGATCGAGTTTAAAAACGTTACTATAGGTCTTTAAAACGTTATTATAGACTTCTTAAAACGTTTTTATAGGGCTTAACTCGATTTTGAGAAAATCGAGTTTCAAAAGAGGGGCATTTCACTAATTAGTTTGGAAAATGGGGCAAAATACTGGATTGTCTTTTTGAAAAGGGCAAAAGCCAATTTTGTCCAAAATTTTGGTATTTGAGTGTATTGATACACTGTTTTGCAATTATTGAATATATATATTGACACACACAAACCCACACAACACAACCACTATTAAACTAAATGAAAGTATAATTTATAATGAATTTATTATATTTTTTTACAAAAATCAAATAAAATTATTAGATTGTTATTAAAAATAAAGCAATTATGGTATTTTTGTACATAAAAAAACATGTAGGATATTTTGTAAACTATGACTAAATCACATTTTTTATTCCCAATCCCACCCATCCGTATTTTTAGTCTTTATCTCACATTCAGCCTTTAAACAAGTGTTACCCACTTTTCTCATCTTTGCTTGCTCTTCTTCGTCAGTGTGCCTCTAAATCTGCCATCTAATAATCTTTTTTTTTTTTTTTTTTTTTTTCAATGTGTCTCTTTTATGTTTTTTTTATTGTTTTTGTTACATCGTGATCTTCATTTTTCTCTCACTTTCCTTTCTCTCACTGTGCCATTAGATACTTTAGTTAGACTCAAATCCATCATCTTATTTTCTCTGTGTTTTAAACATAGATGAAGAGTAACCTGGGTAGTGGTTCACAGAGTGGCCAACTGGCCATAAATTGATTTGGGTCCAAAATGCTAAGCGTGAGTTGATAATAAGCAAGAAGAGACAAATGAGACCAATTTTTTTTTTTTTTTGGGGGGTTAATTGAACATTAAATATGCTTATAGAATTTTTTTTCGGTTTTTCCCCAAAATCCAGGGGAGCCAGCCAAAGAGTATCTCCGTCCCTGCAACTGGGCCAAGATAGTGAAATGAGTGTAGTCATCTGGTATAGCACAATAAACCAACTTTGGAAACTAAACTATGAGTCTAGAATTTGAGTAAGAGCATAGGAATGTAATAGGCAACTAAGATTGTACGACTAAGTGGGCTAGCCTCAGCTTAGTGTTGTTAGAGGATTTTTAAATAATGAGACAATTAAGAAATCCTTATCCTAATCATTTGTTTATTGCACTAAATAAAATACACTCATTCGACACATTTTTAAAGATCACATCAAGCAAGGAAGGAAACATACTTGAAATCAAATCAAATTTTATTGAGTAAGAAAGCTGGCAATCAGTTAAAAATTTACCAACAATGGAAGCTTTCATCATCTTTAAACATATTCACAACATATCTAACTTACTGTGCTAGTGTTGACTAAACAAATCATAGAAAATTATTGCAATTGCAGTGCATTTCTCTGTGCGATCTTTGTTCGAAGTGCTAACCATTTGCTCTTAACAATACTATTGTTTTGAATGTGAAAGTTCAAATAGCGTATAAAATACTAAAAAATGTTTAAACCCCCGATTACAAAATAATCAACACAAGCTTATATTCAAACAATATATGTGCGAAAAATGAAATATATGCAATACTCAATTTGGCAAACTACTTTAATACA
This sequence comes from Castanopsis chinensis, assembly GCA_032878915.1. Classification (NCBI taxonomy): domain Eukaryota; kingdom Viridiplantae; phylum Streptophyta; class Magnoliopsida; order Fagales; family Fagaceae; genus Castanopsis; species Castanopsis chinensis. Next base: position 8,912,805 of record JAVQMG010000131.1, read on the forward strand.
TAATTAATCACAAACACAACAACAATTTATGGTTAAAGAGTAAGAAAAGAGATATGCAAACGCAAGGATAACACTGTCACGTGTTATCAAAGGGGAAACCGAAGAATTCGGCGAAAAACTTCTCTGTCGTTCTCCAAGCGGTAAAATGATCCACTAGAGAATAAAAATTGTGATACATGAATAGCAAAAGACCCTCCAAACTTAATCTACCCGATGCACCTAAGCTCTCAAAGCTTCTTGCTCCAAAAAAGTTAAGCCTAATTGTGTCTTTTCTAGCTTTCCAGATCCCACAATAAGCTCCATATTGTATTCGCCATTCTTGGCATCTTCTAATACTTCCCAAAGCTCCAAAAACACTCTCAACACTCTAAATGTGTGTGGATTGTGTTTGGGTACAAATCTCCTCTCAAAAAGTATAACAATGGGAGAGGGAAGGAGAAGAGACCGCAAAGATTTTTCTCTAAGAATGAGTCTAATAGGGTAGGTGTGTTGTAGAAACCTGTCTTAGGATTTTTCTCTCAATAGGCTCATTTTTCAGCACATTACATTTTGTGGCTATAAAGGTATTTATAGCAGAATATGAGAGGAATGTGAAAAGTCATTTTTCTGCAAAACAAGGCATTCTAGCGGCTCGGCCTTGCGACTAGAACAAGTCGCGAGTAAACTGCCAGGCCAGACTGTACTTTTTGTTCTGCAGTGTTCCAGCTGTTGTAACCCTTCAGTTTCTTGCATGCTTCACACGTGTGGTACTTTGGCGATTTGCCAGTCGCAAGATCTAGCCATGAGACTCCTCTTGATTAAATTCAACCTTACAATCTCCCCCTTTGACTATTCCGTGACAAAACACCCTAAAATAGACTCTAGACTTAAATGTGAAAATAATGACAAAACCCACTCACACCTAAATTTAGAAGTTGTGATGCACTTAGAACATATATACTTGTAATCTGAAACACTAGCACAAAACACATTAGATCATCAAGGTAAAGCAAGTAATAAAAGGATAAGTATAATGTAACAAGTAAATTGCGATCAAGTAAACATGATGTAAAACATATGAGCAACTTGACCATACACCAAAATAGTCATAAAGAATTGACTACAATGATCTAGTAAAGTAAATGATCATCCGAACATGTATTCAATGAAGTACAATAATATAAGGATGTATGCATGTCTAACACACAATCGATGTAAGAACACTAAGGTAATTGCATCAAGGATACAAGATCCAACAAGGGCGTAATTGCATCAAGGATACAAGATCCAAAAATGCAAAAATATTAACTAAAAGTACTATAAAGCAAACAAGAAAACAAACATAAAGAAAAACAAACAAAACAAAGTTTTCTTATTCCCATAATGCCTTTTTCCCCTTGGTATATGTATCTCTGCTATGGAATATCTCTCCCCCTACAAATGTGCACATGAAATAGAATTTCTCCCTCTAAAAATGTGTACAAGAGTCATATAGAAATGACAAAACTCTTCGGTATACTACTCTAGAGTACTCTCTCTCCTTTTTTGACACGAATAGACAAAGGGTCAAAGAGAAATGTATTGGAAAAACACATGGAAAATATGTGTTTGTATTTCATACAAAACATGCGCAGCGGAAAATTAACAGATCTACTTCATTCGCAATTGATAACATGTACTATATAAGTTTCAGATATTTTAAGAATAAAAAAGCGTACCTTGGTGCGGTGAAATTCAAAACCAAAGATTAGAAGTACTTGTGAACATTTTTAATCTTCACTATAGTTTCACTTAATACCCAAGAAGTGTGGTTTCTTAATCAGTTTCTAAGGAGAGAATGACTTACACTCTCACATACGCCATTTCATAAGAGTGTTATTCCTTTTTAAATTCTGTATGTTTCTCTCCTTATATATAACTGATTATCTAATTGGGCTAACCTTTTGGGCCATTTCAATTGGGCTCTTGTGTGTGGTTTGGAGTGAGACCAAAATGAACTAATTAGACACTAGCTCCAATGGGCTTTGGACTTTTTTGTCAACTCTTGACAAATTCAAAGTTACCATTAATTATATTTAATATTACTATATAAATATAGTTGCACTCTAAGTTTTATCTATAAATTATATTCCAAGATTTTATTGTACATTCAACCCCTTCATAAAAAATTTGTAATAATACAAAGTCATGAATGTAGACTGCCACTTTGAAAATTACTACATCTTAATCCTTGAGTATTCGGTTTAATCTTTTAAGTTATTCATCATGTATTTATGAGATCCAATTCCATAAATATATACTTTAGTAACTCCTTACTAAAGTGGTTGGACCCAATTATCTAAATAACCAAACCCATTAAACTTATATCAAGAGAATATTTTGTATTTCTGTTAAGAGACTATGAATTCAATCTTGAGAATATATGTTCCATCAACACTAAATGTGGCTGTCCAGCATACTGAGGTTTTGACTGTGACTAATAGATCTCACTCCTGATATGTCAAAGTAACCTACTTCTTATGATCAAGTTCATTATTCTCTCAGGATTTCGAGTTGATGTAAATAAAAGTTGTGAGATTTATTATTCATTTGACAGTCGTTAGGAAAATAATAAATCTCATAACGGTCTAGTTCAATATGTTTTAACTCTTAAAACATATCAACATACAAACTAAAAGTCTCTACTTCCATGATTAAGACAAATCATCTTAATTGATATGTTATAGTCTTCACATATGAAATGCCCAATTTCATCGCCGACTAGGATCTAAAATTATGAGTTTATAAAGAACTTGTGATTTATATCTTCTATGACTTTTCACATAAATCATAAACTATGCATCTTATAGACTAAGATAATGTCACATTAGTTTATTTATAAATAGTCTCATATAATTAAACAATTAAATTATTTATGACATGCTAATAAATTGGATTTTAGGGCATAAACCCCCAACAAAATAAAGGTAAGAGAAGAAGGTATACACAAGGATAAAGATACATGAGGGGTACAACATAAATGAGAAAATGAAGCTCAAACAAAAGACAAAACAAAATGCTACAAAGCATAGGATAAACATGACATGTTAGGGTGAGGCAACGAGGTATAGACCAATGCATGACAAGGGTAGCAAAAGTGTGTGCAAGAGGTGGCTATGTGCAATGCATGATCAAAGCATGGATGTGAGAGGTTTAAAATAGGTTTCCCACGAAAAGCTCTTTAAACAACAGTTTTTGGGCATTTTGCGACTGGCGAGTCACAAGATGAATCGCAAAGATTTTTGCGAGTTGCGAGTGAGTCGCGAAAGCTTTTGAACGAACTCGTGACTTGCGTTTCGCGAGTGTGTCGCCAAAACGAGTAGCCAAAACTCACTACTCGTGAGAGTAGCCAGAATAAGTAGCTAAAAATTCTGACACCTGTTTTTCAGCACAAAACTTTCTTCAAACAATGAAAAACAAAGTAAGCATTAACATGAACACAAAGAGTGATAAAAATCACTTCCAAATACATATAAAATGATCAAAAATCTTTTTGGTTTGATCCATATATAGATGAGCACACACACGTCACATTTAAACAAGTACAATCAAATAAATGAATAACGCATTCATTAAACATTAGGCATATGTGTTGTGTGTGTATCAAATGTAGAATAATACTTAGTCTAGAGTGAAACTTCAATGATCAATTCAATCAAGTCATACACAACTAGCACTAAGTCAAATGGTCTATCTCAATTATAGAAATGAATATATATTACCTCCCACAAGAAAATGATTACATATCTTTAAAGTTTTTCATTTTGGCTTCTTTTCTTATGATCATTTTGATCTTTACATCTCCTTTTTAAGATCGATGCCTGAAATCTTTTGATATTTCATTTTGATGAGTAAGCTTATGGCTTTTAGCACCATACATTTCAATACAAGTCACTTTTCCTTTTTCATAATCAAATACTAGTATAGGCACAAGTTTACACATATATCAAAACCAACATGACTATTGACTAATCATTCATGATAAGCTTAAAGATCGATTTATGATAATCACACATAGATTTCAAGATAATTCCCACAAAGATAGATGTGCATACATAACAAGTTAAGCTCATAAATGCACTAAGCCATTAGTACGGAAGTATAAGGCTAAACTCACATGTGATATGTGCTCAAACATATACGATCAAACCTTTTGAATTTTTCACTTTTTATGTGATTTTGGCTTTTTTACTCACACAAAATTAAAACATAAAAGTAAGATCAAAATAAAAACAATGCATATAAAGAAATGCAAAATGCATGAAATGCAGGAAGATATGACATTTGATGCATGAAAGGTCCTACAAAGATCAAAAGAATTAGATCAAGGACCAAAAGAGCAAAAAGTCAACCATAGGAACCATTTCTCATCCAAACGGAACAATTGTTTGGAATGAGTGTCTCATGAGGAGAGAGACGAAGGTTAGAAGAGTAAGAACCAGAGATGCACATCGACAGGAAGGTAAGAACATTAAAAACTTTCTTCAACAACTTACCATTTTCCCCCAAAATCGGTTTTGCTTTCCTAGCACAACTTTCAAGAAGTTCAAGTTTCTCTTTTCTTTTGATTCTTTTAAGAGCATGAAACTTAGAGCAATGAGGTCTAAGATGATTAAAGGCACCACAATAGTAACAAACAATGTGTTTAGGTCCACTAGGCTTTTTGGGAAGGGATTTAGCAACATGATTTTATTCTCTCTTCAACTTTAGATATTGAGGTCCTATATGACCAATCACCACAATGGTGACAAATTGGAACAAACTTAGATCCATCCAAAACCTTAGATTGTGGCCAAAACGAAGGCTTTGGCTTAAGAGTCTTTCTTTCCACCTTTTGATTTCTTTTATGTGGAGAAATGTACACCTATTTATCCTTTGAGATAGAACACACAATATACACAAATCGGGTACCACAACATAATTGCAACAAATATTTTCATCATTTTTAGCAGTAGGTTCAGCAATCAAACACTTGACATGCATCTTAAGAAATTCATTTTCACTTTTTAGCTCATAACAAGTTTGTTAGACAAAACAAGTTTAGCATCTATGTCCATGTTCAAACATTCAAACTCTTTAAGTTTTTCAAGAGAATTTTTAGCAAAGTTTCTTATATTTCTCAACCAATTTGTTGGATTCATTGAGTTTAGCAATCAAATTATCATTTTCACAAAATAACTCGCTTAGATTCCTATGAAACTTTTTAGCATTTTCTTCAAGAGTTTGATGTTAGAAATATCAACAACACCCAAAAACTCATGTACTGTGTCATCACAACTATGAGGATTAACACTCATAGAGGCATTTTCACAAACATGTGGTATGCTACATTCATCATCAACCAAACATGCATGGAAGCATACAAAGTACTATCCATGACAAATAAACACAAGGGGTTAATGATCACACTTAGGTATTTGAACCACACCAAGTGTACCTGCTCTGATACCAATTGAAATTTCAAATAGCGTATAAAACACTAAATAGTGTTTAAACCCCTAATTACATAATAATCAACACAAGCTATATTCAAACAATATATGTGTGGAAAATGAAATATAAACAATACCCAATTTGGCATACTACTTTAACACATAATTAATCACAAACACAGCAACAATTAATGGTCAAAGAGTAAGGGAAGTGAGATGCAAACACAAAGATAACACCAGCACGTGTTATCGTAAAACTCGGTGAAAAACCTCTTCGTTGCCTTCTAAGCGGTAAAATGATTCACTAGAGAATAAAATTGGAATGCATGAATAGCAAAAGACCTTCCAAGCCTAATCTACCCAATACACCTAAACCCTTCAAACTTCTTACTCTAATAAGGTTAAGCCTAACTGTGTCTTCTCTAACTTTCTGAATCCCGCAATAAGCTCCATATTGCATTCGCCATCCTTGGCATCTTCCAATACTTTTCAAAACTCCAAAAACACTTTCAACACTCTAAATGGGTGTGGGTTGTGTTTGGGTACAAATCTCCTCTCAAACGGTATAACAATGGGAGAGGAAGGAGAAGAGACTACAAAGATTTCTTTCTAAGAATTAGTAACTCACTCTAATAGGGTATGTGTGTTGTAGAAACCTCTCTTAGTGTTTTTCTCTCAATAGGCTCATTTTTTAGCCCATTACATTTTGTGGGTATAAGGGAATTTATAGTAGGATATGAGAGGAATGTGAAAAGTCATTTTTTTTGCGAAACAGGGCATTTTGGCGACTCGATCTCTCAACTAGAACGAGTCACAAGTTAACTGCCAGGCTAGACTGTACTTTTTGTCTTGTAGTGTTTCAGTTGTCGTGACCCTTCAGTTTCCTGCATGTTTCACATGTGTGGCACTTTGGAGACTTGCTAGTCACTAGTCAGTTGCGAGATCCAGTCACGAGACTCCTCTTGAATGTACACAACTTAAGTTTCTTCATACTTTCTCTCATACAACCCTTACATTATTCCCACCTAAATACAGGGTTTCTACATACTGAATTACAAGCAAATTTGATGCGAAATAAAGCCAACACATGGTTGATTAAATTCAACCTTACAGAATGTATATATGTTTACATTAAAAAGAACAAAACGTGTCCCTTGTTTTAAACGCCTTTACAACAACTATTAGACACTCGGCCTGCCCAGTTTCTACAGTCAGCAATTTATGTTTCTATCAAGCAATTCATGCATGGATAACATCATAACAAAACCTTGTAACCAAACAACCCATAACCCCAGTCTAGATTTCTTTGCGTGAAGTCGCCATCAACGTCAACCAGTCTAGTCCCTCTTCCACTGGTGTGGTTTGACTTGCAAAAAATTATATATACACTTGTCAAAAAAATATTATATATTAAACTAAATTATTGTGACTATCTTAATAAAAATGTTGAACATTCTGATTTGAGAATTACAAAAACTTGGGTTCAACAAAATTGAGAGTAATGTTATATTCACAAAATTTTCATAATAATTTTACAACAAATCTAATATGATAAGTTGCTACTGATTCTAATTTGAGCCCAATACTGATATTATTTTTTTACCTATCAATATTTAGCTTTTTGCTCAAGATTTATTATAAAAATATTGTGGACATAACGTTACTCCAAAATTAATTCTACCCCTCTAACATAATTCTTAATCCCTTTTATTAAAAAAAAAAAAATAGCTTAAATAACAACAATAAATACTACCTCAAATAACAACTAAAATAAACCAAACAATAACAAGACAAAACAAAACAACAAATGAACAAATTATTGAACAAAAAGCCTATTATAAAACAAAAAAATAAAATTTCTAATCTCATTTTTTTAAATAAATGGTATCAAGAAATATATTGTTAAAGTAGGTTCTCCTTGATGGTGACAACAATTATATTCTTTTTGGCTTTATAATCGCAACAATTTTGCTTTTTTTAGCAACTCGACTTGTGGTTGTAACGAATATTCAAATTATTACTTCATTAGATTTTGAATAATTTAAATTTCTTAGTGATCACTTAAAAAAATAATTTCTAAAGCCACCCCTGCACTCTTCCCCTTAGAATGATGACCACTGTGACAACTCCATCAACAGCATCTCCTCCGCAAAATGTACTTCGGCAAAAAAAACTTTATGCACAATTTATCAGCTGCACACAGTGCAACACAATTATTTGAAAGAAGTTCTTGCTTCAGAGCAAAATTTGTAAAAGAATAATAAGTTTCAAAATTTTAATTGAAGTCGGCTTAAACATCTGGATCATCCATTGTGACATCAAAAAATGGGCCCCTTTACCGTGTAAGCCATGTGAATATGTGGTGCTTTATTATTATTACTTTTTTGTTATTTTTCCCCATATAAGATCGAAAGATCGAGTGGGTACACTCTCTCTATCTCTTCTTCTTTGGTTTCTACAAAATATAATGAAATTAGCGTTTTTTTTTTTTTTAACTCAGTTCAATAAATTTCTTGGCTTTTCTGCTATTTATCCCAAAAAATTGGAAAAATCTTTAAACTTCAAAGAGTGATAGAGTGTGAGTTTCAGTTAGTTATATTGGTAAAAATGTTTAATTGTAAAATAAGAGATATGAGGTTCAGTTCCCATCTATATGAAAAATTGATTGTGATCTTGATCTAATTAAAAAAGTACAATCATAAAAAGCAAACATCATACATTAAAACTATACACACATGCTACTACTATTACAACAACTACTGCTACTATTACTACTGATAACAGGATTTTTTATTTAGGTTTCATTATTATGCGTACTAAAATATATATACTCACACAAATTCTTAAATCTCTAAAATATTTTTTATCTTTTAGTTAAATAATTTTAAATTTGAAAACATAATCTGGTTAAAAGAGTAATTTACTATTTTTTTTAAAAAAGTTTCTAAGTTTTAGGATTTTTTATTTCTCTTCTCCAATCTAAATTAGGAATTTTTATTTTAAATTCGAAATTTCAAACTTTTATCAACTCTTATGTAGTGAAAGATCCTAAAAATTAGAACACCATCTCTATCTTATTTTGAAACATTATTCCATGTTACCTTACTTCTTTCTTTTTTAAAAAAAAAACTCACGGTTATTTTATATATATATTTAGATAGATTACTTGTCCTATTTGAATTCCAATTCTACATGAGAATTGGAAAAAAAAAAAATCAAGAGTTTCAGTTTCAAATAATTTTTTTTTATATTCATATCAACCACTAACTCACGCACAAATAACTAATTAGCAAAAAAAAAAAAAAAAAAAAAAACAGTCGCAAAGAGAAAGGTCCTAAAAATTAGGATACTATCTCTATCTAACTGTTAAACATTATGACACAAAACTAAAACAAGAAAAAAAGAAAAGAAAAAAAGAGGCTCATTGCACTTGCAAAGTGAATGTGATGAGGCTAGTAGACAAGTCAATAACCCCACCAATCACCTTATATGTAATCCTATCATCACTATCCAATATCAAATAATTAATTATTATTTCCAAGTGTATATTTTTTTTTTCAAGAATAATTTTTATATGGTCATCCAAAACGTATCTCATGATGAACTCTGTTAGCCAATTGATTGCATGAGCAATCCCCCCTCCAAATAAATAAAAAGACACCAAAATTGGGACCACTGGCCTAGTCGATGTGACTGACAAAAATAAATAAATTAATTGTGGTCAAATCATAGTTGGGTAAGTTATAATTTACCTTAAATTAAAAATTACTAGGAAAAAATTGAGACGTGTAACATTCACATGACAATGTATCTTTAAGATATTTTCTTATCTAGCTAACAAAATGCCATTTATCAATTTGGAGGAAATTACTCTAATCCGTTTTGTACATAAACTTTTTCCTTCTATTATTGTTCTTATTTAAAACATATTTTTTTTCTTGTTTATAATTGAATATGTTTGTATTCTTATCTGCATAATCATAAAAGTAAATTAATTTTTGCAATATATCCAACAAAAACATCATACACATCTACTATTGGTGTACTTCAAAATTTTTTTTTTCTCTATGTGTAATCTTTTTTTTGTATAAATAGCAAATTTTAACATACTAGTTGTTTTATACATAGTTTTTTTCTTTTTTTTTTTTTTAAAAAGTGAGGATTATTAATATATAATACGAGTGATTGATTTTTAATATCACGCACAAAAAAAAAAAAAAAAAAAAAAAGACATAAACATAAACATACACAAACAATAAATGTTTTTGTTAGCATTTTTGGATGGAAGCTTCAACAAAGAATTAATAGGGTTTCAGTAAGGTTTTTAACTATAGTTTCTTGGCACTTTCCCGTATTTCTATTCAAGGTCTTATTGATGACTTGATGGGAAAGTAGAGGCATTGAGTTGTCTGATAGTTCATAGTTCACAAACTAGGTTGACTTATCACTGTTAATAAAAGGAGGTTATTGTTCACTTAGTTTACCATGAACTGCTATTTAATTATTCATCTAAAACAAATAGAGAAGAATTTATTTTGCATTTTCTTAGTTTGTTTTCTCATTTGCTCTCTTTCAAACTTTGTCATCATTCATCATGCATAGGAATTTACTTAAAGTATTGGTGTATTTGCCAAAAATCCAAATTGATAAGGATAATATATAATTAAGAGAAGATTTTATCAAGCTTTTTTGCGAAAAAACTCGGGAGAAAATAAAATCCTCAAAGGCTTTGTTTATAAATATATAGAGGCTGCTAAAGTTTGTGCATCAAACCCCCTCTACATTACAGAATTTTCCCCTGCTAAAGTTTGAGAGAGTTCAACAACCCTGAACGGTATTCACTACAAAATATAAATTGATGAGAGTTGCATTAATACGCATGTCATGATGTGTGAATTAGCTACATTAATACTCTGGTGTCTTTCGGCTGTGGTAGGCATAAGGCAAGAAGTGGCTATTCAGAGAGAGTTGAGGCGTATACAAATATATAGTCAAAAGTTGATTTCAAAATAAAAGAGGAAGAAGTATAATTAGCTTAAGAAGTTTAGATGTTGTCATTTGAATTTTCATATTTTTCTTTTCTTAAATTTAAATAATGAAAAATCTATTTGTGGGTTCAAAATTAAAAATATATTTACGTTTGTGTTTATGTTTATGTTTATGTTTATGTTTTATTATATTGAAAATAGTACTTCTTATTATGTATTCATAATTCATCTATATTTATAAATTATGTATAAAAAATGCATCAAATTGAAATTTATTAGGCAATATATAGAAAAAAAGATTACATAGTAAAAGATAGAAAACATTTATATACATACAAATAGTGGATGTGTATATTGTTTCTAGTTAGATATATCATAAAAATTAATTTAATTTTGTGATTAGGTATATAAGAATACAAATAGATTTAATTATAAAGAACAAAAACATATGCTATAAACAAGGACAATATCAAAATCTATAACCAATATAAAAAATAAAAATTTGTAAAATAAGTCACAGATCGAATGCATAAATAATGAATTATATAAATTTTGATTAAGACTTGTGTTTGACAAAATCTTCTTACGATAGATTTCACCTTACATAATTGATCGGTGCTTTAAGACTCTTGGATGTCTCTCTCATAGGATACAATGATCATAGCCAATAAAAAAAGCACAATAATCCAACCAGTACCAAAAAAAAAAAAAAAACTGTCTTTTTTCTCTCTCTTTGACAATAATCTGACTACGTTGTACTATCTCTTAAGCTTTGTCACCTTTGTTTTTTGGGTCACACATGGATATGGGATCATGATGCACACCTTCCCAAGCATGTCACTCCTTTTTTTATGCAAAAAGAAGTCTATTATCACATATGCTAAACACATCTAATATTGAAGTGTGTCAAATTACATTCTTAGTCTAGCTCTTAAATCAATGAAATTGAGTTCTTTTGGAGTCAGAAGTGATGGCACTATTGGTTGCATGTATAATTTACCAATATTTAGAAATAAAATATAATGTTAAAGAAAGTATTACATATAATATGATATAGGAAGGTGAGGGCATAAAATCGTAATATGTTATGCATTCATTTTTAAAATAAGGTGAAAATCACATTTTCATCCCTACGTTTTCAAGCAATTCCTACTTTGATCCCTAGATTTTATTTTTACTGCTTTTAGTCTCTATCCTAAAAAACACTTCTCGTTTTGGTTCTTGCCATTACATCAAAGATGGAAAATGCACACGTGGCAAATGGCAAAATTAAAAAAAAAAAAAAAATTAAAATAATGTCCACGTGTCACTGCAAGCTCCACGTGGCTTTCCCGCCCTTAGTTAGTCACATGGCCCTCACGTGACATTCTTTCTAAACTAAAAAACCCCAAATCAACAAGCACAATTCCAACCTCTTACTCATCACTCACCACATGACCATAGACTTGCACAAAAAAACCCCAAATCGGCAAGCACAATCCCTAACCTCTTACCCAGAGTGAGAGCCCGATGCCAGTAAAGGTGCAAGTTTGTTGCCTACATTGCAAAGGTTCCAAGGGAGAAGAGTTTTAGATTGAAAACACTAAACATGGAACACACATGCAGCATAAATTATAGAAATCCAAGGAGCACAACATCATACATTGCGAAGAAGTTAGTGAAGAGGCTTAGGAGACAACCTGACATAAAGCTTAAAGACATTCAGGATACTGTGCATGAGAAGTTTGTGGTTGACATAAGTGCAAGTAAGGCAAGTAGGGCTAGAGAGAAAGCTAAAGATGTTGTTGATGGGGCCTACACTACACAGTTCAACCAGCTGTGGGCGTATTATGATGAGTTGAGAAGGTGCAATCCTGGGAGCACAGTATTGATGAAGGTGCATACTTATAATGATGGTGATTTGGCAGCTGAGCATGCCTTGGCAACTCCCTTCCATATTTTTCAAGAATCTACATCTGCCTAGATGGCTGTAAGAAAGGTTTCTTGGCAGGATGCAGCCCAATCATTGGTCTAGATGCATGCCATCTGAAGACCAAGACATGTGGTCAGCTGATGTGTGCTGTTGTAGAGATCCCAATGATGAATATTTTCCCTTCACCTATGCAATAGTTGAGGCTGAAACCAAAACCAACTCTTAGACTTGGTTTCTTAATTTATTGGTTGTTGACATAGGAGATGGCAATAGATGGATATTTATATTTGATTAGCGGAAGGTCTGATGGTAGCTTTATTGCTTGCTGAATTAATTGTGGTTGATGGGTGTTCTTAATTTATTGCTTGCTGAATTAATTGTGGTTGATGGAAGATTCATTGCTTGCAAAATTAAATGATTGTGCTTCGCAGGGGTTGGTGAACACCTTTATTGAAAATTGGCCATAGTACGAGTATAAGATTTGTTGTAGAAATTTATACAATAACTTGAAGAAGAATCATCCTAGTGTCCTTATTAGAGACCTTTTTTGGAAAGCAGCCAAGGCTACCTATCAGTAAGCACATGAGAAGGCAATAAATGGGTTAAAGGAGGTGGATGAAGATGCATTCAAATGGCCGCAGTCTCAGTTAACAACTATCTGGGCTAGCATATGTTCAAAAGTGATGGCCAGAGTGACATAGTCCTAAACAACATGTGTGAAAGCTTTAACAGCAAGATAGTTAAGTTCAAGAGCAAACCTATAATCACCATGGTAGGCAATCTACTTAGGGTAGTCATCACTTAGTATGCATAAACGTGCATTATGATCCATAGACTTATGTGATTCATGAATGATTAATTCTCCCTTTCTCTCTATGTGCTTGCAGCTTGAGTGTATTAGGCTATATCTGATGACTAGATTTCAAGCAAATAGGCAAACGATTATGAAGGTGGAATCTGAGTTCTGTCTTAAGATAAGGAAGAGACTGTACAAGGAGAAGTTGGCATGCAACAAATGGCTAGCATGTTGGGCTGGTCGTACAAAGTATGAAGTGAAAAATAGGCTGGAGAGTTTCACTGTGAACTTGGAAGAGAAGAAGTGCAGCAGTAGGAAGTGGGACATAACTGTCATACCATGTTGCCTTGCCATTTACTGTATCTTTTTCAACAAGGAAGATGTTGAAAAGTATGTCAATGCTTGCTACAAAAGGACTACCTACATTGATTGCTATGACCCCATTATAGAGCCCATCAATGGCTAGAATATATGGAGACCTAGTGGACTACCACTTGTGTAGCCCATTATCAAGAGGAGACCTCCTGACATGCCTAAAAAGAAGAGGGCACTAAAGTTTGATGAATCTAGAAGTTACAAAAAAAACAGAGGTCTAGGCATCTCAAAACACTACAAGTCATGTGCGAAATTAGGACACAACAGGAGAAGTTGCAAAGGAGAAGTAGGAGGGAACTCCTCCCTACTTGAGAGTACATCCCAAGTTAGCAAGACCACTAGGAGGGTAAATATACTACTTTGACTTAGATATCTGTATTGTCTTGTTTTTCAATTGGCAGATTATTAATTGTCATTGTGCTTATGCTTGTAGGAAGCCAAGGATGGTTATGCAAATAGCCCAGCTGTAGACAGTGCACAACCAGGCTCCAATGCTCAGCCAACGGTATATAGGGCATAACCAAGCTCTAATGATGATGTGACCATAAGTGCACCTCCACCCCCCACTGATAACTAGTTTAATTCAAGACTAAAAAGACAGAGGAAGAGAAGTGCAGTCACCACTGAAACCTTGAATGCAACTGGGAATGCAGCAAGGTATGTGACAGCAATGAGATTTGCTGGAAGATAGCAAGCTGAAGCAGGACCTTTTTTTTTTTTGGTGTGCTATATGTTGAGAGCACTCTTCATATGTTTATGTAACTACCAGGTCCTTTTTTTTGTAAGAATGTGCTGGGTAGACTTTGTCCCATATTTTGTAATTATTGTGTTACACCAAAAACTGTCATTGGTGTTAATTAGTGATCATTAGTATTTATAGGTGATGTTGTATTTTTGTGTTCATTAGTATTTACCCTTTCTCCCATTGTTGTGATGATTTTGCTTCCATTATTCAAATTTATTGGTTTTTAGCTTTGGGTTGAGAACAAGTTTGGTTTTGAAAACGCTTAAACTCATGTCTTTGTTGGGCTGATATGAAGCTGAATTTTTTGCGTTGAATACTTAATTACTGTATAGTTGAAGCGAGATTTGTTTGATTGGCATTGGGGGGCTATTGTGTTTTTAAGGCTATTGTGCAGGTACCCTTATATGGTTCAGATATGTAGGTCTGTGATTATGCAGATAATATTCAGCTTGAGTGTATTATGTAGAACATCGCTTTATGGAATGATAATTGGTATCATCCTGATGTGAGATAGTGAATTGCTGAAATGCCAAAGTTGCTGAAATGCTGTTTGCTCAAGAATCCACTACAAAAAATGCGGGCTATAGCTGCGTTTGAAAAACGCAGCTATAGACCCTAAAAACGCAGCTATAGGCTATAGCTGCGTTTTTTATAGAAACGCGGCCTATTCTGCGCGACAATAGCCCCTTCGGGGGTCTATAGCTGCGTTTCTATAAACGCAGCTAGAGGTCCCCTAATAGCTGCGTTTTTTACCCCCTATAGCTGCGTTTTTCAACCCTTTATAAGCTGAGATCTATAGCTGCGTTTTGTAAAAAACGCAGCTATAGAACCACTTTAGGCTGCGTTTAGAACGCAGCTATAGGTATAGTTTTGGCTGCGTTTTAAAAATGCAACTAAAGCCTCCTATAGCTGCGTTTCAAAAACGCAGCTATAGGTTTTTTTTGAAACAAAAAAAAAAATTCTGGGTTTTTTTTTTCCCCAAAAAATTCAAAATTCAAACAAAAAAAAATTCGAAATTTAACAGAAACCCAGAAAATCCCGTATCACACACAAATCCAAAAAATTCAAAATCAAACACAAACTCAGAAATTGCACATCAAACACAACATACTCACAAAACAAACACACCCAAAAAAATTCAAAATCAAACAACACAATATAAGAACACAAATCTAACACTAAATCCATTCAACAAATCCAACCCAATCTAACACTAAATCCATTCAACACAAAAGCACAAGCTCAGAAACACAAACCCATTTAAACATAAACACAATATCAACAACACAATAACACAAATTCAAGCACAGATCCAAAAAATTCAAAATCAAAACTCAAATCCAAATCAAGATATAGACACAAATATTACTAAAATATCCACTTCATTCAAAAATTTTAGCATTTCCTCCATTTTCTTACTAACTAAACATTAAATTTAAAAAAAAAAAAAAAAAAAAAAACTGGATCTACAGACAAAAAAAACACAAAAAAGC
Organism: Castanopsis chinensis; assembly: GCA_032878915.1. NCBI lineage: Eukaryota > Viridiplantae > Streptophyta > Magnoliopsida > Fagales > Fagaceae > Castanopsis > Castanopsis chinensis. Next base: position 8,928,564 of record JAVQMG010000131.1, read on the forward strand.
AAAAATAGAGATAAGTGAAGGAAGAGAGGAAGGGCTAACTCTATATAGCTGATGGCGTTGGCGTGGCTGGAGATGGCGTCAAGGAGCTTGAGATGAAGAAAAAAAAAAAAAAAAAAAAAAAACAAGAAGGAAAGAAGTTCAGGTGCGTGACCTGTAGAAGAAAGAAAGAAAGAAGCTAAGCTTCTTTAGTTTCTGAATGATGCCAAAGTCCAATCTACTCATTTCAATCAAAAATAGAAAACATGAGAGTGGGGGTAGGTGGGAAAGTGGGGGTAGGTGAGAAAGTCATTTGGTCCCTTTTTGTTTTTTTGGGTGTGTTACCTATAGCCGCGTTTTTAAAAACGCGGCTATAGGTCCTCCATAAAAAATATCTCACGCCATCCCTGTTTTCCCCGTGCGTTACCTGTAGCGGAAATTTTTTTTTTAATGAGAACCTATAGCCGCGTTTTCAAAAACGCGGCTATAGGTGATACACCTGATATTTTGTGAATTATCTATAAAAACGCGGCTATAGGACCTCATTCAAAATATCCCAGGTTTTGTGAATTATCTATAAAAACGCGGCTATAGGACCTCATTCAAAATATCCCAGGTCCTTTTTTGTGTTTAGGGAGGGCCTATAGCCGCGTTTTTAAAAACGCGGCTATAGGCCCTCCTTAAAACTATTTCAGGTGTATTAAAAGAAGGACCTATAGCTGCGTTTTGGAAAACGCAGCTACAGGTTAGCTATAGCCGCGTTTTAAAACACAGCTATAGGTCAAAAAATTAATTTTTTTAATTGGTATAGCTGCGTTTTTAAAAACGCAGCTATAGCTAACCTGTAGCTGCGTTTTCAAACGCAGCTATATTACTCCATTTAAAAAATTATTCGACTGGACCTATAGCTGCGTTTTTTAAACGCAGCTATGGAATTAGCCTATAGCCGCGCTTAAAAAACGCAGCTATAGGGTAGCTAAAGCTGCGTTTTTAATAGACGCAGCTATTGGTTAACTCTATAGCTGCGTTTCTTAGAAACGCGGCTATAGTTCAGCTATAGCTGCGTTATTAGAAACGCGGCTAAAAAAAACGCGGCTATAGCCCGCGTTTTTTGTAGTGATCCAATGCTAGTATGGGATGAGATAGTGAATTGGGGGATTAAAAACTATTGAGGTATAAGCTTCAGTACTGTTTTGCTTAGGCTTGTTTTGTGGGCTGCTGTTTACCATGTTTGGTTATATTATAATTGGGTAGTCCTATATGTCAATAGTAGGAACTGAGATGTTGTTTTGCTTTGGTCTATTAGTTGTGGACTCTGCAATCCAATTGGTTGTGTTATTAATAAAATTTCTCTTATTCATAAAATAGAAAAAAGGTAATCAGTGGACACATATACTATGTAAGCTTGCAGGTTCAGGTATGGTTCTCTTCATTTGGTTTTCAGCTTGATATGCAGAGTAATATTGACTGCACATAAGGCATAAACACTTCACAACAATGCAATAAATTGCCTTTTTCCACTAATACCTACCCATCTAATGACCCATTCCCCCCTCCCTCCCCAACCTATTTAGCCAACTAAAAGAAGCATCAAGCAGAGTAGCATCCCACTTATCACCAGAGACAACCCCAGGCAGATGAGTAATCTCTTCTTTCTCTTCCTGTAGCTTGCAATGTCAGCTTTAAGGGTTAAAATCTATTGCCTCTGCTCAAGAATTAGCACCTTGCCACGCTCGCAGATTTCATCATCACGCCACTGAAAAAATTTACACTTGCATCCAGTTGAACACCCAAGAGCCAGATAAAACCCATTATATCATCAACCAAAATCTTGAAAAACAACAACAAATAGTATTTTCAACACTTGTATTAGCAAAATACTAAAATCCTTGAAACTAAAAAAGATCGACTAAAGAAAATAGCTATAAAATAAAAACCCAATAACATAATCCTATAAATGTTCCATAAAAACAACATCTTTACAGTCAAAGAAGTCCAAACACCTCTCTCTCTCTCTCTCTCTCTTCATAGTGGGTCGACTCCTTTCTCTCCCCACAAAAAGTTCCTCTTTCTCACTCTTGTTTTTTCTCACCTAAACTTCAGTCCCACCCAGAAACTCATTAGAAATTTAAAAACTTTACAAAGGGAGATCATGTATAATTGGAAAAAAGATGTGCAACAATAATAGTCTTGATATGAAAAACAGGTCTATGACCAAAAAAGAGAAAGCCAGTTGCAAAGTTAGAGTTAGAGAGATAGTTACTAACTTACCCAGAAATTTGGACACCCATAGAACCTTCTTCCAGGATTCTTAGGTATCCACGAAACAACCAAAACGGGTTTCTCAGAGCAAAAGCATTGGGTTAGGCCTCTTTTCCTCAAGCTTCCACTCGATGACATTGAGCTTGATTCCATGAGAGTAGTTGAGTTGAAGATGTTTTTTGGTTGTGTTGTGAGTGAGGAGTTAAGTTTGTGGTGAGGAGCTTAATTTGGGGGGTTAGAGATTTTTGAATTTGCCGAGAAGTTGATTTAGTTATTGCCATAGGCAGATGATTATAAAGTCACATGAGGGCCACGTGACCTCTTACAGGCAGGAATGGGACTAAGGGCAGGAATGGGACTAAGGGCAGGAAAGCTACATGGAGCTTGCAATGACACGTCGACATCATGCCACGCGGGTTTGTGTTTAGAGCGGTTGCAGGTAGTCAAATTGTGGTCTCGCCAACATGCCGTTTGCCACGTGTGCATTTTCTGTCTCTGATGTAATGGCAGGAACCAAAACGGGAAGCGTTTTTCAGAATAAGGACTAAAAGTGGTAAAAATAAAATCTATGGACTAGAATGAGAATCACCTGAAAATGTAGGAATGAAAATGTGATTTTTGCCTTAAAACAATTGATTAGATTTTACCATTCATCAATATTAAAAAGAACGTTGACTATTACAATTTCGGAATTTATTTGATTTATTAATGATATGCCAAAGTCCAATCCACTCATTTCAATCTAAATTAATAATAATTTAAAAATTATATAATGGAATTATCTAAGAATGTTAACATTAATTGTAAAGGTTCGGTTTGTATAGGTTGCATAATAAATTTTGTAATATTTTTAGCATTTTTCGATTCACAATTCCCATCATAATAATCACATATACGAAAAGGCAAACAAAACAAGACTAGAGGAGAGAAAAGTTACCAAAGGACCAATACGGCATAGGCGTAGGGCGGCCGATGAGTTCACTATACTGCTCCATCACCAACTCCGGCAACGGCCCAGCAAACAAGTACATGTCCATAACCCCACCAATCACCTTATACGTAATCCTATCACCACTATGTATCACATCCATACCATTACTATTCAACAGTAAAACTCCATGATTTTGAATCGACTGTGATGATGATCTAGCGTCCATATAAAACGGGTGCGACCCATGAAGGTTGACATCAAGAGTAGCACTGGCAATATCGGCGTTCCACAAAGTGAGCGTGTGAGTGTCACTGGTAACAAGCTTGAAGGGCTGCTTGGTGTGCTCGCCGAGGCCGTAGAGTGAGGACCTGGTTTTGGGCAGTGAAGAAGAGAGCTCGATATTACCAGTTTTGAAGATGAAGAGAGTGTAAGCGGTGTCGAAGATTATCCCGCTTGAGGATTTGCGGGTGATTGAGAATGTGAAGGGAGTGGCGGTGTGGAGAGTGAGGGTGAGGTCAAAGAGGAAGTAGGAGTGGTGGAATGGGGTGGAGATGACGGAGTTCCGGGAAGAGAGCGGTGTGGGTGTGGGGAGTGGGTTTGGCGTGGAATGATGTCTTGTGGGATCTCCCATCTACAGTGGTTTGTGTCTGTATTTGAATTCTCAGCCGATCCTTGGTTTCAAAGCTGTGGACAGACCGCTACCGATCAGCTAAAATTATTTTGTTAATTATGAGTGTCATAGATTAGGGCAGTGCAGGAAAGAAAGCCTAACCTGCTAGCCCGTCTGACCCAAATGGACGCGACTCAATTTGTGCCAATCCAGTGAGGTGTATTGGGTTGGGCGGGTTAAACAACTAAAATAGCAAGTTGAGATATTTTTAATCTGCCACAATCTGACCCGTCTGTTTATGTTTTATCATATTTATGGAACCGACTAAGGATTAGACAATGCAAACAGTCGGGTCAAGTCATTCGAATTGTGGGTCAATGAGTCAAGTTCAAAAACGGGTCATTTTAAATGTGTCAGGCCAATCGAGTTGTAGGTGAGTCGAGCGGATTTAGGCCGACTTGTATTTTCACATAAAAAAAATAAAAAAAAAACAAGTGCCAAATTTTTAGAGTGAATGAATCAAATCAATCAAGGAAACAAATTGCACATTACACCCTTTTTTTTTTTGATTAAGTGAAATCCCACTATTATTACACTATTTATGTTCCTATTATACATGTGAAGGAAAAAAAAAAACCATAAAACATAAAACTTTTCATATCCTTTCAATTCTGATAGTGTTGTGCATGATCAAATAAATTCTTTACAGTCATGATAATAAATCATCTATATTAATAACTCATAGGCAGGATGTTTATAATTTTAAATTTACAACTTGAGAGAGAGAGAGAGAGAGAGAGAGAGAGAGAGAGAGAGAGAGAGAGAGAGAGAGAGAGAGAGAGAGAGAGAGAGAGAGAGAGAGATTTTAAGGAGCACAAAAAGTATATATTTTAGGGTCTGTTTAGTAAGAGTATTTAAAAAAAGTTTTACAGCAATATAAAGAATGTAAACTTCATTACACGGGAAACCAAATGACATGCTAGAGTTGTTTTTGCTTCACGTTTGTAATCCATAAAATGGTGGGTTCTCACACTTGAATTTATTGTTTGATTAATATTTTATAAACACAGTTTTGAAAAAATTGTATCATATTTTCCTGGTTTAAAACATGATTTTGAAAATGGCTAAATAGGTGTTTCAGGATACATAAAATGTTTTTAATGACATAGTTGTAAATAAATTGAAAATAGTGGACCTCACATATTTGTCCAAACTCTTTTATCTCTTAAATTAAAGAGCTTATCTTTATCATAAAAAGAATTCCTACACTTCAAATTTGAAACTTATCATTAAAAAAAAAAAACAGTACATAATGTGCTATATTCCCTTATCATTATCCACAAAAAAGTAATTTACAGAGTCTACACGTTACATTTTGTAAAAAATATATATATTTTTTTAAATCTCAAAAATAAAAATGGTCTCCCAAACAATTATTTTTTGTTTTTAGTATTTTGAAAATTTTTCTTAAAAGTAGGAGTCAAACACATATAATATAAAAATTATTATCTGAAAACTATTTTTAAACTCAATTTTTTGAAAATTGTTTTTTAACTGTTTTGAAAACAAAAATAAAGATCATCCTACCAATTAGGGTCTTAAGTTTACACACTTCAGAATCAATGTTCACTAATGATATGTACTTTTGAGCTTTTTCTTTTACTTTAGTTTTGTTTTGTGCTAGTTAGACTTAGTGTTAGTATTTAACTCTATTACTAAATGGCTAAGTAGTGTTAGTACTTTGTGCATTTATGTCTATGCACCTAAGACCTTGGTATGTAGTCTAAATATCTTTTAGGGAATTTTTGTTAAAATGAGTCGGGTCATAGGTTAGTGGGGTTGGGTTGAGTTGGCTCGCAAAAAATGGGCAGGCTGCAGGTTGGCCCATTTTTTATTCAAGGCAAAAAATTCAAGTCGACAAATTTAAGCCCTCTTTGCCATGTCTACTGAGGATATTACAAATTTTACAACATAACTTTTAATAATTATGTTTTTAAAATCCACCAATCATATTTATTGTCAAATTATTTAATAAATTTATGCAGCAAAATCTGTATTAACTTTTAGCATTTTTCATAATTCAAACATCCATTTATTAAGTGGTTGAAGTTCAACAATCACATTCATTATCGCATAAGTTTATAAGTTTTAAGTAGTAAAGTTTGTAGTATTTATAGCATTTCATGAATACTATAAATTTAATTATATAGAGCTTACAAATTGATGTGTTACCAATTGACCAAAAAAAAAAATCAATCACACATTTTTTTTGAAAATCTACAACTTGCTTTTTATTCAAATGGTTGGTAAATCAGCTAACAACAAATTGGAAATGTCTGGAGGTACGGTCTCCATCCAAACTTCAAATTGACAACAAAGTCTAGCTCCCCTAGCTAAGGCATGTGCTACTTCATTGCCTTGCCTATGAATGTGAGAGAATGACCATCTCTGAATGGAGTTTACATAAGACAACAAGTCTTTGATTAGATGTCCTTTAGTAGAGTTCATCCTATCCTCATTTTTTAAAGCCGAGATAATGGACTGAGAGTCTCCTTCCAAGATTGACTCTGTAATGCGTATTTCTTGCACAAATTTGGCTACACCACGGGCTGCAAATGCCTCCACAACTTCAACCAAGGATGGTAGGGGTATTTTTTTAGACAAGGATGCCATTACTTCCCCAGTTGAGTTTCGGATCACCACCCCTATTCCTACTACACCGGTTTCTTCAAACACTACTCCATCAAAATTGGTTTTGTACTTGTCGAATGGAGGTGGGCTCCATCTTGTCCTTACTCGTGGTTGTTTCCTCTTTTGTGCTATTCCAAGACCTGTAGGTAATGAGGTAATGATGGCCTTCCGCTGCAATTTTGTGAAGAGGCAGAACTAGTTCATTGAGCCGTGCCTTATTTCTTCTGCGCCAAATGGACCAAGTAGTTGTGGCGAAGAGGTCTAGGAGTTGAGTTTTATCTTGAATTGGCGCCACAAGTTCAGTGAAAGATCCTCGTGAAGCTTGGACTCTGTCTACCCAACCAAAATTCGTATTCCATACCTAATGCAACAATTCACATTCCCACAAGGCATGTGAAATGGTTCGGGTTCCTTTGCATAGAATTGACAAACATCTTCCTCAAGAATTTTTTGCTTCACTAGATTAGTTTTTGTAGGCAATGCATTAGAGCAGGCTCTCCAAAGAAAGTGTTTAATCTTTCCCAAAGTGGACATCTTCCATATTCCCTTCCAAACTAAGTTGTTGACTCCGCTACTAGTAGGAACAACTTCTTCCCTCCTATTTTCTTCACTCAACAATTTGTACACTAATTTTACTGTATATTCTCCAACTCTGTCCAGAGGCCAGAACAGAAAATCATTTTAGGGCAGGGAGCTTAGTGGGACAGTCTTGATGAGCTTGGCTTCATCAGGGATAAAATTAGCATCAATTAGATTATGATTCCATTCTCGCGTGTTGATCAATAAAAACAGAAATCGTGTTGCTGCTAGGTAGGGAATTACTTGGGGAAATGGCTCACCTTCCATTGGTATCCACTATCCAAGAGTCATCAAAAATTCTGATCCTGTTTCCATCTCCCACATGCCATACTCCACCTTGACATATGACTTTCCTTGCCTTCATAATACTTCTCCATGCATATGAACCCGAATTCAGCTTTGCCTCAAATATTGATCCATTAGGAAAATACTTCGCCTTAAACACCTTATAAAAGAGGGAGTTAGTATCATGCATCAACTACCACACCTATTTTGCCAACATCGCCTCTTTAAACTTGCACAAATCTTTGAATCCCATCCTGCCTTCATCTTTTGGCTTACATAGTACCTCCCATTTTCTCCAATGGATTTTCCTCTTATCTCCTTATTGTCCCCACCAAAATTTCCTTGTCATTGCCTCAATATCTTTGCATAGCCCCACTAGTAAGTTAAAACAACTCATGGCAAAGATGGGTATGGCTTGGACCACAGATTTGAGGAGAATCTCCTTACTCGCCTGAGATAACAAAAACTTGCTCTTTTGTTTTTCCCCACTACCGCTAGCAAACCTAGGTACTTCTCATATTCCTTTACTTCAAGGGATGCCAAGAATTTCTTGGATAGAATTTTTTGTGGCAGCAGATACATTTTTGCTAAAGAACAGAGTAGTTTTAGATTTATTAATTTGATAACCCGAGGTCCTCTCATACTTCTCCAAATATTCTAAATGCTCTGAATATCTCCCATTTGAGCTCTACAAAAGAGCAAGCTATCATCTACAAAAAATAGATGAGTAATTTTTAGGCCTCTTTTACATAAAGAGAACCCTATAATTTTTTCCTCTTGTACAACTTGTTTAGAACACAATAGAAAGAGATAGGGAGAAAGGGGTCACCTTGTCTAATACCCCTTGTGGGGATGATATTACCCTTAGGTTCTCCATTCACAAGAATTGAATAAGTCATCGTGCTAAAACAAGCTAAGATGAGATTAATCTAATGCCTATGAAAGCCCATTTTCCCCCTTAATTTGAAAAAAAAAAAGTCCCATTCTACTTTGTTGTATGCTTTGCTCATGTCCAATTTCAAGGTCATGAAACCCTATTCTGCATCTCATCCTCTACTTCATGTGGTGGAGAGTCTCAAACGCCACAAGAATATTATCTATAATAGCCTTGTTTGTTTGAAAAGTTCTTTGTGACTCATAAATTATCTCAGGAAAGATCTTCTTCAATCGGTTTGCCAAGACTTTTGAAATTAGCTTGTACAGGATGTTGCATATTGCTATTGGGCGAAATTCAGTCACGTACTCCGAACTCTTAACCTTGGGAATAAGGGTGATATATGTGTGGTTTAAACCTGCTAGAATCATCCCTGAATTAAGGTAAGAGCTAACAGCCTTGGCCACATCATCCCCGATGCTCTCCCAAAATTTTTGATAGAATATGGGGGCATGCCATCTAGACTTGGTGCTTTTGAAGGAGCCATTTGTTGGAGTGAAATATCAACCTCAATTTTTGTGAATTTAGCGGACAACATATTGTTCATTTCGTGACTGACCACTTGTGGAACACACTGAAGAGCAGAATCTATTTCACATGGGTTAGATATAGTGAATAAAGACTAATAATATTCAATAATAATATTAGAGACGTTATCCTCTCCAAAACACATTTCACCCATCTAATTTCGAAGACCATCAATCTGATTTCTTCGGAACCGTTGTGAAGCTTTCCTGTGAAAGAATGCCATGTTCTTATCACCGATGTGATCCAATGGACTTTTGAACTTTGCTGCCAGAGTTTTTCTTCATTAGCCAACAGTTCTGTGATCTCCTTTTTAAGAGTAAAAACATTCTCATAGCTGCTGTCCCTTAGAGCTTCAGTTTCTACCTTCTTCAATGCCACTTGTTTGTCATTCAGGGATTTTGTGATATTTCCAAAACAAACTTTGCACCAATGTTGAAGTCATTTTTTGCATCTATTCACCTTCACCATGACATCCTCCATATAACAACCCGAGTCTGAGCTACGCCATACCCATTTTACAACATCATGAAAGCTGTTTTCACTCAGCCAAACTTGCTCAAATCGCCATGATTTTTATTTACGTTCTGGAATATGTTTTGGGTGAACAATAATCGGTTTATGGTCTGAGGTTCCACATTCCAAATGACATACCTTGGAAGTTGGGAACATTGTTAGCTAAGGATTGGTGCCTACTGCTCTATCAAGCCTTTCCCAAAACGTATAGCCATCGGGCTAGTGTTTACTCTTGGTAAATTTATTTCCCATGTAGCCTATATCACCAAAGCTGCACCCATCTAGTACATCTCGGAACTCTTGCATTTGCTTGTATGGTTTTAGTTGTCCACCAAGATCTTGTAATCTCATTAAAGTCACCTGTGCAAATCCAAAGTAGAGTAAATTGTTGGAGTAAGCATTGCAAACAACTCCATGATTGATAGTGATTTTGTGTCTTCAGTGCTTCGTAAAACCCTATAAAGCACCATGAATTCTCTTTGCCCATATTGAAAATTGCATCGATAAAATTTGGTGAAGAATCAATCACCGTTAAGTTTGTCCTGCTTCCAAAAAAGAGCTAATCCACCACCTCGCTGAATTCTGGACACTCCAAACTTATGCCCTGTTTATAGTTTTTTGCAAATACCGTCAAGCCTAGCTTCTTCCAGCCATGTTTCGGCCAAGAACACAACAGTAAGATCTTGTACCCGGACTAAGTCCCTGAGCTCTCGAACTATGTGTGGGTTCCTAAGCCCACAACAATTCTAAAATAGAAGACTCAAGGCTGTTGGCTGGGCTGTTCAACAGCCTCCACCCATATAGCATTATTTTCCAAATCATCTTGAGATGTTAGACGACATTTAGAAGGTTCTTCTAGTTGATCATTGTCTGGAGAGGTAGGGCATTTCTTCCTCGGAGGGATTTCTTGGGGTGGGTTCTGTGTAGGTGATTGTCGAGGTAGGCGTTTCTAGGTTGTTGTTCAACAATGAATGTTTGAGATGGGACCCTGGTAGAGATTAGGGACATCGTGTGGATTGGTTTGGAACTCGTGGGAGTGAGTGTTCAAGTTATTAGGGGCACATGTTGCGAAAGTTGTAGTCATGTGGGGCTCATTAACCTTTAGAGTAATTTGAGAAACATACGTTTCCATGCCCTCAGAGCCATTTGCATGTTTTACGTTACCCGAATCTACTAAATGTCTATAATCTTGGTAGGCCTTATTAATTCCTTCCTTACCCAGCTCTTTTTCCTTAACCTGTCCTGAATTAATAGGAAACGTATTTGTAACTGCTGTCGCATTCAAATTCTATATTGAATGCTCCCCAAAACCTTCGATTTCCATATCGAGAATAGATTGCTCCGACAAAGAGTCCTCTGATGGGTTCATCGTGCTTACCTTTGTGCTTGAGAATATGCCTGGAACAGAGACAACACACTTTCATGACTGGAAGAAAGGAGGGCCTCTCAATACTATTGCACACAATATTGGCATCAAGTAGTAGTCCATAGCAATTATCTAGATTGCGAACCCCATTTATGAGCTTCTTCCCCGACTCATCCAACACAAGGAATTTTCCTTTTAAGAATAGCACAATAAAGTCTTGATCATATATTTGACTTATATTCAATAGGTTCACCCTCATACCTTCTACATATAGCACATTTGAAATGTCTGGAAGTCTAGGTAGAGAGATAGTTCCCTTTCCTTCTATCTGCGATTTTCTCCCATCACCAAAGGTGACAATTCCACCTTTCTTTGATTCAAAAACCTTAAAGAGAGAGTGGTCTCTAGTCATGTGCCATGAGCATCCACTGTCAAGGTACCATAAACATGTGTCCATCACCTTGAATGCAGACTTCATCATAAAGCACACCTCATGCTTTGATAACAAATTTGTAGGAATGATGTTTTCTTTCATCTGCCATTTATTAACAAAGCCTTTAACCTTCACTCTTCTCAGACAAACTCCTTTGCACATTTTTATTCTAAGACAGTCTAGTTTCTTCTTTCATCTACCATTTATTAACAAAGCCTTTAACCTTCACTCTTCTCAGACAAACTCCTCTGCACATTTTTATTCTAAGACAGTCTAGTTTCTTCTTTGTTACAGTAAGATCTTTTTCAATAATCATCATAATAGCTTTCAAATAACTTTTAGACTTGCATTTTTTGCGATACTTAATCAAATAGAGATTAGAAAAACAAGATGTATTTGAAAAAAAAAGATCTTTTCTTGCCAATTGCAACCATGACAACAAGGGTCAATGGATCACACAGTAAAGATTAACCCTAATCAGAGTGTGCCTGCTCTGATACCAATTGATAGACCAAGAATGTATTGACTCCTTGTGATAAATTAACCAATTAATTAGCCAAGTTAATTAATTAATTCAATTAACATGCAATACGCATGGTAGCACAAAAAAATCACCAACTAAGTTAAATGCAGCGAAAAATAAAGTTAACACAGTGATTTTTTTATGAATGGGGAAAACCTCCAAGGCAAAAACCTCACCAGTTGAATTTAAGATCAATACTCTCGAGAATCCACTATTATCACAACAAGCGGTTACAAGTAAATGAATCCAAGTACCTTATACCAACTTACAGTTGAACCCTTACCCCAATAACAAATTAGACTTGTTCTGTAGTAACAAACTTTCTTTTTCAATACACGGCTCTCAATACATGACTAACCAATCGATGCACGGATCCAAGTGCATGACTAACACACCAACTTGAAAAGGATGTTAGCTGCAAAGTTCTTTAATTCATCAACACGATGAAGATCATGAAACTCCTTGACTAGAAAACCCTACAGTTTACAAACGCAGCAACTTCTTCAAGAGAAAGATGAACTAGGGCAGATTATTTTCGGTCATAATATGCTTGCAACAACAAGTGCAACCACCTTATGGTGGCCCTTAAAATAATCCTTATATATATATTTAGGGTTATGAGAAAAGAAAGCTTAAACATATACACATGGATATGAGTGAAATCAGATCTGAAAAACTGATTTTCGTAAATCTCGATAGATAGGGTATCTATCGAGAAGCTATCGAGCATCAGGCTAAAACTGCCTTTTAAACCTCAATAGATGTAATCTGTCAAGCTAATTGTCAAGCCTTAAAATACAGCACTTCTTCACTTGTTTCTTGGACAGATTTGCATGGTTTTAACTCTTGACTTGAACAACATATTTCTTGAAAACTTAAACCGTCCTAAATCTACCCAACTACAAATAAAGTCTGTTTTGTCAAAGGATTAGTCAATTCTAAATGAAATATATTTTTAACATGATTTACATATGTCCTAACAAATTACTTGACAGTAACAAGGATTGAGATTCCTAAGGACATGAATCCATAGTGGGCTTCTATAATTGAAAGCTACTGGCACTGGTGTTTACTAAAACACAAGAGCTTGTTTAGACCCCAAATAAACAAATACTTATGAAGCAGTATTTGCCTCGTCAATGTGTTCCTCGTCAGTTGATGGACAACCTGTCAAACCTGTGTCACAGAAAGCACTCAGTGGATAGGGGCACCGGTGTGAGGCCTACCAAGGACCCTCCGATGCTTAAGTTAGCTTATTCTCTTTTTGGAAACACTATAATATGTATTGTTGTGTGTGTTCGTGTCCTTTTACCTGTTTTTCTTGGCTTTATATAGCCTTAGACTGAGTTAATACTTAGAAGACAGTTATGTTGCAGCTAGATAATCATTGCCATATGATGGAAATTTAACTTTAACATTTTCTGCTCATAACCATCCTTAGTTCTGCATTATTGGATGAAGGCAACAGTTTTGTGATATTCATTGCTCGATTATTAATTACTGCCTAGATTTAATGCATGCATGCTCATCCATACCATTTCTCATCACTGTTAGTGACAGTTTGTGGATGATGGACGATCATTTGTATGCTACTTGTCAGTTTCCCCCTTTATTCCTTTGTCGTCTATCATGTGGACGAGCTAAGCAAATCACTTTGCACATGCCCCGAGATCCTTGTCCCATCGTATTTATTATGGGGCGATATTTTCGTCAGCTAATTGCCACGTTCTGTGATTGTGTTGGGCACACATGTAAGTTTCACTTGAGTTTCCCGTGCAAAGAATTCATTTCTTCTTCTTTTTTTTTTTAAATCAAAAAGCCTTCTCATATTCCTCTTCTTCTTCTTCTTCGTTATACATTAAGCTTGGAGTCTGAAACTAAAAGAGAGCTCTTGTACTTCCTGCACAATAAGACTCATTTTTCTCTCTTAATGGTTGATTTTGATTTTATTAGGAAGGAGACTCCCTCTGTTTCGTTCTTCTTTTCTAAGTTAGGAGTGTTTCTTGAGATTTCTGTTGGACGCTGTCCCTAAGTAGGTTTATTTGATCCTCAAAACTATGGGGCTTTTAAGCCTGCTTTGATTGGCCTTTACCCTTTGCTTCATCGTTCTCTAATCGCCCATCACTTAGAGATGATTGCCATAGAGTACAGGGATAGTGACGTTAGGTCCAGTGAGATAGAAGCTGGTTTGTCATCAAGTGATGAGTCCTTTGACAAAGATTTCGAATAATGTCAAAACCTTCGTCATCTTCAAAACCTTCTTCTTCTTCAAAAATTCCTTCGTCTACGATCCCTTTTCATGTTCTCTCTGAATCTAGATTTTTAGGGACGAGGCATTTGAAATCTATTCGTAAGAGGTTTCAATTCCCTGAAGGGGTATCTATAAGATTACCTCGTCCTAATGAGAAAGCATGCACCTTTGCCCATGGCGAGGTGAGTTTTTACGAAGCCACTTTTTCATGTGGCCATCTTTTTCCAGTTAATCCTTTTTTTATGCAGCTCCTTTCTACTTTGAATGTTGCACCTGGTCAGCTCGTCCCCAGTGCATGGAGAACAATCATTGGTTGTATGTCAATCTGGGTATCTATCCATGATGGGGACATGATTACCCTAATTGAGTTTCTTCACTTGTATCATTTGAAGCCTTCCACCCATTACGGGTATTTTGAACTTCCACGTTGGAATAGGGAGTCTAGAATCATCCGTAGCTTCCTTACTTCCTTTCGTGACTAGGAGTCAAGATATTTCTTCATTTCTGGTTCTAGATGAAAACCATGTTTGACTTTTTTTGAGGATGTGCTGATTAAGGTGGATGCATTCTTTTTTCCTATTCATTTTGTTGTGTTAGACACTGAGCTTGCTTTAAATGCCAATACACAAATCCATGTCATTTTGGGTCGCCCTTTCTTAGCTACATCCAATGCTTTGATCAATTGTTGGAGTGGTGTAATGAAGATTTCTTTTGGAAATATGACTGTTAAGCTTAATATCTTTGATATAAGTAAGCAAGTACTAGACAATGAGGATATATGTGAAGTTAATACGATTGAGGGCCTAGTCCATGATACTTTCAAACAATCAAGTTGTGAGGATCCCCTAAAGGCTTAACCCTTTTTTATTGCAATTTGGATATTGAAAAATCAATTGAGGAGGTCAATGCATTGTTGGATCCTGTTCCTCTGTTAAGTATTGATAGTTGGTAGCCAAAAGTGGTCCCTTTTCCACTTTCTTCATCCCCACTCCCATCTATTGTAGAACCACCAAAGCTGGATGACTTTTGGGAGCACCAATTGATAAGTATACTTCAAGAACACAAGGAAGCTATAGGTTGGAAAACTGTTGATATTAAGGTTATTAGTTCCTTTGTGGTTATGCAAAAAATTCACTTGGAAGACACTACAAAAGCTTCCCAACATGTTTTTGATCCAGGTAAGTTACAATCTCATTGAACTAGTCCATTCATAATATGCATTATTTATTTCCATGGTGTTGTTGAGGTTTGGATGGTCCTGTTTATCAGGATTAATCTCTAATTGTGTTAAATCTTTTTGCAAAAAAAAAAAAAAAAGATCTTTTTCTTGTTTATTTTCTGCTTCTAGATTAGACTTTGTGTTTATTTTCTTGTTTAGTTTTATTCTCTTTTGTTCTAGCTGATATTTGACAGAAATTAAAATTTATAACAATCATCTTGATCAAGGTACATCTCCTTCTTCTCGTTACCTTACTTGTTTCTACTTGGTTCTCATGTTGCATATTAGTTTTTTTTTTTTTTGGCTCTCTTTTCATTCAAGACATATATTTGAGAGTATCATTTTTAACATTGAGGACAATGTTTGGTTTAGTTTTGGGAGGATGTACATAGATTTCTATCTTTCTTTTGTGTTTTGTTTAGTCTAAAAAAAAATAAAAAATCTTTTGCCTAGCTTGAGGTTTATGTTTTGAGTTTGTTATACTACTTCTACTTAAAGAATTTCATTACTTTCATGCTCAATTCATTGCACATGCATGTAGCCACTCGGACAAAACTTCTTGTTGAAGGATAAAAGTGGTTAGAAAATCTTGAGGATAACAATGTGGAGACTGTAACCCTTGTGAGTTTTAAGCCAATTATTATTTTTGGAGGGTTTTTATTTATTTATTATTTTTTTTTCTAATCTTAAAGTTCAATTGGAAGTGAGCAATATATTTCCCTTGTTGTAGTCTCATTATTCTTTCTTTTGGCCAAGGAAAAAAAATTTTAATTTTATGCCACACTTGAATCTTTTGAAGTAATTGATGTTGAATGAGCTATACTAGTCTTTGAGAGATGAGATTAGGCCATTTTTGTGTACTTCGAGCCATATATGTGTTTTTCTTTTTCTTTCTTGATACATTATCGCTAGTCACCCCATTGAGCCTTTTAATTAGCCTTTCTTTCTTAATGCCCTTATCCATAGTGTTTCAAGATGGAAATTGATCAGTTTGTTTCAATGTGGTGGTTTGTGCGAGAATTCAAAGAAAAAAGGAAAAAAAAAAGAATTCAAAGAAAAAAGAAAAAGAAAAAGAAGGAAAGTGTCAAAAAGAAGAAAATAAAGAGGGTTCTCATCAAATTTTGAAAAGTGAAATGTAAGGAAGGATTATTGCTTTGAAGAAGAAGAGGTGAAAAAAAATGTTGAATGGAAATTCCAAAAAGAGTTGACATTCCGACTAATCTTGAAAACACTTCTTATGATTTACCTTCACCCATTTTTATTTCATTCCCTTTGCTTTTACCCTACATTACGTCCTAATAAAGTCCTTATTTGATCTTGAAGATGGTGTTGTTCAGATATTGATATGACTGAGAAGAAAAAGGTGTGGTACAAATATTTTTGGCATCCTTTCATGAGACTACTTGTTCTTTCTTGATTAAGCGTTTTCATGTGATTTATATGCGAGGTGTTTGGTTTTTCTTACATTATTCCGCTCACATATATTGTTGAGAGTGTTACACCCCATTTCAAGGTGATTTCATTTGTTGAGTGATAAAACCGAAAAGATTTGAGTTGAAGCATACTTTCAAATAAAGATTCAAGTCAAGTTTATTCTAAAACTAAGAGTATATTTGGGTTGGCTACCACTTTTCACTCATATTGAGTTTTGATGGCATGAGAAATTTCTTTAGCATTTGTACTGTTTTTGAACTTGAACTAATCCTCTCTGGAAAAGGCAATTGAAAAAAAAAATTGATTTTTTTTTGTTTTGTTTATTTTTTTTAGTATTTATTCTCAAAATTTTGTGGGTATATTCCCTGCAAACCCTCACAAGACTACAACTCGTCCGCTAGAGTAAGCTAGGGGTTTAAAGGCTTATTGCATACACTAAATGCAATCGAAAATTCCAGCAAAAGTGGATTAGTTAGGATTTTCTTTTTCTTTGTTTTGTTTTACTCTTTATTTGTTTTGCTCGAGGACTAGCAAAATGTAGGTTTGAGTGTATTTGATGTGCATTGATAATAGCTTAATTTTGCATATTTATATCATTGTTAGAAAGAATTAGCATACTTATTTTGAGTTAATTCATGCATTTTATATTTGGTTTTGGAATAATGGTGAATAATCAATTTTGTGCTTATTTGAATCTTATTGCGTGATTTTCTCTTTTGTAGGAGAATGAAATTAAATAAGTGGATTTGTGCAAAGAAGAAAGCTAATGAACTTTGCTTTTACAAGGGTCATGATGAAGTTAAAGAAGGCCAACCCAATTAAATTTAAGTCCAATTGGAGTAAGGTATCAAAGGAAATTTGCATCAAATCCAAGTCCAATTCGGATTAAGATTCCAGCTTGCACATTAGTTAGTATTTTTTGCATTACTCTTGGCTCAGATGTCCAATCGAAAAGATTCAAGTTGGGCTGGAAATTTAACTTAAAGGGCTACAACTTTGTAGTTTGACCAAAGTCCGAATTCTGACGTTAAATGGGCCAACATTGTCGGTTAATTGAAGCCTAAAAATCTGGGATTTTCTCCAAACGGGAATTCAACTGATAATAGCATTTCTTGACCTATTTAAAGGCTCTTTAGGGAAAAATCCAGGGAGGCTAGTGCTAGGGCTGAACATAGAGAGTGCGGCTTTGGTTTTCTTCCATGATAGTTAGTTTTATTTTATTCGTCTAGTTTAATGTTTAGTATTTTATTTGTGTTTTCTTTCAATTACCATGAGTAGCTAAATTTATAATTAGGGTTGAGGATGAAACTTTGTTAAGGATTATCAGTAATATTTATGTGATTTGATTTTTCTCACAATAGTTGTTCTTTAATGATTTAAATTGTTCTTGCTTCATATCAATTGACTAAGATGAGATTCTAGATATGATTTCAATCATGTTTTTCTCATGATTTAGAATTTATCTTAATTAGTTGAATGCTTGGTTTATTAATTCTTGATTATAAAATTGGATATCACTTATGATTTGTCTGCCAATGGATACAATTTATGATTTGATTTTTTGAATTGGATATATCTTGTGATTTGTTTGGCTACAGATACAAATGATGTTTTGATTTTAGACTTAAGAAGCGAAGAAGAACATGCTTTAGATTTTTAAACATAAGTTTTAATGATGATATCTTCTATGATAGCAAGATTGATTTCTAGATTATCATGTAGTGGTTGGGAAAAATTAATGATCATAAATATATGCTGATATGACTTACAAGGTGGATTCCAAAACCTTAATTCTTTTCCCTTGATTGTTTACATCTTTTTATTGCTTTATATCTTTTGCTTAGTTTAACTATTTGCTTAAGTTTATTTAATTTCAAAACAACCAATTTTTATTCAACTAGATTAGGATTAATTTGGTTAAGATTTGATTAATTTTCCTACATTCATGCAAGTCCCTGTGGGTTCGACCTCATTCTTGTCAAACTATACTTCGGTACGGTTCGTACACTTGCGAGTATCTTAAAATTTTACAACAATAATCTAAATCCTAAATTTTGGAACCGAAAAAGAAATCAAACGTCAACTCTGATGCTAGCTTGATAGTTAACAAGGCAATTCCTCTCTTGTGGAACGCAATCCCTAGCGGCCGATCTCAAACACTCTTGAATTTCCTATAAATCCTTGTTTGTATATTCAGAATCCCAAGCCGCTATTCAAAAACCAAACAAATCAAACCAAAATAATAATAATAACACCAAAGAATTAGAGAGAAATAGAGAATCATACTGAGTGAGCGATAGACAAAGTGAAGAATTTCTCGTGAAGCGTCAATCGGTGCCAAGATGAACCTCGAGGACTTCCTCTTTTGCTCTTTTAACCAGTCTTTCGGTCCTGTTGTGTACCAAACAAGAAATTAGTGTCTCGATAACAATAACCAGAAAAAAGAATAGGAATCGATAAATGCAAAAGAGTTGTGCATACAAATGCCAATGGAGAACGCATATGCAGGAGCGATTGGAGAGAGAGCGATGAATGAGAATGAGAGAGTAGCAATGTCTCTGCGTGAGAGGGAGATCAAGGTCTAGAGGGATATAAAAGCTTTACGCCAAGAGGGAGAGAGAGAGCTTGAACCTAGATTAGAGAGATCTCGGTAAAGGTTTTGGATGAGAAGCAAGCCCCCTCTTGTGGTGGTGGTGTCGGTTTGAGGTGATGAGATCAGGTAGCTCAAGCCATGGGTTTTTTTCAAGAGATTTCGGATGAGATAGCAGAAAGATGGAAGGGTTCTAGATTAGGGGCATGAACGATTAGGGTTAGAAATGATAAGAGAAATAGGTCGGGCTAGACCGGACCCATTTATTTTTGGACCTAACTAGGCTTGATTATTGGGTGGTGGTGGTGGATGTGGTTGGGGGTTGGGTGGTGGTGGTGGTGGCGGCGGCTGTGGTTGTGGGTGGTGGTGGCTGTGGCTATGGGTTTGTGGGTAGTGGTAGAGATGAGACAGTGAAGAGATTTTCGAAATGTCTAAGAGAGAGTGTGTGTGTGTGAGAGAGAGAGACTGTGTGGGAGACTAATAAAATGGCTAAAAACAAAAAGGTGCTAAAAATGAAAAGGGATAAAAAAATAGAGGGAAAATTTAGGACTAGGTGGGGGCAATTTCAGGGTCTACTATGGCAGGTCATTGACATGCTGCTATATCTAAGGTTAATGCCGCTAAAATAGGTCCATTGCGGCGGGTCATTGGCCCGCCACTATGGTATGCCGTAAAATACTAGAACTATTGTGGCGGGCCAATAGAACACTACAATAGATCTCATCTACAGTAGCAGTTTTCTCACCCGCCGTAATAGGCTTGTCGCAATACCTCTTTTTTCTTGTAGTGTAAGTGTAACTCTTATATCCTTCACTCATTCTATATATATCCTCATTACCCACAAAATTGTAAAAAGGCTATTTAGAAGAAAACCCTAGAAATGTTTCTACAACACCCACCATTTTAGAGAGAGCTACTCATCCATAAGTGAGAATTCATTTGTAGTCTATTCTCCTTTCCCTCTTTCATTGTTATACAATGAGAAGAGATTTGTACCCAAACACAACCCACATCAATTCAGAGTGTAAAGAGTGATTTAGAGCTTGGGAAGCATTGGAGATTTGCCAAAATAAGCCAGTGAGGCTTGGCAAATGCAATTGGGAGATATTGTGGGATCCAAGAAGCTAGTGAATACAAGACTCTAAGAAGTCCGTTGGTAGCTAGAGCTTGGAGGGCTTAAGTAATTTACGTATATTAGGCTTGGAAGGTTTTTTTGGTATCCTTGTACTCAAACTTATTCATTAGTGGATCATTTCGACTTGGAGGATTGTGGAGAGGTTTTTCACCAAGTTCTTTGGTTTCCTTTTCGATAACACACCTCGGTGTTATTTTGTGTTTGTATCTCTCTTCCCTTACTCTTTAAGCTTTATATTTGTTGTTGCTTGATTGTGGTTATCTCTTAGAGAGTAATTCCGGTTATTGTGTATCATTTACTCTTGTTCCGCATTTAGATAAGTTAGAGTAAAGGCAATTAAGCCGTATTTTTAAAATTGGCGGTCTAAATTAACTATAGTGTTTCACACTATTTGAGCTTTCACAATGAAACAAGTTTAACTCAAAAATTAGTTATAGTGTAAAACATATGGATAAAAGATCATAATATTTGTATTACATTTAATCTCATCATCTTTGAGTAGCTTCTGACCTACAATTAATCATAACACAATTTCATAAATCCAAATCTAAAATTTTTTTAGTACCAAAGTTTTCCAACATATCTATCAATCCTAATATAAGGTTAATGAAGAAGAAGAATCAAAGTGTTTCTAAAGACTTTAATTTCGTTGGTTAAAAGTTTGACATTTTCTTAAATATTAAAAGAAACCTATTGCAATAGTTGAACACATTAAATTTAAGGAATCATTCAACACATTATAGTTTATAATGTGGCCTTCCACGAGACAAAATTTCTTTCTTTAATTAACATGAGACTAAATTTCTAAGTGAACCAAAAGTTTCTAATGAATAATGAATCAAAATCTTCCCTCCCATTAATTGTACTCCACAAATCTCTGTATGTCACATGCGTTTCATTGCTCCTTCCTTTTTCTTTTATGATCAATTTAGATTGAAAGGGAATAGAGTATAGTTGACTAGAAATTGCATTAATTAGCATGAACGGTTTAATTTAATGTAATTCTCTTGTATGATTTGCATACCCAGATTACACACAACTTACATCTTATATGAGTTGCACAACTTGCTCACAATCACATGCTCACATAGATTTTCAATTTACACAACAAACCATTTACCCACTCACCCACAAGCACCGCAGACATGATTCACAAATATACACACAAATTTTTCAATACAAACAAATTGAACAGCCCAAACAGCAATTTGATCCAACCCAATCAATTGTGGTATGATCATAGGTGGTTAGTTGTTATTGGTTCTAATTTGAACCTACGATTGAAATTACTTTTCTATCCCACCAATAACAACCTGTAACAACTTGGCACATAGAATTTGTTGTAAAAATGTTGTGAACATAGCATTTCTCTTATAATTAAGATTATGATAGTTAAACGACAAAAGAAAAATGACACCTTATCCCTCAAGTTAATGTTCTTGACATTTGATAGGCCAAAAATGTATTGACCCCTTGTGATGGATTAATTGATTAATTAGCCAAGTTTAATTAATTAATCAATCAAATTAACATGCAAATACATGGTAGCACAAACAAATCACCAATAAACTAAAGTGCAGCGGAAAAATAAATTGGCACGGTGATTTGTTTACGAATAGAGAAAACCTCCAACGCAAAAACCCCACCGGGTGATTTTAAGGTCACCATTCCCGAGAATCCACTATTATCACAACAAGCGGTTACAAGTAAAGGAATCCCAATACTTTATACCAACCTACAGTTGAACCCTTACCCCAATACCCAATTGGACTTGTTTTGTAGTGACAATCTCTCCTTTTTAGTGCACGGCTCTTAGTACGTGACTAACCAATTACACGGATCCCAATATGCAACTTCAATCACCAACTTGAGAAAGATGTTAGCTGCAAAGTTCTTCAGTTCATTCTCATAATGAAGAACAAGAAGATGCTTGATTACAAAACCCTATGGTGCAAAGACACAACAGCTTTTTCACAAAGAGATGAACTAGGGCAAAACTTTGTCTTTAGTCACAAATTACTTGAACATACTTTGCTCAATGCTTGTGCAACTTGTGTCTACTTTGACAGCTCTTAAAATAATCATTTTATATGTCTAGGGTTGTAAGAAAAGAAGGCCCAAAGACATGTCCATGGATTTGAATTAAAACAGATCAGAAAGTCTATTTTTCTTAAACCTCAATAGATAAAGGTGTCGAGCCACGGGGCTGAAAACAGCTTCTTAAAGCTCAATGATGCAGCTGTCGAGCTTTAATGACAGACACTTCTCAGCTTGTTTCTTGGACAGACTTGCATAGCTTTAACACTTGATCTTGAAACCTTATTTCTTGAAGTATTAAAAATATCCTAAATCTACCCAATTACAAGCAAAGTGCGTTTTGTCAAAGGATTAGCCAATTACATAAAAGAATGACATATGTTCTTAACAAGTAAACCACATATGTCCTAATAACATTAACTCGAACTTTAGATTTGTGAAACCTAATATGCATGTTTGTTACGAGGTTTTCCTGTTTTTAAAATTTGAACGCTCAACTATGGAAAGAAATATTAGAGGGTGCGTTACATAATTAGATTGGGAGGAAATTTGATTTGGAACCATTTAGGATTTAGGATTGAGGTTTGATTTTGGAACTGGGTTAGTAGGTTTCTGATGTGTAAAATAATTTTTGTATTTCTTTCAATAAAAATTTCACATCATTAAACAAAGGCAAGGTCAATATATTATTAATCACATAAGCACACCACCAACAATAGTTAACAGAAGAACTAATACTGCTCATTTTTAAAATTTGAAAGACTAATTGCGCTTACTTGAAACTTAAAGAAATAATAGCATTTTTCAGTAAACTTTAAAGACCAATAACATAATTTTGCATTTTAAATATGACCTTGTATATCAATGATACTTCTCCTATGTTAGAGGAAGAATCAGAATTCGACCCATAGCATAAGTCAAAATTTGATATGTTTTGACATTAGAGTTTATTAGCATATATATAGTCTCCAAACCCTAACATAAACAAGAAAATGGTGAAACCTAGATGCACTTCAATAAGTATAGTACATTATCTATACTATCTATAATAGAATTCTTTTTTTTTTTTTAACTGAACTTTGAAATTTACCCTCTGAAGTTTGGGGATATTTGGATTTTACACCCTAACGTTTCAAAATTTGGAATTTACTTTCTAAAGTTTGGGGGTATATGGATTTTACACCTTTAAATTCTAAAACTTTAGAGTGTAAAATCTTGAAATTCAAATTCTGAAACATGAGGGTGTAAAACCCAAACATCCTCAAATTTTAGGCAGTAAAATCTAAAATCTAAAAATTTAGGGTGTGAAATCCAAACACTCTCAAATTTTAGAAGTGTAATTATAATTTACCAATTTTTTATCCTTCACGATCATTTTTCCCCTAAAATTTAGCTTTTTAAAAAAATCTTTTTCAATCGACTAAACACATCTCCAGTAATTAATAACTAGCCTCATCACATGGGCTTTTTATTTATTATTTTTTTATAGTGTCATAATTTTTCATTTGTTCCAATTTAAGGTTTACACATTTTTTTTCATTTATATTATGCATTTAAAACTACTTATACAACCAAGAGTATCATGAGGCTAGCTTCAAAAAATGAACAAATATTACACGTATATTTTGTAGAAAAAAATTAAAACTGTGTTTTTACTATATATATATATAATTTTTATTTTGAGAATTTAATTTATAAGTAGATAAAGCAATTTGAAAATTAATAGGACTACATAAGAGTGGTCCTATTTTTTAGGTAAAATTTTAGTGGGAGTTAAAGTTGTTTTTTTACCAGATTGTCCTTTAGTTTGTCTCTATTTAAACATAAGGGTCTAGGGGTATTTTTGAACCAAAACAATGAGAATTCCAAACAAGAAAAGCATCTTAAATAGTAGTATAGATACTAGCTTCATCACACATGCTACACGCATGCGGTGAGGGTTTTTTTTTTTTTTTTTTTCCTTTTTAGCAAAAAAAAAAAAACCTATGTTTTTATTTTATATATATAATTTTTATTTTCAGAATCTAATTTATAAGTGTTTTTTTTTTTAATGAATCTAATTTATAAGTAGATAAAGTAATTTGAAAATTTAGAGTAAAGGTGTTCTATTTTTTAGGCAATATTTTAGTAAGAGTTAAAGTTGTATTTTTACCGAATTGTCCTTTAATTTTGTTTCTACTTAAACATAGAGGTGTTGGAGCATTTTTAATTAAAAAATGAAGAATCCAAACAAGAAAAGCCCCTTAAATAGTAGTATAGATAAAAAAAAAATTAAAAAAAAAATCTTATCTTACCCTGCTTATCTCAAACGTCCTATAATTTACATTTTTTCCCTTTTTTTCATCTAAAACACCTCCCATTTTTCTCTCTCTATATACCAACATTTATTACACATTGTCAACTTCTATTTTATTCAAATTTTTATTTTTTTTGTTATCTATTTAAATTCAAATATTTCAGCTATATACCATTACTTTTTTTTTTTTGGTAGGATATACGGTTACTTTTTTTTTTTTTTTTTTTTAAAAAGAGATAATTACTCATTCTTATCTCAATTCATACAATTATCATAATTATGGATTGGATAATTTTTAAGAAAAATAAATTACAACTCCCCACCCATCCATTTTTTCTAAGATTCAAATTTTGAAAACAAAACAATTTCATGGAAATTACAAGTTTAAAACAAGAATCACCACAATTTCTTTGGATCATTTTTGTCAATAAAAACTGTAAAACTCATCCATCTCGAATCCTTCCCCCTCTATTCTGCCTTATTCTCAATCCCATTTGGTTTCACAATCAAATCTAAGTTCTCCAAATCTAGGTGAGTTCTCTCTCTCTCTCTCTCTCTCTCTCTCTCTCTCTCTCTCTCTCTCTCTCTCTTTTGTTTTACATATACATAAGAATTTTAATTGATTAGGAAAGCAAGGATTTTGTTGATAATGGGTTCTGATTATCTATACTACTATTGAAGGGGTTTTCTTAGTTTGGGATCCTCATTTCCTTCGTTCAAAAATGCTCCTGCATCCCTATGTTTAAGTAGAGACAAAACTAAGGGACAATCCGATAAAATTACAACTCTAAGTCCCACTAAAACATTACCTAGAAAATAGGGTCACTCTCCTATTGATTTTCAAATTGCTTTATTCATTTATAAATTAAATTCTCAAAATAAAAATTATTTATATATATAAAAAAAAAAACAGGTTTAAAACAGGTTTGTTAATTTTTAAAAAATGTTTCTTTTGGCATAGTAAGGACTTTTAGGGAGCTTTTTTTTTTTTTTTTTATATTTAATGAAATTTCAAATTTTAATTTTTAAGATTTTTTCCCTTTCGTGTCAAATGGAATTTTGTCAAATTAATTTAACATCTTTTTTCTACGATCATTTGAATGCATGTAGGGGAAGCAATTGTGACAATAGGTGAGTTTTCCTTCTCTCTTTACAGATATCTTTAAGAATTTAATTGATTAGGAAAAAGAAATTTGGTATATAATAGGTTTTGAATTTTTTTTAATAAATATTCTTGATAACACATATGTCACCTCTGGGTAATGGTAGCACAAAGTTCAGTGTGAAAGGCTAGCACAAAGTTCGGGTTGATGCATTTTTCAATCACATAATTTCCCTGGATGTGTGAGATTTAAATGTTAATTTGTTAGTGAAAATTTTTTTTGTGCTGAATCTTATCACTCTCTTAGGAATTTTGGTGATTAAAAACTGCATCAACCCCGAATTAGTATAAATAAAAATTTTGCCCATTAGAAAAAAAAAATAGAGGAGTCTCTAATTAAGCGCAACGTGTGTGTATAGAGGCTAGTATTCTTTAATTAAATTCAGATAGTGGATTATATTGACCAATAAAGCACAAACATCGATTTGTTTTCAAATCACAATGAAATCAATCTAATCATGCATTTAAATTTAATTAAAAAACTTAATCTACAATAAATGCTTTTTTGACAACTTTATATTCTTGAGAGAAAACCTTTTTTAAAGAAAATTCCCAATGAAAGAGTTATCAAATTTTCATAAAATTGATCATTAACAAATACCTTAAAAATACTCAAAAACACTCATTACGGCAAATGTGGCAAGTGTGGTACATTTGGAAAATGTCAACTTCAAATTGATACTAAATTTGAATGCGCTTGTCTACCTGGGTTCCAACCCTAGTCACCAAGTGAATGGTCTTCAAGAAATGCATCTGGTGGCTGTGTGAGAAAGCGTGGACATGAATCTATATGCAAGAGTGGTGATGGGTTTGTGAAGGTAGAAAATGTGAAGCTTCTGGATAGTTCAGTTGCACAACTTGATGAGAAGCTGAGCTTGAAGGAGTGTGAGCAAAAATGCCTGCAGAATTGTAGTTGCACGGCGTATGGAGGTGTGGATACAGAGGAGCAAGTCGGGCGTTTGAGATGGCATGGTCATTCGATAGACACGAGTGTGTTATTAGATGGGGGTCAAAATTTGTACGTACAAGTGGATGCGCTTGAAGAAGGGTTTTTTTTTTTTTTTTTTTTTTTTTTTTTTTTTTTTTGGTGCGCGCGCGCGCGCTGAGAATGCGCTTGAGTTAGGTATCAACAATTTACTAAGACATAAATATTTGAGAAAAAAAATTTGCCTACCACGTGTATATACACAAAAGAAAATATAATATTTTCTTGCTTTAACAGAGAAATTGTCGTGTTTTCAGGTCATTCCAATGGGTTCTTTGCCAACAAGAAGAGACTAGCAATTATGATAGTGGCCCTACTTGTTACTCCATTACTAATTTTCCTCTGTGCATATTGGTTGATTAGGAGAAAAAGGAAAGGTACGCAATGTTTCCTACATGTGTGAATTATTGTAGAGGTGCTATAATTATTATTAAACTTTATTACATAAATCTTAAAAATTGATGTGTTAATTTTTAAATATAAATTAATAATATCATTTAAATTTTTTTTATGTTGTTATAATTGACAAATATTATACATAGAAATTTAATATATTGTTTATTAATTAACAAAAATTATATTTATATTTGTTATAGTAAATTATAGAAATTATAACATGTTGAGAAGGGTTTGGATCCCAAGCATCCTGTCCTTTCTTCCGGAAGGTAAAACCTCATGCAAGATAGGAGCAAGACAAGTTGGAGTGGGGCAAGAAGAGTTATGTTTTCATGATATGTGGTGATGACACAGATTAAAATGAGAGAAATGAGAAAAAATTGGGAGAGATTATCTTGAGAATATCAAGATAGGGAATAAGTTTTTTAATGGTGGGTACTAGAATATATATATATATATATATATATATATATATATAAATTATATTATATATAAAAAAATTTAAATTTATAATAGAAAATATTATACACACATATTAACCCCCTTTCTCTACATGCATGCTTAAGATGGGGTGGGCTAGGACTAGATGAAGTAGGGTAGGTAAAACTGTAAAAGTCATCACACGATGGCAAGGTAGGTGCCCTACCATTCCTTTCAAACGGAGAAATGAAGTAGCAAAGAATATTCCTTTCAAAATTTGAAATGAAGTATGCATTATCAAAAATTGAAGTTGGTACTTGCAATGAATTTTATAGACCAATTCAAAATGAGCATAAGATCATATTCTTGTTGTTGGGTTAAAATGAATTGACCCTTTGCAAATTAATTAATTACCCAAGTTAATTAATTAGTCAAATTACATGCAATAGTGTGGTAGCACAAACAAATCACTAAATAACTAAATGCAGTGGAAATTAAATTTGACACAGGTGATTTGTTTATGAACGGGGAAAACCATCGAGGAAAAACCCCACCAGGTAAATTTAAGGTCATTATCAATCACAAGTAGTTACAAGTATAAGGAATCTTGCCAAAGCCTTTGGCCTATATCCCAAAATACCAACTTACAGTTGAACCCTTATTACAATACCTAATTAGGCTTGTATTGTAGCGGCAATATCTCCTTTCAATGCATGAATCCTAGTACGTGACTAACCAATGAGGCACAAATCCAAGTACGTAACTAACACCAGCAACTTGAAGAAGATGTTCATTGCAAAGTTTTTCAGTTTATCAACAATGAAGATGAGGAAGCTCCTTGGTTACAAAACCCTATAGCACAAAGACGCAATAGTTTCTTCAGAGATAATAATGAACTTTTGCACTCTTTTGCATTTGGTTACGTAAAAATATCTATAACGACCTTTAAAATAATCCTTATATATTTTTAGGGTTGTGAAAAAAGAAATCCTATACAAATATTTCAGCATGGCCCAAAAATCAGATTTAGAAATTCTGATTTCGTAGATCTCAACAGATTCAGCTTCGATCGAGCTTCTCTCGAGCTTTGTTCTTAAATCTCGATAGATACTATTTCTGTCGAGATATCTATCGAGCTTTAATGAATAGCTCTTCTTCACTTGTTTCTTGGTTAGATCTTCATGGCTTTAACACTTGAACAACATGTTTCTTGAAGTCTTAAACCCATCTTAGATCTACTGAATTACAACTAAAGTGCATTTTATCAAAGGATTAGCTAATTTACATAAAATATGTCCCTGACACTTGCCAACAACCAACATTCAAGGATTAACGGAAACTGAAGTCAATATACCTCATCATATATTTGAATTTGATAAATACAACACCATCGTTCACCGACTTAACAGCCATGTCCAGCTATCAAGTATTTAATTAATTGAATATAAATTTTGCATTCTATTATTGTCAATAAATCTTACATTATATTGTTGTTATATAAAACAAAATCTATCATTATCATAAATGAAAATAACTAACATTTGAATTTTTATGGTGCATAGATATTATTACAAAAGTGGTTGTTATTGGTCCAATTGAATATCCTAGCATTAAAGAATCAAATGTTGCAATGAGGAACATAGCTGTCATGACTATACAGTACATTTTAATTTTTTAATTTTTTTTATCATCAGTATGTTTTAATTCTTAAAAGTTTCAATACATTGAACTTATATAATATAAACTCAAATTAATAACAATATTTGAATAGAGAAAATGAAATAAAGCTTACCCTTTGGGACCAATTGCAGATGAAATTGTTGATAACCTCTTCAAAAGGAATCTAGAACCTTTTATTATAGTTGCTACATGTCTAACTGTGAAAACTATTAAAGGTTAGTACATTTTTTCTTTTATTTGCATGTTTATAAGTATTGTAAAAAAATTATATGTGAATTTTAAAAAATTCCTCCATATAAATGTAGGGGAATATAACTTATCATCTACAAGTGGAACAAAAGCTTATATAAATTTGGAGATTCTAGAGACTTCTATGTTTATGGATCAGTAAGTAATCTATATCTTTTTAGCAATATATGTTACATAATATTTTACAATATATGCAAGTTTATACTGACTTTTTTATACTACAATCATAGGGAAGTGAAAAATGATCATTTTATTTAAGAACTGCCAAGACAATTTAAGCACATAGAACAATTGAAGAAGAGATGAACAATTGATGTCGCAGAAGCCTGAAGAAAGTACACTTGATGCTCTCTTTGATGGAGAAAAACTATATTGTTAGCTTCTAGGCAGTAAACCTCGAATCCATGAGGGGTTCATTGAATCCATAAGGGTCCCTGAATCCACAAGAAAAAAGGGTTTGGAATCCACCAGAAAATAGAAAGACAAAAAGTCTAAATTTTATTGCTTGAATAATTGTTAAAAAACGTGTATAGACTTAGGAGCCTATTTAAAGGCTTCGTAACTTGACAGATAGGAAAATATATTCTAAAATAACTCCTAATTAATACCAAACCTAAATGGAAACCAAATTTGACATAAAAAACATTAAATGCACCTAAAAAAAGGAAATAAATCACCTAAACCTAAAATAACGTTTTTTCCATAATCATACCTAAAATAATAAATTTCAATAATTAAATAGTAAATTGTGTCCTACATTAGACTCCTCCACTTGAAACAAACTTGTACTCGAGTTCATTTTTGAAATCTGAAATCTTCCCCTTGAAATAAACAAATACTTTGAATGCCTGAGCCCCTCGATATTCTTTCCATGCTTGCAACTCATCAATAAAATAAAAAAATTAATCTGGATTTCTTTTTCCTTGGTCTTCATGCAATTGTAGAGATTTACCAAGTAAAAACTAACAATTTAATCAAATCTATAAAACCCAATAAAATCAATAAACTTTGTTTCGGTATCTCCCACCAAAATAATAGGAGCTTGATTGTTGCAATCATCTAACTTGACTTCATCGAGATCGTTGACAACTTCCTCTATAATTTCTTCTTTAATGGTCTCTACTATCTCAACCTCAAGATGTTTCTCTATAATAGGGTATTCATTAATCTCCTTCATAATCTTGATTTCAAGTTTTTCTTCTATAACAAGACCTTCATTAATTTTCTCAGAAATCTCTATATTTTCTTCTTTGACTTCTACATATTCTTCAAGAACAATATTTTCTTCAACATGCAATTCTTCCTTTAATGGTGGAATATTTGGCTCTTCAAAATAATTTAAGTATGAACTTCTTGGCCATTAATAATCTTGTCTTTTATATGACAAGATTTCTTCACAATCCAAAGGATAAAATTTGATAGCAAGCATCTTTTTCATCCTTGGCCATGAACGAATCTTATCTTTACCTTGTTGGATTCTATCAGATTGTACTTGTTTCCACCAATGTAAGGCATACTCACTAAGTTTATACAATCAAGTCCATATCAAATTGTACTTATTTTTTTAGAATGCTAAGTATTTTAACTCATACACATAGGGAGCTGGGAAAAGGTTTTAAAGAAACTGACAGTAGTGTATATCTAAAAGGGCCTAACTCTTGCATACATAGCACAAACTTTAATTTTTCTCTCATAATAAATATTCTTAAAGTCAACACAAGTTAAACTAGAGAAGCAATATTCTGTCTCTTATTTATTCCCACAAAAAACTAATATATAAAACAACATTACTTTCTTCTATCTTACTACACCAATTCAAAAATAATGTTTTTTTTTTCCTTGAAACTCATCCAGTAGCCATTCTCATGTATCACTTGGGTTAGCGACTAGTATAATATAAAAGCGAAACATTTGAATTTTTGTTGGCCACTCCTCATTGCGCCACGTGGCTACATAAATTGCTGCCACGTCTACATTTTTAAAAACCTGAAATATTGTACATTTTCATTTGGTGGTTTATGCAAATCATTTAAATTTTCTTAGATAAGATACATCTTTTGGTAAAAAGATATATTTCGTCCCATAATACATGAAGAAGTTTATAAATATCTGCACTCCTCATTCATTTAGTATGCAAGTTACATTATTTCTCTGTCAGTTTTGGTGATCCCCACCCTAACAGAATTACCATTTACATTGTAGGATCTAATAGTTGTATTAGAGCAAGGTTCTTGTTGCAATTTTTTAATAAGATTGTATCAATCATGGTTTCATTGTGGAAAATCCATATGATTGTTAAGGATTAAGTTATCTTATGGCAGAAAGAGAAAGAAGAAAGATGATGGCTTGTTATCAGAATTTCATAGTGATATAATTTTGTCATGTGGTGGTGACGTTCAAAAGCCAAGTTAATGGTTGCATCGACTGAGAAAGAAGAAGATGTCAACTGAAGCAAAACAAGTTTCCCAACAATGAGGAAGAAGAAAGAAGAAACAATGTGTCATTTTGTTCTAAACTGTTGAGATATGAATGGCATGTTGTTTAGCCTATAGCTAAATCACACCTACGATTCAATATAGATATTTTTGACCATAAGTAAAGCCATATTGTTCTTTCTTCGTGCTGTGGTGTCATGGACGGAACAAGGAGGTAATTGGTTGGCATGAGCATGACTTAAGTGACCCAAGTTGATGTCGTAGAAGCTTGAAGAAAGTATACACGATGCTCTCTTTGATGGACAAAAACTAAATTGTTATTTTATGGGTAGTAAACCTTAAAATCCATGAGGGGTTCCTTGAGTCCACAAGATGATGAAACTATAATCCACCAAAGAAGAAAACTGACAAAATGTCTGTATTTTTATTTATAATAATATGACTTGCTTCTGACGGTTACAAAACATATAAATGCTGAAAAAAAAAAATGTCTAAAACCCTAATTTGCACTAATTCCACGAATAGGTGACAAAATACCAAAATTTACCAAAAGTAGTAAAATTAAGTTAAATGCAGAATTATAAACTACCTATCTTAAGGGTCGTCCCAATATAAGCGGGACCTAATTATGATTTTTGAGTAAAAAGTTATTAAAGAAACAAAAATTACTATAAATAGGAAAATCGCAATTTTCGATACCTAAATGAAGGAATTTGCCATTTTCAGGGGAACCTCGTGGCAAAGCAACGACTACTGCTTAGAAGGTTGTTTCGCTTCAATCTGCCAAATTTCATGTGATTCCAACTTCGTCGCCCAATTGATTTTTACTAGTGTTTTTTGCCCTGTGAGATTTTAAGCGCAAGTAATATAATTACATGCATTATTTCAAACGTGTAAAGCATGGATATTGGCACCAAAGTTTTCTTTTAAACCAAACATTATCATTTGTATCATGAGTGCCAATCTTGCAATTCCTACACCATTTTAGGATTAATACTTCTTAATAATAATAGAAAATAGAAGTAACATAAACTTAAAAAAAGTGTCTACCAATCCAAATGCTTTGCAAACGTCTCAAGACAACTACATCAAAAACTTATTACTAAATCTTAATTTGTCACTTTATATGTTTTTGCTTTATTGAGAAATTTTTTTGGGGTTCATGTGATTTTGTTTTTGTTTTCTTAATTAAAGGTGTGATTTTTGGTTGATTAAAATTGTCATTCAATCTCACATATAATTTATGAATAATCCATCCATATTTTAATCAATTGTTTTTTTTAGATTCAACATAAAAGATAATAGAATAAAGTGTTATAATTTTAATATTGTTCCATGTCTTGAATTATCTATATTATTATTACCACAACTAAGCAAGATTGAGAAAGTTATATTACTATTCATATTCGAAGCTTGGTGTGCTCCTCATGTCATGGTCTTTGTTTATATGTTTGCATTTTATATTTTCAAAGGCTGTTGATGGGAAAATTAAGACTTGGTTGTACAATATGTATGTGTTCAAATGGTATTAGTTCTAAGTGTGTGTGTGTGTATATATAACTTTTGGGAGTTTTGCTTTATTAATTTAATAATTGTGAATTACTTTGTAAGTTTCGATAACTATGCACTTACTGTGAGTTGTTGACAATATAAGCACATATGTCTGATATTAACAGTTTATAAAAATCTCTCCTAGCAAACCCAATAATGCTTTATGTAATACTACACTTCTAAACTATGGAAAGCATATAAATTTAATATTTCTTCCCGTTGTATTTTATTTTATTATGACCATTCATTTTATTAAATGCTATCTTGCAAAATGTCTATAAAATGCATATTATTAACTCAATTTCTTGTTTCTAGATGTCATTAGATCTTATTATCAATAGCTTTCTTGTGCATCGCATGGTTTGGAGACTAGTTATGAAATATAGCCAAAACTTACTAGTTAATCCGAAAGTCCATTAAAACCAACAATGCCCATATACATATTAAAATCCACAATCACTCAAATCACAATATAAAAAAAATTAAAAATAAAAACCAACCAAAAATTAAAAAATAAAAACCCAATAAACATCATGCCCATAATGTCTCTCTCAACTAACAATAGAAAAATCTGAAAACATGCTAAGCCCATAAAAAACGATTTTTTTGTTAGGGGGAAAGGCCCATAAAAAACTTAACACATTTAAATCTCAAAATCCAATATACCACTCTAAAACCAAACTCTAGGGACATGTTTGGTTAGCTAAAAAAAGCAAGGTTTTTTTTATTTTCATTTTTAGTTTTTAATGGGTCCACCACTAAAATATTGGTTTAGTTTTAGCATTTGTATGCAATTTAATTTTTAGTATTTTAAAAGTTGTATTGGAATGAAAAAAATGAATACTACTTTTCAGCGTTTTTGTTTTTTATGAAAATAAGAATATAGTGGCATATTCGTAAATATTGTGAAACAAAAAGTTTTTTTTTTTAGTGAATTGAGGTGTAAGTGAGAAAAATTACTTAATAGAAAACAATGACCAAACCTAGGTATGATGTATTCTATACTCAAATTATGTATTCAAAACAATTTACCAAATACTACTAAATGTGAAAGTAAGTGCTTTTTTCTATATACAAATTCAGAATTTGAATTTAGAATAAAGAAAATGAAAAGTGAATACACAACTTTTTGAAACCAAATAGGCCTAAGTAACACAATTGTATTAATAAACCCAAATTCAAGTAAAACAAAAACAAAAAAAAAAAAATATAGAAAAAGCCTTAATTATAAAGACTTTAACTTAATATTATTATTATTAGTATTTTTTATGGAAATTTAGAAAGATTTTTTGAAAGCATCTAAACATATATAACATCTGTTGCCAATTCGGCAACACAAGACTTAGCAAAACCAGCCAATTTATTAGAAGCAACTCTATTAATATCCTTTGTTTTTTTTTATGAATAACTACATAGTAGTTGGAAACATTAAATGACGACGGAATTGTAATTCATAGTTTGGCCCCAATAGACTAAATTTATTTTTTTTTCAATTTTTATCGACATGAGACAATATTCCTAATTCAACGAAAAATTCTTAATGAATGATGAATCATAATCTACCTACCCACAAATTATACTCACCAAACTCTCAGAGTGACACCTTTGTTCCTTCCTCACTCCCTCTCTTTCTCTGTTTTTATTTTATTTTATTTATTTATATGTGGACACCTGCAAATTTTTGTGATAATGAGTGTGTTGGGTGGATTTTTAAAAAGAAAATTAACGAATTTTAAAATAGTTTTTTAGAGTTGAGAACACATTAATATGCAAATGTTATATAATAAAATTTATAGAAAAAGTAAATCCCATGTCACACTTTCTGTTTTCCAATTTTACACTTCACCAATTGTGTTATGCCACCTATTTGATTTTTTTTTTTTTTTTTGCAATTTAATATATATTAGAGAAACAAAATGAATACAGGAAATTTGATTGGCTTGGTTTGTTGAGTAAGTTTTTTATCCATATCCCTAATTAACTTGTACAAAGAACAAACACATTAACAAAGAATGCTAAAAACAAGATTACACAATCGTAATAATTTTTATTTGTGCAATTGTGGTGGCTATATATCACCGGAGTATGCAGTGGAAGGATTATATTCTACCAAATCAGATGTCTTTAGTTACGGTGTCTTAATACTAGAGATAATTAGTGGCAAGAGAAACAACCACTATCATGTTGAAAGTCCTTGCCTAAATTTGATTGGACATGTAAGTAAAATATATTATCATTTGGTTTTGATTTGATGCACTTCACCTTGGTAGTACTCTTA
The DNA here is from genome assembly GCA_032878915.1 of Castanopsis chinensis. NCBI lineage: Eukaryota > Viridiplantae > Streptophyta > Magnoliopsida > Fagales > Fagaceae > Castanopsis > Castanopsis chinensis. Next base: position 8,964,313 of record JAVQMG010000131.1, read on the forward strand.
AGATTATACTATTAATTTTTCATTTTTGAGACTTATGGGAGGAAGGAAAACCCTTGGATATAGTTAATTCGTCATTGGTACAAGCATGTCCTCCTCATCTAGTTTCAAGATGTATTCATATTGTGCTCTTCTGTGTGCAAGAATAAGCAACAGATTGACCAAGCATGGCAGAAATTTTATTCATGTTGGGAAATGAAACAAGTCTTCCCCCTCCTAACAAGCCAGTATTTATCAATAGAAGAAATATAAATTATGGACTAGATTCATCAAGTTCTAGAGGAGCAACTGCTTCACTTAATGAATTAACATTTTCTGCGTTTGAAGCTTGTTAAATTCTGCACTTATTAGTTGAACTACATTTTTCATAGCTGAGGAACTATAGTGCACGTTTGATCAATCGTTATAATTTATTAAAGTTCCAAAATTTTCTTTTAAAATTTAAATTTGGAGTATTGTAGTTGATGACGTGAGATATGCTGAGAGAATTTGCAAAGTTATGTTATGTTACCAAATAGTGCTATCAATTAAAACCTAATGACTTTCTCAAAAAAAAAAAAAAAATTTAAAACCAAATGATCATTAAAAATTTTAAGGAAAAATTGAAACTTTACAAAATCTAAGCACCAAACTGGAATTCACTAGTATATTTTAGAGTTAGAAGTATAGTTCTATCCTTTTTACGAAAGAAAATAAAAGTATTTATCATGAATGCATTTGACTTTTGTTTTTACTATTCTGATTATTTCAATGACAATATTTTCAAGAAAATAAGTTTTTTTTTTTTTTTGAAAAAATATTTTTTATAAAACTATATCATTTTCCTATGTTTGGTAGAGTGGATTTTAGGGAGGATGGAATAAAAATGAGAAGGGAAAATTTTTGAGAGTGTTTGGTTGGGAGGGGGATAGGGAAAAATGATGGTGAGGTCCGAGTCTTTTCTCCCTGAGCCCAAAAAGTTTTCTCCTCAAAATGGGAAGAAAACAGGGTGGGTGGAATTTTGATGGGTGAATGACAAAAATACCCACGTTGTTGTTGTTGTTGTTTTTTTTTTTTCATTTCCAATTTTAATGAGTGTTTTTTTTTTTTTTGTTCTCATTCCTTTTTTTTTTGGCTTTCCTAGATGTTGCCTCTTCCTCTTTTTATTTCTTTTTTCTTTTGTTTTTTTAGGGCCGTGGGTGTGATAGTGTTTGTTTTATTTTTCTTTTTTTTTTTTTTTTTTCGTTGTTGTTTAGATATGATTTTTTTTCTAGACATGTTTTTTATTTTTTAATAAATTAAGGTGATTGTATTTGTTTTCTTTTTTTTGTCACTTTTTTTGTTTTAATTGGCCATCAGTTTTTTAACAATGATATATGAGTAAATTTATACAAACTTAATTTTTTTATCTCTCTACTTTTTCACTCTCAATTAAAAAAAAATGAGAGAAATTAAAATCTTTTTATCCATACTTTTAAAATAAGCCACACTTTTTCTGTTGACCGAAAATAATTTTATTTTATTTTTTATTTTTGAGGAAAATTATTGTATTGTCCCTTCCTCTCACAAATGGGTGGGTCCCATCCTCTATGGGGTCCACCTCTCTGTGAGAGAGAGGGAGCACACTCTTAGAGTATGCAATAACAGCCCTTTTATCTATGTGACCAACATTGAAAAATACGAAAAATTATCTTTATATAAGGTTTTCAATCAAAACAAACAGATCTCAAACAACAAAATCATTATCATCTTCTTCATTTTTATTGACAAAAAAGTAAATATTCACATTCCTTTTGTTTGGAGAAACTCACTTCTACGGTAGAAATTAATTATTTTTTTTAAAAGATAAATTTTCTTATTTTTCTTTGCTAGATTGTGACTTTGGAAATAGTTCAAAAAAAATTTATTGTCATTTGAAAAGTACAGAAAGTGATACACATTATAATTCCAAAATTTGCTTAATACAGTATGGACTTTTTTTATTTTATGAAAATAAAGTATAAAAATTGTACTAAAGTCACCCCTTATAAGGACCCTTATAATTAAGAACAAGAAAATTAAACAACAAAAGGAAAATGACAACTTAACCCTCCAATCACGGTGTTTGCAGCACGATAACGTTGTTGACATTAGAGGGTTTAGGATTTAATGACCTCTAAATATCCACCCACCGGCCATCACTCAACTTCCACCCAATGTCAACGTTGGCATTGGGTATATGTTCTTTGCAATTTGATTGTCATAATTAATACATCCATTAACTAACTCCTCTAAAATTCTTACATCCTTCTTTTGCAGTCTTTTACCGTTTACATTAATAATAGGCAAAACTATATTATTGGTCCTTGAAGTTTATCCTATGAGTGTGATTTGTTCCTTAAGTTTCAAGTAAGAAAAATTAGTCTCTCAAATTTTAAAAATTAGTAATATAAGCTATTTTATTAACAATGTGACATTTTTCAATGAAAAAATTAAAATATTGAAATATTGAGTAATACCAAATTAAAATCTGAAATCAAAAATCCCGATTTGATAACTGAAACCTCATTGGCTGGATTTGCACGGTTTGAGCACTAGATCGTAGATCACGCCCAGTTTGAACACATTCTTTTTGACACCTTCAAAGTTTCAGTTTCCATCGACTTCGTGTTCAAACGTTTATTTGCTTTTATATATTGACAAACTCTATCACAAATACTATTTCAAGTTTATTTCTTTTGTTATAACCGGATAGGTGATGCGTTACATAACTAAAATAGGGAGGAATTTGAAATGGAACCAGTTAAAATTAAGATTTGATTTTAGAACTGGGTTCATGGGTTTCTGACATGTAAAATAATTTTTGTATTTTTTTCACTAGAAAATGCCACACCAATAAAAAAAAGGCGACCTCACTATATCACCAGCCGCGTAAGCAACACTGCCAACGACAGTTAACAAAAGAATTAATACTGCTCATTTTTAAAATTTGAGGGATTAATTGTGCTCACTTAAAACTTAATTAAGAAACTAATTGCACTTATATGGTAAACTTGAAGAACCAATAATGTAATTTAACCTTGAAAATATAACCTTTTAGATCAATGATACTTCTCTTATGTAAGAGGAAGAATCAGATTTTGACCCACAATGTAAATCAAAATTTGATATATCTTGACATTAGAGTTTATTAACATATATATAGTCTTTAAACCTTAACATAAATAAGAAAATGGTAAAACCTCGAAGCACTTCAATAAGTGTAATGGATTATATTCTTTAACTGACCAATAATGCACAAACATCAATTTCTTTTCAAATCACAATTAAATCAATCTAATCATGCATTTAAATTTAATGGGCTAATTACAACTTACTTACATGTGGTTTAGTCGAAATTTAAATTGTCTATCCGTGGCTTGAAATTTGGCACTTTACTCCCATACAATTAGCTCAGTTAGGGTTTCGTAACACATTCATGTTAAAAATGGGGCTAAATATGTATTTTTGCTCTCTTTTATGTTTTTCTTCTTTCAAAAAATAAAAGAATAAGAGAAAACAGGATTAAAAGGTGAGGGCTTTGTAAATGTTAAGAACAAACATGACCATCACCATAGAAGCTTCTCTCTATGACTTTTTGTCTGCAAGTTCTCCTTTAAGAAAATCATTGTAGCACTTTTGAGCACATGTTCCTTGTGTCTGCCACTCCAAGGAAACTGCAACCATTATTAGCGCAAGGTGAAAGATCCATTTTTATTATAACTTGTTGGGGAGTTCTTGCTTTTGAAAATCTTTTATGTTTTTTATGTTTTGAGAGGAGAGAGATATAAAAAAGAGAAAAAATATATATTTAGCTCCATTTTATAGAATCATAACTGTGCTAACTTTAGGTGGGTAACATTCTCAAAAAAAAAAAAAACTTTAGGTGGGTAAAGTGTTAAATTTGAAACTATGGGTAGGCAACTTAAATTTTAGCCAAACCACAAATGGGTAAGTTGTAATTATCCAAAATTTAATTGAAAAACCTAATCTAGGGTCAAACGATTTTTTAAAAACTTTTTATTTTTGGATGAAAAACTTTTTTTTTCTTTTTTTCTTTTTTTCTCTCTAGAGAATTATCATAAACTTTCTAAAATTAATCATTAATAGAAATACCTTAAAAACACTCGTTATCCTAGACCTTTATAGAAACTGGAGGCAGTTGGTGGATAGGAGATACATTAAATTTAGGATTACTCGACTGAAATTATAGTTGATATTTTGGTCCATGAGACAAATTTCTGACTCGGTCAAAGTTAGAAGGGGAATAAGAAAAAAGTTTTTGATACTACTATTTAAGTTAGAACATGAATAAAACGTCATGCACATTCCTTATATCATCTATCTATTATTTTAGGGACTTCTCCTGTTTCGATCAATTTTTTTTTTTTTTTTGTTCTAAAATACCTCTACACTCTATCTTTAAGTAAGGGCAAAACTAAAGGATAGTGAGATAAAAATACATGTTTAACTTGTACTAAAATATTACCTACAAAATAGGAATTCTCTTATACTAACTCACTTTTTCAAAATAACTATACGTATATTGTGTTTTTTTTTTAATAGAAATTAAAGTCACGTTGCTGCTGTTTGTTCATCCAAAATCAAAACTAAACATCAAAAAACAGCAAACAGTGTAGTACAGCCCAGAAAACTGTAAAGACTTTGTTCCAGCCAAATGACCTGCACTACCATTCTTTTCAAATGGAGGAATGAAGTAGCAAAAAATACCAATAGCTGTTATAATACCAAACTAAGAAAAAGAATTTCTCATCGATAGAGGAAAAACCTATGCAAGACAGGGTGTGATATGATTGATTTCTTTAGAATAGAAATAATAAACTCATCTCTTTTTAACCTTGAAATCACCAACTTTCTTCAAAGTTGAAGAATCATTAAAAGCTTTAGATAAATTAATATTGCACCAATGCCTTTTAAAGATTCACAAAATAATAGCCACCAAAGTTTTCTAGGAGGGGAGTTTTATACAAATTAATGTTTGGAAAAAGTGTTATTTCAATACATTTGTCAGTAGGTTGCAGTGTAATTTATCCAGTTATATATAAATTATTAACCTGATTACAAATTTACAACCATCATTTGTAACTGTTCTTGTATGAGAACAACAAGGGAGAGAAAGCTCAAAGTGTTCAGTAATGTTACTGCAAGTTCAACAACCTTTCAAGCTTCTCAGAAACTTGATGAAGGTAGAAGAAAACCAAATCTACCAATTTTCGAAATAAGCATCATAATTGCAGCAACAGACAATTTCTCTCGTACTAAAAGACTTGGTCAAGGTGGCTTTGGCCCCGTCTACAAGGTACTTTCACCTTATACATGATAAGCATATCTAAGATAACTACACAACTTTTGTTAAATGTGAAGTAATGCTTACTTATATACAACTACAATTTTGCACATCTGAGGCAAGGTTGAGGTCGAAAAGCTAGTATCATAATTGATTAAAATTTTGGGCGGAAGCTCTCACAATTTTTTTTTTTTTTAATTTCTAATAACCCCACATGTGTAAGATAATATTTGGTGGAGGCCATGGACGTGGTTTAAAAGTGGCACATGCATACTGATAGTATACTAAGAAAAATCATAATAATTTATTAATATTTGTAACTCTCAATTAATATTTTAATATTTTTTTGAGAAAGAATATTTTAATAATTTGAAATCTCGATTATAATTTTAGGGTCAACTAGCGATAGATAGGAAATAGCAGTAAAAACACTCTCAAGAAGTTCAAAGCAAGGCATAAAAGAATTTAAGAATGAAGTCATGCTTATAACCAAACTCCAGCATAGGAATCTTGTGAGGCTTTTTGGTTGCTGCATTCATAAAGAAGAGAGGATGTTAATTTATGAATACATGCCAAACAAAAGCCTAGACTCTTTCATCTTTGGTATACTATTTCCTCTTTCACTTATGGCTTTCAACTATAAAATTCTTTCTTGCAGACATTATTATAACTGTAGTATAGTGAAAATCAAGCAAGAGACAAATTATGATTTTAACTTCAACTGGTTTTCAATATGCATTATGGATTGACACTTTCATTTTTTTATTTTTTTTTTATCCAGATGAAATCGGAAGGCAATTGTTGGATTAGAGTAAGCGATTTGAAATTATTTCCGGTATTGCTCGAGGAGTCTTTTATCTTCATCAAGATTCAAGACTAAAAATCATCCATAGAGATCTAAAAACAAGCAATGTCCTACTCGATGCTACAATGAATCCAAAAATTTCAGATTTTGGTTTGGCTAGAATGTTTGGAGATGACCAAATTGAAGCAAATACAGATAGAGTTGTTGGCACCTAGTAACTCTCTCTCTCTCTCTCTCTCTCTCTCTCTCTCTCTCTCTCACACACACACACACACAATTGCATTCATATCCTTAACACACCCCTTCAAACTCAAAAGTAAGGAATGCTAATTGGGTTTGCACCAAAGAAAAGATAAGTGGGCTACACATGCACAAACACATCGACAACAAATGCTAAAAACAAAAATCACACAATCATTATTATTTTCTTTCGTTTGATTACAATGGATATATGACACCTGAGTATGCAATGGAAGGATTATATTCTCCAAATCAGATGTCTTTAGCTATGGTATCTTAACACTAGAGATAATTAGTGGCAAGAGAAACAATCACTATCATGTTGCAAGTCCATGCCTAAATTTAATAGGACATGTAAGTAAACTATATTATCATTTTGTTTTGAATTAGTGAACTTCACCGTAGAAGTATCAAGTATGATACTGCTAAATTTTCAGGTTTGGGACTTATGGATGGAAGGCAAAGCCTTGGAGATAGTCAACTCATCATTGGGTCAAGCGTATCTTGCTCATGAAGTTTCAAGATGTATTCAAATTGGGCTTTTATGTGTGCAAGAACAAGCAACAGATCGACCAACCACGGTAGAAATTGTATCCAAGCTGGGAAATGAAAAAACTCTTCCCGCATTGAGCAAGCCAGCATTTATCAATAGAAGAAATAAAAATTATGGTCAATACTCATCAAATTCTGCGGGAGCACTTGGTTCAAACAATGATGTAACCATTTCTGTGCTTGATGCTCGTTGAAGTATGCCCTTATTACTTATACTACAATTTCATATTTGAATAAATATAGTGCATATCATAATCTATAGAACACTCTAATGGTGTGCTACCGACAAACTTGTTGGCAGACATTAAAGTTTTCTATAGTTTGAAAGAACACTTACTATGTTATAATCTCTTCATTATGGCTCAAGTTGAAAAGCCCTAAAATGATCTCATGTGGAGAACACTCTAGAGATAGGGTTTTCTAATTATTTAGGCTCAAGAAGGTTTGTTCTTAGCCAAACTTGATATGGTAACTTTTCTCCTTAGAATTTGATGAACAAGGGTTAGTTTTATATTATAAATCATTAGTGTAAGTTGCCAAGCCTTCAAAGTCAATTATAGTTTGTTGCAATTTCACTCGAGCAAGCTAGTTAATGAGGTTTTAGCAAACACTTGGACACTACATAATTATGCCAACTTCAAATAGTTACATTTATTCATTTCAAATCCAAATTTAGTGAAATTTGTGTCAAATTTAAAGTCCAAAATGTATACTTTTTTTTGGGGGGGGGGGGGGGTGGGAATGAAGCATATACTTTCCCATTAAACAAATTTCACTCAAAAATTAGTTATGAGGTAAAACATACAGATAAAATATATGAATTTTGTTTATTCTCGTCATCTTAAAGTAGCTTTTGACCTACATTTTACAATAACACAATTAGTATAAACCCAAATCTAAAATGATTTGGCGCCAAAACATTCCAACACATCTATATCAATTCTAATTTAAGGTTAATGAGGAAGAAGAATCAAAATATTAATAAAGACTAAGAAGATGAATCAAAGTCTTTCTAAAGACTTTAATTTTGTTAGTTAAAAAAATTGACATTTCCTTAAATGTTAGAAGAAACTGTGACAATTGTTGGACACATTAAATTTAAGGAATCATTCAACACATTATAGTTTATAATGTGGCCCTCCATGAGACGAAATTTCTTTCTTTAATTAACATGAGACTAAATTTCTAAGTCAACCAAAAGTTTCTAGAATGATGAATCATAATCTTCCCTTCCATTATTTGTACACCATGAATCTCCATATGCGATGTGTGTTTCACTGTTCCTTCCTTTATCTTTTGTAATCAGTTTGAATTGAGGGAAGTATAGTAGAGTAGGGTTAGCCGAAAATTGTATTAATTAGCATCAACAGTCTAATTTAAGGTAATTCTCTTGTATGATTTGCATACCCAGTTTACACACAACTTACATCTTGTAAGACTTGCACAACTTGGTCACAATCACACATTCACATAGATTCTAAATTTACACAAAGAACCATTTACCCACTCACCCACAAGCACCGCATACATGATTCACCAAAACACACATACACATAGCATTTCCTATACACACGAAATGAACAGCCTAAACAACAATTTGATCCGACCTCGTATATTGTGGCATGATTCGGTCCACACACCTGTCTTATGCCCATTGCACCACCAATAGCCAGGCTCAAGCCCTTAGGTCTATCAGCCTTTTAGCCCTATATGAAATATAGCCTAAATTTGCCAATCAACCCAAAAGTCCATTAAAACCAGCAAAGCCGATTTATGTATTAAAATCCAAAATTACTCGGTTCACAATAAAAATTTCTTTAAAAAAATCCTGACCGAAGATTTAAAAGAATAAAAAAATAAAAAAAAAATAAACCCAATAAACAACAAGTCCATAATGTTTCTCTCAACTAACATTAGGAAAATTTGAAAACATGCTAGGCCCAAAAAGGATTCCTTTTTTATTTTTTTGGAGGGAAAGACCCATAAAAAACTTAACACATTTAAATCTCAAAATCCAAAACACCACACTAAAACCAAACTCTAACACAATTCTATTAATAAACCCAAATCTTAAATGTTTTGGCACCAAAAAGTTGCCAACCTCTTAATAATGAATGTTGGCATAAGGATGTTTATTTTAGAGGGAGACTTGAAACAGACCCTTATAGTTGAGGTTTTCTTTCTCTTTCTTTCTTAAAGGGATGTGAGGTTTTCATTATTAATAAGATTTAAGAAGGAAGAAATCTAGTTGCCTGTAAATTGGCTAGTCATTTTCAATTATCAGGACCTGGTTGTGTGGAATGAAGATGTGCTTTCTTTCATCCAAAATCAAGCGTCTCTTGATGTAGCTGGTTGATGTTTTTTAATGACAGTTGATAGACTTTCTTTCAAAAATGATTGTCAACTTATCCATCAATCCAAATGTAAGTAAAACAAAAACAAGAAAAAAAATAAATAAAAAAGCCCTGAATTCTAAAGAATTTAACTTTAATATTATTATTAGTATATTTTATGAAAATTTAGAAAGATTTTTCGAAGGCATCTAATATATAAAGACAAATTATTTTACAATATTTTTATAAAATATTGATGTGACCAACTTCTTATTGGCTTTTATCTAGGCCCACTACTAATATTATCTTTTTATTTACTAATAATCATTCACCACATCAGCAGTTTGTAAATTTTGGGTAAAATAGTTTGTATCTTTAGCATTATACATATAGAAATACAACATTTGTTGCCAACTCAGCAGTACAAGACTTGGGAAAACCAGCCAATTTATTACAACCAACTCTATTCATATCTTTGAATACATACTTACATAGTAGGTTTTTCTTTTTCTTTTTCTTTTTTCTTTTTTCTTTTTGAGAAGATACATAAATAGTAGTTGGACACATTAAATAGAAGCACTGATTTGACCGAAATTATAATTCATGGTTTGGCCCCCATGACAAAAAATTTCTAGTTCAACAAAAAATTCACAATGAATGATGAAATCAAAATCTTCTTTTCCACAAATTGTACTCTACCAATCTCAGCATTACACTTGTGTTCCTTCTCTCTCTCTCTTTTGGTGAGTGAAAAAAGTAAAAATATTGTACATTTTAGTGTATATATATATATATATATATATATATATATATAACATTTACAAATTGATGTGATAATAAGTGTAATGGGTGGATTTCAAAAAAGTCAATTGATGAATTTTTAAATTAGTTTTTTAGGACAGATAACACATTAGTTTGTAAATGTGATATAATAAAATTTATAGGAAAAATAAATTCCTTGTCACATTTTTTTGTATTCCAACTCACACTTCACCAATTGTATTATATGTGTGTGAGTGTGTCAAATACATTACTTTTTATTATAATACTATTTATGTGAATTATGATGTGTGTAGATGTTTGTGTGTATAGTATAAATATATAATATCACTTTATATAATTTAATAATTAGGAAATAGAGAGAATTTTTTTTTTTTTGCGTGTTTGTGTATTGTTATCATATTATAATAAATTTTTTTTATAAAGTACGTAAAATTCAAGATTTTTTTTTTTAAGTTAGTGATTGTTTAAGCATTTAATTGGTTAAATAGACATGTAGTGTATAATATTATGTAATATGAATAGGTATAGTTATGTGTATCAATAATTAATACGGAGCTAATGAATTGAGAATTGAGATTAGCCATTTAGTTTAAAATATTTTTATATATAAAAAAAAAAAGACAAATAAATGATAACAACAGCATAAAGATAAAAATGTTAGGCAAACTTAACAAAATAAAATGGTCATATGCTCATAGCTACCCACATTGGCAATAAACACTCACAATAATGAAGTATTACATAACAATTCAAGATTTGAAAACTTGTAAAAAGAAATTGTAAAACTTTATGTTTTATTATTATTCTTTTGTCGATAACTTGATATATTTTTTTATTAAAATTTTTTTAATATAAGTTTCTAAATAACCCTCCTAAACAAAATTTCTGGAGCCGCCACTAACTTTCGCTCAATAAATCTCATAGTGTTTACTCAAAAAAAAAAATCATAGTGAACATTATATTAATTTGCAAGGACCAACCTTTGAGATTTCTGTCTGCCATCGACTTTGTGTTCAAAATTTTTTTGCTTTTATATATTGACAAAATCTATCACAGTTAAATACTATTTCAAGCTTATTTCTTTTGTTATAACTGCATAGGTGATGCGTTATATAATTATAATAGGGAGGGAATTTGAAATGGAACCAGTTAAAATTAAGATTTGATTTTAGAACTGGGTTAATGGGTTTCTGACATGTAAAATAATTTTTGTATCTTTTTCACTAAAAAGTGCCACATTAGCAAAAAAAGGCAAGCTCACTATATCACTAGCAGTATAAACAATGCCGCCAACAACAGTTATCAAAAAAATTAATACTGCTCATTTTTAAAATTAGAGGGATTAATTGTGCACACTTGAAACACAATTAAGGAACTAGCCTTTAAATTATGACCTTTAATAAGATTTTGACCCACAGTGTAAATCAAAATTTGATATGTCTTGACATTAGAGTTTATTACCATATATATAGTCTCTAAACCCTGACATAAATTTTACCAGTTGTAAATTTTACCACCACCATAGAAGCTTCTCTCTATGACTTTTTGCCTGCAAGTTCTCCTTTAAGAAAATCATTGTAGCGCTTTTGAGCACATGTTCCTTGTGTTTGCCATTCCAATTAAGGAAACTGCAACCATTAGTGCAAGGTGAAAGATCCATCTTCATCAGTGGCAGCTTAAGGATTATTTTCTAGGAGGTTCAATAAGAAACATAAATTATACAAAATTTTAAACAAAAAATTAATTTAATATAGTGACATCACAAAAAGAACTAAAAATATTCAATACATAGAGTTTTACAATTGCCATCTACGATGTTTCATATTTTGAAATTATTGCATGATATCTTCATTATCAATCCTACGAGCTATATATGTTTCAACGTACATAGTCAAACAATCATTCATGCACTAATTTCTCATTTGATTGATTTATTTAAAATTTCTTAAGATCTAGATGAGCTTTTTCTAAGGGTTAAGATTAGCAAATTTTACTTTTGTTGTTAGGCTAATTAAAATGTTTTCCTAGATTTTTGATCAAATTGATTTGTTATTGAGATTATTTTGTGTTTAAAGAATTCAAGATATTGTTAAGTTGATTATATTTAAGTTTATTTTAGTTAGGCTCAAGGTTGGGATGTTCAAATTTTTATTTTAAGTGTCAAAACAGGAAAAATAAAGTAAAATATATTATAATAATTTTTATTTTTTGGTTCAATTCAGGGGGTTCATTTTTGTACCCCCAAGGCTCCAAGTGGAGCCGCCCTTGATCTTTATTAAAACTTGTTGGGGGAATTCTTACTTTTGAAAATCTTTTATATTCTTAGAGGAGAGAGATATAAAAGAGAGCCAAAACATATATTTAGCCTCATTTTATAGAATTATAACGGTACTAACTTTAGTATTTAGGTGGGTAAAGTGTCCAATATAAAATTTTGAATAAATAATTTAAATTTTGGCTAAATTACATATAGGTAAGTTGTAATTATCACAAATTTAATTGAGAAACCTAATCTAAGGTCAAATGATTTTTTGAAAACTTTTTATTTTTGAAAGAAAAACTCTTTTTCTTTTATTTCTCTCTAGAGAATAATCAAAATCTTTCTAAAATCAATCATTAATAGTAATGCCTTAAAAACACTCGTTACCCCGGACCTTTATAGAAACTGGAGGTAGTAGGTGGACAGGAGAGGCATTAACTTTAGGAAATACTCGACCGAAATTAGAGTTGATTGTTTGGCCCATGAGACAAATTTCTGACTCGGTCAAAGTTAGAATATGAATAAAAACGTCATACGCGTTCCTTGTATCATATATATAAAAAGCCTTATCTATTCAACAGTCCCAACCTCTGTTCCCAGTGAGCAAAAAGACATCCATTATCTACAACCTTAATCGTCATGATCATATATTTTGCTAAGGGGTTTCTACTTCTACAAACATTGCTTCTATTTGTTTTTTCCCAGTTTGGCACTTCGCAAGACACCATAACTATCAGCAAACCCATCAGAGATGGTCAAGTTTTAGTCTCGAAAGGAGAAACCTTTGCGCTTGGTTTCTTTAGGCCCGGAGTTTCCACCAACCACTATGTTGGAATTTGGTATTATGGAGCTGAAGAAAATCCCATGTTGTGGGTTGCAAACAGAGACAACCCTATCAATGATACTTCTGGAGTTCTCTCAATTGATGTTCATGGAAACCTAGTACTCCATGCCAAAGATCTAAATCAGCCCATCTGGTCCACAAATATTACCCCAAAATCAAGCAACAACAGTACTGTTGCTCAGCTCTTGGATTCAGGAAATCTTCAATTGGTTCTTAACAAAACAGGTGAGGTACTATGGCAAAGCTTTGATTATCCAACTGATACTTTTTTTACACACATGAAACTTGGGCTAGACAGAACAACCGGTCTGAATCGAATCCTAAGATCTTGGAAGTCCAGAGATGATCCAGGAACTGGGAATTGCTTGTTTGTGCTCAACACCAATGGCTCCTCCCCAGAGGAGAATTTGTACAAGAGTAATATATTGTTGTGGCGTTCTGGTCATTGGAATGGATTTGGATGGGGCGGGCTATCCCGATTCGTACAAGCTAATTGGCTCTTGAATACAAGTCTGGTGAACAACCAGACTGAGACTACAATAAGTTGGATTGATATCCCTCCAAGAGCAATCTCAAGATTCGTGGTAACTGAATCAGGGTCTTTAGAATTCTTTATGATGAGGGAGGGAGATAAAACATGGTCTTATGGGGGGTCAGTGCCGTTGGACCCTTGTTACTATTACGGCAAGTGTGGTATATTTGGTAAATGTCAACTTCAAAATGATACTACTAAATTTGAATGCACTTGTCTACCTGGGTTCCAACCCAAGTCACCAAGTGAATGGTCTCTGAGAAATACATCTGGTGGATGTGTAAGAAAGCGTGGACCGGAATCTATATGCAAGAGTGGTGATGGGTTTGTGAAGGTAGAAAACGTGAAGCTACCGGATAGTTCATTTGCACAACTTGATAAGAAGCTGAGTTTGAGGGAGTGTAAACAACAATGCCTGCAGAATTGTAGTTGCACGGCGTATGGAGGTGTGGATACAGAGGAGCAAGTCGGGTGTTTGAGATGGCATGGTCATTTGATAGACACGAGTGTGTTTTTAGATGGGGGTCAAAATTTGTACGTACGAGTGGATGCGCTTGAGTTAGGTACACAACAATTTACTAAGACATAAATATTTGAGAAAAAAATTGCCTACCACATGTATATACACAAAAATAAAAATAAAAAATAAAAAAAAATTCTTGCGTTAATTAACAGAGAAATTTTCTTGTTTTCAGGTCATTCCAATGGGTTCTTTGCCAACAAGAGGTGGCTAGCAATTATGATAGTGATCCTACTTGTTACTCCATTACTAATTATCCTCTGTGCATATTGGTTGATTAGGAGAAAAAGGAAAGGTACGCAATGTTTCCTACCTGTGTGAATTATTGTATAGGTGCTATAATTATTATTAAACTTTATTACATAAATTTTATAAATTGATGGGTGAATTTTTAAACATAAATTAAAAATATAAAAATTTCTTTTATTATGTTGTTGTTTTAATTAACAAAAATTATGCCTAGAAATTTATTTTAATATATTGTTTATTAATTAAAAAAATTATATTTATATTTATTTTAGTAAATTAATTATAACATGTTGAGAAGGGGTTGGATTCCAAGCATCCTGTCCTTTCTTCCGGACGGTAAAAACTCATGCAAAATAGGAGCAACACAAGTTGGAGTTATTTTTTTATCCTTATTGATATGTGAGGTTGATACATATTAAAATGAGAGAAATGAGAAAGAATTGGGAGAGATGATCTTGAGAATATCAAGAGAGGGAGGTAAGTTTTTTTATGGAGGGTACTATAATATGTATAAAAAGTTATATTGTATATAAATAAATAATATAAATTTATTTTAGAAAATATTAAACACACATTACCCCCTACATTCACATTCGAGATTGGGTGGGCTAGAACAAGACTTGGTAGGGTAGGCAAAACGGTAAAAGTCATCGCTAGTCGAGGGCAAGGTAAGTGCGCTGCCATTCCTTTCAAATGGAGGAATGAAGTAGCAAAGAATACCAATAGTTGTTATAATTCCAAACTAAGAAAGTGATTCCTATTCGATATAGGAAAAACCTACACAAGACAAGGTAAGATAAGTTGGATTTCATTGGAATGGAAGTGATAAATTCATCTCTTTTTAACCTTGAAATCACCAATCTTCTTCAAAGTTGAATAATCATTAAAAGCTTTAGAAAAATTAATATTGCACCAATGTCTTTTGAAGATTCACAAAATAATAGCCACCAAATTTTTCAAGGAGGGGAGTTTTGTACTCAAACATTTGGGAAAAGTGTTATTTCAATACATTTCTCAGTAGCTTGGTGTAATTTATCTAGTTATATGTAAATGCTTAACATATTTACAAATTTACAACCATCCATCCTTTGTAACTGTTCCTGGATGAGAACAGCAAGGGAAAGAAAGTTCAAATCGTTCAACGATGTTACTACAACTTCAACAACCTTCCAAGGTTCTCATAAGCTTGATGGAGGTAGAAGAAAACTGGATCTACCATTTTTCAATATAAGCACCATACTTGCAGCAACAGACAATTTCTCTCCTAATAAAAGACTTGGTCAAGGTGGCTTTGGGCCAGTCTACAAGGTACTTTCACCTTATACATGATAAGAATTTAAGATGTCTATACAACTTTGTTAAATGTGAAGCAATGACTACAATTTTTGTACATTTGGGGCAATGTTAAGGTTGAAAAGCTAATATCATAATTGCACAAAATTTTGGGAGGAAGCTCTCACAATTTGTTATTTTTTAATTTCTAATAGCCCCACATGTGTAAGATCATATTTGGTCGAGGTCATGGACACGGTTTAAGTGTTTGTTTGGGACAAGCTGAAAATTTCAGCTTATTTTCAATTTCAGCTTATTTTTGCTACTATTCATAGGTTCTACTGCAGTTTTGGTACTATTCATGGGTTCTATTGTACTATTCAGCTAACTTTTATTTTTATCTATAGCACTTTTAGCAAAAAGTTTTCAGTTTCAACTAAATAAGTTGTTCCTAAATGAACACTAAAGGTGGCATATGCATAGTGATATATAGTATAAAAAAATCATAATAATTTATTTATATTTGTAACTATCAATTAATATATTAATAATTTTAAGTCTCAATTATAATACTAGGGTCAACTAGCCAATGGGCAGGAAATAGCAGTAAAAACACTTTCAAGAAGTTCAAGACAGGGTACAGAAGAATTTAAGAATGAAGTCATGCTAATAGCCAAACTCCAACATAGGAATCTTGTGAGGCTTTTTGGTTGCTGCATCCATAAAGAAGAGAAGATGTTAATCTATGAATACATGCCAAACAAAAGTCTAGACTTTTTCATCTTTGGTATACCATTTCTTCCTTCACTTATGGCTTTCAACTATCTGATTCTTTCTTTCAGGCATTATTATAACTACAGCATAATTCAAATCAAGTTCAAGACAAATTATGATCTTAACTTCAACTGTTTTCCAATATGCATTATGTATAGATGCTATCATTTTCTTTTTTATCCAGACGAAATAGGAAGGCAATTGTTGGATTGGAGTAAGCGATTTGAAATTATTTCTGGTATTGCTCGAGGAGTCTTATATCTTCATCAAGATTCAAGACTAAAAATCATCCATAGAGATCTTAAAGCAAGCAATGTACTACTCGATGCTGCAATGAAACCAAAAATTTCAGATTTTGGTTTGGCTAGAATGTTTGGAGATGACCAAAATGAAGCAAATACAAATAGAGTTGTTGGCACCTAGTATCTCTCTCTCTCTCTCTCTCTCTCTCTCTCTCTCTCTCTCTCTCTCTCAATTGCATTCATATCCTTAATTAACACAGCCCTTCAAACTCAACAGTAAGGGATGCAAATTGAGTTTGCACCAAAGATAAGATAAGTGGGCTACACATGCACAAACACATCGACAACAATGCTAAAAATAAAAATCATTATTATTATTTTTTGTTCAATTGCAGTGGATATATGGCACCAGAGTATGCAATGGAAGGATTATATTCTACCAAATCAGATGTCTTTAGCTATGGTGTCTTAACTCTAGAGATAATTAGTGGCAAGAGAAACAATCACTATCATATTGCAAGTCCATGCCTAAATTTAATTGGACATGTAAGTAAAATATATTATAATTTTGTTTTGAATTAATGAACTTCCCTATAGAAGTATCAAGTATGGCACTATTAAATTTTCAGGCTTGGGACTTATGGATGGAAGGCAAAGCTTTGGACATAGTCGACTCATCATTGGGTCAAGCATATCTTGCTCATGAAGTTTCAAGATCTATTCAAATTGGGCTTTTATGTGTGCAAGAACAAGCAACAAATCGACCAACCATGGTAGAAATTTTATTCATGTTGGGAAATGAAACTACTCTTCCCGCACCAAACAAGCCAGCATTTATCAATAGAAAAAATATAAATAATGGTCAAGACTCATCAAATTTTGCAGAAGCACCTGGTTCAATCAACAATGTAACCAATTCTGTGCTTGAAGCTCGTTGAAGTATGCACTTATTACTTATACTACAATTCCGTATTTGAAGAAGCACAATGCTTATGGTTCTCTATGGAACACTCTAGTGGTGTCCTACCAATAACCTTGTTGGCAGATGTTTGAGTTTTTTGTGGTTTGAAAGAACACATACTATGTTATAATCTCTTCAATAGAACACTCTAGTGGTATTCTACCAATAAACTTGTTAGCAGAAGTTCAAGTTTTTTGAGGTTTGAAAGAACACTTACTATGTTATAATCTCGTCGTTATGGCTCAAGGTGAAAAACTCTAAAATGATCTCATGTGGAGAACACTACAAAGATAGGGTTTTCTAATTATTTAGGCTTAAGAAGATTTGTTCTTAGCCAAACTTGATATGGTAACTTTTCTCTTCCAAAATTTGATATGGTAACTTTTCTCCTCAAAATTTGATGAACAAGGGGTTTTATATTAAAAATCGTAAGTGTAAGCTGCAAGGCCTTCAAAGTCAGTTATAGTTTGTTGCAATTTCACTTGAGTGAGTTGTCTAATGAGGGTTTTAGCTAGACATGGCAAAATGGGTCAAAATTTTCCGACTCGACCCGACCCGAAAAATACTCGACTCGAACCCAATTTTTTTGACCCGAAACAAAAACGGGTTGACCCGTGACCCGGCCCGAATTTTTCGAGTTTTTTGCGGGTCAACCCGACCCGAACCTGAATCACTTTTTTAAAACTTTTTTTTTGGTTAAAAAAAAAAACTAAAATTAAGACAATAGTAGTTTAATTGTTTATTGTGAGTTTTAAAGAAACAATTGATACATTTACATATGCAAATTAATTAAAAGATAGAAAGTTGAGCATTCTGTAATGAGTAAAGATTTTTAGATATTAAATAACAAAGTACATGCCAAGATAATATGGTAGAGTTAAAAATATAGATTTAAAATTGTAGACTTGTGTGAGAAATATTTACAAGTGTAAAAATAGTGAAGCCAACGTATCAAATTAGCATAAATTATGAATGCTTAGACTCATTTTTTAACAATTTATGTCCAAAATAAACGGCTTTTCAAAATAAATTATGATATTTCCTAGAGTGTGTGTTGCTTAACAATGATATAATATTCATAAAAGAGACCATGTATAATTAAGTAAGCAATCCAATTTTAATGTATATCTCAAATTGAAATAGAATGCCAACCACAATTGATAATAGATTATAAAATTAATTTTCAAGATTGTAAATTTCTTATATGTTTTTATTCTTTATCAAATGAGTTATCCAATAAGTAATTTGTAATTTTGTTTTATATTTTGGAATGTTGATATTGTGTAGAAATAAAACGTGTATTTGTTTTACTTATGTTTGTGTTATTTTATTTTAGATAGCAATGTTAGGATTTATATAATTTTAAAATTATTGAATAAGTATTAATAAGTTTAACTAAATTCATTCTTGATATAAGTGGTGAAGTCAAAATAATGCATTTTACATAAAATAATTTGTTACATAACTTTTCAAATGACAAATACATGTTATTTAATTTATAAAAAAAAAATAAAATAAATAAATAATTCATGTAAAAAATACGGGTCAACCCGACCCAACCCGCAACCCGATTGACCCGAACCCATTTTAACCCGCTTAAGATGACCCGTTTTTGACCCGTGACCCGTTTGACCCGCAACCCGATTGACCCGACCCAAACTCGACCCGACCCGCCCGTTTTGTCATGTCTAGTTTTAGCAAACTCCTGGAGACAACACAATTATGCCAACTTCAAATTGTTACATTTTATTCATTTCAAATCCAAATTTAGTGAAATTTTTGTCAAATTTAAAGTCTCAAATGTATACTTTTTTTTTTTTTTTTTTTTAAGAATCAACCATATACTTTTTAATGAAACAAATTTCACTCAAAAATTAGTTATGGAGTAAAACATATGGATAAAATATATGAATTGAGTTTAATCTCATCATCTTATAGTTGCTTTTGACCTACATTTAACCATAACACAATTAGTATAAACCCAAATCTAAAATGTTTTGGTGCCAAAAATTTGCCAACAAATCTATCAATCCTAATTTAAGGTTAATGAAAAAGAAGAATCAAAGTAATCCTAATATAAGTGTAAAGTTGAATTTATTCAATCATGTGTTGGCTTTATTCTATGCCAAATTTGCTTGTAATTTAGCAATTAGATACACTATATTTAGGTGGGATTATGTAAGGGTTGTGTATGAAAGAGTGTGAAGAAAAACTCAAGATATGTGCAATTCAAAGGAGTCTCGAGGCTAGATCTCATGATTGGCTCATGACTGGCAAGTCACCAGAATGGCACACGTGTGAAGCATGAAGGGGAGTTGAAGGGTCACGATAGCTAGAGCACTATAGGACAAAACTGACACGTGACTCAGACTCGCGACTCGTTCCAATCATGAGGTTGAGTTGCCAGAATACCCTGTTTGATGAAAACTAACACTACAAGAAAACTGAGCTATTATGGCGAGCCTATTGTGGCGGGTGCGAAAATTGCCGCTATAGGTTGCTTATTGCGGCGAGTTTTTGGTCCGACGTTGTACATGAGATCTATTGTAGTGGGCCAATGACCTACCGCAATAGTTCTAGTATTTTGCGGTGTACTACAGCGGCAGGCCAACGACCCGCCGCAATAAACATATTTTAACGGCGTTGAACGTATCTATAGCTCGTGTCAATAACCCGCAACAATAGACCCTGAAATTTTGCCCACCTAATCCTAAATTTTTCCTTTTTTTTTTTTCCTTTTCCTTTTTAGCTCCTTTTCATTTTTACCCATTTCATTTGTCTCCCACACACACATACACACACTCTCTCTCAGACACGAAAATCTCTTCACTGTCTCCCATCTCAGCCAAAACCCATCTTAGTCTCCAAACCTCTTCTCCGTCGATGAAAGCGTGCACCGCTCTCGATCGCCGCTCAACGTCCAGCACGATGTCGCCGCTCTCGATCCGATGGGCTTCGGAGGTCAGTCTTCTCTTTCCTTTTCTCTCATCTCTCTCTGTCTCTCACTCACTTTCCTCTCTTTCTCCCTCTTCTCTCTCATCTCTCCATTTCTCCCTTATACCACTACCATAGTCCAGACTCCAGATTCACTCTACAATCAACGGAGCTCCATTGTGATCATCAACCTAGTCTCAAACCCATATCAAAACTCCAGATCGGCGAGATCGGCATGGTGGCGCGGTTGAGTTGGAGATCGGTGATGGTGGGTTTCTGGGTTCAGTGTTGTGGGTTTGTTGATGAGCTCAGCAGTGGTGGCTGATCTCTTGGTGGGTTTTGTTCTCGTTGACGAGATCGGCTTTATGGGTTTTTTTTTTTTTCCTCTTGGTGGTTATTGTAGTGCCTGTTCCGAAATGAGGTTGATGCATATATTCTTGTGATTTTTGCAAATTTAATTGTTCTTTTGTTTTATATGTATATGGAGAAGTTTAGAAAGTTTAGAAATTGCTTTTTGATCTGATTGTTATTTTGGATTTGGCACACACACACATATATATTTGATTGTCAAATAATACCCCACTGTCTTCTTTGGACTTAATTAAAATGTGATGAACAATGAAATGAGAAATTAAAGCATGTATGATTGTCCTTATTAATTGGAGAACTTCTACGTCATTGTGTCATTTGCTATTGCAATGTGTGACTAATATATTTGGCTTTGTGATCCAATGAAAAACTTTTTATTATTCTCAGAATTACATTACTATTAGTTTATTGGAGCAGTTACATTGGAACAGTAGGTTTGGTTAGCAAGTCTAAGCTAAGGTTTTTCGTTGGAACAGTTACATTGGAACATTACTATTAGTTCATTGGAATAGTTAAATTGTATGACTAAACTTTTTCTACAAGTCTAAGCTTGGACTTTGGACAATTACATTGGAACAGTAGGTTTGGACTTAATTATTACCATGGATGGACCTATTTTCTTCTTCTTCTTTTTTTGTTGTTGAAAATTTACACTCTACTACTCCAACTATAATGCCATTATGAACTAGGCCACAATATATAAATCTATAGTATCTGACCCATGGATTATGGTGAAAGCTTTCAACTATCCGAAAAAATGCCTGGCTATTGTTTTATGTTTTTAATTACACAGTAGCTACAATTCTCTTTGTCTTAGCAATCAGAAGTTGCTTAAATTATGATTTATATTATAGTGTCAAGCTCATGCTAGATCTCTTATTTGTTCCCCTAAAACTGTGTATCTTCAACCTATTCATTTAGTGCTAGATTATTCTATATAGAATTTAAGGCTGAATAGTTTTTAGTATTATTTTGTTTGTGTGTTTGAGTTTAACCTTTATTTCCCTGTAGGTTCTAGGGTTTCCTTCATTGTGTCAGAATCTTTTACGTCTTTCACCTAGGTATAAGGTTAAAGATATTCTGTTCATTTTGGGTGCTTTTAAATATGAGTGATTATAAATACATTTGAAACAATATTTTACTGCATTGGTGACAGGATTTTTCTTTATCTTTTCCCAAATTGGCCAACCTGCCAGAAGAGGTAAAGAAGGAACTTGAAGATCCTTATAGCATATGAGGTTTTATTCATTGTTCTTTGAGTTTTATTCATTTTTGTTCCCCTTTAACTTTGTCTCTCTTTGAAGATTGATTCTCTCTTTGCTTTAGATTTGAAGATTTTGAATCAATGAAGCTAAAGTGCCTCAAAAAACTATCTCTCTTTGCTTTATTTTTCTCTGACCCATGGCCAAAAATTATTTTCTTTCATTTGACTGTGCTTTGATTAATTTTGGGTTTGAGTATATGGACTCTTTTTGGTTGTGTTTCTGTTATGGGGATTTTTGTATTTTTTTAGCTTGTGCTTTTGTTTTCCTTGAATAGATTGTATCAATTTGGGTTGATTTTCTTGAAGGAGATGTTCTGTTTGTGTTGTTCTTGTACTGTTTTCTTGTATTTTAGAGCATGTTGTGTTTGTATTGTGGGCATGTTGTGTTTGATTAATTTTGAAATTTTCTGGGTTTTGTCTGAATTTTAATTTGCTGGGTTTGTATTTTTGTTTTGAATTTCTTAATTTAATTAAAATTTTAATTTTAATTTAAAAAAAAAAACCTTTTGATTACCGAAATAATTTTTGGTAATCAAATTTTTTTTTTAAAAAAAATATAAGAGTCTATAGCCGCGTTTTTTAAATGTGGCTGTAGGTTGAGGACCTATAGCCGCATTTGAAAAATGCGGCTAGAGTATGTCCTATAGCCACGTTTACAAAAACACAGCCATTGGGCTGGTCCTATAGCTGCGTTTGAAAAAATGCAGCCATAGACCCCTTAGGCCTATAGTCACAGGTTTTAGGCCACTGTTGAAAACGCGGCCTAAAAAAACGCGGCTATAGGCCAAATTGGGCTATAGCCACATTTTTTTGAGCTATAGCCGTGTTTTAAGAACGCGGCCATAGAACATTTTTTTGGTTTATTATATTTTTCTAACATTACCATAATCTAACATAACAAAATATATTACATCATCTTAATCTCATCTGTAAGGTTGAATTTAATCAACCATGTGTTAGCTTTATTCCATGTTAAATTTGTTTGTAATTTAGCATGTAGAAACCCTGTATTTAGATGGGAATAATGTAAGGGTTGTGTGTGAGAGGGTGTGAAGAAACTCAAGTTGTCTGCATTCAAGAGGAGTCTCGCGACTAGATCTCGTGACTGGCAAGTCGCCAAAGTGCCACAAGTGTGAAGCATACAGGAAGCTAAAGGGTCACAACAGCTATAGCACTACAGGATAAAAAATATAGTCTGGCCTATCAGTTAACTTGCGACTTGTTCTAGTCATGAGGCCGAGTCGCCAGAATGCTCTGTTCTGCAGAAAAATGATTTTTCACATTCCTCTCATACTCTACTATAAATACCCTTATACCCACGAAATGTAATGCATTGAGAAAGGAGCCTACTGAGAGAAAAACCCTAAGAGAGGTTTCTACAATACACTCACCCTATTAGAGAAAGAGCTACCCATTTTTAGAGAGAAATCTTTGTTGACTCTTCTCCTTCCCTCACCCTTGTTATACCCATTGAGAGAAGATTTGTACTCAAACACTACCCACACTCATTCAAAGTGTTGAAAGTGTTTTTGGAGCTTGGGAAGCATTGGAACTTGGGAAGCATTGGAAGATGCCAAGGATGGCAGATGCAATATAGAGCTTATTGCGGGATCGGGAAAGCTAAAGAAGATAAGGTTTTGGGTAACCCTGTTGGAGTAAGAAACTTGGAGGCCTTAGGTGCATTGGGTAGATTAGGCTTGGAAGGTCTATTGCTATTCATGTATCCCAACTTTATTTTTTAATGGATCATTTGACCGTTTGAAGAGCGGCGGAGAGATTTTTCGCCGAGTTCTTCTGTTTCCTCTTCAATAACACGTGCCGGTGTTATCCTTGTATTTGCATCTCTCTTACCCTTACTCTTTAACCTTTAATTGCTGCTGTGTTTGTGATTAATTGTGTTAAAGTAGTTTGCCAAATTGAGTATTGCTTATATTTCATATTCCGCACATATATTGTTTGAATATAAGCTTGCATTGGTAATTTTGTAATTGGGGGTCTAAACTTTCATTTGTGTTTTACACACTAATCGAACTTTCATCATCTACTCCTAAATAGTGTAATGTTGTATTCTTGTATTGAGATTACATTTATGTAAGATTAAAATAATGTAATATTATGATATTAGGGTGTAATGTAACATCACAATGAACCAAACGCCTTCTAAAATTTATTTGGAGGAGAATTATCAATTTCATGACTTCACATCCTTATGTATTGGTGATTCTCAAATGTCAATAGTGAACATGAAAAGATAATATGAAAGATGAGTAGATTTTGGAGATGAAGCATAGGACATGCAAGAGAAGTAGCACAAGCATACCTAGCAATGAACTTGAGATACTGCGTTTTCTTCTCTGCTGTTGGAGGGAGACAAAGTAACAAATTAACGAAGATACATACCATACTAGTGTTGACTAACTCTCTCTCTCTCTCTCTCTCTCTCTCTCTCTCTCTCTCTCTCTCTCTCTCTCTCTCTCACATCCATGGCTTCTCCACCTTCTAATACTAACCGATCTTCTACACCATTTTTTTCCTCGAAATTTCCCATAATCACATTAGAGCCATACATCATATAAAATAGTATAATAAAAATATCACAAAAGAAATCAGATTT
This sequence comes from Castanopsis chinensis, assembly GCA_032878915.1. Taxonomy (NCBI): domain Eukaryota; kingdom Viridiplantae; phylum Streptophyta; class Magnoliopsida; order Fagales; family Fagaceae; genus Castanopsis; species Castanopsis chinensis. The sequence continues at coordinate 8,989,163 of JAVQMG010000131.1, forward strand.
TTTATCCAGGTTTTGTTAATTTGTGACGTTGGTAGTCTGGGTTATAAATTACCAATATCTTGATTTATAGATTCTTGGGGGGAAATGAGTTGAAAGTTGATTGAGAGAGAGCTTAGTGTTTACTAAAGTTAGTCATCGTGGCATAAAAAAATTGAATTTCAGAGGCAACTTAGATGGAGGAACTTTTTGGGTTTTCTAAGAGACGCAACAATTTGGTTTCAGTGAAGGTGAGTGTGGTTCTCTGATGGCAGCAAAAACAAAAATGAATTTAATACCATATTGGAAGCCATTTCTATCTAGCTAGGAGAACAAAATAATTTCATCCTGATTAATACCCGTGTACCATTTTAGAATTATCAATATATATATATATATATATATATAATTTAATTATTATTATTTTCATTGACATATAAAATGAATAATTTTAATAATATTAAAATATCCACATCATAAATATTTTCTTTTAGTAATTATTAGGTCAATGACTTTTTTTTTAAAAAAAATGGTAGCATACTACTTATCTATAAGTCTATAAGAGAACATGTGGGTTCTAGTTAGTTCAATTGGTAAAGTCTTTGATGGTTGAATAAGAAATCTGGGATTCAATTTTTGCCTACATCAAAAACTGATTGGTGTTTTGGTCTAATGATAAAGAATCATCATCAGGAGCAGACGTCATAAATTGAAACTCCCTAAAAAAAATGTCTATTAGAGAACACTAACCTAGCCTAAAAACCTTCTTCTTCTTTTTTCTTATTCTTTATTTTATTTTTTTTTCCTTGCACTTTATATTTTCTCTTCATTAGTTTCACCATCTAGAATCATCTTTAATCTTTTTCTTCTTGATCCTTTCCTACAATTTTCTTCTTTACTTTTCTCATCCCACTGTACATTCCATGTGTCAGAGAAAGAAGAAAAGGGAAGTTGGGAACAACTGTCAAGTAATGGAGAAGCCAAGTGTCAAAATGTGATTTGTTGTATTGTAAATCTGTTAGTTAGTTATTTTAGGCGGGAAAATGTTAGTCCATGTTCTGTGTATATAAACAGTAGTTGCTAATTATTTTGTAACCACTTTTCATTCATTCTGAATAACAATTTTTCAGTTTCTTCAATTCCTTTTTCTCTCTCTTTCACTCTATTTTACATGGTATCAAAGCAAGTTTTCTGAAATTTTCTTTCATTTTCTCAGTTCCTAAACAGAGTTTAGTATTTTCGTATTCTCATTCATTTTTCTCATTCATGGCTTCCAATTCCACAACTAATACTCAGTCTCAAACTGTGCACTCAATGTCTTCTTCAAGTGCAACAATGGCAGATGAATCTACAAATAATCCCTTCTTTCTTCCAACAAATGAAAATCCTGATCTTATGCTTACTTCGCAACCTCTCACTGGTCCAGAAAACTACATGAGTTGGGCACGATCTATGTTTTTGGCCTTGAGTTCCAAAAACAAGTTCGGTTTTGTGGATGGATCAATTTTTGAGCCTGATTCATCTTCTCCATTGTACAATTCTTGGAGCAGATGCACACTACAGTGCTTTCTTGGTTGACTAATTCACTGAGTCTGGATTTGAAGGCCAGTGTTATATACATCAACAATGCCAGAAATCTGTGGATTAATCTTAAGGATATGTTGTCTTAGGGTAGCACTCCAGGGCTATTTGAGCTTGGGAAGGAGATTTCACATCTTGCACAAGGATCACTATCGGTGAGTTCTTGTTTCACAAAATTTAAGACTTTGTGGGATAAATATGCTAATTACCAGCCTTTCACAGTCTGTACTTGTGCTTGTACTTGTGGTTCTAAGTCTTCTCAACTTGATGCTCAGCATAAGGAGCATGTTTTTAGGTTTTTGATGGGACTGAATGATAGTTATGGCCATATTATAAGTCAAATTTTGTTGATTGAACCTTTACCTTCTCTTAGCAAAGGGTGTTCTCTAATTTTGCAAGAAGAGAAAAGAAGGAATATTGGTCAAGGTTTTAACATGATTCAATCAGATGATGTTGTTGCTATGTATGTGAATAATAGCAAGGTTTTCTTGGTCATCAAGGACAAAAAAAAATGGTGTTAAAGTTGGTGATGGCAAGCAAGACAGGCCTGTGTGCACTTATTGTGGTCTCACTAGACAAATAGCAAATAAATGCTATAAACTCCATGGCCCCTCCTGGTTACAAACCAAAAGGAGGCAACAAGGCTATGGAAAATCAAGTTGCTTTAATGCAGACCTCAAGGAATTGTGAATTGGAGATCATTTCCCCAAATGTGCATTCTGGTTTTCTGCCTAGTGGAGTCTTGCAAAGTGTTGGTGTTCAACCTTCTAGTGCTTGTATTCAATCAAATATTGCTTCACAGAACCATGTTGGTCACTCTAGTGGAGGTTCTTATGTGCAAGCTAGCCCACAGGTTCCACTGTCACAGGCTCAATGTCAACAATTTCTAAATTTTCTGAAGACTTATATGGCTTCTGGATCAGGCAATGATCCCCAAACTGCTCACTAAGCTACTTCTGTTATGGCATCCTATCCTTCCATTCCACAACCTTTACCTTCCACATCATCTTACCCTTTTTCTTCATCAAACTTCTCAAGTAATCCTTATTGGATTCCACCTAACTTTTCTCATTCTATTTTTGCTACTCAAGTTGTTGATAGGCATGCTTACAAGTCTAATACTTGGATCATTAACACTAGAGCAACAGATCATTAGGTTCATTCTATTGCTCAATTGACTACAATCACTTCAATTGTTCATACTTTTGTCTATTTGCCAAATGGGGAACAAGCTTTAGTCACACATATGGGCACATTGCATATTTCTTCCACATTAATTCTTACTGGTGTTTTGTGTGTGCCATCTTTTACATTCAATTTGATTTCAGTTAGCAAACTCACTAAATCACTTTGCTGTTGCCTCATTTTTCTTGGTGATTGTTGTTTTATTCAGGACCTTGCTCAATAAAGCACGATTGGTCTGGGTAAAGCACACAATGGTTTATTTCTGCTACAAGATCCAAGTTGTAGATCTTCTGCATCTGCTCTAGCTGCTGCTATTACTTCTATTTCTTCATCTGCCTTATGGCATAGTAGATTAGAACACCCTTCTCATTCCAAACTTCAACTGTTGAAGCAATTTGTACATGATGTTGATATTAATAAAACTGCTTCTTTTTGTGACATTTGTCATTTTTCAAAACAAAAGAAACTTCCTTTTTCTTCTAGTACTCTTGTATCCAATAAACCTTTTAATTTGATTCATTGTGATCTTTGGGGTCCATTTTCTACTAGTACTATTGATGGTTTTAGGTTCTTTTAAACAACTGTGGATGATTTTACTAGATGTACTTGCGTGCATTCGCTTAAACATAAGTCTGAAACACAATTTTATCTTCCACAGTTTGTTTCTATGGTGAATACACAATTCAATTGCAAAATTAAAACTATTAGAAGTGATAATAGTACTAAGTTTTACCTTAAAGATTTTTTTCAATCTCATGGCATCTTGCATCAATTGACTTGTGTTGATACTCCTCAACAAAATGCTGTTGTTGAGAGGAAGCATCAACATATTCTCAATGTTACAAGGAATTTAAGGTTTCAATCATAGATTCCTTTATGTTTTTGGGGAGATTGCATTTTAACTGCTATTTACTTGATTAATAGGCTTTCTTCTAGATCCTTAGGTAACAAAAGTCCTTATGATCTTCTTTTTAACTCTCCACCATCTTATAATCATCTCAAATGCTTTGGTTTTTTGTGTTTCATTTCCACTTTACCTCATAATAAGGACAAGTTTGCACCTAGGGCTAGGAAGTGTGTGTTTTTAGGCTATCCCCATGGCATCAAGGGCTACAAAGTTTTTGACCTTACCTCCAATTCTATTCATATCTCCAGAAATATTATTTTCTATGAACATATCTTTCCTTAGGCACTTTCTTCTCAGCCTTCCAATTCTTATCTAGATGACTTAGTTTTTCCTCATTGCACTTCAGATTCTTCTTCCCACTCTATTGACATTGCAACCCCTCCTTCCTTTTCTACTTCTACTCCACATTTATTCCTAACTTCACACCTGCTGTTGACAATACTTCCACATCTATTGTGGATATTAATGTTCTTCCTATTGCAAATTCTGCTGCAGACCCTATCCCTACCCTCCTTCCTCCTGCAACCACTACTGACCTTTCACCTTCTTCTATTTCCCAATTTGCACCTCTTTCATTGCCGACTAACCCTGTCATCCCTACTGTATCACCTTCTTCTTTACCTTCTGCTTCTACCCCTACTCTTAAAAGGTCCACTAGATCCCATAAACCTCCCTCTTATCTCTCTTAGTATTCTTGAAAGTCTGTTAGCACTAAGCCTAATTCCAATATGCCATATGATCTTTTAGCTTATTTTGACTATTCTCACCTGGGCCCTACCTTTCATTCCTTTGTCATGGCAGTCAATTCCATTCCTTCAGAACCTGCCTCTTTTCATCAGGCAATTTAATATCCTAAATGGAAGGCTGCTATGGATAAGGAAATAGAGACCTTAGAGGTTAATAATACTTGGAGTTTGGTTCCTTTACCTCTTGGTAAGTACCATATTGTTTGTAAATGGGTTTATAGGGTTAAATATCTACTTGATGCCTCCATTGAAAGGTATAGGGCTCGGTTAGTTTCCAAAGGTTTCACACAAAAGTTTGGCTTAGACTATTTTGAAACTTTTTCCCCTGTGGCTAAGTTTATATCAGTCAGGGTTGTGTATTCTTTGGCTACTATGAAAGGGTGGTTCCTTCATCAAATGGATGCTAATAATGCTTTCTTGCATGGTGATTTGGTTGAAGATGTCTATATGTGTCTACCACCTGGTTTTCACAGGAAGGGGAAGAACATTGTATGCAAATTAAACAAGAGTCTTTATGGTATCAAACAGGCATCAAGGTAATGGTTTGACAAATTCTCCAAAACTATTCTTCAAATGGAATTTGTTCAATCAAAATCTGATTACTCATTGTTTACTCACACTCAAGGGTCTTCTTTTACAGTGCTTTTGGTATATGTTGATGATATATTGCTCACTGGAAAAATCCTACTTGTGTTGACAGTTTGAAGAAGTTGCTTGATGACAAGTTTGGGTTGAAAGACCTTAGTTCCTTAAGGTATTTTTTAGGTCTTGAAGTAGCAAGGACTGATGCAGGTATAAGCTTGAATCAAAGGAAGTATGCCCTTGAAATTTTGAAAGATACTAGTTTTCTTGGATCCTGTGAGAGACAACGCCCCCGGCCCGCTTTTTAGAGTGTCGGGTCAAACTCACGTGAATGGGTGGAGTCGTGTTATTGCTTCTCAAAATGGAGGTTCGACTGGTTATATTTTTCCCTTTAGATTAAGGATTTTACAATGGAGTCGCCACTTATTTAATTATTGGAAAAATAAGAAAATCACAATTGAAAAATTCCTCATTTTATTAATTTTCAATTGAATTTACATTGATCATAGGAAAATTACATGGCTTTGGTCCTAGATACAATCTAAGATAAAGTACATGGCTTTGTTTCCTAATTACAATCTAAAAATTGAAAATTACATGGATAAACATTTGATCTATTAACCCTTGATCTAAGTTCAGAGGCTATGTTACAAGGTGGCACCCACCTTACCCGGTAAAACCGGTCTTCTAGACTATGGTGGCCAACATTCATATCATATCATCCAATATGTCAATCAATTTACATGATGAATTTAATGTGTGTGCATGTGATAAACCGTAATTTAATTTATTAAGCATTGCATTTAGATTTGAAAAATAAATTCTAGTAAATGTGTGTGGATGGTAATATCCTAGATTCAAGAATTTGAAAGAATTATTAAACAAACAATTTTTTCATATTTTTTATGTGGATTTAAGATTTAAACTAGTGTTATGCATGAACGTGTGATGAACAACCAAGAACATGTGAAGAACATATAAGAACAATTAAGAACATTTAAACATATTCAAAGGAATTTAAATAATTACTATCATGCTTTAATCTTAAATTCTCATCATGGAAACATAAAAAACAAGTTAGGGGAAGGGATTATACCTTCATGCAAGATCCATATGGTAGATGAGGAGACTCTTGAGAGAGGTCCTAAGGGTGGAGGAAAAGAAGAGTTAGAAGAGGAATAGTGAGTCTCACTCAATACCTTGAGTCTCAAGAAGATTAAGATATGACAAAACTACTCAACTTCCTAGAACTCAAAAAAGGAGAAGAGAGGGGGTTTTTGTCGTCTTGGAATGAAGAAGAGGGGGGGTTTATATAATAGTGGTGGAGGAAATATGAATGAAAGGCCATTAATGAGAGTTGACAAAGAATCATGAACCTAGACCTCATTTTAGCCTTGGGAGAAATCTGGAGTATTAAATGTAGAGATTGGTGGAAGTGAGGAGCAAGCCAAAATATGGTTTTCCCGTAGCTGATGTAACAGCCTATAGAGCCAACTTCGAAAAATCATATCTAACTCAATTCTGATCAGAATTGTCTCGTTCTTGTGCTCAAATTGAAGCTCCGAATGTCTAGTTTTTGGAAAAATTAAGCTCATTCACAGATTCAAAATATTCTGAGAGATATCAATGAAAAAGTGAGCAGAGGTCATTTATTAGAAAATGGTTTCAGCACAATTAACATTAATAGGTCCCAAATTAGTTTCCAATTAACATTAATAGGCTCCAATCACTCCTATTTCAGACCTAATTAGTTCCAAATTTTCCCTAATTAAAAGATAATTGCATAAATTACTCATTGAATAATTAATGTTTAATTATCTAATTAATTAGGTGTGTGCAACCTTACCATCAAATATAGTCCTAATCAATCAAATTATGACATATCATTAAGCTCAAATTGATTATAATTATAACCAATTGGAATCAATTGTTCATAATCACATATAGTCGGACTCAATTTGTGATAATGCACCACGGCCATTAAAACTTAATTTTATGATAACTTTCAATCAGATGGTTTGATTAGGGCTTATAGCCAGTCAATTTGATCGTTATAACATCAAGATCATTTTGGTGAAATGAGATTAAGGATCTAATGACCAGAATCAAGATGCATATTTCCAAGGTGAAATTATCCTTTTACCCTCCAAGTGAGGTTAAATGCGGGTTACAAAATGAGGTGCCAACAGATCCAAACCAGTCAGATTTCCTATGGAGTAGAACCTAAGGCTTTCAAAATATGAAGGAAAGTTACTGGCAGACCCTGGGTAATACAGAAGGTTAATTGGGAGATTACTATACTTAACCTTGACAAGACCAGACATTACCTATGTTGTGCATAGGTTAAGCCAGTTTGTTTCAAAGCCAAGGGAGCCTCATTTGCTTGCAGCTCACAAAATCTTTCAGTATATCAAAGGATCACCGAGAAAGGGAATCTTCTTCTCAAGTAATTCTGATTTGCACATTAAATCCTTATGTGATGCAGACTGAGCTAGTACAAGGAGGTCACTGATAAGTTATGCAGTCTATTTAGGAGAGTCTTTAATATCATGGAGATTAAAGAAACAAGGGATTGTCTCAAGATCCTTAACAGAAGCCGAATATAGAGCAATGGCTAGTGTGGCATGTGAGATTACTTAGGTGCTTCAATTACTCAAGGATTTGAAGATTGAACATCCTAAACCAACCATGCTTTTCTTTGACAATCAAGCAGCATTATACATAGCTTCTAATCCAGTCTTCCACGAGAGGACTAAACATATTGAAGTGGATTGTCATCTGATTCAAGACAAAATTTTGGAAGGAATGATTAAGACCTTTCATGTAACTACAAATGCTCAACTAGCTCATGTGTTCACTAAAGCTTTAGGATTGAATTCTTTCACAAGATTGACAAAAAAGTTGGGCTTAAACGATATTTTCATGCCAAAGAAATTGCAGACTAAAGCTCTACTTCAAGTCCCTAATCTTCCAGTTCAAAACTTAAGGGGGAGTGTTAAAATTGAAGATGGAAAGTACGGTGGGATGAGCAAAGTAAAGAAGAAAATAGCAAGAAAGGATCAAAAGGAGTTCACATGTCAGAGAAAGAAGAAACGTGAAGTTGGGAATAGCTATCAATTAATGGAGAAGCCAAGTATCAAAATGTGATTTGTTGTATTGTAAATCTGTTAGTTAGTTATTTTAGGCAGGAAAATGTTAGTCATTGTTCTGTGTATATAAACTACAGTTGCTAATTATTTTGTAACCACTTTTCATTCATTCTAAATAACAATTTTCAGTTTCTTCAATTCCTTTTTCTCTCTCTTTCACTCTGTTTATAGGTTTTTTATCTATTTGTGTTTTTCTTTTTCTTGTTTTCTTTTTCTTTTTCTTTTTCTTTTTTATCTAACCTAATCTCAATAAAGTTCTCATTCACTCTTATTTCCTCATAAACAACTCGTCACCGCCAATATCAGTGGGTCTTATGGGCTCACTTAGGGTTTGTTTGTTTGGGGGGGAAATAGGGAGGATAGAAAATAGAGGAAGAAAAATAGGGTGGAAAATACTGTTTTCCACTATTCGTTTAGGGAAGGAAAATAGAAAGGAGAGAAAACCAGAGAAAAAGTTTTTTCTCCAGGCCCACATTTTTTTTTTCTTCCAAATTGGAAAGAAAATCTAGAGAGAAAACTGCTATGGTAGTACTTTTACAAAAATACCCTCTTCTCACCTTTTCTTTTTTTTAATGATCTCTTCTCTGTTTCTATCTCTCTCTTCTTCTTTTTTTTGTCATCGTGACCTAAAACGGTCTCTTATCTTCTTTTTTTCAACGTGACCTAATCTACACCGTTTTTTTTTTTTTTCCCTTCAACGTTACCTAAACATTCGCTTTACCAGCCCATGGCAAACTCTTTTGTCCATTGCCTTGGTGTCAAATGGTCCTTCCGATAATCTCATTCATTATTTTTCTTTTTTCTTTTTTTTTTTTCAACGTGACCTAATCTAATTTTTACATTATAATAATAAAAATAATAATATAAATTTATATATACGATGTGATAAATTTTATATTGTGTAATGAGTACAAATAAATTTATTTCTTACATATTATATAACAATGGTATAATAGTCAATTCATATAAATTACATTTTCCATCCTTCTATTTTTCTCTCCAACCGAACAAAAGAGTTTTCCACTCTCCCACTTTTCCACCCCTCCAACCGAACATACAAGAGTGGGAAAACTAAATATTTTCCATCCTCCCACTTTTCTATCCTCCCACAATTTTTCATCTTTCCACTTTTTCACTATTCCAACCGAACAGACCCTTAACGTTGCTTTACAAAGAAAATGCAGAAGAAAAATATATTCAACAAAATCTATTTTTCGGTTGGAATGGCATGAAATAGCACTTACACTCTAAAACTGTCCGGTATTTGAAGAAGATGAAACAAGGGTGTTTCTATACTGGGTTGGGTAGTGGTACAATGAATATTACTCGTACCAGTTGATACTATACAAAATTAACTTCCTTCAAAACCAGAGTAATTTATTTGTATTCTTATATACATAACCACAAAAGTAAATTAATTTCTATAATATATCCAACCAAAAAAGCATACTCATCCACTAACGAGCTGCTTAAAAGTTTTTTTATTTTTCTATATGAAATCTTTTTTTTTATAAATAGCCTAATAAATTCCATAGTTTAGAATATAGAAGGATTATGAATACATAATAAGAATTCTTATTTTTCAATATAAGAGAATAAAAACAACATATACATAAATATAAGATAATAGCTTTCCAATCACCTCTCGTCAGTGTTTGAGCGTGTTCAAAAATTGACCCTTTCTAAGAGTTTCATTTTCTTCTTTACTCCCGGAAACAACTAAATTGCATGAGATCAATGCATAAAATGGTTTCCACGTGTATTTATTTTTAAGACTCACCACTTTAACAATTATGAAATTTGTTGTGAAAAGACTTATTTCCATAAAATACTGAGGAACCATATTCATATTTAAGGACAATTGCATGATGCACCATTATCAGGAGTGCTTGTGACTAGGGATGGCAATGGGGTGTTGCGAGATTGGTTATAGGTGTCTCATTCCCATCTCGTCTCTTCTTTGGGTTGGAGAAAACCTGTGCATGGTGAGCACAATCTAGTTCAACTTGGTACTAATGAAGGCATTTAGCCATCTCTAATGAGAAAGGGGGATAGAGGTTAGAATAGTGTTAAGAAAGTAAGACCGAGTGTTTAAGGTAAATAGTCACTTATTCAATTGCTAATTCGATAATAAATTAGAGGTTGAAGTAACATCACAAATTGATTTCGAAATTTTGATATTTTGGGTGTACATTGCAATTACTATAGTTTAGGAAAGAGGGGAATGTAATGGACAAAATTGGTTCCCACCACCTCTTTGCATGGTTGGGTCAGACAAGATTGCAATGGTTCTCACAAGAGTTCCCCTATCATGGCCCAACTCATTGGATCGATATACATGGTTTAGCTTGATGAACATAGAATAGTTGAACCCATTAAGTGTAACGACACCACAAAAAACGCTAGTCACATTTGCACTATAACTCAAAAGTACTAGTCACTATTTAGACTCCTTGTAGTTATAAATAAACCTCGGATCGACCTAATAAATACCCAATGTAAAACTCATCACATACCTTCACAACATAATTAATCAAATTGGAGCATCACATTAGGTGCTCCTAAAGTATGGTGATGTAGTTCTCCCCCTCTCATATTTCATAATAAATTCTCCCATGAATTTAACCAGTGGAATACACCATAAATTTGAGGAGACACCATGTCACCATACTCCAAGAGTGCCTAATAAACGACAACAGCAAATCTAGATACCAATGTCCTGAAGTTTTCAGTGGGTCTTCTATTTTAATTCATATGAGAAAATATTTATGGTGTAGTGGGGTTTCAATCTCAATTCCATAATGGGGACTAGAGTAGACCAGGTCATGCCTTCAAAAATTCAAAGCAGGCCCATTACTTTGCTGACCATTAGCAAATTTAAACTAAGCAATGCGTACAAGATAAGCATGGTTACCACTACGAGATTTTGTACCAAAGCCACTCAAGCCATGGGACCTGAAATGAGTATCGTCTTCAGAATTTTGACTCTCTTTTGGTATTGAGTAAAACAGGATTCATCAGCACCAAAACAAATCTGAATCAATTGGCCTGGTGACTGATACATCTCACTGAACAAACACTATTCATTACACAGAACATGGTTTTAGACGCTTCCATTGACAAATAATCAAGCTGTAAGCATTAACCATTCATATTGCAAAAGCATGCAAATGATTCCAGCAAAATTTGAAAACCAAACTCTTGTAAGATCCTCCGGTGACTTTTTATCGAAGCAAATGTCGAATAGCAGCAACAGCATCACCTTTGTGCTCACGTAAGGTCCTCTCAGCCACCTTTGGGTCTAACTGTTCTCAATATTGAAAGAAACATATTGTAAGCCTTTTAAATTTTGGAAGCCAAAATACATACATGTTAAAAGAGCATTGATTAAAATAGGAGGCGCTAACCTCTAGCTCATTTGCAATTATGTCAACATCAGCTGCCTTGATCTTAACAGCAGCAAGTTCTTTCTCCCTGCAACAAAGAAAATAGCATCTTTGCTTGAAATGCAGCCACACATAACAGATAAACAAAATAAGTGAAATAATATTTTAATTAGAACTTCATGCCACAAGTCCAGACTAGCATAGTCAAAAAATAAAATTTCTCGTGTAAAACTGTATCAACTAGCAACCGCAAGTTTAAAAATAAATAACACTTAATTTAAATTCATATATCATATAACCAACAAGCCAAGATCTCAGGATGTTACTCTTCAAGCTATTATAACATGGAAAACACATAATGGATGTAGATAAATATCCCATCCCCAGACAAGAAAAAAAAGTCCTGCATTAGAATGGGAAAACTATGTTTTGATTGTATCAAAATGAGATGGCCAAAAATAAGTTCATCCATTTAAATTGTAGACTGTAGTATGTGAACACAAGTTATTTATGCAGTTATGCCATCAGAGACGGTGGTCTCAATTGAAAATGGCTATGTCAAGAGTTAAAAGTTTATCTAGTCTTACATCTGGAAATTGGCTTGAGCATATGCTTGTACTTATGAGAAGAGTCAAATACTGCACTCTTGTTTGGCCCAGATGTAACAATAGCCAAACTTATAAGTTTACCCCGTTAATTGACATGTTCTTTTTTACTACTTCTATGAATGATAATTTCTTGTCTTTCGCTACGTTTTTTTGGTCCCTCAACTTGAATCAACTCACTCCTTTTCTTGGTGTATTGATTGTTCTCCTTTGAACATGACCCAACCATCTTAAACATCATTCATTAATATATATATATATATATATATATATCTGTGTGCGCGCGCGCGCGCGGGGCAAAAACATCATTTTAGTTCCTACATTTTGATAACAGTCAATTTGGTCTCTGTTATTTTAAACTTGCAATCAATTTGGTCCCTACCATTAACTCACTAATAGAAAATGCCTACATGGCAAACTGTGTGCATTGTTGGCACACTTGGAGCCTATGTGGCAACTAAAATAATAATAAATTTTTTTATTAACTTCAAACAATTCGACATTATTAATTAATTTATCAATTAAAAAAAAATTTTTGAATTCAAATCTAAAACACGCTAATCTTAAACTGATCCCAAATAATCAAACTCATATCATATTTCACAAATCTCAATTCTTCACTTTAGGAATCTAGGCCGAACAACCCAAACCCAGTGTTGTTAAAACTGAAAAGTGCTGAGCACACTTAAGCGCAAAGGCCTCCTGGAGCCTAGGCGCAAAGCGCAAACACGTGCCTGATCAATGTGAAGCGCACATTTTAAAAAAAAATTAATAAATTAAAAAAAAATTATTAATGATCAATACAACAATCAAGTGATCAATTAATCATATAAATTACAGTAAAACATTTTATATAATTTATATAACATTTATATAATTCTATTGTGCTTTACAAATTATATGCAACCATGATATTTGATGGCCATGATTACAAAACATGGTTGAATCAAAATAGAAGTATAGAACCAATAAGGCAAAGGCTAAAAAGTACTAGAATGTTAAGTAATGTTATCTTTGTGAGTGTCTGATTTAATGTTTGTTTGTGTGGTTATGGTTAAAAGTTCAAAAATATCTAAAGAAATAGATTTAGGTGTATGGCAGCACACCACATTATTAGTTTTTATATATTAAATCAATGGCTTATATCAAACATATTTAGATCTAATGGCTAAAAATCAAATTAGGATTTAAAAAAAAAATATTACAAAAAGCTCAAAATAGCGCGCTTTGTGCTTAATAAAAAAGCTCAAAAAAGTGCGCTTTTATGAGGGCGCTTCGCTTTAGAGGAAAAAAGCCCCAAGGGCTTTGCGCTCTGCGCTTAAGCGCGCTTTAAGCATTCTTTTAACAACACTTTACCCAATTGAAACTTTATTATATAAACAGAAGACGGTGCGTGGAAAATGAAGTGGATTGCATGTGGAGACTCATTTGGCAGTGTTGTGTTGTGTTTCAGATCTATGCCTTGAATCATCCTAGTCCACTCGTCCAACAGCTTAAAGAAAAGAGTAGTGGATAGGTTTAGATTTCAACATCTTTGGCTTTTCGTAATTGTGGAGAAGAAGTTAGTGGGTAACGGGCATATGCTAGTTTCTCTCTCCCCATGCCTTTGGATTGATTACTTGATTGAATATTTTTGGATTTAGGGTTTATTTGGTTGTGAATTATAGATGATTCACTTTGGACTGTGGATAGCAAAAGGGAGATGGGAAAGAGAGATTGGTACCATTGAGGGAAAGAGAAATTGTAGATGGTTGAGCCACACAATGGCGTGTATAGGTGAGAATTGAAGAACTGAGATTTGTGAAAATTGATTTGGGTTTGATTTTCTGGGCTCAGTTTAAAAACAGCATGTTTCAGATTTGATTTTTATTTTTTTAAATTTTTTTAAAATTGATAAATTAATTACTGATGTGGAACTGTTTGAAGTTAATAAAAAAAATTATTTTTATTTTAGTTGCCATGTAGGCTTCAAGGGTGCCAACAATGCATACAGTTTGCCACATAGACATTTTTCGTTAGTGAGTTAACAGAAAGAACCATATTGACTGCTTGTTCAAAATAACAAGGACCAATTTGATTGTTACCAAAATGTAGGAACCAAATTGGCTATAACCTTAAAATGTAGAGACCAAAATGGTGTTTTCGCATGTGTGTGTGTGCGCGCGCGCGCACTAAAACACAACAATATAATGCAAGTTTAAACAGTTAACCCCTAACAAATCTTGCTGTTTTAATTCAAGATGGTTAACAATGTAACAGTGCCCCCACCCCCTTCTCTTTCTTTTTTACATAAAATTATTTAATAAAACATTGATATTTAATCATTAAAGCAAATCAAACTAAATCAACATCAAGAATACCTCGACCATGTTACAAGTTCGACGTATATTAAGTGTTTCAGATATGTTTAACGGGTAATCTTGTAAAGAAAGACATGGGATCAAAGAACTCTACTTGCACAGTAAGCATAAAAATGAGCATGCGGCACAAAGCAAAGACTCCAAAAGTAAAAGAAAGGATTCACTTTCATCCACGCATGATAACTTATGAGCTGCTTGAGATATCTAAACCCTCATGCATACAAAAATGCAGTTCAAGAGCAACAACAAAAAAATTCACAGAACCCGCTTAACGTCTGTCATGAAACTACATGTGGGGTTGACCTTAATTAATCCAATAAGGATTCAAAGTCGACCCCCCAAAAGTTTTGGCACTAATAAAGCTTAGTTTTTTGCTGCCGTTGTAATTAAGGTTTATTGATTGAAAGGTATGGAAATTATCATATAAATTAGACACAGTTCACACTAAGTTTTGAAAATCAATTCGAATTGTTTGTACGTACCTCATTTTCATAGCATTCCAATCCGCTTCAGACGAGGCAGCAATCGAGGCCATAGCCTGCCACGTCATCAACCACAACCATAAGAAACCAAAACACAAACACAAACACAAACAGAGCTCAATTAAGGTCAAAAAATGCAAAGAGAGAGAGAGAGAGAGGACCTCTTGGACACGAGTGGAATCGAGCTGGCGGTCTTCGACGCGGTCGGTGAGCTTGTCGAAGGCTTTGCTCTGTTGCTGTAAGTCCTTCGAGTCCACCACTCTCTCGATCAATCCTTCATCTCCGCCAGTTTCCATTTTCTTTCTTTGATCGATTCGATTTGCTTTCTCTGTGAAAGTGTCTGTGTGAACAAGAAGGAAAAGGAAAACCTTCGCGATCGATTTAAAACCCTAGTCTTCTTTCTTTCTTTTTTTGTTCTGAATAAATCATAGCAGACTCACAGAATCGTTTGACCCGACCCACATTTAGACCCGGGAGAAGCTCCGTACATTAGAATAATAGCCCAAGCCCATGAAAAGTGAACAATCTTACAAACAGGCTTCAGGAAGGTTGGGATGGGTTTTCGGAATTCGGAGAATTTTTAAATGTACTTGCGTCGGCCCAAATTTAGGTTTGCTTAGGAATGGAAGTTTGGGCTTAAATCAACTTGTCCTCACGTAGGCACAAATTCATATAACTTATCCTTTTCTTTTTTTAGAGAAAAACCTAAACTGATCTGTTTGGATCCAACCTAGGCAATCGATAGTGGGTCCACGCATTTTAAAACTTATCTCTTGAAATTTGAATGTTTGACTTGACTTTCTTCATCCAGCCCAACCACTCTTAGGTCCTGTATGTTTGGAGTGAAAATAAAAAGGATGAAAAATAAAGAGAGAAAAATAAGTATTTTTCACTGTTCGTTTGGAAAAAAAACAAAGGAAGGATAGAAAATCGGGAGGATAAAAAATCGAGGAGAAAATTTTCCTCCCAAGCCCACAAATATTTTCCTCCCAAATTGGAAGGAAAATGGTGGGGAGAAAATGTTGGGGTGGGGGCTTTTGCTAAAAAGCCCCAATCCCAGCGTTACTATGCTTCTCATCTTTTTTTTTTTTTTTTCTTCAATGTTAGTACTGAACATTTTTTTTTTTTTACGTTACTAAACGTTTTGTGTTTTTTTTTGTCAACTGAACGTTTTGTTTTTTTTTTCTACATTACTTGAAATTTTTTTTTTCAACATTACCTGAACATTTTTACATTATAATAATAAAATAATAATATAAATTTATATATACGATGTGATAAATTTTATATTATGTAATGAGTACAAATAAATCTATTTCTTACATATTATGTAACAAGGGTATAATAGTCAATTTACATAAATTACATTTTCCACCCTCCCACTTTTTCACCTCTCCAACCGAACACACAAGAGGAAAAATTAAATATTTTCCATCCTCTCACAATTTTCTATCCTCTCACTTTTCCACTCCTTCAATCGAACAGGTTCTTAGGCTTCATTTTCGGCAAGATCTTCACTCTAATTTGGCATAGATCTTGAGATATTTGCATATCCTCGTTGCCACTGGCCTCAAACCATGTCATTGTTTTTGGAAAAAAGTATTTTACATCAATAATACCACGCTCTTCGTTTTGGACAAGTGAAAATAGAAAGGATGAAAAATAAAGAGAAGAAAATAAGTTTTTCATTATTTGTTTGAAAGAAAAAAAACAAAGGAACATCAGAAAATGGAGGAAAACCAAATATTTGCCTTATGTATTAAAATTCAATAAGCAAGATATATACGTGCAAGAATAATTACCCATTAACATATATCTTTCATTTGTTAATAAGGTAGTTACTTTTTGCAAATATGTTTCATTCTTATTAGATTTTGATACTACGACATTGTATCATTTGATACCAAATATCTTCTCTTGTTTCATAAAAAAAAAAAAAACCTTCTCTTGTCATTGGATTAGCGGTAGCTGTTGCCCTACACTCCACTTGATGTGGTTGGATTAATCCTAAAATCAACATCACTTCACCTGTGAAATACTATATTTTAGATTCAAAGTCAATGTTTTTATTTTTTTTTCCAATTAAAGCCTGAAACTTCTGAAACTATCTCAATTTGAAGCCTCCTCTTGTCTTTGTTATTCTTGAAACTCGTGTTCTCTCTCTCTCTGTCTCGTGTGCTTTTTTCCAGTTTGAAGTGAAAATTTCAACTGAATTCATTTTCAGTCGTTTCAATAGTAATATTTTCAGTTTGACCGAATTTTCCAAGATTTTAAGAAACAAACACACCAAACCATATTTTTCGGAAAATAAAAAGATTCAAAGTCAATTTTTTTATTCCAATTAAAGCCCGAAACTTCCACTGATAGCTTTGTATTTCACTTGGGTAACCAACTTCGAATTTTTTTTGGCACAAAAGATGCATTTTCGCTTCATTTTGTTTTCTCTCTCTACCTTCTCTATTCAATTTTTACCAAATCAAATGAATGAAACCTAGGTCAAAAATAGAATTTTATCAATGATTTTTCACTTTTCTCTACTTTGTTATTTCTTTACAAAGATGAAAAAATGCTTCAAATTGAAATGATTTCATAAGTTTAGGACTTTAACTTATAAAATTAAAAGATTTTTTTGGTAAATTTAAAATTTAAAATTGTTGGGGACATAATTTGAAGCATTGTATAAATACAAGGCTTATATGTACTTTTCCCAAAAATATGTTAATAAGTTTTTATATTATCTATATTGATAAATATGAAAACTATAAACCACATCTTTTCCGTTTGCTTTGAAGCAAAAGAGAGTTCATTTTTCTAAATATTTACTTTTTTAAAGAATCTAAAAGTAATTTTTGAGTGAAAAGAGAATCTAAAATTAGATATTTTTCATTATTGAGTAAATTATAATTTTTCAAAATAAATAACAAATATCAAAATCTTAAAAACAAATCAAATGAATTTTTAATTGAAGATTTTTTTTTAATCGATACACTGAATGACTAAAGACTAAGACATGTATGCAAAAGTGTCAAACATGTCAACATGGACATGCTATAGCGTTTGAAGTGTTCGTACTTCTTAAATAACAAATTAATTATAGGGTTCAAAATTATAGCACATTGGCATGCCTACAGATGTTATGCACATATACATTATTGCCTACCTTGAGTTTCTTATCCTATGCCTTGGAATTATTGTCTAGGAAAAATTTTGTACTTATGAGAATGATTTTGAATTTTGGAGGTGCACATACCTAGGAGTAACACATTGTGTAAGCATTCTGAATCATTTGTACAAACCTGAAGGTGACAAGGCTCAAGAAATGGAACCTAGGTTTGAAGCGTTCTTGAGGTTAAATTGTCCTAAATGGTCTTTAATCTCAAACTTAACTTTTGTTCTTAATGATCCTACTACTTTTATATTTGATAACCTGTATTACATGAATGCAATGGGAGGCCGTGGTATACTGAGAATTGATGTTGAAATGGTATTGGATCCTTGAACGACTAAAAGTTGTGAAGCATTTTGCCACTGATCATGGTCATTTCTTTTGTGCATTTTCCACTGCATTTGTTATGCTCTCTACTCTAGGCATTCTAACTGGATATCAAGGCGTTAATGTAATTAGAAAGCACTGAATGTATTAATTAAGTGAGAGGTTTTGTCGTTTTGAAGTACAAGAGATGGCAATTTACTATCTGCTTATTTTATGACTCTCCTATCATTAGTTGATGTAGAGCAACATGGTCCATATATTTTAAAGTTGAAGCCTATGTTTCAAGAAGCTAACAATTTTTTTTGTCATGCCCACCTCATTATAATGTTTTCACAACATCTTGGATTATAACAATTAATGCTAGAGACGCAATATTTTTCACAATTTTTTGTAGTGATTAGATAGAGAAACACCAAAAAAATAATAATAATAATTAATTAGCAACCTACTTTTTACTCAAAACAAAATTACCAAAAGAAAAAGTGAAAAGAAGAAGAAGAGAAACTAGCAAACTTGCTAGCACTTTGAGGTTTCTATATGTACCATTGAAAAAGTAAGATTTCAAAGCAGCAATGAAAGAAGAAGCAAATATCTATCTTAGAATTTTAACTTGTATGCAATAGTTACAATATATGACTCACTCGCATTGGACATTCGTAGTATCCATACTATATTGGTAACCAAACGGTGCACCTAAATTCACCTTATTAGCCTAAAGTTATAGGCCAAAAGTGTGAATTGATTTTAAACAAACATTGATTGAGAACACTAGATCGCATATCATATGAATTATATAAATAAACTCATGAGACTTTCAGGGTCGTTGTGCTGCATGCATGCATGTCATTTGCAAAGCACACTGCCAACAGTTTCTTCTACTTGCTAACGATCAACTTCATAGCCACACAGGTAGCCAATGGGTGCCATCAATGTAATCTATGGATAGGAAGGGAGCAACTTCTTCTTCAGTGAGTTCTCTTGACCAAGCAGCACGCTCTTTTGATTCAGATCCTGGTCCATGACACTTGTACTCCGCATGGAATAGATTTCTGTTAAATTTACAATATTTTCAATGTTAGAACCAAATAAAAGTTTGTAGCATAGAAAAGAAAATAGAGAAGATTAGCCCTTGAAATTGTGTGACCTCAGAGCACACTATCTATGAGTTTATGATTTCATTTTAATATCCTATGTACTTGTTTATAAATCAAGTATGTGATTGGAGAATGAGTAAGGGCAAGTTAGAGCTTGAGCATTCTTACTCGGTGGAGCCATCATAACTCCAATTGGTCCAGCCTTGTGGTGCAATGGTCTTTGAGAGGTATGTCTTTGCAAAAAGCACTCTTGAATGGGGTCCTTTAGCTCTACCCAAGTACACACTACCAACACCGTAGACCTTGCCTTTGACAAACACAAACCCACTATAGTCATTTTCACTTTCCCTGTTTTGAGCTGTGACAGATCCACGAATCTTCACCCTCTTGTCTCCGATCACAAAGATCTCACAGCTCTGCATCCAAAGTTGCACCAAACATTACTATATTAGACAAAGACAATCCAGATGATAGAAAAAGGTACAGATCAATTCCAGGATTTAGATTAAACATTACCGATTAAAAATGTGTTAAGTGTCTCGTCTCGCGCGATCATGTACATTGTTAGATACAAGAAATAAAATTTTAACAGTAAAATTGATTTTTTTTTTTTAATAAGTCTAACATCAAGGTACATAGCCAAAATTTTAGAATATATATATAAAGAAATAAAAGAGAATGAGTTTAGTATAATTACATGGAAGACGGATCTGCCACGGCCAAAGATGAAGTCAACTGAACCTTGGATGTAACAATTGTCATAGTAATGCCTGCCTTTGTAATCAAAGAGAGTGTTATGTGTACTGTAGAATCCGCAATGGTAAAATGCAATTTGGTCTGCGCCAACAAATGCAGCCACCGATTGATTTTGTGAGGTAGAAGCGATCCCAGTGGGAGCGTCATTCTGCATTGTTGAAGACCAAAAATAAATAAATAAAATTAATACTGAACATTGAATGGCAAATCATTACTGGAAAAAAAAAAAGACAAATTTAAGGTTGATGTTTAATTAACATATATATATATATATATATTGTTTTCTCCAATTAATGCCTTATAAATAGGTTATGAAAATATGACTAATTTTTCTTTCTAAAATATTAGTGTTTTATGTGAATCAAACGTTAGAAACCATCGACTTCCATATGTTGCTTTATATCAATAGAAAGAAATTTGCCCCCCTTTTTGTGTCAAAACAAATTAACTGTTATTTCGAAAAACAAAAATGCAGATCAAATGGTTGAGATCATTTGGTTTTGCATAGGTGTCTTGATAATTTCAAACCATATCATATTCATAATTCAGTTTTATCGTGTATCTTAAAAACGAAATAAGGATATGAGAATAAGAAATAATGGACCTTGAAGCTAACGCCAAAGGCAATGAAGTGAGGGGCTTCAGCCCTTAAGACTGCAGACTCCACATTATTTATAGAGCTTTCAGACCATACAATGGCTGTTCTTCCTTTTCCATTACCCCTCAAGAATATATAGGGCTTGTTTACTGGTATGTGGACCTTTTCTCTGCCATTTAAAATAAACAAAACTAAAGGTTAATATATAAGATCCTTACAGGTCACGTACGTGCATGGTATGACAAATTTATTACACATCAACATAGGTGGATTAATTACCTGTAAACCCCTTTCCTAACATGGATGATAGTCCACTGAGAATTGCCTTCAGGAACAGAATCAATGGCAGCCTGAACAGATCTGAAGTCCCCATCGCCATTGATATCAACCTTAATAGTACGGTTGGTGCCAATTTTTTGTGTCAATAAAGGAGAGTCTATGACCGTTTGAGCATCCAAGCCATGGACAGGATTTGAAAAGTAGATAGAGATGACAAAAGTGATTGCAAAGGCAATAGCGAGAGCTGAAGAAGGCCAAGAAGAGGGAGGCATGTTTTTCTTGGGTGGGCTATTCGCTTTGTTGAATTTAGTGTATTTGAAGAACTAATTGTGTGAAATAGAAATTTGATGAGGCCAATGGGAGGTCCTTAAGTGAAGAAACTTTTGTTCATTGTTGGGGTGTGGTTGTTTGGAAGGTAGAATTGGGTGTTATTGAATTGAAGCGAAAGTGTTGGTTAGGAAGGTCCTCTCTATTTTGAAGGGCTTCCAATGGATTCTTGTGTGGTTCATATGCATTTTTTTGGTTTAACAAATTTTATAAAAAAAGAAAATGCTAAAGCCACAAACTATTTTACAAACAGATGATTTGGTGAATGGTTATTTATAGGTAAATATGTAATATTAGTAGTGGGAGCAACTAAGAACTGATAAGAATTTGTCACAATAATAGTTTATAAGAACTAATTAAAATAGTTTGTGCATATATATAGAATTGCTTTTATAAAAATATTATAAATTACTATTTTTTATTATGAAAAATATTGGATTTGTAGGTATAGGATAAACTTGGACATAAACTCTCAATTTTGAAACATATCCGGGACAAGAAAAGAAAGTGGTAAGGATTTGAATGTTTAGTCAAACTTAAACTTAGGGAAAAGGGAAAATGTTAAAAATACTACAAATTGACTACATAAAGCTTACAAATTGATATGATAATGGATATGATTGGTGAGTTTTAACCACCTTATAATTGAATTTTGAATTGTCTATTTCTAATTCGTGACACATGAATTTGTAAAACTAATATAGTAAAACTTGTAGTACCTATAGTTATATGGAAAAAAGATTATTTTGAATTTTTTTTTTTTTTTAAATTAGGGTGTATGATTACCATTGGATGGTACACGTGAAAAACAAGCACGCTGCAAAACCAAAATCAAACGGCCACTCTCTTTGTCTACTCTTTCTAAATCAAACCTTATATATTTTAGCTTCTTTTTTATCCCAAAAATAAAAAATAAAAAAAAAAATTGTTGCGTTGTTTCCCAAGAAATTGTTGCAAAAAAATGAAGTTAAAAAAAAATAAAAAGGTAAAATCGAATCTTGGGATTTTAGGAAAAAAATTTTCTAAATATTTTGGATAGGATTTGAATCCGGTGCAAAAGCTGATAACATGTAATAATGAACCGATGAATATGATTGAAAGTTGAAAATTCATTTTTAATTTAAATTTTTATCTTTTTAACTTTTTTTTTTTTTATCTTTTCAACTTTTACATCTCACGTCGCTAGTTGGTTCCTGTTAGTACTCAACTGATAAGATCACTAGTGATTGAATAATAGATTTAGGGTTTAATCTCCACATACATCAACCGATTAATATCTTAATTTGATAATAAGGAACTATCATAATCAGGAGCGAACGTCATAAGAAATAAAAAATAAAATAAAAATAAATAAATAAAAAAGCTCACGTCGCCGGGGTAATTGCGTCATGCAATAATTGCATGAGATCCATATCATTCTTCACAAACCTTGATAATTTGCAACTTCAAAATTGTCTTGTATAGTGTTAAAAAGTGCGTTTCTGTTTTGACAGATGGTTGTTGCCAGGGTATGTACATTTGTAAGCTTTTCTTGCCCTTACTAATGAAATCTTCTTCTATCCATATGATATAATAACAGGCTGTAATTTACAGTCACAGAATCCATAGAGTCCTTTCTTTGTAGCTTTATTATTGTGCTGATTTTGGTAAAAATAGAGCATTTGGATGTAACTTTCTGCATAAAACTTATTTATTTTTATTTGTTCAAAGTTGGCTAAAATATAGCTCTAATTAAAAAAAAAAAAAAAAAAAAAAAAAAGCCTTTAAAAACACACGAATAAGCAAATTGGCTAAATAACTAAAAGAAAGGCCGTTGACAAATAGACATTTAATGTACGTTTGGGAAGGGTTGAAACGCCCAGCGTTTATGTTTCAGTCCCTTCCCTTTTTTTTTTTTTTTTCCCCATCAATGGAACGCACATTGTTCATTGTTCATTGGCCATGAACAGTGATTTTAAGTGTGAACATTATTTTTTACACATTAAAAAATTATTTTACTACAGTATTTTTCAGTTTTCAGTTTCAGCTGTATCCAAACGGACCCTTTATGTGGCGTTTGGTACGGGAGAATCCACATTACTCTTGGCATCCATATTCTTAGGAATGTGATTTCTAGGAATCACATTCCTAAGAATATTGATATTCCTATGTTTGATTTCATTGGGAATATCTTAAGATTCCTAGAAATGTGAGATGATAATGTTTGGTTTATTCCCAGGAATCTTAAATGAATTATTTATTTTTCCTATTCTATCCTTAGATTTGAATGTAAACTATTAAGTCCTTAAAAAAAAATTCTTCCTCTAATTAAATAATGAAAAACCAAATATAAACTATTAATTATGAAAAATTCATTAAAATTATAGTCTATCATTTCAAAATGATAGATACAATACAAAAATAACTATTTAAATTCTCAAATGTTTTTATTCTTAATAATAATTTTAAAAGAGTTTAATCCATAATAATTTGTTTTTTATTTTATCTTGATTGCTTAAATGATAATGAATAAGGGTTAAAATTGTCAATTTATAAAAAATACAATTTCCTTTAAGCTTGGGAATCTAGATTCCCATCTGTTTTAAAGGGAATTCACATTCCTACTGGGAAGGGAATCTACATTCCCCTGGCATCTGATTTCTTAGCATGATTTGCAACCAAATATGAGAATCTTTAAACATCCTTGGGAATCCTAAAACATTACCCTATACCAAACGCCACATTAGAGCATTAGCATCGCGGAGGCTCTAGGAATAAGTTATATGTCTCATTTTTTGCGTTTATAATAGGGACATATCAATGCTTCAGTATGGTACAACTGTACAAGTATTAAACAAGGATAAGGTTATTGAAGCAGATCCATAAACCCAACCCCAATTAACTAAATTCGAATTAAGGTTTAGTTGAGTAAGAGATACACACCCATATAAAGTGCCAATTTCTAAAAGCAACAGTTAATTAAGTGGTAATTACTAACTACAGGTTTCTCCACACAAAAAAACAATTGGATGGTTCATATACTAAGGAAAATTGCAAAATGTAAATTTCTATCTTACAACAATTTTATCTCTGTGGAACACAATTTCATGAGAAGAAATTGGTGGGAGAAATCAAGAGAACAGCTAAAAGAAATGAGGCAATTTTTTTGTTCCAGCTTTAATAATTTTCATATTTTCATACACCAAAGAACGTAAGTTGTTACCTTATGGTAAAATGGGATGAATGAAACAGCTAGAATTTGTTAATTTAAGGGTCTGTTTGGATAGAACTTATTGCTAAAAACTGAAAACTAAAAACTGAAAATACTGTAGCAAAATAGTATTTAAATATGCGAATAGTGCCGTGAGACCCATTTTTTAATGAATAAGTTGCTGAAAAGTGAAATTTGTGGGTCCTGTGAACAGTGCACAGGACCCACCAATGTGATGAGAAGGGGTTAAAAAGTCAACAATATACGGATACTGTTCATGAACTATAACATAAATAGTGAAAACTGAACCCCTGACGCGTGCTGCAGCAAAAAGAAAAAAAAAACGCAAACCCAAAACACCACAGCCAGATCCAAACAGATACTAAATGTCAATGTTAGTGGATTTTCAAAATAAACAAATGAATAATAAATAAAAAGTGACTTTTTGATGTTCCTATCAACAATACTATTAGATTTTAAAATTATCTTAATTTCTCTCTAATTTTACTTATTGGCCCCCCTGGATTTTAAAGAAAAAATAGGACTGGTTTCATTTACTCATTTGCAGATACTTTACTCTTCCCTTAAATCCATTTGGGCCTCCTCAAATTTTAAAATTGTTGAGAAAAACTTTTTCAGAAAAAGAAAATGAGAAGAGGAACCCAAAAAAAAATCCATCCCATTCATTGTCCATAGCCCGTCCAAATTTGATAATATAAAAAATAAATTAATTAATTAAAAATTAAAAAAAAATGCGAAAATGCACTTTTCGTTCCTACATTTTAGGTAAATTCTCATTTTGGTCCCAAAATTGATTTCGTTGCAAATTTCATCCCTAAAAAAATAAAATCGTTTTTAAAATGGTCCCTACCGTTAATCCACTGACAGAAACCTCCTACGTGGCAGAAGAAGTGTCTTGCTTACTGATGTGGCGCTAATGTGGCCATTAAAATATTATTAAAAATAATTATTTGGCATTTTTAAATGCACATTTTAATTTTTTTTTTTTAAATAGAGCCATGTCAAAAAATTTATATAAAAAAATTAAATTAAAAATAAATAAATCTAATTTAATTTTTAAAAAAATTACTTATCATTACTACTTGTTCTTCTTGTTCTTACCAATCAAACCCAACAACGAAGAACTCAAACCCAGGTTACAAGAACACAAACCCACAACTAATAACTCAAACCCAGATCATAACACAAACGAAAAAAAAAAAAAAAAAAAAAAAAAAAAAACAGAGATCAAACACAAACATAGACCCTAATCACAAATAGAGATCAAACACAGACCCAGATTACAAAAAAAAAAAAAAAAAAAAAAAAAAAAACCAAAGATAAAAAAATTTCTTCATGTTCTTGAACTTGTTCTTCATTTTACAGCTTGTTCTTCCCAAATCAAACCCAGCATCCAAAAACTCAAACCCATCATAAGAACACCAAAGAAAGAAAAAACAAATTATCATCTCTCACTCTTTCATTGATGAACTCGAGCTCTCCCATTCATTCCTAACAAGAACAACTCTCTTGGTCTCAAGACCCAAACGACATGACCACTCAAAATCAAGATCAACTCTCATGGTCTCAAGACCCAAACAGCATGACCCACAAGAAAACCCCAGCGAAACCCAACAAGATCCAAACAGAATTACCGATCTAAAGAAGAGTGCCGCCACTTCAATGGTGGAGGTGAACTCGCTGAGGTCGGCGAAGGAGAGAAAGGCCGATCTGACCCAAAGTCACCAAGATTAAGTTTCATTGTGGCCAAGATGGTGGTTGAGATAGTGATTTTTTTTTGTTATAACCCCGGGACCGATAGTGCCAGGTAGCCGCAGAAGAGTGCCTGCAGCTTCATCTCACAAAAAAATTGAGACCCAGTTGAGAAAAGCTAAAGAGGATGAGAAGAGGGAGGCTCAAGAGAGGAGTGATGTGGTTGAGACTCCTGTGGTGCCTAGCACCTGGAGTAGAGCTCCAGCCAGTTCGGCTCTTAGGAAGTTCGAGAGGGAGAATTCAATGTAGCAAGTGTACAGTACAAGGCATTCGGTGAGATTGTTGGAGAAGAACCTCTGAAGATGAGCTTATTGGAGATGAGCTTAGAACCTGGGTAAGATTAATAAAAAAATCATTTAAAACTAAAAAAGTAAAATTTTTGTTTGTTTTTTATTTTTTAAAGTTAAAATTAAAATTGGGGAATTAAAATTTTTTAATTTTTTATTAATTAAAATACTGACGCGGCATTTAAAAATGCCAAATAATTATTTTATAATATTTTAATGGTCACGTTAGCAAGCAAGATGCTCCGTCTGCCACATAGGAGATTTCCGTCAGTGGGTTGATGGCAGAGACCATTTTAAAAATGATTTTCTTTTTTTAGGGATGAAATTTACAACGAAATCAATTTTAGGACTAAAATGAAAATTGACCCAAAATGTAGGAACGAAAAGTACATTTTGCCTAAAAAAAACAAACAAACTCCAACAAATCTCAAACCAGCAATATTATCCACCAAGAAGGAAAATATTTTTCGTCAATCTGATCTGGTATAAAAATTCAAATATTTTGCTTTTACTAAAAAATACCTCATATTTGTAAGAACAAAATTTAGTTACAAAAATAGTTGTAATCTAAGACTATAACCTTACTCAATAAAATAAATATTATTACATATTTTGAAAATCTAACCGTTAAATTACATGTTCTTTATGCTCTTAATACACATGTCAAATTTTTTATCAATCAGATATTATTTAATATATGATCTATAAACTTATATTTTATGCATAATTTTAAATTACAAAACGTTACAATTTAAAATTTTATTAATGGCATAACTATTATTCTTTAATTTCCTAAAATTTTGCAAGTATGGAGAATATAAAAAAAAAAAAACTATAATTCAACGATAGATTTGTCAAAATCCACCTCCAATAAAAAGATATTAAGTAAGGTTGTAAACTAAGATTACAACCAATTTTATAGTTAAACTTTGTCCTTTGTTTAAATATAATTAAGACAAAATTTAGTTACAAAATTGATTGCAGCCTTATACTACAACCTTACTCAATATATTTTTATTGGAAGTGAATTTTAACACAAATCTACCGTTGAATTACATCTTCTTCTTATATCTCCATGCTTGTAAGATTTCTAGAAAATTAAAGATCAATAACTATATCATCAATAAATTATTTAAGTTGTAATTTTTTGTAATTTAAAATTATACATAAAATATAAGCTTGTAGATCATATAATAAATAAAATCCGATGAACACAAAATTTGACATGTATATTGAGATCATAAAGAACATGTAATTCAATTGTTAGATTTTCAAAATATGTAATAATATTTATTTTATTAAGTAAGATTATAACATTATTCTACAACTAATTTTGTAACTAAACTTTATTCGTATATTTATATCTATACGTTGTTGCGCGGTCTCCAACCTGAATTGTCTGTTTGCTTCCAAAACTTGCCGGCCTGCCACTATCAATCGCTACCTATGCCACAGTGAAACTCAACTTTTCACTTCTAGGTTCTAGTTGTACTCACTTTGCAGAGATATTTCTCTATTTGTGTTTATGCTTTTGAATTTGAGTCTTCTATAACTTTTAATATGTCTTGCTATGCTTTACAACTTGCATATGTTAAAATATTATATTTTTTTATATTGTTTTGAGTCTTTTGACACTTCACACAACATGTATAACTTATAACTTTCCCAAATGAGATTGGACTCAATGCCTCTCATTTCTTCCTTGTGAAGTCTTTCTCCTAGTGGGGTTGTTTGGATCATCAGTTTTCATAACTCATAACTCTATTTTCATAACTCATAATTCAAAAATGGTGGGATCCATAGCGAGAAGTCCGTTTGGAAGCACTATAACTCTATTTCCATCACTCAATTCTCTGATTTTTGAGTTATGGAAATTGAAAACATATTTTGGTTGTTTTCAGTTTCCATAACTCATAACTCAATGGTATTTTTGTAATTATACACACATGAGGAACCCACAGCAGGAACTTTTGACCAATTGACTTTTCTTTTTCTTTTTTTCACTGGGTTCAATCTTTAGTTCTAGGTTTTTTTTTTTTTTTTCTTCGCTGGGTTCAGTCTTCAGTTCTAGGTTTTTTTTTTTTTTTTTTCACTAGGAAGTGAGTGACGGTGCCAAAAATGAGTGTGGTATTTTAAAGTGATGAGTGATGAGTGATAAGTGATGAGTGATAAGAGATAAGTGACGGAAATTAAGTGACAAAAAAATTGATCCAAACAGCCCCTTATCTTCCTCGTGAAGTTTCGGCCTCTCCATCCCTATCAGCCTTTCTCACCTTTCTCCTTTTCTTCTCTAATGGCGTCATCCCTCAAATCTCTCACCATCTCGATCTATCCTTTGTGATCTAGATCTACCTGTTATGGCAAAGGATACAGTAGATACAATAGATACAATTACTTCACAAGCTGCCAAAATCAGCTGGCTTAAAAGTAAAATCAGTCTAGAGGTGGTCCCATTGTCCAAAGAAAACTCCAAAAAGCTTCTTATTGCTAAGATCTTATCCAACAAGGCTTTCCCAAAAACTTTAGTCAAAGATATCCTGGTGAAAGCGTGGAATGTATTAAATGATATAGATGTTTCTCTAGTAGACAAGAATATTTTTATGTTCTCCTTTAAGCATGAGGCAAATATGAGGCGTGCTTGGGACAGAAGACCCTAGACAATAAAAGGGGAACATTTAATCCTAAAGCATTTCGACTCTGATATTAGTGTATTAGAAGTGTATTTTTCAACCACAGAATTTTAGGTTCAAATCCATGGCCTTCCTCTCAACAAACGAAGTGAAGAAAATGTTCTTAAAATTGGTAGCATGGTGGGTACAGCCTTGGAAACAGACTTTGTGGGCCCAGGATCAAAGATATGGAAAAGAAGTGTTAGAGTTCGAGTGGAAATGGATATTAGCTGCCCTCTGGTCCTTGGCTTTCCCTTAGAAAGAGAACAACTTCTGGACCTTTGGATCCCTTCCAAATTTGAAAAACGTTTTTGTTTTGGATGTGGAATGTTGGGTCATGACCAAAGTGATTGCCAAGATAAGGGGGTTCAGACCCTCCTAAAAGAAGGGGTCAATTTTTGTTTCTTTGGCAGATGGCTTCGAGCAGATAATGATGAATTTCAACTGGGCATCAACTTGGAAACACTCATCAACCTAGACATGGAGAAATATTCTAAAGGTAATTGGATACAGATGAAAGGCACACCACCAGTTTCGAATTCTTGTGTAACTCACGGCCAACCCGACTGGATTCAATCCGCCATGGATTCAATCCGTCATGGATTCTTGGGATGCAATGATTACCAGAGAAGAGCTAGGCATAAGAGATGAGCCAATGGAGGTCCTTGAGCAGTGTGAGAGATGGAGACCCTACAGTAGATTGATGGGACCTGTTTGGAAAAGGCTACTATAGACCTGACAAAATCCCCGATATGTCTCAACCCTTGTTCCAATCTAATTACTTCCCAACTCCAATCTGACTCAAATTCCATCCCCCTCTCCCCTGTACGCCCATCCAAGATTGCACAGGCTGGACCATCCTCCCCAAAACCCAAAATCATAAAAAAAATAATAATAATAATAATAAAAAAGCCCATATCCCAGCATACAAACAAAAAGAACCCACTTAGCCCACTAATAGGTTACAAAAGAAAGACCAACCAATATAGCCCATCAGATTCCCCACAAACCTCTCCTAAAACACAAAAACACATTCACACAAATACAACTCCACTTCTCTCACCTAGACACTCTAGCCCTCACAGAATAAAATCACTTAAGGCCCAAGTTAGAGTGTTACACAAGCCATAAGTTTCAAGCAGAACAAAGATGTTTCTCCTAAATCCATTAATTCCAATCCTGAGTGTTCACCATGCAATTCTACGGTGGCCGAGGAGGCGGGCCTTATCATGCCCCCCACCTCGCCATGAGGACCATAGAGTGGAACTATCGGGGTGTTGGTAGAGCCCCGACAATTAGAGCTCTTAAGGAGCTAATTCATGAGTCAAATCCAGATATAGTTTTCCTCTCCGAAACCAAAATAAAATCTGAAAGGATAAATAATATTTGTGATAGACTGAAGTTTGTAGATTCTTAGTGTGTTGATGCTTATGGGTTATCTGGGGGTCTTGCACTGTTTTGGAGATCGGGTGTTGATCTTGAAGTGGTTTTTTCAAATAAAAATATGATAGTGGCGCTGGTATATTCAGACTACCTTGAAGCTCCATGGCTTCTTTTTGCTATTTATGGTCCAAACCAAAGATCCAAAAAAGGAAAATTCTGCGAAATGTTGGAGAATATGGTATCCTTCTTCTCTGGGCCTTAGGTAGTAATTGGAGATCTAAATTGCATCAAGAGAGTGAAAGAGAAACGTGGTGGATGTGCAGTGGCTGAAAGTTCAGTTAATCACCTCAGAGATTTCGTGTCCAATATAGGTGCTATTGATTTGGGATTTATTGGTCCATCCTTTACTTGGTCAAACAAGAGAGAAGGCTTGGCTAATATAAAAGAAAGGTTGGACTAATGTTTATGTGACCAGGAGTGGCAATCTTTATTTCCCAAAGCAGGGGTCAGACACTTGTGTAATTCTAACTCGGATCATAACCTGATTATGCTTGATACAATATTGGAATCTGATGTTTTATCTTGGCCATTTCGTTTTGAAGCAACATGGACTAGGAAAAATGAAAGTAGATCGATTGTGGAAAATGCTTGGCAAATTTGGGCTGAAGGCTCTCAAGGCTTTAAGTTAGTCAAAAAGCTGTCTGTGACTTGCCAGGAGCTAAAATGCTGGAATAAAAACACCTTTGGGAATTCAAAGGAAAAAATTAAAGGCCTCAAAGCCAAAATTGTTGAGATACAGCAGTCTGCCCCCACAAGAGAGAACTTGGAACTAGATTCCTCTCTAAATTTAAATCTTGATGAATGGCTAGCTAGGGAAGACATGAGATTACGACAGATATCTAGAGAATTGTGGGTTAAAGAGGGTGATCGTAATTCAAGGTTCTTCCATCTCTTAACCATAATTAGAAAATAAAGAAGTTGTATCTCAGAAATTAAGCTCGAGGATGGTTCTTGGATAAGAGACCGGGAGGAAATACAAAACTATTTCTTGGAAAAGTTTACCTCCCCTTTCTCATCTAGTCTCCCTCAATTCCCAGAAAACCTGGAGAACTTAATACAGCCCTGTGTTTTTGACCAGGAGAATTTGGAGTTGTGCAAAATTCCCACTAGAGAAGAGATAAAGAAGGTGATTTTTGGAATGAAATACCTCAACGCACCAAGTTCGGATGGCTTCTTAACCCTCTTCTACAAACATTATTGGGACACTATGGGTGATCAAGTGGTTCAAGCTACCCAAAGCTTCTTTCGACATGGCTGGCTTTTGAAAGATTTCCACAAAACCTTCATCTCTCTCATTCCTAAACAGAAAGGTGCTTGCAATTTCAATCATTTCTATCCTATTGGGTTGTGTAATGTGTGCTACAAAGTGATATCCAAGATTATAGTGAATAGACTAAGACCTCTTCTGAATAAAATGGTGGATCTGGCTCAAGTGGCCTTCGTGCCTAAGAGATGGATTAATGAAAATGCGGTCTTGGCCCATGGAATTGTTCACATTTTCAAATATATAGGGAAGAAGAAAGGTTTCCTAAAAATCAAGCTTGATTTCCAAAAGGCATACGACAAAATGGAATGGAATTTTTTTATGGTGGTATTAAAAGCTTTGGTTTCAGTAACAACTTTATTAATCTCATCCATTAGTGCCTCTCCACAGTTGAGTTCACTTTGCTTTTGAATGGAGGTCTTGGACCAAGTTTCTCTCCCTCTAGAGGGCTTAGGCAGGGAGGCCCCCCTGTCTCCATACTTATTTATCATAGGCAATGAGGTTCTCATAAGATTGAGAAACAGGGAAACATCTCACAAGAACTTAACCGGGGTTAAAGTTTCCAACACCGCCCCCCCCCCCCATCTCTAAGCTTTGCTATGCTGATGACATTCTATTGTTTTGCAAAGCTAAGTCATCCGAACTAGCCATTCTTAGAAACTGTTTGGAGAAATTTTGTTCTTGATCGAGCCAATCTATTAGTGTGGAAAAATCTGGCTGCTTCCTTTCCAAAGGTGTGAGCCCTCAATTTATGAATCAAGTTAAGTGTTGTTAGGGTCTCAATAGACTTCCACAAAGTACAACCTATTTTGGTGTTCCTCTCTTCCTATCAAAGAGCAAATCCCAAGATTTCAGATATGTTAAAGAGCAATTGGATAGTAACCTCAGCGGGTGGAAAAGTAAAAATCTATCTTGGTCTGGTAGAGCAACTTTGATTAAATCGGTGGCCCAAGCCATCCCAACGTATTCTATGTCGGCTATTCTTCTCGCTAAAGGTCTTTATGATCAATTAGATGCATTTGTGCACAGTTTGGCGGAGCCCAAAATTAAAGGCGGGTTCATATTGGACTCTGATGTCTTGGTCTTCTCTTTGTTGGCCACAAAAGGAGGGTGGCTTGGGTTTCAGAAAATTTTGGAATTTCAACCAAGCTCTCCTCTCCAAACTTGGCTGGTGGTTTCTTTCTAGAAATGATTGTCTTTGCATTAAGGTTTTGAGAGCAAAATACAAGTTTCGGGAAAATTGGCTAGCTCATTATCCTCCTAGCAATGCTTCCCCCTTTTGGAAGAGCATGATGGGCACAAAACACATTATTGCAAAGGTAGCTTGCCTTTTAGTAGGCAATGGGGATTCCATTAGAACATGGTCAGACCTGTGGATTCCTGATCTCCCTAACTTCACCCCTACCCCTAAAGTTGATGCTAATTCGGATATTGCTTTGGTAGTTTCTCAGCTCTTTACTCCAAACCGAAGCAGCTGGGATATTTCAAAGCTGAGATTGTTGTTTGAGGAGCATGTCGTTGATCTGATTCCAAAAATTCACATTCTTAGTTGTCCCCTGGAAGATAGTTTGTCTTGGACTGCAACAAACTCCAGATTTTTTTTTCTATCAAGTCCGGTTATTGGCTTTGTAAGGATGGCCCTCCTCCCTCGAATTCAGACTACATTAGAGGTCAGATTTGGAGATCCAAAATTCATGAGCACCTTAAGATGCATTTATGGAGAATTGTTGCCAATGTTTTGCCTACCAAGGAAGTAATAAGTATGTTTAATGAGAATGTGGATGGGAGCTGCCCTTTGTGTAATTCGGATTTGGAAACATCCCTCCACCTGTTCACGGTCTGCCCTTTTGCTAAATCCTTGTGGTTCCAAAGCCATTGGGGTGTGAGAATAGATTCTTTGGCTTTTGGGTCGATATCTAATTTTGTCGACTTCCTCGTCTCCCCCTGTTTTGGTTAATTAGTGTTTGGGCCAAATAGAAGATTTTTTGTTGTATGGAGCCATCCTTTGTGACATGGATTGGAATAGTGGAATCAGGCCATATTTGAAGACAGCACTCTCAATATTGATGGGGTTTCTACTAAAATCTCATGTATCTTCTCTAAGCTCAAAAACTCCAATGCCTCTAACACTAGACAGCAGGTTCCTTCCTCTATTCAGACTTGGATGCTCCCCCAGGTTTGTCTTTTAAAATTAATGTTGATGCTGCTGTGGGGTCTTGCTTCTTTTCTATAGCTGCGGTGGCAAGGGACCGGAGAGGGAAGTTGGTGTTCGCTAGTACTATGAAAGTGAACACCAACCTCCCTCTCCTGGAGGAAGCTAAGGCCATTAAGTAGGCCCTCGCTTTAGTTCCTACCCTGGGTAATGAATGCAGCATAGTGGAATCAGACTGCCAGTATTGTGTGTAGCTGCTCAATAATTTGGCTAAGCCCCCCCCCCCCCCATGGAGGTTTAGGTCCTTGTGCTCTAATTTGAGAAATGTGTTGTCTGGTTCTAATAAGGTTTTTGTGAATTGGGTGCCTAGGTTGTGTAATGCTACAGCCCACTCCTTAGCAAAATGGTCTCTTTCTTGTAATTTTTTTGGCCTTTTTTATTTTAGGAATTACCCTGTTTGGTTCTCTTCCATCATTTTGGAGGAGTCCAGTAAGGTTATGTAGTTTGGTTTCATCTTCTTAATAAAGTTTCTGGTTCATCAAAAAAAAAAAAAAAAAAAAAAAAAAGACACTTCACGCAGCTGTGAATGTGTTTTGTGTTTAATTGGGTATATGTTTTTGGGTTTAGTGTTTACATCTTCCACCTTGACTAGGGATCTTTATCATCATTAATCATAAGTTTTTCTTATTCATTTTAACTTCATTTGGACCTGATCCCTAAAAAAGTATGCATGCAATCTGCCAAATGTCTGGTGCTAATTATGCACATCACCTTAGCTTAGAATTAACCATAGGCTTAAAATAGAAATATTTGACTTTTTAATCAATCAAAAGATCTCATAGCTGTAATTAAAAGTCACAAAACATCATGAAAACATAAAAATATTCACTTGTCTAGTTTTAAACATATCCACACTAGAGGCATTCTCCCATTTGTTCTATCTACAAGCACAAATCCCATGGCACATACAAAATTCAACATGAACAAACTTCATAACACACAAAATTGTGTACGAACAAAAATTCTTGTATATTCAAGGATAAGACAAGCCTGCCCTCAAAAATAACAATCAAATAAAATTTTGGACCCAAAGCCCACCTTCCCTAAAGATAAAAATACAGAAATTTAACATAAAAAAAAAAAAATCAAAACACGCAAAATTGTGCATGAACAAAATTTCTATGCAAACAAAAATTTCTACACATTCAAAGATAAGACACTCCAATCAAAGTATACCCCAAAAAATAACAACCAAACAAAATTTTGATACCAAAGCCCACCTTTCCAAAGATAACTCTTAACAAAAAATTTGCATCGTATGCCTAACTTCAAAGCAAACCTATTTTCAAGTATCATTATTAATTCTTAGGCCCAAAAGTCCAAAGTTTTTCCAAACAATCAAATCTTGGTCTAAGGACCCATTCTCTTAACCATATAAGAGCATCCACATCAATGGGTGCATAGTCTTCTAAAATACAAAAATCTCTTTATTTTACACATTTTGGCCAAAAAAAACACCCACATCAGTGGGTGTAAAAGTGTGTATTTATACACAATTGCTACAGTAATCATGCATATATGCACGGCAACTGTAGCCCTTGTATTTGATATTTTATTATTTTTTCTCTCTCCACCTCTCTCTCTTTTTCTCTCTGGTTTGACTCTCCACCTCATTCGAGTTCCCTCTCTTTCCCAACGATCACAACAACTCAACAAAGAAGAAGAAGACAATTTTTCAACCATCAACTCAGCACAACCCAACTATCACCACCGCAACCCAGACCTACCAAAAAACCCATTCCAAATCCAAACCAATATCAATAAAAACTAAATCCAACGGAAAACCCATAAGAAAAATCCAACAGAAACCCACATGAAAAACCTAATGGAAATTAGTTAGATCTGCCACCAGATCTACTTTGTTGCTACTGCCGCCGCATCTGCCTTGCTGCCATCGCCAGATCCAACCCAAATGGACTTCGATTGACATGGGTTTGTGTTGAAGTGAAAATTTTTGGTTTGTTTATGGAGTTTTCTGGTTTGTTAATGGGGTTTTTCGGTGAAGAAATGGGTGAAAGAAGAAAACTTGACCGGTGAAGAAAGATGAGAGAAAGAAGAAAAAGAAAGAAAACTCACCATGAGAGAGAGAGAGAGAGAGAGAGAGAGAGAATAGTGTTCAAAAAAGAAAAGTGAGAAAGTGGGTTTGACTAGAAGGTTGTTGAAATAATAAAAAAAGAATATAATATGATTATTTAAAGAAAATAGTGTGTATAATAGATAAATTGATGTAGGTGTTTTGGATAAGTGGATGTGTAAAATAGAAAAAATAGGTTTTAGATGTGTAAATTTACAAAATTTCTGCATCCACTAATGTGGATGCTCTAAGTATTTAGATACTAGGCTCCAAGACTCAAAAGGTTTTCACAAAAAAGGAAAACCTTGGGCCTAAGAGCCCAATGACCTTTCTCCAATAATATATTCTATCAAAGATTGGTCCAAAAAGTCCAAAAACCTTTTTCAAGTGATAGGTCACTTTTGAAATTTGGGCGTGAAAGCCCAAAATCATTCACAAATAAAGAAGTCCTTCAAAATTTATAATCTAAATACTCAAAGTTTTATAAAATATCAAAATTTTCCGAATTAAGGCAAAAGCCCAAAAAGTATTTCCAAAATGTGCCCTAAAGGCAAGATTTTCAAAAATGTCCCACAACCAAATTTTGAGAGAAAGACATATCCCTTTCACAATCATACAATTTCAAATGCCCCAATTTCAAAATTCCTCACAATCAAATCAAGTGTCATCACAAGCCATACATAGGTTTTTAAAAGAAAACCTCTGATGTTGGTTATTCTGTTTCAAAATGAAATAGAGAAAATACCTTAAATCATCATAAAAACTCATTCTCACATTCAATTCATATCACACTCTTTATTAAAAAAAATCATGTCACACTCATTTTCAAAATTTGTCTCCAAAATTCATTTACTTCAAGAGGTAAAATTTAACTTAAGTGGTTATAAAACCTCATTCTCACTTTCAATCTCACCTTCAAGTCGATCCAACATATATGAAATCCAATTTCCAGCATTTAACACATGACACCTTCTACCAAGATCATACACCACCATGTCTGTGGTGCCTGTAAAAGAATCAGAAAGTCAATTTTTTTAACATGTCAAAACATATGAAATAAGATAACATTAGATGGGACACAAATAAGCAAAAGCTAAACTTCAAATATAGAAATTTGTTTAGAACTCAAACACTCAAAACAAATGACAAAGAAAAACTTAACTTACGCATCAGGTATATATGAGCTCAATGACTTTTCTATATTTCAATATTATTTTAATTTATATTTTTACATAAGATATTTAATCAATTCAAACATATCACATTTACTTTTCATATATTATTTTAAAAATCCTAAAGGGATAGGATAAAATTAATAACCTTTCTATATACAATATTTAATAAAAATATCATAAACATAAATATAAACATATACATATACATATACATTAAATTTTTATAGGCTAAATTAAAACTATACCCTCTAAACTGCCCAAAATTCAATTCATTTCTGTAACTTTGATTTTGTTAAATTTAATCCTTTAACTTTTAATTTTATTCAATTTCATTAGATGATCACCATTAAGCAACTAAGATGTTTTTTTTTTTTTTTTTAGAAAAATATTACACTAAAAACTTCATAAAATTAATTTAATTTTTTAAAATATAAGAAAATTATTAAATTCATAAAATTTATAAATATATATATATATAAAAATTGAAAAAAAAAAAAAAAACTCAATCCCAATTCAAAAATCCATACACAGAT
Organism: Castanopsis chinensis; assembly: GCA_032878915.1. Taxonomy (NCBI): domain Eukaryota; kingdom Viridiplantae; phylum Streptophyta; class Magnoliopsida; order Fagales; family Fagaceae; genus Castanopsis; species Castanopsis chinensis. The sequence continues at coordinate 9,027,289 of JAVQMG010000131.1, forward strand.
TTTAATTGGGAATATGATGACATATTTCAATTGTTGGACCACTTGTAATACATTTACTACTATAATGTACAGGTGTATTTTAATTTGTAATACAATATATTCAGCTATGCACACTTGGATGGAGACCAATTGAAGTTAGCTCCTATGAGGCCATGACACTATAGTGTTGGTTTCTATTTTTTGGACTATATATTATATGCATTAATATCCTCCATGACGTGGGTGTGATATCAGATATGCTAAAGAGAAAATAAAAACTGTGGAGGAAGAACCTCAACCTCGATTTCCATCCTTTCATACGTGATGGCACTTTTTACCATGACCACTATGCATATGTTGCCTATAAAAAATAAAATCAAAATATGAACTTTTTAATATTTCAAAACAAGTACAAGTAAGATAACAATATATATAATTGCTAATCTTTTGTTAGAAACCAAGTTCTTAAAGAAAATTTGTCAAAAATGAATGCAAGAGTTCAGAATAGCCGCATCATAACTTCTTTTTTCTTACGTTTATTTTCTAGTGCTAATGCTATGGACGAAAACCCAAATTACGATGAAATCATAAAAATAATCTTTTTTAACGTTTTGGGTTGCGCTATAGTGTCATCCATTCTTGACAGCATTGGCCGTAAAAAAGCTTTACTGTCTGTTGATATCCCGTTCTTCGCATCTCTGGTTAGTGAATTTCTAAAATATGAAGAGGTTGGAAAAAGGTGCAATAAGCATTTCAATTGGAATATCAAGGACGACAACTCCTCTCCATATATTAAAAGGGGAAGTGCAAATACGTATGCATGCTCATATGTGATTTATCCATAACGCTAGGGTGAATTACCTGATCATCCTCTCCTTGAACAGGATGCATCATTTTTTTTTCAGCTTTGGATTCATCATTTTGCATTTGTGATTGCAATTTACACGAGCGAGACAATTCCTTTCCTTTTGAAAAAGGGAAAGATGATACAAGCCCGAAAAGAGGCAAAAATCTTTCTCAAAAAGGACGATATAGGAAAAAATATTATATATATATATATATATATACACATACATTTAGAGAACATAAATAAGCAAAATACGATCTTCAAATTTAGAATTTTTTTTGAGTATAATATTTAATAAAAAATTCTTAAACATAATATAAACATATCCATACACATTAAATATTTTAGGCTAAATTAAAATTACTCCCTCAAAATTTGCCCAAGATTCAATCCATTTATATAAATTCAATTTCGTTTAATTTAGTCCTTTACTCCTAAAACAACGTATTTTTGTTTTATTTTTCTTTTTTAATTTCCTACACTGGAAAAATTCATAAAATTTTTAATGCTTAAAGAAATTCATAAAATAACCAAAAAAAAATGAAATATAAGTTAAGAAAAAACATACACTCCATAAATGGAAACTAATATGGCTAAATATTAAAAAAAAAAAATAAAGTAACAACTCACACACTTAATTATTTGTAAATCTCTATTGAATTTAATACATAATTTCTAACACACACACACACACATATATATATATATATATATAAGTTGGCTCTATACACAATTGAGGAGGTTCAAGAATAAATTAATTACAATTTTTTAAGATTTATTATAATAAACAATGAATTACTAATTCTTCTATCAAGAAAACTAAAAGGATGAAATAAGGAACCTATAAAATATTCTCATGAATACCACTAATACTTTAAGTATGAATTTAAATTACAGTCCATAATTGGAAAGTTATATGGATAAAAATAAAAGTAGAAACTTACACATTATTATTTGTAAATCGCTATTGAATTCAAAATATAATTTCCAACATAAACATATATTTATACATATATTTAAATGAATCATATTCTCATTTGAAAAGAAGTTTTATGATGTTGAACATCAATCAGAGATTAAAGACAAAATGTTTTACGTTTGTACTCATTAGTGTTGCACGTATGGGTGGAAATATGGGGGTGTTGGTAGGGGTATTTGAACAACAGTTTTCGTTATTTAAACAATACAACACGTATTTTCATAATACTTTTTTACCCACATGTATTTTCACAATACTTAAACAATGTTACTAAAACAACATTATCAAACGAGCTCTATATTTTAAATAGTTTTGAAAATATGTTTGTACTCATTATTATTGTATTTATGATGATTATTGGTGGAAGTTATTGTTGCGTATATGATGATTATAGAAGGAAGTGGTGACATTGACAAAAACCTCATATTTATATCTTAAATAAGATTTCAAGGCAAAGATATGGCTGTTAATTTTTCCTATGATTATTTCTTAGCATAAAGCCACATGTAGTGCTAAAAAAATGACACAAATGACTTGGTAGGCATAACATGAGTAAGTTTGGTAATCACGACATGTGTTTTGGCAAAAATGCCATTGAAATACACTTGTCACATTGCATGGAAGATGGAGTAGTTAATTCCCACCAATAACCATCCCCTCCCAAGTTTTGTGGGGTAGTTATGGGTTGGAGAAAACTTTCATCCATGCCTTCTAAAGGAGGCTTTGGCGAGAAGAAGACACAGCTAAACATGTCAAAGAGACGAGAACTTCTTCAAGGGTGTGGCGGGCCTTTTTTGAGATTGTGTGTTGGGCTACCTCCTACCACACTATGGCCCAAAGGTTTCTTGTAGGAGAGTCAGGACCGGTCCGATTGCAACTCACCTCAAACCAGCTTGTGTGCAAGCTAAAGCCCCTTTGTTGAAATTTTGGTCACATGCCTATGGCAAAAGGAAACAATTACAAGAAAATTATGGCAGAGAAGTATAATATAATAACATTAAAGGAAATGTGCTTACTGTTAGCCAAGACGAGCCAAGAATTCCCAATTAAAATAAAGAAAAGAGCAGTACAACAATAGAAAACACGTTATAAATAAAATAGCAATGATGAAAAAAGAGATAACGCAAATGCTTAATGTGTACGACCCTTTTTTGGACGGTGCCCAGGCCCAAGTAAAAGCAAGGACCCCGGGCCTTTTAGTTGTTATTTTAAAGGACTAGACTTGGTTCACCGTAGCTAAATGGGCTGATTACGAACCAGATGGTGCATAGAGCAAGAATCCTACAACACATACATGCTAGCAAACCAAAAATATATGCATTGAAAAGCAAGAAACAATAAAGGCGCAATGTGATAGAAAGATACAAAATAAATGTTAAGGGTCCTTATAATAATGTGAAATATTTCTTTACTTTCTCAGTTGTGTAATATATTACGCTCACTAGGATGTGTTACAAAGTCCAAATAAGTTCAAAAATTACAAACTTAGACGACTCTTCAAGCCTCTAAGACTTGTAAAGTTTAAATCCCTTTGGATTCAAGTGTGTTCTTTAGTGGCTGTTTAAGGATACCAGGTGGTATTTCCCTTTCTTTTCTTACTTTCTTCGAGTTCTAACGGAGTTTTCTCAATGATTCTACTCTAATTCACTGTTGCTGAATGCCCTTCGTTGTTGGCTGTTTCCCCTTTTTATAGTGTCATCCTAGGGTTCCCAATGTACCACTGATTTTCTCCATTTGCTCCCTTGGGTACCAAAACCAATGTTGTGTTAGGAACATTGGTGGCTGGCCCCTTCTTCATTTCTTATTATCTTTTTCTTTTAGAGTTTCTTCCTCAAAAGTCTCCTGCCACCTTTCGGTTTTGGTATGTCTTGAAAGGCTAACCTTGGGTTTTTCTCCTTTCAAGGCTTCTAATTCCCACCTTTTCAGACTTAGCTTTTAGCTGCCCTTCCCTTTGTCATTTTTCCTAAGTGAGTTGATTCCTTCCTGCCAGTTTGAAAGTTTCCCAGCCACTTCCCTTCATGATCCTTCTTTCTAGGTTCCCTAAGGTACCAGCCCCTTGTTCATGGATTGTTGGTTCCCAAGCTTTCTGATTCCTTTCTGCATCATTGGGTGGCTGGTAGGGACATATCTGTTCTCGTTCCTTTTGTTTCTTGGCATCCCCTTTAAATTATCTTAATCCAATCCTAGCTTTGTCGCACGTCTTCAAGATCCTAAGAGTCTGGCAGTCCCCAAGTATCCCGACCTAATTCTTACCACTGCGCTCCCTAGCGATTTTTTGACCTTGACGAGTTAGGCTTTTCTTCTCCCCTTTGATTCATGAGTTCTAAAGCCTACCCATTCGCAGGTTTGGGTTCCTCCTAAAACCCTTAATGGATTTGGGCTTACCATCTGTTTTGTTTATTGCAGGCTCAAGTATTTTATTTTTTTTATGGAGTTCAACTCTCTATGCCATTCTGGGGCCTTGGTGCAACATTGGGCTTTTTAGACCTCAACACTTAATCGATAAAATCAAATAGGATATGGTTAGTCTGCCCTGCTTAGTTGCATTACAAGGCTAAGACCAGGAAGGGAACCATTCCTCAATGTGAATAACCTCACAAGAAGGACTTGCTGTGGAAATTACCCACTTTGAGAGAATGAGCCTAAATGGCTTATGCCCAAAAATCCTTAACCCTTAATAGAGGGTAGGATTTTAAAGGGAGAAAAGGGATTAGTCTATTGGTGCATGCCTGCCATCCTACTCTCTCTATTTTTCTTTCTAACTCTCTTTTTTTTTTCTAAGTTTTGCTCTTCTATTTATCACTCTACTCTTTCTTTTTACTTCCGTGTTCTTGTTCTTCTTGTGGTTTTTGTTGTTGTTGTGATGATGATCTACTGTGCACGGTAGAGGCTTCTTTTATACTACCTATCATGGTTGGTTTTTTACCATTTCACCCCTTAACCACTTTTTCCTATGTGTGGGTGTCCTTCCAGACCACCCATTAGTTTGTCAGCTGTCCAACCACCACCACTTACCTATGCTAGCCGTGCCACATCTCATTACCATACAAAGAAATCTTATTTTGTTTGCTTGTTCATCGTGGTATTCTCATCCGGATAAAGGTGGACATTCTCTCTCACTATCCCTCATGAAATGCATCTAGTGATTCCAACTCATCTTTTTCTTTTTTGGGTGGTATGTCATCTCAACATGACATTTCCCTCAAAAGAGTTTAAGCGGGAACAACAGAATAGGCTCCCCACCACCAAATCATAGCCTCTCTTACCTCTGACCCATGACCTACCACTCCTGTATTGGCTAGATACAGGTTGGTGGTGCCTAAGCCTTATGCATGCTCCACTTTCATGTGTGTCCATGGCTTGTCTGCTGCTCATGCGTTTTCCATGACCTAAAGGCCCGTTTGTGCATTCTACTACTTATTCTTGAACTCTTGTGGAGTGAATGGGTCTTTGAGCCTTTGTTCTTTATAACTTGCTTCCTTCCTGAGTTGGGTCTTGCTTGATTGTGGGCTTTTCTTTCTTTAACCCATTCTTTGCTCCTTTCGTAGGCCTGCTAGCGCTTCTGCCATGCCATTCTGTTATTCCTGCCATGGTATTATTTAATCCCTGCTTGCTGGGCTTCTTTTAGGCCTGTTGTATGCTTTTCTTTTACTTAATTCTAGTAGCCCAGTATTATCATTGGGCTAGCATTCATGCTATTTCGGGCTTTTCTTGACCCATTCCATTCTTTACGGGCTTCCTTGGCCCATTTCCTCCTTTTTAGGTATCCTCGGCCCATTCTACTTCTACATTCCCACGGGCCTTTGCTAAGTCTTTTGGATTTCCCCAGCCCAATTACCACATCCTTTACTTTTGGGCTTCATGGGCTTTCCATCAACTCCTTACTCACTTAATTCATTACTTTAGGCCTTCTTTGGCCCATTCTTGCTTGCTTTTTATCTCACATAATGCCCATGGATTTACTACTTCTTTCTCTAGGCTCCTTTAGACCCGCTTGCTTCCTTTGAGGCTCATTTATTATTTTCTAGGTCTATGATCCATTATTCCTCCCATTCAAACGTAATGACCTTTTTCTCAATTTACTAACTCTTTTCCTCCCATATTATTGGGCTTCTTCTTGCTATTGGACCTTTTTGCCAAAGTGAGCATCAACAAAGGGAACATACCTTTTTAGACATAGGGTAGTCTTCCAATTAGATTATTTCTTATAGGAAATTTAGTGATCTTCAATCAATTTCAAGTAAGCCTTCGTAAATTAGTAATCTTTGTAGACGACTAAATTCCTCGGTTCGAAATAAATCGAACAAAGTAAAATAGTTCCGCAAATACGAATTTGTATTGATGAAAGTATGTGGTACAATTCTCTGTGATTACAAGGATTGATCCTCTAATTCGATCTCCTTAAAAGATTTGTGATGTGGTTGTGATTTGAACACAAAGTATCCTTCAATTTAGCTGAAAGATGGATCGAAGATCTTTGAAACAGAATTACAATGAATTTCTAGCTGTGAACTTGTTAGAAATCCTTTGTTCTTCAAGTTCTTCGTGTTCTTCGCGTGTTCTTCGTGTGTTCTTCGTCTTCAAAGGTTTGTGGTGGAAGCTTTTCGGGGCTTTAGAGGCTTGAATCCGTTGAGCTTCGTTGATTTGTGGTTTAGAAGGTTTTTGGAGGCTTTTGAGCTTGATTCCAATGACCTTTGAGATCTAGGATGATGATTTGGGTGATTTGGCTTTGAATGAGATCTAGGATGATGATTTGGGTGATTTGGCTTTGAATGAGATCTAGGATGATGATTTGGGTGATTTGGCTTTGTTGTTGTTTGTGCTCTAGATGGCTTGATGTCCTCAAATGCCTTAGGAAGGCTTCTATTTATAGGAGTTTGGAGGTAGGTAGTGAGAGTTTGGAGGTAGGTGAGAGTTTGGAGGTAGGTGAGTGACATGTGGCGAAACCTGATTGGTGACACATGTCACAGCTTGATTGGTCCGCTTGCATCATCGCTTACACAGTCGGATTGCTTGAGTCATCGCTTACACAGCCGGACTCGCTTGCATCATCGCTTACACAGTCGGATTGCTTGAGTCATCGCTTACACAGCCGGACTCGCTTGCATCATCGCTTACACAGTCGGATTTGCTTGCATCATCGCTTACACGCGCCTCCATGTGATTAGTATTTTGCATGTTTTTCCTGTATGAAATTTAGCAAATTTTCAGTAGCAGTATATAATGCTTTGTAATTAGCCATACCTTGCGGACTTGGTGGCATGACGTGTCAGCTTGTGATAGGCCGGGAATTTTTCCTCTCTACAAATGCCCCCTCGAGACTTGTTCGCGCACACAGTTTCTGAGTGTGGGGAGTGAATGAGTCTCGAAAAGAATGAATTTGGTACTTGACTTTTTAAATGTAACGGTTGGAGGTGGTGGAACTTTTAGCAGGATGCAAATGTAGTGGTTGGTGGAGCTTTATTTCAGATGAGTAAGCCCACTCACATGAAAGGCTTTGATGAGACCGAGAAGGGGTCTGCAAGTATTTGAATGTGCTTGCCTAACTAAGCCTTCTCAGCAGAGATTAAGTCGAAGTAATTTCAAAAGAGTGTTTCATGATACTTAAAGGGGGTTGAAGATGGAGAAGAAGTGAGGATGTTGGCTGGGTACAGCATGCGGAACTGTGGGGTTGGCCTCCCATTTTTAAAACCTTCTGGTGAAGTTATATCCGAAGGATATTCTTTGGACCATGAAGAGATCATGTGGGAAAGTGATTGAATGTGCTTGTGTTATCGCATCACTCAGGTTAAGTTGAGGTAATTTCAGAATGGATTTTGCGTCTGGTGGTGGTGATGTCAAAGAAGATGGAGACGAAGCGAAGTGGATGGGTGAAACACAGACACCATGACGCTGGCCCTATACGTTGGGATCCCTTTGGTGTAGATGTTTCTGGGAAGTACACCTTGGGCTCCAGGACTGACTGTATGTTGCATGGGGTCCGGCAGCAAGTCGTTGAATGCGCCTGTGTAACGGGACCATGCTGACAGACATTAAGTTGAAGTAATTTCAGAAGTATATCTTCTGAAATTCTTCAAGCTTGTTTTAAGTTGGAGTAATTCCAGAAAGTGTGTTTTGAGGTACCAGCAACAAAGACCTTTGGGCCACATGTTGGTGGAAACATGGAATAAGTCATTGGCAACCACTTACCAGCAGCAAAGGCTGATCTCTGATAAGCTAGTATCTTGGAGGTCATCGCAAGTGTTGGATGGGAGACAATTTGTAAGGTATCCCAACACCCTTTATCACCTTCACTTGATGCGGCTTGTTGGAAAAGCACAAAAAAATGAAAGGTGGAATTAACTTGCGATGCTGGTTTTAGAAACAGGCCAAGTTGGTGCTTGCTCCGAACTGCTGCTTCGGATGGGAGAGCAAACAGTTGAAGAGAAGCTATGAGAGCCCTGATCTTGGGAACAGGTGCCTCTGCTGGACTTAGATTTCTTGGCCAGCCAAGCCCAAGGAAACATGAAACCAAAATGCAGACCTTGTTATGAATAACTTTATGAACAAATGTGGTCGTTAAGTGAGGAAACAAAATTTGTTTGGACTCTAAAACAATGATAATGTTGTGAGAAGGGTTTTTACTGAACCATGAGAGGGTTGATTTCAAACTGATTATGAAGCGATTTTGGTTGCTAGGCATTGAGAATGATGAGGCCATAGTGAGAAATGGCTGCGAGAAGGAGGAATTGAAAATCTGAAAGAAGCAAATCTTCATTTCATGATTCTGCGTGTTTTTCCTCATGAGCCTTCAATAAAGTCGACCCTTCTATTTATAGCGGAGAGGCGAAGAATGGTAGTTGGGTAATTGAGACTGACGGACGAAAATTTTTGGTGAGAATGGTGGATTAGACCGGTAGGCACCGAATGAGAACGGTCGGTTGGAGACTGGTAGGCACCGAATGGGAACGGTAGATATCGAACGGAAATGGTAGACTGGAGTAGTGACCCAATGCAATTTCAAGTTTGAGATGAAGAAATGGATCCCAAAATTGGAATGTACTCGAAAAATTGAGTGGGACAGGTCCGTCTTGAAATTTTTAACTTTTTTTTTTTTGTCAAAATTTGTGCAGTAGTCAACTTTTTTTGGAAATTGGACTATTTGCCATGGCTTCAAGATGCTCCCATCAAGACTTTGAGGATTCAAAGAGGTGTCAACAAAACCTTGAAGATGCGAGAAGAATGTCGTCAAGACTTCAAATATGTCAAAATATGCCCATAGAGGAGAGATGATGCAAAACATGCTTCATAAACGTTGGGGAATGTCCATAGAAGACGGGGAATGCCATGCAGACTTTATGTAGTCTCCATCTTTGAGCACAACGATCTTCGATCATTCTATTGAGCAGTTGTTTGTCTTTAAGCAATGCCTTGCCAACCAAAGGGACCTTAAAAGCATATTGATGACCGTTGGGAAACTCTTCAAGCTAGACTAGCAAGCTTTATTCTTTTCATGTGACTGAACTTAGTAAAAAAAATACTAAGCTGCCTACGTACCCCGGAGAGGGATCAAGTCATTACGTAGTTCAATTGATTTTTTTTTTTTTTTTAGTTACAAAAAAGGAGGGCTCATGTGTGTAATCCTTGCCCCACGCCCCACGGCATTCCATGGGTACCAATTGCGCAATAGTGGGTTCACCACTAATCGAACCCGAGACTTCTTGAGGGCGACATGGGCATCCAACCACTACGCCACACTCACAAATGGTGACATAGAATGGGATTTATTTCTCTTTATTTGTACGCTTTCAAAGGTAATGGGAAGACATCATGTACCCTTGTAGCGTTGCAGTGGGCAGTTTAAACTCTTACCGAGGAGCAAGCCTTGATTTTCAAGCATAGAAGCGTTTAAGGAACTTCCCATTGATGGGGCCGATCCTTACACCCTCTTGATCAATCAACTTGTAAGCTCCATTGGTGTAGACTTCTTGCACAACATAAGGTCCATCCCATTTTGAAGTGAACTTATTGCCCGTACGATGAGTTGTGATGATAGGTCTTCGAACGGCGAGTACTAAGTCACCAACTTGGAATGATCGTGGTTTAACTCTTTTATTGAATGCACTCGAAAGACGAGCTTGATAGCACTCAAGGCGTTGTTGAGCTTCGAGCCTTTTTTCATCAAGTGCTTCCAATTCTTGCAACCTAAGCTTGGCATTTTCTTCCTTGGTCAACTCTTCTTGAATGGCTATCCGTAATGATGGGATTTGGCATTCAAGGGGAAGGATGGCTTCCACTCCATAGACAAGAGAATATGGCGTTGCTTGAGTAGGCGTTCGAAATGTTGTTCGATATGCCCATAATGCTTCTCCGATTCTTTCATGCCAATCTCGCTTAGTCTTGGATACCACCTTCTTCAACAAATTGCCGAGCGTTTTGTTAAAGGCTTCAGCTAATCCATTTGCCGGGGCGTTGTACATGGAGGAGTTGTATTGTTTAAATGCAAACTTCTCGCATAGCTCTGTCATTAGCTTATTGTAGAATGGTTTGCCATTATCAGTTATGATATACCGAGGGACACCATACCGATAGATCAAGTGAGTTCGAATGAAGTTGACCACCGTTTCTTTCTTTACTTCCCTAAGGGGCACAGCTTCCGCCCATTTTGAGAAGTAATCAGTTGCAGCCAAGATGTACAAATGGCCACCGGATGATTTTGGTAATGGTCCTATCGCGTCAAGCCCCCATGCATCAAAAGGCCAAGAGGCGACAGTTGGATGTAAAGGTTCTGGCGGCTGGTGGATGAAGTTTGCATGGTACTGACAAGCTTCGCACTTTTTAGCATACTCCATGGAATCTTGCACCATCGTAGGCCAATAGTAACCCATTCGCTTGATTCTGTAGTGTAACTTAGGACCTGATTGATGTGCACCACATATTCCAGAATGAGCCTCTTCCAAGGCTTGTTTAGCCTCTTCTTCTTCTAAGCAACGGAGGAACAAACCGTCAAACGAACGGCGGAAGAGAGTTTCTTTATAGTATATGAATCGAGCAGCCCTTCGCCGAATTTCGGTTTTGTGGCGTATATCATCCGGGAGTCTTCCATGTTGAAGGTACTCAATGATCGCTTGTCGCCAATCCTCTTTTTCAACAAGGCATACAGAAATGACGTTGGCTTGTTCTTCTTCTTCTTTTCCAGCCACGAGAGGTACTACCCATCTTTGAGAAATAGCAACTTTGGCGGTCTCTTCTTGGGATAACGCCAAAGCGGTGGCCAAATTAGCTAAAGCATCAGCCTGTCTATTCTCCTTCCTTGGTATATGCTCCAATGTAATTGCCTCAAAATTTGCTAGCAACTTCTTCGCATATTTGCAATAGGGGACAAGGTCTTCTTTCTTGACATCATATTGCTCCAAGATTTGGTTGATAATTAATTTAGAATCTCCGAAGATTTCAAGTTGCGATATGCCCATCTCAATGGCCATTTGTAGGCCAATAATTAATGCTTGATATTCGGCCACGTTGTTGGAGCAAAGTTCGCTTAATGAGAACGAGTATAGAAGTATTTGTCGTTGTGGAGAGACAAACACTACACCTGCCCCCGCTCCTTCTCGACGTGCGGCTCCATCAAAGAACATCGTCCATGGTGGCATTATTTCGATATAAAATACGTCTTCATCCGGGAAATCATCGGAGAACTCCCAATCAGAAGGAACCAGGTGATCAGCTAAGAAATCTGCCAATGCTTGACCTTTGACGGCTTTTTGTGGAACATATGCAAGGCCATATTGTTGTAGCAAGACTGCCCATCGAGCTAGACGACCGGAAACCACTGGCCTGGAGAGGACATATTTGATTGGGTCTGCCCTTGCTATCAAATGGACCGTATATGCTTGCATGTAGTGCTTCAACTTGTCTATGGCAAAGAAAAGAGCAAGACATGTCTTTTCAATAGGAGAATAATTTAATTCGGCTCCATTGAGAGTTCGGCTCAAATAATAGAGGGCTCTTTCCTTCCCTTCCTCATTTTCTTGCGCCATAAGAGCACCTAGGGACTTTTCTTGTGCTGCAATGTACAACACTAAAGGCTTTCCGGGGATGGGAGCACCTAAAACTGGAGGATTAAGCAAGTATCTTTTGATGCTTGTAAAAGCGTTACTACAAGCTTCATCCCATTCGAAGTGCACATTCTTCTTCATCAGCCTATTGAAAGGTTGACATCGACCGGCCAAGTTTGAGATAAATCGCCGTATGTAGGCAAGTCTTCCCTGCAAGCCTCTAAGCTCTCGCAAAGTCTTAGGCTCCGGCATTTTCTGGATTGCTTCAATTTTGGACTGGTCAATTTCAATGCCACGATGTCTCACAATGAAACCAAGGAACTTCCCCGATGTTACGCCAAAAGCACATTTGAGGGGGTTCATTTTAAGTTGATACTTCCTCAAGCGGTTGAACACGGATCGTAGGTCTACCAGATGGTCTTCCCTCCTTTTTGTTTTAACCACTAGATCATCGACATAACACTCCACATATTTATGAAGTACATTATCAAAGATCTTTTGCATGGCCCGTTGATAAGTCGCACCCGCGTTCTTTAGTCCAAAAGGCATTACTTTGTAGCAGTAAATGCCCTTAGGAGTACGAAAAGCTGTAAGCTCTTCATCCTTGGGATTCATTCGAATTTGATTGTAACCCGAAGAGCCATCCATGAAAGATAAAGCTTCATGGCCGGTAGTGGCATCAACCATAACCTCAGTGATGGGCAATGGAAAATCATCCTTGGGACACGCATTGTTCAAGTCACGGAAGTCAATGCACACCCGAATTTGTCCATTCTTCTTTTTGACAGGGACGATGTTAGCGATCCATTCCGGGTATTGTACTTCACGAATGAAACCTGCCTCAATCAACTTATTGACCTCGGTTTCTATTTGAGGGATAAGCTCCGGCCGAAAGCGTCTTTGAGATTGTTTGACTGGGCGTACACCTTTCTTTATTGCCAAATGGTGTAGAGCGATACTTGGATCGAGTCCAGGCATTTCTTTGTAAGTCCAAGCAAACACATCTTTATATTCTACTAGGAGCTTGAAGTATCCTTCTTCTTCTTTAGGGGTAAGAAGTGCACTAATAAAAGTTGGCCGGGGCTCTTCAGCAGTTCCTAAATTGATTTCTTTAAGTTCATCAACTGTAGCTTGTCCTCCGTCCTCCAAAGCTGGAGGAGCTTCGTCGACCTCTCCGTCAGTTGCTTCAACATCTGAGAGTGTATCTTCTTCCACTGTAATATGAAATGAGGATGATACTTCTTCAATTTGCTTATTGTGGACAACTGATTGCCTTGTGTGTACAACTGTTCGCCTTTTGACTTTAAGAGACCCTTCGGTGTTGATGTCTAGGGCAGAGCTACGTTTCATGTGTGAAGGAATGCTACTACGGATCCCATCATTAGCTTCCTCCTCCACTTGAACCTCAAAATTTATGGAATTTTGAGGACGGCTATTAACAGGCCCTTTCATTGCCCCCAACCGATCAAAGATTGATCTACGAGCAAGAGTGTCGTGGTTTTGTGTCAAGCAAGTTGTATTTAACCTATCGAACACTGTGATTCATGACGATGGGGCATTGATGCGATCAAACACCGAGACATGCGAAGCAAAGTGATCTTTTCTTTGATTCGAACTTTTGCCGCCTTTCACTGTTATGTATTGAGAGCTTGAAGCATTGCTTGTTCTCTTGATCCATATCTGAGCCGGTTGTTCTGGAGTATAACCTAATCCGGTCTTTGGGACAGGAATTTCATGCCCTTCAAGCCGCATTTTCCTTTGTGTTTTACTGAGGCCATGCACGTTCTCTCCGGTGACTTCTGGGATTAGTTTCCCTAAGTTGCCTTGTTTTGAAGAATCGTAACCTGCTTTGGTTAAAAGACCATATGCCTTTGGGTCGAACCATCCTTTCATCCTTTCGCTTGACAGAACATCATGTTTTGTCAAACTTTGCGAAGACCTTACGAATCCATTTAACGGCTTTGAGGGCGAAGGATTTGTGAATGAAGTTAAAGGCATAACATGATTTTCCTTCAATACGGCTACATCCTCCATTGTGAGCTTTGTAGGAGGCTTTCCCTCATTTACTACTGATTGAGGGCATTCCGTGAACGGTGACTGTCCTTTCTTGCGGCGTGACAATGGTACGTAACGAAGAAATGGAGGACTGTCAGAAGGTATTGAGATTTTTGCTCCCACTGAATTACTGGTAGATCCACTAGAATGATTATTTCCACATTCTAGACCTTCTTTTGGGGATGAAGTATCCTTTCCACTGATGAATCTAACATGTTTCTTTTCATTTGGCTTGCTCTCTGTGGGCGGGATCTCAACTGGAAGAACTTCATTAGGAATGTCATCCTCTATGTAGAACTTCGCGTCCGCAAAGTGAGCTTCAGTCTCAGTAAAAGGTTTTAAGTCGGCATTGACCTTTTTCACTCCACCTTGAATGTACTTGAAACACTGATGAAACGTTGACGGCACTACTCCGTTTTCGTGGATCCATGGACGTCCCAACAACACGTTGTAGGTTGTCTTGGCATCAATAACATGGAACAACACATTGCTTGTCAATTCTCCAATGATTAGTTCCAGGCGTATCATACCAATCGCGCGTTGTCCTCCTTGGTTGAAACCTTGAATGACCAAACGACTATGCGATAATTCCTCCATAGTAAGACCAAGTCGTTTCATCGTCATTTTTGGTAGTATATTAACAGCTGAACCTCCATCAACGAGGATACGATCCATCTTTTGTTCACGTGCATAACCAGAGACATAAAGCGGACGATTGTGGGGCTTAGAGCCTAGCAACAGATCCTCATCAGTGAAAGTCATGTTTGGGGAGCATGCACAACATTCTTGGGTTTGTTGAAGCACGTTGGCATGAGGAACACTCATCTCCGGTTTTTCAAGAGCTTGGGTGATCACCTCCTTTGGTGAGGTGAGGGATTGTAAGGGTTCAACTTCATCATCTTGGGATTGGAGTTTTTCCAAAGTCTCACCTGACCCATCATGATCGATATCCTTCTCTTCATCATGAATTTCATAGCAAGAGCCTGTGTGAACGGCCTCTGCTGAGTTATTTCGAAAGAATCCTCTAGGGAAGAATTCTTCTAATGTGATGCGATTTCTAAGGTTTCGGGTTTGTGCCGAATCATTGTTCATTTTTGTGCCCAATCCTTTTTGCCTTTTGTTATTCCTTCCCCTTGATCGAAGTTGAATCAGGTTCCGTGCTCTTTTGGGCTCTTGGGTGACCAAGTGAAGAGGGAACTCTCGTCTTTTCTTCCATCTCTTACGAGTAACCATCGTCCAACCTTCCTCTTCATCCATTGTTGATCTTCTATCATCATTTGAGTTAAAGTCAAATGCTTCTTGTGAAAGCTGAACTTGAACTGGCTCCATAGAACCAAACTGGATGAGTGTGGTATTTGCCCCCAGCTTACTAGTTGGAGACATGCAACTACATGACTCGTAAACGAACGTCACAAGGTTTGACTCCACCACGCCATCGAAATCCAAGTCGATTTTCCTTTCTTTAGCTAACTTCATGATGAGTTCTTTAAGAACAAAGCATTTTTGGATTGGATGACTTATGATGCGATGATACTTACAATAGTTCGGGTCATCAACCTTCCCTATCTCTTCCGGTCGTTTACATTCCGGCAATTCAATTAATTTAAGCTTAAGGAGTTGTTCCAGCATTTCGGGCATATCAGTGTCTGGGAAAGGATACGTCTTTTGTTCCCATTCCTTGAGTGACGAGCGACGTGTCTCACGTCGTTGACTTCCTTCAGGCCTCTTTTCATTAGCCTTTGTCTTTCCGGTTGAAATTTTTACTGGGGCAGAGTTGATGTTCATTGAGTCTTTGACGTTACTTCTCGTATTCCTATCATTCTTCCTTACTTCCCTTCTTTCTTTCTTTTCCTCAGGTACAGGATGCTTCGTATTTCCATGGCTAGCAATGGTCAGCTCCATGTCATGTGCACGAGTCGCTAACTCTTCAAACGTTCGCGGCTTTATCCCTTGTAGGATGTAAAGAAGTCCCCAATGCATGCCTTGGATGCACATCTCTATAGCAGAAATTTCAGAAAGTCTATCCTTGCAATCCAAACTCAAAGAACGCCACCGATTGATATAGTCAACAACGGGCTCGTCTTTCCACTGTTTGGTATTGGTAAGCTCCATCATGCTTACTGTGCGTCGCGTGCTATAGAATCGGTCAAGAAACCCTCTTTCAAGTTGTTCCCAACTATCAATTGACTCGGGTTCTAAGTCCGTATACCAATCAAAGGCATTCCCCTTGAGTGAACGAATAAACTGCTTTACGAGGAAGTCTCCTTGAGTCCCAGCGTTCTCGCAAGTTTCTACAAAGTGAGCAATGTGTTGCTTAGGATTTCCCTTGCCATCAAATTGCAAGAACTTGGGGGGTTGATACCCATTTGGCATTCTCAAGTTGTCGATGCGCTTTGTATAGGGTTTTGAATATACGAGAGAATTAGTGGAAGAACCCCCATATTGTGCTCGAATAGTATTCGTTATCATGTCTTGCAGTTGTTGGACAGATAACGAGGCTATCGAGGTAGAATTTCCATGTTGAGAAGTTCCTTCGACTCCTTTTTCCTTGTCAACCCTAGCGTTTTCTCCTTTCAAGGTGAAGCCAGGCGGATACTCAGGGCCAAGACTTGACTCACCCAAATCTTGTTCCTCCAATTTGTTCATCAAGGTTGCAATTTTGACATCCTTATCTTCTAGTGCTTTTGTGAGACTGATAACCCTTTGTTCCATTTCGGCCATCTTTTCTTCCATGGTAGAGGTGTTAGTCATCATCACTGGCATAACCTCTAGACGTGATGGGCTCAATGATGGAACGGGATGAATCAAAGACACTTCATTCCTTAAACTTCTCATCACGGGTGAAGAGTTGATAGAAAGAGTCCTTGTTGTGGATGATTCACCATCAATCTCTAAATGAAATGAATCCTTAGCGGTAGCTTTCCTATTTGCAAGAAAGTCTAAGGAGATGACATTATGAAGTCTGCTTTCTTTGGTTGGTTGGGGTTGAAGTAGGTCAAGAGCCTTGGATCGACTGCGAGTAATTGGACCAACATAATCATTGGCCATGGAAGCACCAACCACTGATTTTCGGGCATTCTTGTTAGAGGCCATTGAAGCTGGTAGCAAATCGAATTTCTTTTCTTTTGGAGGAGAAAGAGATGAGAGGCAGAGAGGTCCCACCGGGCGTGCCAGAATTTGTGGACGACTAAATTTCTCGGTTCGAAATAAATCGAACAAAGTAAAATAGTTCCGCAAATACGAATTTGTATTGATGAAAGTATGTGGTACAATTCTCTGTGATTACAAGGATTGATCCTCTGATTCGATCTCCTTAAAAGATTTGTGATGTGGTTGTGATTTGAACACAAAGTATCCTTCAATTTAGCTGAAAGATGGATCGAAGATCTTTGAAACAGAATTACAATGAATTTCTAGCTGTGAACTTGTTAGAAATCCTTTGTTCTTCAAGTTCTTCGTGTTCTTCGCGTGTTCTTCGTGTGTTCTTCGTCTTCAAAGGTTTGTGGTGGAAGCTTTTCGGGGCTTTAGAGGCTTGAATCCGTTGAGCTTCGTTGATTTGTGGTTTAGAAGGTTTTTGGAGGCTTTTGAGCTTGATTCCAATGACCTTTGAGATCTAGGATGATGATTTGGGTGATTTGGCTTTGAATGAGATCTAGGATGATGATTTGGGTGATTTGGCTTTGAATGAGATCTAGGATGATGATTTGGGGTGATTTGGCTTTGTTGTTGTTTGTGCTCTAGATGGCTTGGTGTGTTTTCAAATGCCTTAGGAAGGCTTCTATTTATAGGAGTTTGGAGGTAGGTGAGAGTTTGGAGGTAGGTGAGAGTTTGGAGGTAGGTGAGTGACATGTGGCGAAGCCTGATTGGTGACACATGTCACAGCTTGATTGGTCCGCTTGTGTCATCGCTTACACAGCCGGATTGCTTGAGTCATCGCTTACACAGCCGGATTGCTTGAGTCATCGCTTACACAGCCGAACTCGCTTGCATCATCGCTTACACAGTCGGATTTGCTTGCATCATCGCTTACACGCGCCTCCATGTGATTAGTATTTTGCATGTTTTTCCTGTATGAAATTTAGCAAATTTTCAGTAGCAGTATATAATGCTTTGTAATTAGCCATACCTTGCGGACTTGGTGGCATGACGTGTCAGCTTGTGATAGGCTGGGAATTTTTCCTCTCTACAATCTTCAATTTAGTTCAAGTAGAAATTATAGTTCAATTTGTTTTATTTATTCAAAGTTGGTTAAAATATAGTTCTAATTAGAAAAAAAAATGAGGTTTTAAAAATTCATACACAACACGAGCAAATAGGCTAAACAATCGAAAGAAAGGTTGTTGCCAAACGGACATTTAGTTAGTTAGGGAGGCTCTAGGAATAAGCAATCTCTCTCATTTTTCCCATCTATAATGGAGACTGATCAATGCTTCTCTATGGTACAACTATACAAGTATTAAACAAAAACAAGGATAGAGTTATTGAAGGGGATCCATAAAGCCTACACCATTTTAATTCAGGAGATCCGTTCCCATATATAGTGCCAATTTGTAAAAGCAATTGCTAATTGGTGATTAGAAGATTCTCCACCAAAAAAAAAAAAAATTGTGGTAATTAGAACAGTCTCTAGATGTTCCTTAAAAATTAGATGGTCCATATACAAAGGAAAACAGCAAAATGTAAAGTTCTATATTACTGCAATTTTTTCTCTATGGAACGCAATTTTGAAAAAAGGAATTGGCAATAGATGTTAGAGATATATTAGTCCAATAGCATAGGTCTAAGCTCAATTCTATTTTACCTGCAAACCAAGTCTTCTTCTTGTACTATAAGTCTATTAGCTATATATGATTAGTGTGTATGTGTGTGTGTATATATATATACGTATGTTGTGTTCATTCACTACAAAAATATTAACCTATAGCAAAGTTTTAAAAATGCCGCTATAGTGTTAAAAAGCGCCCATATAGGCTCAATTTACCTATCCTAGCACTTTTAATGCCAATTCTTTTAACTGCTAGCTAGTAAGTATGACAATAGACCCGGGTGAGCTACACCAGCAGTTGTAACACAGAATTTATACTATGCGCATTTAATAAAAATGTAGTCTTTATGAGTTTCTTCCATGGACATAGGGTTCCTCATTTGATGGGTTTCCTCATTTGATGAACTACATAACACTCATGTTATTGTATTACTCTATTTTATGTTTTTGTTTCTACATCTATTTTAGCTTTAATAATTTTCACATTCTCATGCGCGATAACCTTAGTGTAAATTGAGCTGAAACAGCTGTAATTTGTCAATTTAAATGTCAATGCTAGTGGATTCTCAAAATAAGTAAATAAATGTGAATGTCAGCAAATTTAACCTTGTATCAATATAATACTGTTCTAGATGTATATCCTTGATGATAACTTTATATTAAGTAATGCAAAAAACAACGGTGCATGCATGGGAAGATGTGCTTTTTTTGTTTTGGTTTTGACTTTTGACACGCGACAAAGTTGCATGCTCTATAGGAGAGCACTTGAGGAAAAATGACACAGCTGATGATAAAACTGAACTCTCAGGAACTCCCATATTATGACTGATTTTCGAAATGGTTCTTGGTAGTTCTATATCACGTACATTAGGTGATAAAATGTTTACCCCTTGATGTGGTTCTTAGGCCTGGTATCATTGAAATTTGAAAGTTACAGAATCATATGAATAATATAATGCACCACCAAATTAAGAGCCAGGGGGAACAATCTTAAACCTGTTAATTAACTTTTCTTTTGGAAAAACTTCATGAAAGAGTTCATGTTTTGAGTCCTTTTATATTTTTTAAATTTAAATTCATGGATAGAACTATGTTTAAGGATGGAATGACATTAGATACAAAAATAGGGTTTATCTATAGTATTATTTAAGAAACTTCACCTGTTTGGATCGGATTTTTTTTTTTTTTTTTTTTTTTAAATACCCCTACAGCCTTTGTTTAAGTAAGGGCAAAATTTGGTAAAAAAGTTTCTTTAACTCACTTTAAAACATTACCTACAAAATAGGACTACTCTCCTAATAGTTTTCAAATTGTTTTATCCATTTATAAAAAAAAAATATTAAAATTAAAACAGACACAGATTTCTTTATAAAAACACATATGCCATACTGATTAAAAAACACACGCACACACACACACACACACATCTGCCGTTTTAAATTTCCCCATTATCATTAAGTGATTTTTTTTTTTTAGAAGCATTATCATTAAGCAGTTATGATCACGTTGCTTTTTTAATTTTTTATTTTGTTAAACATATATTTCAAGTTTCTAAGTTATCATCCAAATTAAAACTCCTCAATTTTAACTACAACTTTTTCTTTTCTATCACTCTCTCACTTTTTTTTCCTCTCCACGTTTAAAATATATATATAATAGCTTCTTTTTTTAATTAGAGAAAATAATGATAAAGATAATTAGTCAAAAAAAATTGTTCCAAAAATACCCCTACAACCTACATTTAAGTAGAAACAAAACTTGGTAAAAATGCTTCTTTAACTCCTACGTAAAATACTATCTACAAAATTGGACCACACTCCCAGTGCCCTCAAATTTTATTTTCTTAGGAAGTTTGAATAATAGGGTGAGATAAGTAAATTTTATTTTGATACTTTACTTCCCCTTATTAAAGACTCTGGCCTCTTGAGATTTCCTCCAAATGAAATTTCCATCTGAGATCTCCAACCATTTTTTTTTTCCCCTTCCAACCTTCGCCTCCCACTTCAGGTTCAATATTTATGGTTTTATTACATCCACATTTTCTTCAACCAATTACATATTTTAAAAGGCTCTTGGTGTCAAAATGGCCATTGAATTGCGTGATGATCCCTTCTCAAAAATTGTATATATGTTATAAAATGAAAAGTGAAAACTGTCCGTGAAGGTTTTAAAGTTTTAACAAGGAAATTTTGGGGAAATTATTATGTACTCCAAGAATATCATAAATGCGTACTTCTTCCTCTCACATGAATAGTAGGATCCAGTAATTAAATTCATGGTACACCGGGAGTACCTAATAATTTTCCGAAATTTTGATATTATGTGCTCAATTTTTTTTAATGTTTGCATAATATTTTGTCTTAATTTTTGCAGGTTTTACATGTTTCCTTCCAAGTTATGGCGAAAAGTTCAAGATGAACAATTAGAAATCACTTTTCCAACCGTCAATAAAAATTTTAATAAGGAAATTTTCATATCATGTGCTCAATTTTTCTAATTCTTTGCATAATATTTTGTCTTAATTTTGCAGGTTTTACGTGTTTCCTTCCAAGTTATGGTGAAAAGTTCAGAATGAACAATTGGAAGTCACTTTTCCAACCGTTAGTAAAAGTAATGAGGAAATTTTCATATCATGGATGTGCTCAATTTCTTTCAATTTGTTTGCACAATATTTTGTTTTAATTTCTGCAGGTTTTACATGTTTCCTTCCAAGTTATGGTGAAAATTTTAGAATGAACAATTGGAAGTCACTTTTCCAACCAGATAACGTACACTAAAAGGCTCTTGCATCTCAAAATGGCCACTGAAGGCGCATAATTCCCTTGCTTGATGATTTTATGTTAACAACAAGGTGATAAATTAAACTATGATATGTTTTGATCGTAAAATTTGGATCTTGGTGTGCGCCCAAATTATTGAGGTTAGTTTTTTGTTTGGCTTCCGAGAAAGTTAAGGCAAAACATAAACTGTTTCCAACATGAAATATAATACTTTTTTTTCTCTCCTGGCAATTACTACATGTAGTTGAATATGGTGAAATACACTTTTGCTTATAAAATTTGTAGCAAATGGTGTTTGCTTGGCCTTTTAAGTATTTGTATGATGTTCTCTATCAATTTTGTTCACATAACTTTCTATCTATGAATTACCTAACCATTCTCTTTTTGAACAGAAGGCATCATTTTTTTTTTTTTAGGTTTGGATTCATCGTTTTACATTTTGTGATTGCAATTTACATGAGTGAGACAATTCCCTTCCTTTTGAAAAAGGGCAAGATGATACAAGCCTGAGAAGAGGCAAAAATATTTTTCGAAAAGGATGATATAGAAAAACAATATATATATATATATATATATAACATAAATAAGCAAAATATGATCTTCAAATTTAGAAAAATTTATAAAATAAAAATAAATAAATGTCCCAATTCTAGGCCGAAGGGCTTATTCTTTTAACTATTTAAATATTGGGCTCTAAGACTCATCTGTTTTTCATAAACCAAGAAAATCTTGGGCCCAAGAACCCAAACACCATTTTCAAATAATATATGACCTTCAAATATAGAAATTTGTCTAAAACTCGAACACTCAAAACAAATGGTTAAGAAAAGCTTAACATATACACCTCAAGTATATATGTGCCTAATGGCTTTTAATTTTTCGATATTAATTTTAAATTTTTACGTTTTTTATCATGCTTAATTAATTCCAACATATCATGTTACTTTTCACATACCATTTATCATGTTTACTTTTCACATATCATGTTTACTTTTCATATATATATATATATATATATATATATATATACACACACATATATGTATATGTATATACATATACATATACATATACATTAACATTTTATAGGCTTAATTAAAATTACACCCACTAAATTTTCCTAAATTCAATTCAATTCAATTCTATGACTTTAATTTTGTTCAATTATCCAATGTATTTTTTTGTTATTTTTTTTATATTTACACTGAAAATTCATAAATTTAATAAAAACTATTTTTTGAAATAATTTAAAAATATAAGAAAAGATATTTAAATGTAAAATTTTATAAAAATATTTTAAATACTATTTTAATAAAAAAAATTCAATACTAATTTAAAACTCCAATAAAAAAATTGTATCCTAATTCAAAAATCCATCCAGAGACTTTTTGGAACTTCCAAAGATTGTAAACAATCTTGAATTCCAACAATCAAAAAGTTGATAAATTGTATTGATTGCAACTACCATCATAGATTCTGATTAGTGAACCATACTTTTAACAAAATAATTGGTAGATTGTACTGGAGAATGGAGCTTAACGGAAAATGCAATTAATATGGTTAGGTATGAGAGATTAAACATGATTAGACATCCTATGGAGGTATGGGTCAAACTCAAAATCAAACTTAAAACAATAGCTAATAAGGATCAAGAAAATTCATTTTCCTCCCAGTTTTGTCTCAATGCATTGTTGTTAAATCATATTAGGTTGAAGTTTACCCTTTTTCTTTTGGTTACCATGCATCTTTGTAGTATATTCAGCTTTCAATAACAACACTGAAGTTTATTTTGGTTTACAAATGTATATGAAAAGTAAACATTATATTTTAGAAATAATCAAGCATCCTATGAAAAAAAAAAACATCACAAAAAATATAAATACATCTATGATCTAACGAAAAAACAAATACAAGGGTTTTAAACTAGTGACTATTTAAACTTAAATACTTTGAATGTATGAATTTTAAATTACACTATAAATGGAAACTTATATGGATGATATTTAAAATAAATAAAATTAGAAACTCACACTTTATTATTTGTAAATCTCTATTAAATTTAAAACATAAGTTATAACATAAATATATATTTAAATATAGTCATGAGTTTTTAATATATAAAAGTAGGCTCTATACACAAGTGAGGAGGTTCAAAAATCATATAATTACAATTTTAAAAAAAAAATTATTCTAATAAACAATTAATGAGTTACTAATTATTTATCCAAAAAACTGAAGGGAAGATATCAAAATATATAAAATACTCTCATGAATACCACTAATACTTGGAGTATGAACTTAAATTATACTTCACAAATGGAAAGTTATATGGATAAATTTAAATAGATAAAGTAGTGTCTATTAAATTTAGAACATAATTTCTAATGATAAAATATATCTAGGCATAATATTTAAATGACTAGTATTCTCATTTGAAAATAAATTTTATGATGTTCGATACTTATAAGAGATTTAAGACAAAATATATTATGTTTGTACATGTTTTTTTGGCATATATGAGTAAAATATTTAGATAGTTTTGGAAATATGTTTGCATGTGATGATTAGAGGTGAAAATTATTGTTGCATACATGATGATTATAGATGAAGGTGGTGCCATTGCCATGATAATTAAGCTAACAAGAACCTCTTGTTTATACCATAAAAATAATTTCAAGACAAAGATATGGCTATTAATTTACCCTATAATTATTTGTTGGCATAAAGCTAAATGTACTACTAAAAATAAAAAATAAAAAAACTCATGCGACTTGGTAGGCGTAACATGTGGAAGTATAGTAACAATGACATGTGCCTTTTGGCAAAAATGCTATGTGGAAAACACTTGTCACATTGCATGGAAGACGGAATAGTTAATTCCTACCAAAAACCACCCCTCCCCTGTTTTGTGAGGGTAGTTTTGGGCAGGAAAAAACTTCCCTCCATGTCTACTAAATGAGGCTTTCGCAAGAAGAAGAAGACAGTTAACCAAACACATCAAAGAGAAAGAGAGAACTTCTTCAAGGCAACATGTCTTGTTAGACATATGGTAGTCTTCTAGTTAAATTAGTTCTTATGGGAAATTAATGATCTCCAATGAACTTCAAGTAATCTTTCATCAAGTAGTGATCTTCAATTTAGTTCAAGTACATTCAATCTAACTCTTAGTTGTTAGTCACAAATGCTTAGTCTTCAATCCAATTTACTTTATGCTTGTCATTTCAATTATGTTTATTGCAATCTCTCCATACTAAAAAGTCGTCTTAATTGAGGCATTGTACGAAACCCGCACATTGCAAGAATAAATTCATCAACCAAGAATTTATTTTGGTCAAGTAAATAATTGGCAACCACAGTGACAGACGGTATGCCAAATTGGACAGGCTTTTAAGAGTTGCACTTGATGCAATCTATATATGGCCGTATTAAAGAAAACATGGCCATATTAGATGAACATGAAGAAGAAGAAGAAGAGGTAAAGTGCAAGTGAAATCAAATTAAAGAAAGGCCATATGGAACCTGCCTAAAGGTTCAACTTTGTGGATCATCTTGACCCAAATGAAGTTTTTGAAAGAAATCCAGAACATTAATCATTCCAAAATTATATGAACGTAATGAGATACTATGGAAAGAATTTCATGAGATATGTCAATGTCTTCGTGAAATTTCACTAAAGGTTCAAACTCAAGAATTAAAACTCAGGGGGCGTGAACTGTCCCTTGATTTTAATCTTAAGAAGTGCAATTTTGAATGGCAAAAAATTGCCAATGAATCAATGGATCGAAACGGTCCATTAGATTCGATGTTCTTATTCCAATATAAGGAATATGAAAAACTATTGATGTCTGAAGAGGAAAATATATGACGGACACGTGGTAGACGGACTTGTTCAATATATGACGGACACGAAGTGGACGGAACTGTTCAGCATATGTCATGTGTTGGGCTCCAAGAGGCTTTTATACGAACATTTGGGCTGCTAGGGTTTCTTGCTTGATCTACACACTTAAGCCCAAACAAAGCAGACTCCTACAAGAAAAAGGAGTCACTCCCCTAGAAGGAAAAGACTTCTTAACCAAGACATAGGCATTGGGTCTACGCGACTATAAATACTCTAAAACCCTCACAAACCAAGATACGCATAATTAACTCAACTCTAGCACTCTAGTGTTGAAAATAAGGTTTCTAACTTGACCTTCGGAGGGTTTTTGGCCGGCACCACACCGGTGCTCTCTGCTAGGTCCTTTCTTATTATTGTGCAGGTTTTTATTTTGCTCTCATGAGGATCGTGTAGCTCACTGGTGATTTTCGACATCATCAATGTCAAACCAAGTTTCTATCAATTCTCATATCTTTGAAAATTGACATCCATCTTGAGTATTTGGATCTCATGATCTAAAAACTTTTTCAGAGTAGTTGATCATGTTCAAAGATTATGATGACTCGATTGTTGAAACGAATTCTAACCATTTAAATGGCCATATGAGCCATTTGTTTTAAAATTCGGTCACACCGCAAGTTCTAGTCTTATTCAATTTGCTTTCAATATTGAGACCAATCTATTTAAAAGTTAAGACCAATACGGGCATACAGTGTGTGGTTCCACTGGTTAAGAATATAATAAATCACATTCGACTTGAATTTAAAGACACCAAATGATTTTCAGTGTAGGCAAGTTCAAAGTCTAAATCTCTTAATCGATAGCAATAAAATTTATCAATTGAGCTAACTGAAACCTACAAGGGAATTTTCAAACAGTGTTATGTGACTTTTTAGTTGAATGTTATATTCTAAAAATTTATTATTGTTTTAGAAAATAAAAATAAAAAAATATTTAAGTACACACATAACAAATGTATTATGTTGATTCTTTTATACCTAAGTTTTAGAGTAGACTCTAAACTTGTTTTAAATCTTGAAGATACATGGGTCTATTTATTGGGATCTGCTTATTTTGCTGAAACTGAAAACCTTTTATTGAAAGTACTGTAAATAAAGGTAAAAGTAAGCTGAAATAATATAGTAAGACCCATGAATAGCAACTTATTTTTCTATTCAACTTATTTTTGCTATTATTCTTGACCTCACTACACTTTTTGGTACTAATCATGGGTCTCATTATACTATTTCAGCCAACTTATTTTACTGTTTAGCTTATTTTTGCTACTATTCATGGGCCCATTACACTTTTTGGTATTATTCATGGGTCCTGCTGTTCTATTTCAGCTAACTTTTGTATTTATCTACCGTACTCTCAACAAAAGGTTTTCAGCTTATTTTGGTACTAATCAAAGGTCCTATTGTACTATTTCAGCCAATTTATTTCACTATTCAGCTTATTTTTGCTACTATTTATAACACCACTACACTTTTTGGTATTATTCATAGGTTCCACTGTACTATTTCAGTTAACTTTTACCTTTATCTATAGTACTTTTAATAAAACGTTTTCAGTTTCAGCAAAATAAGCAAATTTCAAATAGACCCTAAGTGTGATACTTTTTGACTTGTACTTTTGTTGATAGTGGTTTAAATTTCGGTTAGTATTATTTAAAAGGCAAAAATCACATTTTCGTCCCTACATTTTCACACGATTTCCACTTTGGTTCCTAACTTTTATTTGCACCGCTTTTAGTCCCTATCCTGAAAAACGCGTCTCGTTTTTACCTCTGCCGTTACATTAAAGACGAAAAATGCACATGTGGCAAATGGAGTGCACTGTTGGCACATTAAAAGTTGACGTGGCCATTAAAATAATAATAAAAAATGTTATTTGGCATTGAAAAATTCCACATCAACATCTAAATTAAAAACAAAATTAAAAACCAAAAACCACATGAATTGAGATCTAAGTGTGTCTTGAACAAGAATAACAAGAACATAAACTCAGATCTAAGAACACAAACCTAGAAATTAAAAAAATAAAAATAAAAAACCTCCTGTCTAGCTTCAACAATATTGGGGGTTTTGGTACCATTGTTGTTGTTACTATCCTGACAAGAGCTCTCTGACTCAAAAGAAGAAGGCATCGATTGTTGTTTCAAAACAAGGGGGAGATTAATTTCACGGATGAATTTTTTGCATTCTTAGCCCTCCTATTCTCACACTCATCCTCGCTTGAAGATGAGTCAATAGCATAAGATTCAACCTCTGCCTTAAACAGCAAAGAGTAAAACAACACACAAATTTGAAGGTAGCAATAGTGAAAATCCAGAGCTACAACAAAGCCCCAATCAAAACCAAATCAAAGTCAACTGACATGAATCCGCTACTGCAACCTCGCGCCTTGCACTTTTCCTCCTTGCAACACTGAACCAAACCCTATCTAGGCTTCAATAAGAAATGGGGATTTTTTTTTTTTTAAAAAAAAAATTCTGGGTTTGTGTTCTTAAATCTGAGTTTGTGTTTTTGTTGTTCTTGTTCAAGACACACTTAGATCTCAATTCATTTTTTTTTTGTTTTTAATTTTGTTTTTTTTTTTTTTTTAATTTAGATGCTGACTGGCATTTTTTAATGCCAAATAATAT
This sequence comes from Castanopsis chinensis, assembly GCA_032878915.1. Taxonomy (NCBI): domain Eukaryota; kingdom Viridiplantae; phylum Streptophyta; class Magnoliopsida; order Fagales; family Fagaceae; genus Castanopsis; species Castanopsis chinensis. The sequence goes on from JAVQMG010000131.1 coordinate 9,055,258, forward strand.
TTTTTATTATTATTTTAATGATCACGTTAGCTTTTCGTGTGCCAACAGTGCATTCCGTTTACCACGTGTGCATTTTCCGTCTCTGATGTAATAGCAGGGACAAAAATGAGACGCGTTTTTCAGGATATGAACTAAAAACAATGCAAATAAAAGTTAGGGACTAAAGTGGGAATCGCGTGAAAATGTAGGAACGAAATTGTGGCTTTTGCCTATTTATAATGTATTCAAACATAGAAAGTTGAGAATACCTTAGTTGTAAAAACAAACCTTTATTTGTTTTTATACTTGATGAGGGAGAATTAGGCCAGTTATATTCATTTTGGTAAGGATTGGGACTTTTAATCATTGAGACTAGGGATTTCTAATAAGTCAGTACAAAATAAAGTGTCCACAATCCGAGAAATAATATAGTCCTCATGGTGGACCACATCATTTGTCCACCATTTCAGTAAAAAACTCCCACCTATTTAAAATTGTTGAGTTAGTATTCAGTTTTTATTTAAAATTCCACAATTTTAAACAGGTGGAAGCCTTTTACTAGAATGATGGACCACATCACTTGTTCTCCATGAGAACCTTATAATTTCTCTCACACTCCATACTAGCCAAAGAGTAATATCACTACTTAAAAAACAATAATAATAATAAAAATAAAAAAAGATACACGAGAAAGTTAATGAAAGAAGGTCATTGGGATTCTATTTTTATTGTTGTTGGTTGCGGAGAACTTCAAAGAAAGGGAGAAATGATACGAAAACAATGCAAGAAGAGAGAAAACAAAATCCAAACATGAGAGAGAACTCATTAATGAGAAAAAGACAGCATCATCAACATCAGCTAGCAAGTAGAAATGAGTTTGTGCTTGTTTGGATAGAAGGTTAGATATAATAGGTTTTGTTGGATCAAATTTACAATTTAGCCCTTATAAAATTTTTAATTACACATTTTTCTTTTTTAAAATTTAAATGTAGGTTTAGATTTTAAAAAAAATGATATTTAATTATATAGGTTAAATGAGATTGTGTCAAAACGGTCAACCCACTTTGACTCAAATTATTAATCACATTAATAAAAGCTGATTATGGGTTAAGTATGTCAACCTACAATTGATCAATTTCTTATTCAAAGTAAGACCATGAATGGCACAACCAGTGGCAACTGGCAAGGCCACAAAATCTGGCTTCGACATGATCACTAATGGCTTTGTCTAATTCAACCCTCTCTCTCTCTCTCTCTCTCTCTCTCTCTCTCCTTCCTAGACCCTAAGTTTGTCTCACCTTCTCAATCGGTTTGCAATAATTGGCTTTGTTTTTATTTTTTGTCCACGTTGTGCATGTCTCATTACTAGAAAATTAGTTTATTAAACGATTCACTAATATAAATAAATATTTGACACATGTATGAAGTTTAGGTATTAATGCTAAAAAAATAAAAAAAATAAAAAACAAAATCAAGTGGTGTAAGTGCCACTATCACTAAAGTTGAGAGTTGTTTTAGGGAATTCTTTCCAAAAAACAAAATTTCCCTAAGAAACACACATACACACAGAAAGAGAGATAATGAAATTCCAAAAATTCCAAAAATTACCCTTGAGGTTAAAAAATAAAATAAAAAAGACGCCATTACTTTTTCTTATTTTCTCTTCTTCCTCTCTTTTGTCTCTTTCCTCTCCCCCTTTCAGAGATCCTTGAGTTCTCCATCTCAAAACTCTTCTCTACAATGGAACCTTAGCCCCCAGATGACTTTGATCCATCAAACCTGTACAAGGACCCGGTGGCGATGTTGCAGATAAGGGAGCACTTGGTGAGGGAAAAGAGGATCCAAATCGAGAAGGCCAAGATCACCAAGGTGAAGCTTAAGTGGTGCTACCACGTCGAAGGCATCAACCATCTCTAGAAGTGTCGACATCTCATCCAACAATATTTCAACTCCACTCGTGGCATCAGCTGGGGCAAGGACAGTCACCACCCCCCCTCCCTCCCTCCCTCCACAGTCCCTCTCTCTCATCATTTTTTTTTTCTACAAAATGCTTTAACTATGAGATTGAAAATTTGGGGGTTTTTTTTTTTAAACAATAATTTCATATATGAAATGGGGTCTAGGTGCTTTGATATATAGAAAAGCTATTTTGGGTCAAAAACTATTTGTTTTGGTTTCTACATGTTATGATACTTCTGTTTGGGTTCTGAGAAAGTAATGAGAGGAAAAAAGAAAAGGGTACTCCTTGATTCATGCTATGTTGTTCTAAATTCTAGAAGTCGAATAAACATTTGTGGGATTCATTTTGACATCTTTTTGAACATCATTCTGGGTGTTTGGAAAATTAAATAGGGATTTAAGTGAATTAATTAGGAAGAATAGAAGCAATCAACAGTCATTGGCTTCGCCGTGGCTAAGGTTCCATTAGAGAGAATTCTGAGATGGAGAACTCAGAGAAGAAAGGGGGAGAGGAAAGAGAAGAAGAAGAAGAAGAAGAAGAGGGAAAAAAAAAAGTTCTAGCTCAGGGACAAATTTATCTTTTAGGACGAAATTGGTATGTTTTAAAATATTGTGAATTTAGTTGATATTATTACAAATTTCAGGAATGATTTGTGAAATTTACCTTAAAAAAAATTTCCCCCAAAAAAATCATTTAACAAATTATCGGGAACTTTTCCCAAAAAAAAAAACAAATTATCTCGAAAAAAAAAAGGCTAGACCTGGACACCCAATCGAGAAATGAAATGAGTTGTGATGTGGTGTAAAGTATTTGAAAAAATGGACAGTCAAACGTGGGGATCAGATAAGAGATTGTGAATAAAAAAAATAGTAGGGACACTTTAGTAAAAGAGCAGTTGTAACGGCTACTTGGTTGATTACCGTTGGATGATACACGTGGAGAAAAACAGCACGCTCCCTTCTTCTGAGAAAAGTCTTCCCACAGTGGCATCACCTACAGCATTAGCACTAGTCATTTTGTTTTTTTGCTTTTCCTCTTGCTTACCAGTTACCACTCTCTCTCTCTCTCTCTCACTGAAGACTGAAGAGTAGAGACTATGAACATCTTCAAGAAGAAAACCTCGCCCAAAGGTCCAATTTTTTCTCTATCTAACTATTTTAGCTTCAATTTTTTTTCCTTTTTGTTTTTTGGGTGTGTTTGGTTCCCAAAAAATTGTTGCAAAAAGAAACGAAGTTTAAAAAAAAAAAAAAAAATCGAAATTTGGGTTTTTTAGGACAGGAAATTTCTAAGCTTTCTAGGCAAGATATTGATAAATTGTTGCTAAATTTTCTTGTATAACGTTTTTTAAAAAGTGGGTTTGTGTTCTGTTTCTGACAGATGCTCTGCGAACGAGCAAGAGAGAAATGGCTGTTGCCACAAGAGGTATGTATGTATGTAATGGACGTTTTTCTTTCCCTTTTACTAATCTTACTGATGAAAATGAAATTTTATTTTCTATTCAATGCACAGAATCCATAAAGTCCATTCTTTGTATCTATATTTATTATTATGCTGATTTTGGCAATGATAGTGCATTTGAATTTAGCTTTTGCAGAAATTTTATTTGTTGATTTGCTCAAAGTTTGTTAAAGTCTAGTCGTACCCAGAAAAAAAAAATCCAGATTTAACATAAGCAAATATGCTAAACAGCCAAAAGAAAAGCTGTTTCCAAACAAACATTTAGTTAGTTAGGGGGCTCAAATGGCATCTACTATTACCTAGGAATGAGCTATATATCTCTCATTTTTCGCATCTATAATGGGTTACAGAGGTGAGAGAAAGTATGATTTTTATTTTTTTTTTATAGGAGAAAGTATGATTTTTGATAGGGTTAAAAGGGAGTAGCTAGTTGAATCTGATTAATTGAAGGGGATGCATAAAGCCAATTCCAATTTAATTCAGATTAAAGTTTAGTTGAGTAAGAGCTCCATGCCCATAGTTCCGATTTGTAAAAGCTTAAATAGAACAGCTTCCATATACTAAGGAAAACTGTAACATGTAAAGTTCTATCTTACTGCAACTATTACTTGATGCTGCACCATTCTTTTGCGTAGGTATTGAACGGGAGATTTCGTCTCTTCAGATGGAGGTATGAAATTGTTCATGGGTGCTTTTTCCTTTTAAAAAATCTTCACTTATATTTCTTTCTCCAATTTTTGCCCTGTGGAATGCAATTTCAGGAGAAGAAATTGGTGGCAGAAATCAAGAAAACAGCTAAAACTGGAAATGAGGCAAGTTTTTTGTTCCTGCTTTAATAATTTTCACATTTTCACATACCATAGAATGTAGGCTGTTACCTTATGGTAAATTGACGGCTGAAACAGCTAGGATTTGTCAATCTAAATGTGACTGTTAGTGAATTGAACCTTGTATCAATATGATACCTCTTAATGAAGTGTTTTAAATGTATCCCTGATTATCGCTTTATGTTTAAGTAAAGCATCATAAAAAGAAGGGTGCATGCATTAGATGAGCTTTTTGTTTTGGTTTTAAGACATGAAAAAATTGCATGCTCTATAGGAGAGAACCTGAAGAAAAATGACATAGCTAATGATAGAACAGAACTCTAAGGAATTCCTATATTATGACTGATTCCCAAGCGGTTCATTGTAGGTCAATCTCGTGTTCGTTAGGTGATAAAATGTTACAACCCCTCTAGTAGATCCAACGTATCTAAAATTGCCACTCTTTGGTATCTGTTAGTGATTGAGTCCTATAACTTCATCTATATTGCTACATTTACTTACATTCCATTTACTCTATCTTGATCATCACCGAGTCTTACAACCCCTTCATTTTTACTGTTACTTTTACTTACATTTCATGTACTCTATTTTAGTCCTACCTAGCTGAAAGGTTTTAGGTTCTAAAGACATAAAATTCTTTAACTTGACATTAGTTCCATATCTAGTTTCATCTACTAAATATGTATCATATGGAAAAAGTGTATACCAAGGGAACTTTATCTTGAATTGGTCTAGTGATCTCGTCCATCATTAGTGTAAAGAGATATGGATTTTGTGCTGATACCTGATGCAAACCTATAATAGGAAGCCTACCTGTGATGCCTCCTCCACTAGTTCCCATAATAGTTACAAATTTGTTATACATATTGAGAATTTCATTAAGTCCCCACATTTTTTCCTTTTTCATTGTCAACACGTATTTTACCTCAATCATCCTAATTCTTTCAACAAACCTACAGTTTTGGCCTTAATCAGGTTACACAAATCACTCCAGTCTTTACTTCCACTACAATTTTTATTCAACTAATTTTTCCATGTCTCAACACGTGTGTATATATGTGTGTGTGTGTGTGTGTGTGTGTGTGTGTGTGTATATCCTCAACACGTGTTTTACCTCAACCATCCAGGCTGCCACCAGAATCTTAGCTCGTCAACTTGTTCGGCTACGTCAACAGATAACTAATTTGCAAGGGAGTCGTGCCCAAATCAGAGGCGTTGCAACTCATACACAGGTCACCATTTTTCCTGGAAAAACCTTGTGTTTAAAATGATAGGAATTTGTACACTTTCTTTCATTTTGCTAAACATTGATCTCTGTTTCTGCAGGCACTGTATGCCAGCACTTCAATTTCTACTGGAATGAAGGGTGCAACTAAAGCAATGGTGGCAATGAACAAGGTATGGGTCAAAGGTCACCATTAGTTATTATCAACAACCCTAAAAAATCCTAATCATTCATAGGAGATATATTATTCATCAAAATTGATATTTCCATGGTTTGCTGTCCACTGTCCAGTCAAGCTTCTATTATGGATAGAACAAGTATATGAAATGATCCACAGAAAGAGATTTGTTCTTAATCATTCTGAATTATTTGTTCAGTTATACTTCTTTAGCATAGACACTTATAAACTGAAACCCAGTGTAGTACTCAACACCTGAATATGTTTGCCATAAGGAGGTTGCTTTGTCTAGCATCTAGTGTTAATGTTGAAAGGCCAACCTGAGGCATCCTTTGTTTATATTTTGGGAGTAATATCATCATTTTCTGCTTCTCTTTTTCAGCAAATGGCACCAGCAAAACAAGCTAAGGTGATTAAAGAATTTCAGATGCAGTCAGCACAAATGGACATGACGGTAACACTCTCATTTCTTCTTTCTTTCTTTCTTTCTTTTTTCCCCCACTTTCCTTTGAATAAATAACAAAGGATGGTAGTGATACTTTCAACTTCTTCAGAAGATTCTTTATAGTTTCACCATTTTACTTCTTGCCACAATTCTTGTCTTAAGCCATCAAATTAGTGTCCCCAGACAAAGGAAGCACTATGTGCTGCAGCTTAAATTGTGGGTTGGTTGAATTTTTGACCCAGTTCATACTGCGAAAGAGATTCCTACCCCATTTTCTCTGCAAAAAAAGCTTTACATATGGTCATTGAATTGAGTTTTGAGAACATCATTGGAGAGCATCTTTTCTTCTCTCGTTGGTATTATGCTTTCATTCTATAATGCAGGTAGTTATAATATATGCTTTTCATGTTCTATTGTCCATTTTCCAGATAGAGATGATGTCAGAGTCTATTGATGAAACTTTAGATAAAGATGAGGCTGAGGAGGAAACAGAGGAGCTGACTAACCAGGTGCAATTGACAGCCTGAATTTTTTTTTTCTTCTTATTGAGGCCATTGCATTCCCTTCCCCCTTGTGTATCTAATTTTATGGTTTTTTCTGCAGGTGCTTGATGAGATTGGTGTGGATATTGCATCCCAGGTTAGTTGCTTTGAGATCTTGAATTACCTTGCATGTTCTTTTTTATTTGTTCTGATCAATGTAATCTTAACAACTGTTTGGTTCTGGTATGAATTAACAGTTATCTTCAGCTCCAAAAGGTCGGATTGCATCAAGAAATGTTCAAAATGTTGCTACTAGGTATGCATGTGTGAATAAATAAATAAATGTTTGAACGTTGATTCACTGCCAAAGATATGTTACTGTGATTGCTTATATCATCAAATTTCAGTGTTTGAATGACAAAATTTTGAGTTGAAAATACGTCATGAGGATATCTTAGATGGACTGATTGAGTGGCTCAAGTGGCTTGAAGAATCAAAACTGTTTTTGAGGACTTGAATCATTTGATTTTGGGGGTGAGACAGTGGCTGGGTGTTGGTTGGAGGATATGATAGACAAGTTATGGCAATTGAGTGAAGGTTTTGTATAGGGTCCAACTTTATTGAACCCTATACAGCCCCATTTTCCTGAATAGTGTGGGAAGTATGGTGCTTTGACAAATAGTTGTGAAAATTGCAACTTTGTTTTTTACCAAAAGAAACTTAGATCCATCAACATAGATGGAATAATCAAGTCATTGGGTTGGTGGAAGTTGGTTTGACTCTTATATGTCTACATGTTTACCATTGATTTATATTAGTCCAATTTTTTTGTTGTTGTCAATGTAATATAGGATTAAAATTCATCCTTTAATCCTAACTATCATCTATATCTTCTATACGCAGGCCCCCCGAATCTCTTGATGTTGAGAATCTTGAGAAGAGGTTAGCCTCTCTTCGACGCGTCTGATCTTGGAAAGCGCTGTGATATTCATGGGGACGTTAGAGTAAATAAAAACATGCCAGAGGATTCATATATATGTATTTTAGCCTTTTTATTTTTGTTTTTTGGTTGGGATCTTAGAGAACTGATCAATGACTTTTCAATGTAAAATTATTAGACAATTATAAGACGTCTTCTCCTTTACACTACGCTAAATTTTCAATGTATAATGATAATTATAAGACACCTCTTCACCTCTCCATCAAATTGTAGTTTGAGAAATGATTCTTAAGAACAGCCGTCTGTCCTTGCTTGAAACGTAGACCGAAAGGAGGGAAAGACTTGGATGAAGCAACAGCGAGTAATGTCACGTGGCATGGGGTCGATAAGTCCACATCAAAGACTCCCATTTTCATTTAGCAAAAAAACAGGGATTACTATTGTTTCTTGAACCACCTCATCCAAAAAATACAAATTCCATAAAATTCTAGAGGAAATCAGGTTGAATTAAGGGGAAAATTAAAGTTTAGTTCCAAACATATTTGGAGCTGTAGATTTTCCAATTTTCCAAATCATTGCATAGCAATTTATAAAACTATTTTTACATATTATTTAAACAACACAAGTGATCTTCCTAATTGCTATGTCACGGGTGGAGCAAGACATGTTTGGAGCCAAAACTCTTTCAATAGATGAATATGTGTTGTTTGACAAGAAGCACACACATGGCATGTGCCACCATCCTGTCATAATGAACATTGAAAAGGCATGATAAAGAAGCTAAGATATTAAAACTAAAGGGTGTTATCTATTTCACACACCAAAATACACACCTGTATGCAGAAATGCCACACAGGGCGGCTCAACAACTTTTTAAATATAATTAAATAATATGTATTGAATTTTTTTTATTTAAAATCTATTTTTCTTGTTTTTTAAGACGCAAAATTACTAGAAATAAAATTTAAAGTATAGAATAATAAAACCTGGTTATTACAATTTTTCTAAAGCCATGGCCACTTTAAAGTCTTAACCTGCACAAATAAAAATTAATTTATTACATAGTTCAATAAATTAGTATCACCATAATACAAATGAGTTGATATGATACACATCAAATTATTAATTGGTGTGATAATTTATAATAATTGATAAAATAAGAGTATGCATTAAAAAATGTGATAAATTATTAATTAGTATGTGGTGGGACCAAATGTGATGTGCTATGGGTTTTGGGCAAATTGTGCAGTGCTGTGTGCATTGTGTTGTCTACACAGCCCATAGCCTGTGTGCAGTCTTGTCTTAACTATTTTTGTTTTTTCCTTTTTTAATCTGCCCCATTTTAGGATACAATGTGGTCTTTTTAATGCATTTTATTGACCAATAAAAGTACTTAAATTTTTTTTAATTAAAATATATAGATAAATATTATATATACATATATATAACATTCTTTTATTTGGGAGTCTCAGGCGATTGCATCACCTGTTTAGCTGGCCCTGATGCCATATGGCTAAATAGAATGATAAAATATGATACAGTCAACTATCCAAGAAAGCATTCTTCATATTATCTAAGAATAAGCTAATCAAATGACCAAACTATTATTGATATCAAACTTAAGTTCACGCTTTCTCCCAAATTCCCAACTAATATTAGACTCCAATGGCAATGGAAGAGGTTTGGCACAGCCGAAGACACAATTCTCTCTTTCCTCCAACTGTCCAATTAAGTTCTTAAAAAGCTGGGCTATTATGGACCAACCGAGCTTTTAGCTTAAGGGATGCAATTAGGAAATCAAATATAGACATTTGAGTTTTGGGTATTCATGGTTTTTTGAAAAGGGATCAAAAGAGGAAAATCTATACTAATGTGATGAAACAATCTTCTAACTTCACCCTCACTTTGCCCCCCTCCCCCCCAGCATCCATCATGTATGCTATTTAGGTTTTGAATAAAGAGGAAAGGGAGGAGGGAAAGGGAGTTTACAAGATTTGGACATACTTCCACAGTCATGATGCTGGTTCTCTCTTTTGTGCTCGGCCATCTCCTACATTGTCACAAATTCTATTATCTTCTTGAAGTTGAATTTTTTTTCCAAATAACATTAAATATAAAAAAATTTAGTTAGTTGTCACGTTTCAAAACAATATTGTAAACTAGCATCTTGAGTGTCTAAAACTCCAGTTCCAAGATAAAATTCGAGTTTTGAAGTCTCGATTTGTAAGTGGTGGGAGTTGATGTGGAAGAAAATCCATGTGGAACTCAAGTTTATAAGACTCGAGTTTCACTTTTAAGACACGAGTTTCAAAGACTCGAGGCCCAACGTTCTTGATCGTGTTCAAAGTTAGATTCGCGCTCAATGGATTTGCCGCCATGGTCGTCAAGAACATCGTTGACGAAATCACCAACGTTTGAAAGCATGTGAGCATCTACCACAATCTAAGCCGCTCCTCGGTCTCGTCGCCGACGTTGCTATCGCAAGCGACGCAGAGTAACTTCACGAGCGGGAGAAAGATCCCTCAAGGTTCTTCCTCTGTTCTTTGTCTCTATTCGCCGTCAGATCGTTCCTATGTTCTTCATCGTCAAATCGTTCTTCTTGTTCTTCTTCAGGTCTGTTGTTCTTCAAGTACCAAAATCGACGAACACAAATCTCCCTAACCCAAGACCGATGAAGGCAATGGTGGCGAAGCTCCAGGTGAAAGTTTTTCTTCTTTGGGTCTTTGGTTTGATGAATTTTCGTTGTTTGATGATGTTTTTCTTCTTTGGGTTTGTTGATGAATTCGTTGTTTGATGATGTTTTTTCTTCTCTGGGTTCTTTAATGATGTTTTTTCTCTAGGTTCCTTGTCCGAAATTTTCTTTAGAACTTGAGTCTTTAAGCTTGAGATTTATGTGGCATTTCCTGGCATTTTCTATCCAAATCATTAAGTACAAAGCAAGTCTTTAAGACTCGAGTTTCTAAAACTCGAGATGCTAGTTTGCTAAAACATTTCAAACACGTGTTAACTTAATATATTGCCCTCCCTTACTCAAGGTTTTGAAACTCGGACCGTTCAATGAACCGTAAAAGGGAGAAGTTCAAGGTTTTTAAGGTTGGACCGAAATCAAATTGAGGTCGAATCGTGATGACGTCATAATTAATTGAAATATAAATAAACATATTAAATTAGTAAAAATTGAAAATTACATAAAAATTTATAGGAAAAAGTTGGGTCATTTGTAAATACTATTTTCTCTTAATTAAATTGTATTAAATTAATAATATTTAATGCAAAATAATTAAAATAAATGCTTAAAATTTTGTAATATTAAATAAATTAGTACTTATAGAGATTTAAATATATCTTAATTTACGATAAATATGATATTTGTTAGATTTTTTCTTGTTATTTAAAATATTTTAAAAAATTATATCTAAAAAATAATAAATAAATATAACAAAAAAAGTTTTAAAAAATATAACTGAAAAATAATAAACTTTTTTCTTGAGGAACCAAAAAAAAAAAAGTTGGTTGTGCTGTGCTGGATAAAAAGAGAAGAAAAAAAACTTATGAGATCTCATGAGAAACCCAACCCCACTCACACATTTCCCCAAGCATCATGATCAAAGTTACACGTTTCCTCAAGCCACACCACATGATCAGCCTTTAAACCCTATGCACTTTTGTCTTCTATTCTTTTAGCTTTCCCTACAGCCTCCGCCTCTCTCTAATCTCTGCCTCTGTTATTTCTTCCATAGTTTTCAAATAGGGCAAAACTTAGATACAGTACCTTATATTCGCGCAAAAATGATTTCTACCATATACCATCGCCCATTTTTTTCTAACTTCAAAAATGAATTTCAGCCAGCTATTTTCTTGAAGACCATGTTTATCTAACATTGATTCTCATACTTGAAAAAAATCATCCTCATACTCATGATCACACATACACCTTTTAAATTCTGCAGCAGATGAATTTGAACTCTGAAAATACCTGTTGAGTTTTTTGAGAGCATTTTGATATATATGCCATCGGCATAAACGATGATGAGATTCTGGTAACACTTCTGCAATTGCTTTAGCCATTGCTAGATCTTGATCAGTAAATATTGTAACCGGCTTCTTTCCACACGTCGCTTTTAAGAGGGTTCGAAATAACCACAAAAAAGTTTCAATTGTTTCATCATACAATAACGCAGCACCAAAGACCACAGTTTGTTTATAATGATTCACTCCAATTATAGGTGCCAATGGACAATGGTTTTTATTGGTTCGATACGTAGTATCAAAACAAACCACATCACCAAATAAATCATAACCACAACCATTTTAGGATCTGCTCATATTAGTTATTTGATCATCAACATCCAACTATATCTCATAGAAAAATGAAGCATTTTCAGACTTTCTCATCTCAAAATAATGAATAAGGGTAATGCTTCTCCCTCTTTCATTTCCCTCATCCGTTTAGATTGTAAATGATTACTAATATCTTTAAGAGTAAAACCAAGATTTTCCCTACCTCCAGCTTGTTTACTCATGAACTCAAAAACTAATTTTTGCCTGATCCCAGAGCGATTTGCTAATTCAGCTTCAACTGCTTGGGCAACTGATATCTTCCTTTGTGATGGCAATTTTTGTTTACTCCGTGGAGTTACAACTTCATGATTGTGTTTCGCTCCAAAAAGGGTAATACGATATTTACCATTTTTTTGACGACTGATAACTATTTGAGTTTCACAACCACATCTTAATTCCATTCTAGATTTCTTTCCATCATATGCAACTTCTTTCTTGTAACCAGCTTTAAAACAACAAAACTTGCGGGATATGATAGTTGTTTTATCAGCCGTACTTCTTTTTAGCCAATCTCTACGAATGCTGAATCCAACATATCCAGCATATATATTATAATGTAGATATGCCTCATCCTCTTAATCAAACTCTATTCCAATTTTTGGAGTTATATCTTCTTTAGTGTCTGCATTTTCTCCAATTTTTGGAGTTGTATCTTCCTCTGAATCAATAGACACAACTTCGTCAAGGTTGCTCTTCCTATCTTTCTCCATAACCTATATATTAACAAACATAATTTATTACTTTTGATGAACTAAGTTCACTAAAAATATAAAAAATTACTACAATATATAATGGAATTGTTGAAAGAAGTTTAAAAAAAAAAATGTTTTACAATGCAAATGCATGAAGAAAGAATCAATAATATATCAATCCAGCAATGTTTATGTTTAGCAATGTTTTGCTAATATCAATCCAACAACTTCCAAAATAGCAAATCAAGATATTTAAATTTAATTATCTAAGATTAGTATATGATTGCTGTTCTAAGAATCTTTTGCCTTTTCCAATTTCAAATTTCTGATTTGAACTATCAATCAGACACTAAAGACAAACATCATACATTGAAAAAAAAAATAGAACTCGGCTTCATCAAGGTGAACTCAGCCATTGGAAAATTCTTTCAAACCTCAAAATAATACAAACTCAGCAACTATAATTGAAAACCCAAATCAAAATTAAACAGGCCCATTAACCAAAATTGAAACCTTTATTAGAAATAGCCAAAGGAAAGCTCTACCAAACCTCAAAATAACACAAACCTAGAAGCTAGAATTGAATACACAAATCAAAACAAACCAAAGCAATAATAACACATACCTAATAACAAAAATTGATACCTAGATCCTAATCAACAAAGAAAAACTCTACCAAACCTCAAAATAACACAAACCCAACAACTAGAATTGAAAACCTATAGTGAGATTCAGCCAATACATACCAATGAATATTCTTAGTGCCAGCCAACCGAGGACTGCGAAAACAGAGCAAGATAGAGAATTCAAAGAGCTGGATTCGTCTATTTCATCTAATCTGAGTGAGAGAGAAGGAAAGAAAGAGAGAAAGAGAAGAACAGAGAGCGAGGGAGAGAATGGTAGGAGCAAAGAGTGTTTGGCGGGAGTTCTAGAGTCAGAATGTTAGTCTGTAACAGAGGAAAAATAAAAGAAGGAAAAGAAGTAAACGGAAAGAAAATGGCAATTTTAGTGTTAAATAAGTGGACAGGTGTTTTAATATTAAAAGGGGTACCTAAGGAACTGTACCTAGGGTACTGTATCTAAGTTTTGCCTTTTCAAATAAACAGCAGTCTCTTCCTCAAATTTTCAACAAATAAAGAAGAAGCAGAAGCAGCAGCAGATGCAGACTCCGCCTCTCTTTACCTCTATTATTTCTTCCATAGTTTTCAAACAAATAGTAGTCTCCTTCCACAATTTTTCAACAAATAAAGAAGAAGCAGAAGCAGAAGCAGATTTGTAGCCTTTCTTCCATAGCCTTCTATTCTTCTTTTTTTTTTTCTTTTTTTTTTTCTTTTTTACTTGTTTTCTTTTTTTCTTTTTCTGGGAAGATTTGATGTTGGAGATTTTTTGAGCAATGTTTTGTGATTTTTTAGGAATCATTAGACCCGTGTCCGGTTTTGAAAACCGGGCGCTTTGACCACGGTTCGAAAGGTTCACTGAAAATTTAAAATTTTTGGTTTTGGTAGTTTAAAAAACCGGAATGATAGACAGTTTTCGGTTACCGCGGTCCGACAGGTCGGTCCGATTCGGGTTTCAAAACCATGCCTTACTATGCTAGAAGCCAAATATCCTCTCCTGAAGCCAATGTCTCTCTTCTACAAAGTCAGGGTTCAGTCTCTCACCTGTATGCACTCAGTACCTTTAACTTGGATGTGTGTGGGTGCACACGCATGATGCCTCATACTGACAGCTCAATCAAACCCCGAACCATGCACAAAACTCATGAAATGATGCTACAATAGACTTCTAAAATTAAGGCCAGAGTAAACTTGGGCCTAATTGTCTCTTTAGTGACGTGACCTCATGAACAGCAAGCTCTAGCCCAAGTTGTTCAGACCCATGCTTAATCAGTCAGTCAACCTAGTCAACAATCCAGATTCTCGACACAATTTTCTATTAAGGTTTATTACTTCAGAAAACCAAGGTACTATTTGAGGGCCACCTATTTTTACGGTTCTAAGGGCTAGAATGCGAATTGTTGAGAAAGTTTTGGAGTTCTGGAATGATTATTGGGACTTTCACTTCTTGCAATTTCACATGGGAAAAAAATGAAAGCCAACCCTTAGGAATATATGTACATGTATGACAATGTTTTCAACAGAGTTAACCATCCCAATCTCAGTATGGTCAATTTCAAGATCAAAAAGAGAGTATGAGGCAATGGAGCAGACAACCAATTGCACAATTTGAAGGAAATAGGATGAATGCTTCTACAATTTCTTTTCCTTAACTCACTTCTGATCTAATGAAGGTGACTCAAGACCATTCAATCAGGTTCCCGAGAAGAGCTTGATTAGATCCATATACCTACCTTAATACATTGAAGGCCTCATTTCACAATGAGATTCCTACTTCCCACGTAGATGACAATATTGGTAATGAGATTTTGGTCGTTGGGGAACATTAAGTACCACCAAAACCTGATGTTGACAGAGAAGTACAAATCGATATGCATGCATGTATAAAACATACTCTGGTAACAACCTTAAATAAATTGAAAAATAATCTTATAACTTCATTCATTTAGATTGCAGTGAGATAGAGTTACTTTCCAAAATAATTTAGTAGAAAACAATTTCTAAAAATAAATCATACTTTTTCAATTCTCTTTGTGCTTTGTGTTAACATCTTTAATATGAGATATGGAATGAGTTTGATCATTCCTACTTAGGTTATGCTTAATTTATACCATAGCCAGCACAAACAATAATAAACAAAATAATTCTTTAATACCAATTTTTTCTTAGTGATAGTCTGATTGAAAAAATCAACACACTTACAAATTAAATACAATAACCAAAACTGAAAATTAATGCATACACAGAAATTTAAAAAAAAAAAAAAACTTACATAAGAGAATTAAGAACTTAAATGAGTGTCAATTGTTTTGCTTCTTTATAGTAAACTTCCTTTAGCATAATATCTTTCACACAAATTCAGAAGCAAAAAACAAAAGTAAGATAAATTTATTAGATCAAAACATAAGCGTAAGTTGCATTTTGAAAAAAAAAAAACAACAACAACTATTAAACTATAAGTTCTGAAAATTTTGATAAAATACTTTTAGTTGGAGTAGAATTTAGATTTCTAAAACTTGGATGAAAATTTTTTTATCTAAATTAAATTATTATTAGATCTTATGACTTAGTCAAGAGCTTTGTAGCTTAATATCCTAATAAAATATTAATTTAATAAGATGCAACTTGGAGAAAAAAATGTGGGTTGTGTGGGGTTAAAGTTTAGAAATTTTTTATAATTGCCTTTTAGTTTGAGTAGTGTAGGGCCAACGGGCCCAAGATATGTATTGAGCCGGCCCAAGAGCTCTCGCGGGATTGAAAACCCAACCTAACGGCATGGATGATCCGATGACATGAGAAGGCCTGCCTGTGAAGTAATGTGACAGAAGAAAGAAACTATGCATGAGCAGAACATCCCGAGGCATAATGTCCGAGGATGGCAACGTCCTCGGCCATATGTGGCCGAGGACGAGAAGAGTGATCTGGGAGTTCAAGGGCATCAATACTGAGGACCTTGGACGCAAAGACTGAGAAAATAAGGATAGGAGACAAAAAGAAGTGACAGAAAATAATAAGGATAAAACTGTTACCGCCGCATTGAAGACTCTGTACCTACCTCTCTGGCCGCATTAATGAAGAAGTGACGCCTAAGTATTGGAGTTCAGCCTTATACTTACCGCCAAAGACTTTGGTAGAGAAGGGTGATGGGACAAGTATCTAAAAGAAGCATCTGACCTACATGTGGAGGAGAGGAGAAGAAGAAGGAAGGCTTATAAAAGGCGAAGGAAGGAGGGACAGTTGAAAATAAAGAGGGAAAATTGTAAGAAAAGCACTAAAGATTGTCCTCTGCATCAATACCTAAGAGAGTTCTTACTTATGTACTAGTGTTCTGCACGTGTTTTATGATCTAGTTTAACCTTCATGTAATCTAGCGTCCTTAGGCCTAGATTCGAAGCCCACTCTCTATAAATTTATTATTTTGGGCCCTTTGGGTTAGTTCCTTTGGTAGAGCTTAGGTCTAGCACAATTTGTGTCCTTACAAGTAGAATTTAAATTTGTTTTAAATTATTTTTAAATCATGCAACTTGAGGAAAAAAACAAAAACAAAAACGTGGATCATGTGGGATTTAAGTTTAAAAAATTTTGGTAATAGACTTTTAGTTTGAATATAATTTAAATTTATTTAAAGTTATTTTTAAATCTTTATTTCTTAGTCAAAATGTGGGTTGTTGTGTGGGATTTAAGTTTAGAATTTCTTTGTAATAGACTTTTTGTTTGAATATAATTTAAATTTGTTGAAATTTAAATGATAAAGTTTTACCTAAATTAGATAGTTG
Organism: Castanopsis chinensis; assembly: GCA_032878915.1. Lineage (NCBI taxonomy): Eukaryota > Viridiplantae > Streptophyta > Magnoliopsida > Fagales > Fagaceae > Castanopsis > Castanopsis chinensis. The sequence goes on from JAVQMG010000131.1 coordinate 9,072,178, forward strand.
TTAAATATTATACCTTAATTGAGAAAATATACCATAACAAAAAATATATAATTAATTTACTAATTAGTTAGAGTAGTCACTTGGCGCAATTACGACTTCTAAGCCCAAATTTTATTATATAAAATTTGATATGATATGAAGTTTGATTGTAAATCATACAAGAGAATTCACATGTTTATGGGCATTTAGATTCCCACTCAATCCTAATTTTGTAGGAATGTCAATTCTCGTTTCAAAAGATAGGTATCCACATTCTCATCCTTACAAAATGTTATATTTATATAAACTAACAGTTTTACTCAATTCTTCCATGCCCTTTAACCAATAGATTATAGTTATTCTTACATAGGAAAAACAACAAAATTTGAAATGTGATATTTTCATTATTTGTATCTCTTCTTTAGGATGCATTAGATGCTAAAAGAAAATAAATTACTTTTATTGACAAGACATGATGCTGTGATATGTCATGAAGAAAAAAAATTTAAATTATTATTATTTTGTTTTATACAAAAGATATAAATGTAGACTACCCATCTTGAGGTTAGGACTATTTATTTATTTATTTTTTTTTTTTGAGAAAGAGGTTAGGACTAAATTCATTTTGTTTACTTGTAGTTTAAAATTGTGATTTTACTTACCTAAGATTAGCTCTATTATATAATCATTACTCACCTTATCACTTTAATCCTTAAAAATATAGCAAAAACATAGAATTAAAGATCTAGAAAAGAATATTTGGAAAAATGTCTTTATAAATCTAATGATATATTGGGTGTAATAAACAATTCCTATAATATTTTGAGAAATAAACCAAAAATAGGATTCTCATATACCTTAAAATCTTATAGATTCCTGGTCAAATTAAATTTAGGAATAGTTATATTCCAAGCATCCACATTTTCAAGCATCACATTTTTAGAATTTTAAATGGCAAAGGTAGTATAGATTCACAAACCAAACACTACTTAAAAGAAATGTGAGGTTATTTCAATTAACAGTATAATGCGGTAACTCAACGTTTAACATGAAAAACAAAATTGAAAAGTATATTTTAGCTTTAATTTACCTTATATTAATTTTTCTTAAAGTTTTAAACTATAGAGTTCACTCTGGATGATAGCTCTACATTTAACATGAAAAACAAAATTGAAAAGTACATTTTAGCTTTCTTTTATCATATATTATTATTTTTTTGAAAGTTTCAAACTATAGAGTTTGTTCTTGATAATATTTTTTTTATCATAAGATTAAAACACTAATTAGCATTTAATGTAGGTGGGGATTGAACCCCAAATTTCTTATTCAACCATCAGTGACTTTACTAGTTTTGCTAATTAAAATTCTCTATATCGTCTTACCTTAAGTAAATTAAAACTTAGAAAAAAAAATTTATGCCTTATATATGATTTTCTAATAAAATAAAATTGAATAAGTATTAATTTATCAAGTTATATGTTAAATTATTCTTTGTTTGGATAAGTCGTTGCTGTTATTTTTATTTTTTGGATGATTTGTTGGGTAATTTTATTGTTAAGTGAAGCCATCACCAAATTTTTTTTAACAATAATGTAAATAAATGAATATATTGAAATATGTTGATAAATTATTATATAAAAGTTCAAATAAACAATCACGTATCCTTCATTCATTCATTTTTTTGTTAGAATATTTTTTTTCTCTCTTGTGTGTGTTTGTTTAAAAGAAAAAGAAAAAAAAAGAAAAAGAAAAAAAAGATAAAGAAGAATAGTATCCTTCATTATTTTTGCCAAAATTTTCCTTAATAAATGATCAACGCTCCCACAATCCAGGAGAAACTACAACTAAGACAAATTTAGGTTAATTTAATTCACCTTAAAAATAAACATAAATAAAGGAAAAGATGTAAAGCCGAAAAAAATAGTAAAAAGAACCAGTCATAAAAAAAAATGAATCGTGTGTTGTGCTTCTTCCTTCACGGTTTCTGACTTTCTGACCAAACAACGACCCAAAAAAGTCAAAAATTACATTACTCTTCAAAAACTTAACTAAATTCTCATCATAACAAATCAAAGATTTAGTTATTAATTAAAAAAAAAAGGCTGGAAATTTATTTACATATCAAATTAGCCCAAAAAAGAAAAGACCGAAAATAACAAAACCATTGACCCCAAAAAAAAAAAAAAAACAGAGAGAATTTGGGGGCATCATTTCCAATCGGCACTCTCTAGAGGAGAGAGAGAGAGAGAGAAATGGGGGTATCGGATGAAATATCACCGGCGGATGCGCACGGCGGCAGCAGCCCTGGAAAGGAGCAGCAGGCGGCGGGAGTGGGCATTCTTCTACAGATCATGATGCTCGTTCTCTCCTTCGTCCTCGGCCATGTCCTCCGTCGTCACAAATTCTATTATCTTCCTGAAGCCAGTGCCTCTCTTCTCATAGGTATACATGTATTTTGCTTCATTCAATGCAATTTAAAAATAAAATAAAATAAAATAAAAAACCCCCCCTAAAATTTACTATCTTTGTTTCCATTTTGGTCAGGTTTAATTGTGGGTGGTCTTGCTAATATATCTAACACAGAAACTAGCATCAGGTTAGTTAGTTAGCTCATTGTTCCAAAAAAAAAGGAGGTAGAGCTGTTTGGTTAATAATCGTTTTGGGTTCATTTCTGCAGGTCTTGGTTCAATTTTCATGAAGAATTTTTCTTCCTCTTCCTGTTACCTCCCATCATATTATATCCTTTTATGACTTTAATGTTTATGTTTATGGTCAAAAACTCATGAGTGATTTTAGTCCTTGAAGTTTGTTTAACATTATTGCTTTTAGTCCCTAAAAAGCTTAAAGTGATTGCCTTTTGTCGATATGGAGTGATGGCGTGCCAGTTTTTAGTTTGGTCGCATCATCTACGGGACTAAAAATGATAGCTTTAAACTTCAGGGACCAAAATTGCTAACTAAAAATATATTTAGGGCTGTGTTTTTTTTTTTTTTTTTTTTTTTTGTTTTTGATGTTTGTGAATTGGCTTTCTACATATGGTTTTCCTTGACAATTGTGTTCTCACTCAGTCGGGGTTCAGTCTCTCTCCTGTATGTACTCGGTACCTTTAACTTGGATGTGTGTGCGCACACGCGTGTTATGCTTTCCAATTTGGATTAGTTGCAACTAATGTACTTTGAATGTGATGTACACTATCATTGCGCTTTTTGCAGAAACCATTCTTTTCAAACTTTGGAGCCATCGTGACATTTGCTATCCTTGGCACATTTATAGCTTCAATGGTTACTGGTGTTCTAGTGTAAGTTTTTATTGGCTCCCTATAAGCATGCTTTCATGCCAAGAGCCTTGTAGCTCGGTGGCGCTGCATGGTCTCCTTTATGAGGAGAACTGGGATTCAAATTCCCCCTCCCCACTTGTTGTAACTACTGAATTATCAAAAATAATAAATAGAAACCAGGCTTTCATGATATTTGAGTTTCCATCTTCCTCACTTTTACATTTTTATTGGGGGGTTTGTTGCAGATACCTTGGTGGTCTTACGTACCTCATGTACAGACTTCCATTTGTTGAGTGTCTGATGTTTGGTGCTCTTATATCAGCAACAGATCCGGTCACTGTTTTGTCCATCTTTCAGGTGATTTCATGCTCTGATTCTGTATCGTATAATCCATTAAACACGTATCTATTGTAAGACATTGTATACGGTTTGGTGAAACCAAATTGCCCAACTGGTTTTCCTATAACCTTGTACCTCTCTGCTTATGTCATGAGTTTTTGACACAAGCATTCTACAATTTCTGAAGTATCTGGTAGATGATAGCAATTCTAATGTTAATGGGGAATGTAACTTTAAAGCCATGAAAAAAAAAAAATTCATTTTTGTCGTTTAACAAAAAACAACTTTTATCCCAAACGGCTTTCTACTTTTACCTTAGCTTTACTCCTGTTGAGATGGCATCAATATTATGTGTGGAGGACCATAGTAATCAATTGATGGAGGGCCTTCAGTTATATGCACTATATTAGGGTTTATTCGGGTATGATTTGATGTGAATAGAGTTAGGGAGTGGCTAGGTTTAAGGTTCAAAGGTGTAAGGTGATGAAATTATTTGGTTTAATTGCATGAGTAGCAAAGATAAAGCCAAGGTATTTTGATGCTTCCCTGTGGCTGAGATCTGTACTTGATTGCAGAAATGGGTTATTTATGGAAGTTCAGGTTCTACTAATTGGAGAAATGGATTCGGGCTTAGTTTGACTTTTAGGATTGAATTGCAGGAATTTAATATATATAGACACACACACATGTTATCAGCTCTAGTCCTTTAAGCAGCAAATTGGTTATAAGATTAAGAAGATAAAAATCTAGGCAACCTCACCACAGTTTCCTTTATAACTGCACCTAGAAAAAGAAGGCAATCTCATGCTCAAATGCTTTTAAAGTGGCTGGAGATATTTTCCTGCTAGAACTAAGGCTTCTAATGTGAAAATGAAGAATATTTAGTACGTTTAATTAATTGTGTAGATTGGTGTTATTTGTGCAAGAAAAATGGGGAGACAACTGATCATTGACTTCTTCATTGTGATATCGTTGATTATAGTTTTAGTCTCTTTAGGGTTCAGTAAAAACAAGGAAATACAGGATTTAAAATGAGGAACTTTGCTTAAAGATAAGAGTGTCTCTCATTGATGAAAGATGAGAAAAGTTGCTTGGAATTTTCGGTCAGCAATTAAAGCACTATTGAGAAAGATTGAGTTAATTCAAATCATGGGAATGAAAAAGGTAGAGGAAGACTCAAAATAATATTAGTATAAGTAATAAAAAAGTACATGTCAATTAAGGGGGCAATAGAGAGTGTGACTTTAGATAGATTATAATGGTGGAAAAGAATACATGTGGCCAACCCTGATTAGTCTATTGAAGATCTGTAGCCGACCTCAAAATTTTGGGACTAAGGCTTGTTTTTTGTTGTTTTTGCGGTAATATATATATATATATATATATATATATATATTTGTGATGGCTTTATGCAGGAACTTGGCACAGACACGAACCTATATGCCCTGGTATTTGGAGAATCTGTTTTGAATGATGCAGTAAGTTTTTGCGATTATGTGATCGATATCTCATATTCTTGTAGAGTACATGTCCTGGTTAAAGACAAATCATGTTTACTGGGTGACTTTTTTTTTTGTATGTTGCATCATTGGTAGATGGCGATTTCTTTGTACAGGTATGTAAAGTGAATTACACTCTTCTGCCGCAATTGGAATATTACTGGAGTTCTGTTCTAAGTGAACCAGTGTTTTGCTATGCAGGACAATGTCACTGTACAGAAGTCATGCCTCCTCTGGAGAAAACTTCTTCATGGTGATTGTCAGGTTTCTTGAGACCTTTGTTGGCTCACTGTCTGCAGGTCAAGATTTGCTCTGTCATACAATATTATAGATTTAAAAGAAATATCATTATCTCTTTGGCATTTGTTTGAAGATGCATGTGGAGTGCATGCATTGAATTTTTTTTTGAAAGATTTTTACCATCTGTGGTAGTTTCATATGTTAATGTTTCTCTTGGGTTGAAAAATAAAATCTTATAGTTACTTTTATACCAGAACTGGACGATGCAGCTGCTTTGATTAAATTTGAAGCAGGATTGATTGAAATTTTGCATTATATGAAAATTTAGGTTAAAAGAAGACTAGAAAGTGTCAAATAATGAGAAAGAAAAACTAAAGAAGACAAGTGGATTAAGAGATAGGAAAAGGAAGAGTGGAGGACCAAGATGTTAGACCTAGATTTCTTACACAATGACAATCACAGAAGCTACTTGAGCATTGCACCAGAGTATGTGTCATGCATCAGTAATAATATTTGTTTCAAAATTTTTTTCAAGTGAACCTAGGGAGCCATTGAATTTGGTGAGACAGGTGGTGCAGCCTTGAAAATTATATGGACCTTTTATTCTGTTTGTCTCAATTGTGACAATTTCAAGTTCTATCATCTAGGCCCATGTTCAACACCTGATGGAGATACGTCCTACAATTTTGAATGGTAGTATTACATTGAGTCTGAGTCAGTTTATGTTTTTGGTGACTGCACTTTCTTATGGGCAGTGCCAGAGCATTAAGTTGTAAGACATGTTGGGTTTCCAATTTATTTTTATTTTTATTTTTGTGTTTGTTTTTTTGTTGATTGAAGTTATGTCCACAATGAAACTTGATAAGGGTACTATAATTGCTAAGATATTATTATATTTTGGGGTTTATGGTAGTCAATTTTTTCGCATAAAGGTTGTGGGAGCCAATCCAATCGCAATAGAGAAGAGCATGATAGTCTTTAAAGTTTTAATGAATGGGACACTGAGTGTTTTGGTTAGAGTTTGATGGGATGGTTGCCTAGAGATATATATATATATATATATATTAATATTGTATGACTCCCTCTTTTCTTCTTCCTCATCAAGTGTGCAGATGCCTTTGCTGAGGGATTGTTAGTTGAGTTCCCACTCCCAACTTGATGGGCTTGAGTTTTTTGGTGAGCGGGGGAATTGTTGCTGTAGAGCAGTTATAGGCTGGTCAGTTACTAAGTATACTTTATGGTAGCCCAAAACTAGGCCGATGGGTCCAATAATTTTTGTCTGAAAAGTGTGTCCCTGGTAGTCACTTTGGTCTTTTGATAGATCTATTTACCATTTTTACTTCTATATAAGCTCATTCATTTGTTATGTTTCCCATGTACATGAGTTCTGCACATTCAAAATTTATTTACTTTTTTAGTAAGCAATTGTAGGCATGCTGTATCAACATTTCCTTGTCATCTCAATTTTAAAAAAATAAAATAAAAGAATAGGCTATTTCTTGAAATCTTGTGTGAGTTTCATAATTGTAAGAATAGGTTTTCTGGAAAATATTTTCTCAATGTCTTTGAAATTGGAATCACAACTAAATTGTGAATTCTGGTTGAGAACATGTTTCTCCATACATCATCATAGTCAAAGCAATGTAAATTTTAAAATGCTTACTAAAATGAGTATAAGATTTTTTTTTTTGGGGAATTCTCACTTATCAAAAATAATTTTTTTTTGGAATTCTAACTCAGGTGATAACATATTTCCCCTTATGTTATGACTTATCAAAAAACATTCTCAATATATCTTGTAGCCAGTACTAAATTGTGAAATACTGAGGATGCTCACCTTTTATACTTGCACAATGCACATGTAAAAAAAGGGGGTGGGGGGGGGGGGGTGGGGGGGAGGGGAGAGAGAAAGAGAGCTACTCAAGAATGACATGAAGTTCCAATTGATTTAATTGCTTGCTCTTTAAAAACTTCATTCCTCTTATTTTCTGATTTTCTCACTAGCTGCATTTTTTTTCAAGATTGCTAACAGGTGCATTTCATATGGCTCTGCAGGTGTTGGAGTTGGATTTACTTCTGCTTTGATATCCTTTTTGACAAAATTTTCTCATATGCTGTCTATCATTTTACTCTTAGTAGACATGTGGTTGTTACAAAATTGTGAGACCTTTTTTTTTTGAAGTAATAAATTGCGAGACCTTAATTATTAGAACCTTTTCAAGTATGCAGGATTGGATATTGACAAGTGAGTTTATGTGTCATTCTCCTTTTATTTCTAATAAAATTATATATATATTAACAAGTGAGTCCAGCATATTAATATCTCCTGATATATATATGAAATTGTTTGATACAAATTTTACTTCTTGTTTTCTGTTCAGTCTTCAAAACTTGGAGTGCTGTCTCTTTGTGCTATTTCCATATTTCTCGTAAGAAATATTTTTTCCATTTATTTTGAGTATTGTTCATTCTTTCTGTTCTGGACTTAATCGTGCAATCTAATTTAAAACTGCAATCTCTCTAGGTACATGCTTGCAGAAGGTGTTGGACTGTCTGGTATTGTATCGATATTGTTCACAGGAATTGTAAGTGGATGTATATGGTTTTGCTGTAGCACAACCAACTATATTATAACAACCTGCTACATGTTGAAGCTATGTGATGAATTGCTTTTCTGTTTTAGGTCATGAAGCATTACACATTTTCAAATTTGTCAGAAAAGTCTCAACAATTCGCGCAAGCGTTTTTTCATTTGCTTTCATCATTAGCTGAGACATTTGTGTAAGGGAGCTTTTCATTATACGTATTTTAAATCAAGTGATTGAACTTTTATGTCTACATGATATTGACTTGTTTTTCAATTTGCAGATTTATATATATGGGCTTTGATATTGCCATGGAACAGCATAGTTGGTCACATGTTGGATTCATTTTTTTCTCAATTGTATCCTTGCATCATTTGTCAGAAAAAATGATAGTTTACTGATAATTTCATTAAGTGAAAGTTGTCGTTGCTCCTTAACTTGCTATTATCTCAGTTATTTATTGTAGTTGCCAGGTAAGCTTGCTGTCTTTTTAAATATGAAAACCTTTTGATCTTGAAATAAACATATTTTTGTTATATTATTTAAGTTGTATTGTATGGAAATTTATATGTCCTTTTGATGTAGGGCTGTGAATGTTTTTTCCTGTGGATATCTGGTCAATTTGGTCCGACCTGCACATCGACAGATACCTGCAAAGCATCAAAAAGCACTTTGGTATAGCGGTAAGAAGAGTAGAAAGTGCTAATTGCTTGAATTTCTTAATATGATATTGCCAACTTATAATGAATTATGGATGAGTAGGGCTTCGAGGAGCTATGGCTTTTGCCCTTGCTCTGCAATCAGTTCATGATCTTCCAGAAGGACATGGCCAGACAATATTCACTGCAACCACTGCAATTGTTGTTTTGACGGTAGGCAAGCTGACCTTTATTTTAACTTAAAGCAATTAAATCCTTTCATTGTCTGGTACCTTACTACCGCAATTGAATAGGGTTTATGTACGTTTGGGTAAAAAGATGATTGGATCTTGAATATATATATATATATATATATTATGGTTGTTTGGTATTAAAATAGTGAATAGAACTAGTCAAAGCTTAAAAATAAGCTGTTGGACTTTCACTAAAATCAATATCACTGTGAATGCTATTGGCTATGATAAAGCCTTTATATGGGCTATTGTTAAGTCCTTTCCTAGAAGTACTAGGACTCTAAATAGCCTATTACTAGAAAGACTTGGACTACTAATAACAAAGAAAAAAAAAACCTTGTGCACTTTTAAACCAATAGGAAAAGGAATCAAAACACAAAAATAACACTTATGGGTCTTTGGTTTAAACTATTCATAAGATTTAATTTAACTTCAGACTAACTAAGGTCCCAAGTAAGCTCTCCATCATCCAAGACATCCCAAATTAATACTTGAGCACTGGAATCAGTTTTCCCTTGCTTCATAAATGTTCAAAGGGTGTTGCCAGTTATTTTCCATATCAGCATCAAACTTTTTTAAAAAAGAAAAAAAGAAAAACAAGCAATGCAGTGTTGATATATGTACAATTTAAGATATATTATTGCTGGCCGCCACAGCCCAAACAACCCTAAAAGACATCACCAAGGTACTGCCACATATTTTCATTGCCACCCAAAACTCCCAAACTCCATTATTGCCACCTATCCACAGCCCAAAAACACCACTACACCCTATAAACTGATAGTGCCCACTGAGACTCCATATTTTTAGTTCACAATCTTTCTCTATAAGCTATCCTGTTCCCCCATGTTCCTCCAATGCCACTCCCCAATCTTGATTGTCAAGTCACCTAATGAATAGACTTACAAATCACATTCCAATTAAACAAATAAAATTTCTGCTCCTCCCCTAAATCACCCCAAAGAAAATCACATTGGAATTTTTCCATTTTATTTGCCACTCCAACTGGCAAATGGAACAAAGTAAGTGGGAAGACTAGAAAATGTACCATTTCAAAGAGTTAAGTACACCTCCCTTTGACGGAAAGAAACTTTCTTCCAAGCTGCTTTTTTTCCCCTCTAGAACACCGTTCTAGATATTCATTAACCTGAAATAAACATGCCCTCACCACCATCAAACAGCTAAAGATTCACAACCAGGCCGCCACAAATCAACGGCAACATCCCAAATTACTCAACAATTAGTAAGTTGCCTGTGCAATGCATGGATAATATTGTAATGTTTTATGTAAGATGATTTTGGAGAATATTGTATGTGTGTGTGTGTATATATATATTATAGCATAATTGTTATAAAATTTTGTTAGAAGCAATAAAAAAATAATTACCCGTAGGGGTTTCGGCGGCTTGATGGTGGTGAGAGGTCAGCATGACAATGGTGGCGGCCCCTCAAACTCCTCTATTCCTCTCTCTTACAAAGGCTTTGTCAATTTCAAGTATTTTTTATTTTAGAAATAGTGAAATAATGTGTCTCTCTATCTCTCCATAGTGCCTTTTTTGTTAGTTATATTAGTCCTTAATTTTTTTTTTTGCTTTTGTTTTTAATACTAAAACAATGGTTATGCTAAAAAACATGAATGAGAGAGAAATGTGTGGTGTAAACTCAGACAATTAATGGGAGATTAATGAGATAATAGTAAAAAATAAGTTAATGTGATCTTTTGGGTAACAGTAAAAAAAACTAAATGAAAAGAGGTAAAAAAGGCTAAATGCAAAATTAGAGTGCTACATGACAGAACCTCATGCGTTCTTACATGAAGTCTTTGCTTATATATATATATATATATATATTGATATTGATAATAAAAGAATCCTAAGTTAAAAAAGAAGAGAGAGAGAAGCAAATGTTTGAAGCATGACAAGCCTTTGGAATTACAAAATTATTTAATGAGATATGTGTACTCTATATCACCATTTTGGAGTTTTTAAAAGGGAAAATTATAATTTACCCGCTTGTGGTTTGGTCCATCACAATCTAGTTCACAAATTTTCAATTGTTACTTTTGAACCTTTAAAGTTTGAATTAAAATGAAATCATTAATGTTTTATCCAAATTAACAAATTTTGCATTTTGTGGACAAACTTTCAATTAGAACTTACTTCCTTATGGTTTTGCCTTAGCACAATTTAGCTTCATAAAATTTTAAATTGCTACATTTTACCTCTTAAAGTTTGGATTAAAATAAAATTGTTAACACTACTTTGGATAAAACTACAATTTTTTTTTTTTGAAACCTTAGGAGTCAAATGTAGCAATTAGAGGTTTGTGGATTAAAATTGTGATAGGGCCAAACTAAGGGAAGTAATTTGTAATTTCATCTTTCAAAAGATATGAATTTTTTAGTTATAATAGTTTTCAGAAAACTGAGAATTGAAAACATGGATGAAAAACATTTTTTTAAAAGAAAATTGTTCTTTGAGAACCCTTTTAATCTTTTTAAATTTTAGCGAAGCCTGCATATCCCATGACTGGTAAACTAATGACTCAAAATAAAAACTCTATTAACCTTAGAGTAGATAACTGTGATTTGTGTACTAATTTCATTCATAACTCTTTTAACCCTAGACTACTTTTCTTTAATAAGCTATAAGTTTTATTGAAGACAAGGAACATGCCCCTTCTTAAGGAGATAGTCCTAAAGAATTAAAAGGAAAGAGAGTCAATAAAATCAATAACAAAATAGATCTCGCTATGACCCATTATATGAGCCCCTTCAAACAAAGTTCTTTCCAAAGGCAATTTTAATTAAGCAACTAAAGTCCCACATCTTCAAAGGTACAATGGTTCCTCTAACCATACTCTCCACATATAGCATGAGGGGGTGAAATTCCAAACACCAATGAAGTGTTCACAATCCTCCGTCTACTAAGGAATCAAACATGGTTTTAGGCATTACCCAATTTATCCCAAACATAGAGAAAGTAAAACTCCATAATATGTTGTGTCACAGGGCTACAACAGATGATCCACAGATTCACTGCTACTCCCAATACTCCATTAAGAATAGGAAAGCACCTAGTATTCGTATTCACAATAGGGAGTTCAAATTTATCACTGCATCTGCTGAGAAAATTTCTCCGTGAACTCTCCAATCTATTAGCTACAACCATGGGAATAGTGAACAAAGAGATGAAATCAGTTGGTAAATTGGAAAGTGTACATTTAGTAATGTCAATCTTCCCCCTTTTGACTCGTACAACTGCTTCCACCCCAATAATCTTCACAGTTTTCTCCAATTTGGGATTCCACACAGAATTCATATGAGACTTGTCTTGATCCAATGTTGCATGTGGGTCCCATATGAAAGAACCCAAATATAACAATTGAAAAATAGCACTAAACCCATCTTTTTTTGCTGCATCAGTTTACTGGATCAGGATGTATTTGAGTTAAAATTATGTTGTGAGTTGCATACAAGACATCTTGTTCTCACAATATATCTATATTGCTTTAAATTATTTTTCAGGTGTTGTTGATTGGAGGTTCAACTGGTACCATGCTGGAAGCATTACACGTTGTAGGTGATAGCCATGATGGCCATGATGGCTCCTTAGGTGAAGTAAGTTTTGCAGAGAATAACTTAGTTATTAGCTCTGTGTACTAAAATTCTCAGATAGTATGACTGTGCTGCTACCAGCGTGATGATTAGTGAACTTGTGACTTTTTAAATTCTTACTTCTATGTCTATTCTTTGTTTTCCACCTCCCTCCAAGAGTTTTGAAGAGAACAATGGCTACATTGCTCCCTCATATGATGAGGGATTATCATCAGGGACCAAGATCAAGATGAAACTTAAAGAGTTCCATAAAAGGTAAAATCTGTGAAAATGCCTTTGCATATGTCTACAAAGCTTTTATTAATTCTTATGTTAAGAAACTAATATAACAGCCCCTCCTACCCCCTTGTTGTTCTTGTCAGCACGGCATCGTTCACGGCATTAGATAGGAACTACCTCACCCCATTCTTTACAAGTCACAATGGAGATGAAGAAGATGAAGAAGAGCAAGGTAAGACAAGGCTTGACTTGACTCTCAGTTAATGTATATGATTTGAACAGTATGCTGCCCAAGAAATTGCAAATCTTTATATTTACAGAGAATTTCTCATTTCGCAACATGCATCAGATGTACTTTTTAAGGGATTAATGCTAATGAAAAATTCCCGAAGAAATGTCTTTTATCATTTAGTAAAATTGGAATTTAATAGCATAACCCCAATTTGACCCCTGTAGTCTGCATTGATCACACCTGCACCAATTGCATGCTTTCATGGAAGACTGATCATGGTGCTAAAGATTCAAATAGTCCTGTTTCAATAAGCAAAATCATAACAAAAGTTGACCTCTGGTTTCTCTTTTCAACCCTTGACATGATGGTCTTGCCGAATTCACTTGAAGCCAACAAGCTGCAAGAAAAATAAATTGACCTGCTGACTTTTTTCAATGTATGTAATGTTGTATTGGAAAGTGGACTTGGATGGTTTTTAGTTGTGAAAGATAGTACCATAGAGTAAACTATGTTGTGCAATCACACTTGCAAGAAAGATGTACTTACTCAATATTTACTGCATTATATATCACTCCAGTTGGACTGGTTCAATAATTTGATTTTGGGGTTGAAAGATGGTTTTGTGGTAGGTGGAGAAGTATTCTATACTTTGCTCTCATTCATGTTAGCGGTTGATCCTCTCTACCATCTTTCAATTTCAAAATGGATCACTCGTTGTCATTTATGTGATAGAAGGGTGCAGAAAGAGGGGTCATTTTTTTGTTGTTAGTGGACAGCATTGTATTAGCAAAAATACAAGGGTTCTCTTTTTTGTTATTGTGGATTACATTGATCAGCCATTAGAATGACCACCTAGAGAAATTTTGTCATTAGCTTTTTATATAAATTTATTTGCTGCTTTCTCTTGCTATTCTTTGGAATTCTTTTTGCATTATGGTTTTGTTTGAAATATCAAAATAAAAAGAGCATGTTTCTGTGATGAACGGGAAGTCTGACATTTCATTCCAATATTTACCTTTTTAATTGCGTTCTATTTTTCATCACATCGGTGTGTTTTTTTTTTTGGGTGCTCAACAGATGTGCCAATGCCTAGTTCTGGAAGAGGGGGCTTCCGTGGCCGTGGCCGTGTTTAAGAGCAGTGTCAATTTTCTCAGAAGCATGTGGAAGGAGTTATATTGTAGATAATTACTAAAATGCATACTAGAGATAGCTGATTAGGTAAACTGCCAAAATGGTAGGATGCATCATTATCAACTTTGTGCATTCCTACTTACTAAAACACAGCTGTAAAATTGTGAAGGTCGTATGAGGGAGACATTGTGGCGTAGTACTAGTACAGTTGGGCACCTGTTGTTGACTGTAATTGTGGCCTGTACCATTAAATGGATTTGTAAATACTGGATTCAACAACTTCTATTATATATGCAAATTTAAATATCATATACACATTTGGATTACGGCATTCCAAGTTCGCATTACTTCTACCTTGATCTTTTAATTGTAAAAATGTCTCCTGTATAAAACTGATCTGGCTTGCCAAGGAAACCTTGGGAGTACAATTTTATTATAACCCCAAGTTCTGAATTGATTGAACATATAATATTTTTATGACTCAAAGTCACATGTGGGGCGAGAAATTATTCACTCCTACCGTCCTACGGGAGACTCCTCCCTTCTCTCACAACAAATGTGGACTTACACCTCCTATGAGAGGAGGGAGGACTCCTCCCATAGGAGTCGGTAATTTCACCATGACTAGCATGGACATATGGAGAGCAAGGAGTAATAGTATCAGATGCAATGATGAGGGAACTTGTCATGAGATGAATGGAATGATAAAGTAGTAGTTACTTCCTCAACTCTATTGAAGGAATAAATGGATGAGGGAATCAATCAGTTACTTTAGTTCCCTGGTTTTAGGAGGAGGTTGAGGTTGTTTTGACCATGTTATTATCTGGGCATCAATTTTAGTAGGCTTCATAAAATAATATGCTATTTATGTTATTAGGTGCAAACCTGTGCAATGCACTGAAAAACTGCTAAATTTGAGATCTAAAGAAAGTAGTTTTAGGACCACAAAGAGTGATTTTATCACTTTGTTTCCTCTTTTTCTTCCCTTGTGCGTGTGTGATGGTCTTATATTTTAAGATTCAAATGTTATACCATATTTATAATTTGCTCCATTCTTTGATTTTGTTATTGCAAAGCATAAGTTGCACATGAGCGCTGACCCTTTCTCTGCATTGAAAATAGAGAGAAAGAAAACTTTAATTATTTGCCTGAACCTCCAAATTTAATCGTTTGGTCTAGGGTATGTGAATTCTTGATTTTCAGGCAATTGGGTGAATTTAGTTATTTTATTTTATTTTTTTGTTGGGAAGAGAATTGAGTTTCAGATGAGTTTAGAAGATAGAACAAAATTGAAGGTAGCATAGTAAAGTTTCGGTGCTAATCGTTATTAAACAAAATTTACATGAAATAACAATTAGGCAAAAAAAGAAGACAAAGTCTTTGCAGATTTCTTCTAGCTAATATGTGAATTGATCATATAACAATCTGCTACTCCCGACCTCAAATTGCCTATATTTTCGTAAAAATTCAAACAAATTAGCTTAGCCATAAGAAAATAAATAAATTGAGCACACCACAATGCATACAGAAAAACATACGAGGTTAGTGAAACGAGTTTTTCTTCACTCTCGGTTTCATTTTCTACATTTATGTGATTTACATGGCAAACATTGAGCTTCCAGTTATAACCAAGGACATATTAGCATTCTTTCTATACAGTGGCCATGTTTAACTTATGGTCAATTTCAGTGTCATAGCCTTCATTCCGTACTCCACACACCCTTTACAATAAAAGGCTAATGTTGAACTTGCAATAAAAGTCCCTACTCCACGGTCCACACCCTTACATTAGCAACAAAAGTTCCCTGTTTATTGTCAACACTCTTGAAATAAGCTTCTAATGTTAAGCTTGACATCATTCTAAGACATACTACAAACTCATTTGAAGCATAAGATTTAAATCATAATTCTATTAACTAATACTATTAGCAATTTAGGATTCAATTCCTTATTATTGTATTTCGCATTTTATTGACAACAAATTATTCTTACTGCTGGAAGTAGCTCATTCTTCTATTGAACTACTTTATCTAAAGCAATATATACGGGTAATTCGTGTAGTGTTATTTAGGATATGTATACTTCTATTTTTATTTATTTATTTTGCAAAATTAGGATAAGCTTACCATAGGCTATAGCATTTAAGAGAATTTGCTTTATTCTCTGATGAAAAGGAATCAAGGAAGTGGTGGCTAAAGCAACTTACATTTTGTTTAGTATTTGACATGAGCTCATTCAGGTGGAAAACATGAGGAGAATTTTACAGATCTCACATAACTAGCTAGTTTTCACAATTGATTTTGTACGAACTTTGGATGCTTACGTTCATTCACTGTTGGGCGGTGGGCTAAACAATCGGTAAGTTATAATTGAATAAGAAGAACTGAATACAAAAAAAAAAAAAAAAAAAAAAAATCATGTCAAACATAAAATTTCATTGATTGGGCTCAACTATATGAAAATGTAAGCATACGACTTTCAAGTTGATGTTAATTATTCTGAGCAAGTCAAATATATTTCAACATGCACAATACGATGTAATTGATTAGGATGTGCTTTGGTGGTAGAGGGCATAACTAGGACATTTCATTGAACATTTTAGGGATGATTGAGTTTTATGAACTGAAAATTTCCCATTCACATTCTCATGCACGAAACACCTTGTTTGGCTTGCTATTAGGAGGTCAACAAAAAGTCAAATGTCTTTAGTTTTATATTATACAGAGATATATAGAGAATATAGATAGATTATATCATTTTAGTAAGATTTAAGATTACGCAAAAGAATTATCCCATTCCTTCCTCTTTCTATAAGAAGTCTAGTTGTCCACAAATTCAAACATTCTAGCCTAATTAACCTTTTATGAATTATAAACCCAGTTTAAAACACTAGTATTACTATTTTCGTGTGTGTTTTAATAAGTATTACTGTTTACTCAAAAAAGAAAAAATAGGGATATTTATCCCACATTGGTTGTGTGTGTCTAGCGTCCGTTGTTTATAACTCCAACCTACAACTACAAATGTTAGATTCTTTTGTAGTTGTACTCTAGTTATGTAATGTATTATACACCTGATTTAAAACACCAATATTTTTTATTTTCATGTGTGTTTTAATAAGTATTATTGTTTACTTAAAAAAAAAAAACCTTTTATTTACATCTATTAAGAATGATGCTTTCTATTTGTTTGGAAATAGACAAAGTCACAAAGATATTTCATGGTTAAGATGCATTCTTGAAAATTTAAAGATATATGCCGTCATAATTAATGGTAATTGATTTTATATACATAAAAAAAAAAACGCACTTTTTTAAATTTCTAGAAATTAAATATTTGTTGAAAAATAAATCCTATTATTTTTTTTTTTTACTAGAAATTCCTATTAATTTTAAAGCAATATAGGGAGTGTGAGGACAAAATGTCCAGGGCTTGTCCTTGGACCTTGGGCCTGATCCAAAGGTAATGGCGAGTCCGAGGAGGGTTTAATGGTAGTGACAATATCCAACTTAAGAGCCCACAAGCAAACTGTTAGGATAGAGGCTGCTGGAAATAGTCCGAGGAATGGCAACTCCCTGGCTAAATGAAGTGTAGATCATATGATATACCATGATGCTTAGTTAGAGATTCTAGAAGGTTTTGTGGATGAAGATGTGTTTCACAAGGGCACAAAGAGGAAGAAGAGTGAGAAATATTCTGGAAAATGTTGCTACTGCCACATTAAAGACTCTGCACCTACCTCTGTGGCCACATTAATGAGAAAATGACATCTGAACAATGGTGACTAACCTTATAGCTATTGTTGGAAGACTTCAAGAGGGCGGTAGATGGGACAAGTATCAGCATTGGTGATCTGATCCATACGTGGACGATGGAGATAAGAAGGATAAGAATATAAAAGGAAGAAAAGGAGAGGAATAACGAGATAAACTCGATCACCCTTAACTATAACCTTTTGGGGAAAGAAGAAAAGTTAATGCAAATTATTCTCGGCTTACGTCCGAGGAGTGAGTTTGATACAAGTGTAGTTCATTGCATGTGATTTAGCAATCTAGCTCATCATCTTTGTTATCCAACACCCATTGAACCTAGATTTTAAGCCCACTCTCTACAAATTTAATTGTATTGGGCTCTTTGGGCTTGACCCCTTCACACCATTGGGTTTGGGTGCAAATTATGACCATACAATTAGCGTTGTCTGTGGGAATATCTTATGTTTTAGAGTGGGTAGCATTATGGTAGGTTTAGGTTCACACCATGCAGAGTCGATCGGGTCCCAACATGAAGATCGTTTCTTGCATTTGGAGCAGGAAAGAGATCGGGAGGGTAGTGTGCACACAGGGCACACCGGTAGGAGTCATTCACGAGGAGGAAGCAGAATTCTTCACAAGGAAGATGCTAGAGCCATGCGGTGAAAGATTGACCACTTGAAGAAGAAGTTGCACCGCGAGAGGCGAAAGCGAACTCCCTCTTCTTCTGATTCTTCCTCTAAGGATAGCCAAAGCAGTGGTTACAGGTTTAGATCAAGAACTCCCCCCGATGAATCTTCTTCCTTCGAGGCAGATAATCATCATGGTCATGGTCGCAATGGCAAGAAGCCTTCCTCTAAAGGTTTAGGAAACGATGCTATGGGTAGGGCGTTGCACTAAATTTTCAAGTCACCTTTCACACGCAGGGTGGAAAAGGGGAAGCTTCCATGATGATTCACCCAACCTATGTTCACTATTTATAATGGTCAAACAGACCCTGTGGAGTATATGAGTCATTTCAATCAGAGGATGGCGGTACACTCTAAGAATGAAACTTTAATGTGTAAAGTCTTCCCTTCTAATCTGAGACCTGTTGCGATGAGGTGGTTTAACGGCCTAAAGGCAAGTTCTATTAATTCCTTCATGGAACTTACTAAGGCATTTGGGTCTTGCTTCATCACCTGTAGTAAAGTTCCTCGGCCTTTGGATTCATTATTGTCTATGTCCATAAGAAAGGGAGAAACCTTAAAAACATATTTTGACAGGTACTGGGAGATGTTTAATGAGATCAATGATGATTTTGACGACGTAGCAATAAGTACTTTCAAGGTTGGCCTCCCTACTAAACATGACATAAGGAAGTCTCTTACCAAAAAGCTTGTCAAGAGTGTATGTCAGCTCATGGATTGCATTGACGAGTACAAACAGGTAGAGGAAGATCAACAACAAGGTAAGGGAAAGGCGAAGGTTATCCCTCAGGAGAGGAGGGATTTTAAGTTGGACAGATACAACAAAAATAGGCCTCGGAGAGATTATGCCAGGTAATCTAGTTTTCCACCCCTCAAGTGGTTAACACTGTATTCCGAGAACCAGTGCATCAACTGTTGGAGAAAATCTAGAACGAACCATACTTCAAGTGGCCCAACAAGATGTCAAGGGACCCCATGAGGCATAATCAGAACCTCCATTGTCACTATCATCAAGAAAGGGGTCACACAACTGAGGATTGTAGGACTCTGTGGAATCATTTGGAGAAGTTTGTGAAGGAGGGAAGGTTGAAGCAATTTTTGTATCATCTTAATGGGCAGGGAGACCATTCAGATTTAGTGAATTAGGGTAACAATGCTTCAAGGTCTCCTTTGGGTACGATCAATGTTGTCTTTGCTGCTCCGGGTAGGACTGGTTCTCGCCCTTCTAGAGTAATGTCTATGGCAGGAACCCTTGTCGAGGAGTCTAGCTCTGAGCCAAAGAGGATTAAAAGGAGTGTCCCACTTACTCTGAGTTTCTCAAAAGAAGATAAGATCAGAACTATCCAACCCTATAATGATGCTCTGGTGGTTACACTGAGGATAGGGGGCTATGATGTAAAGAAGGTAATGGTGGACCAAGGCAGTGGCACAGATATTATGTACCCTGACTTGTACAAGGGGATGAAGTTAAAGCTTAAGGATTTGATGGCTTATGATTCACTACTGATAAGTTTTGAAGGAAAGGCTATTATACTGATGGGTCAGATTAGATTGTCGGTGCAATCAGGTTCTGAGATTGTGGAAGTGGATTTCATTGTGGTGGACGCCTATTCTCCCTACACAGCCATTGTTCCAAGACCTTGGCTTCATACTTTAGGCGCGGTTTCTTCAACCCTGCATTTGAAGGTAAAGTTCCCGTATGGGGATCAAATTGAGAAATTAGTGGGGAGTTAGTCTATGGCTAGACAGTGCATGGCAACTGTGATTTTACATCAACTTAAGGGGGGCTCCTTGGCCTCAACTGAGGAGGGCTCATAGCAATCAATGTCTTTGGCCACACCTGGAGTAAAGGCGGTAGAAGAACCAGCGTGTGAAGATTTAGAAAAGGTTCTTATTGAGGATGATCCTTCAAAATTCTTTTAGGTAGGGGTTCTGTTACTACCTCAGGAGAAGGCAGAGTTGGTTAGATTTCTGAAGAAGAATGTGGACGTATTTGCATGGGATGCTTATGAAGCCCCCGGGATTTATCCGAGTTTCATTTGTCATCATCTGAATGTCAATCCGGCTGTGGTGCCAAAGAAGCAACCACCTCGGCGCTCACCTAAAGAGCATTCTGAGGCTATCAAGGAAGAGGTACTCAAACTAAAAAAGGTGGTGCTATCAAATAAGTGTTTTACCCTGAATGGTTGGCCCATACAGTCGTAGTGAGGAAGAAGAATGGGAAGTGGAGAGTGTGTGTGGACTTCACAGATTTGAACAAGGCTTGCCCTAAAGAATCTTTCCCAATGCCTCGTATAGATCAATTGGTGAATGCTACTGTTAAGCATCCTCAGATGAGTTTTTTGGACGCTTTTCAGGGTTATCACCAAATACCTTTGGCCTTGGAGGATTAGGAGAAGATGGCCTTTGTCACTCCTACGAGAAATTATCATTATAAAGTAATGCCTTTTGGTTTGGAAAACGTAGGGACTATCTATCAAAGGATGATGACTAGAATGTTTGAGTCACATCTGGGAAAGACTATTGAAGTGTATGTGGATGATATGGTGGTAAAAAGTAAGGCGGTCTTTAAGCATTTGGAAGATCTAAATAATAACTTCCAAATGCTAAGAGAGTATAAGTTGCGTGGGATCAGGAAAGTTTCTAGGTTACATGGTAACTTATTAGGGAATTGAAGTTAACCCTGCACAAGTTAAGGCAATTAATAGCTTATAGCCATCCTGGAATCCTAAAGAAGTTTAGAGGTTGACAGGGATGACTGCTGCCCTCAACTAATTTATTTCTCAGTCTGCAGATAGGTGCAGACCTTTCTTCCAGTTGCTAAACAAGTAGAAGGGATTTGAATGGACTGATGAATGGACTGATGAATGTGCTTTAGCTTTTCAACAGCTTAAGGAGTATCTTTCATGACCACCTATTATGTCTCAGCTAGAAGTTGATGAAGTTCTATTTGCATATATTGCTGTGGCTGATCACGCCGTTAGTTTGGTTCTGATACGGGCCGGTAATGGTGTACAAAGGCCAGTGTATTATGTGAGCAAATCTTTGCATGAGGCTGAGATGCACTATTTACCATTAGGAAAGGCGATCCTAGCAGTGGTGCATGCTACGTGTAAGCTTCCTCATTATTTTCAATCTCATACAATTGTTGTTTTAACTCAACTCCCTCTTAAGTCTATACTTCGAAGTGCTGACTACACGAGAAGGATTGCCAAATGGGGTACCATTCTGGGGACTTTTGATATCAAGTATATGTCTCGCACCTCCATGTAGGGGTGGAAAAATTGGACACGACCCGTGAACTCGACACGACACGACACGAAATTAACAGGTTATGGGTTGAGACTTAATGGGTTCGTGTCATATTTGGGTTGACACGATGAACCCGTTTGATAAATGGGTTGGGTTAGGGTTTAAACTATAGAACCCGTCTGACCCGTTTGACCTGTTTAATTAAATGAAATTTTACCAATATACCATTCAAACTATAGGTATATAAACTTATTAGTTGTTGTAGTTTATTTTCTTTGACGTATTGTGATTGATTATTTATGATATTGAGATATGTTTTAGTTTTGAATGATTATTTGTGATACAATTACTCATTAGTTTTAAATTTTATATATAAAATATTTATTTGCTTTTTTTTCCATAAATGTTTTTCTTCATTTTTGATAAAATCAGATAAACAGGTCGACACGATTGACCTGTTTAATAAATGGGTCGTGTTAGGGTTGAGGAATCTTGACCCGTTTAATAAACATGTCGGGTTAGTGTTGACCCATATAGTCGGATATGTATGAGTTGACACGACACGAACTCGACCCGCGAACACGAATTGCCACCCCTACCTCCATGAAGGGTTAAGTCCTTGCTAATTTGGTCGCGAAATTTGCTGAGCCTTCATTAGGAGAGAAAGCTAAAAGGATGGACATGGATGAAAAATCAGTTGGCATGATTTCGTGCAAGGAACCATTGATATGGAATGTATATGTGGATGGAGCAGCGAATCAGAGAGGATTTGGCGTGGGGCTAGTCTTAATGTCTCCTGAGGGAATTACTTTTGAGAAATCCTTAAGATTGGGGTTCTCGGCCACCAACAACGAGGCAGAATTTGAAACTTTATTGGTGGGGATGGATATGGTACAGAAATTTGGTGGAAAAACAGTGCAAATATTCTCAGATTCACAACTTGTGGTGGGCTAGGTGGAAGGAAAGTTGGAGGCTAGAGCTTCGAGAATGCAAGAATATCTAACTCGGGTCAGGTATTTACAATCAAAATTTGAATTTACCTTGTTGCATGTCCCCAGAAGTATGAACACCTATGCTGATTCCCTAGCCACCCTTGTGACATCCTCGGCATAAGACCTACCTAGAGTCATTCTCATTGAAGATATGTGTAAACCTACAGGAATGAATAAGGACACTATTTGAATTCATCAAATTAGGGTGGGATCTACTTAGATGGATTCTATAATATCATTCCTTAAAGATGATATCTTGCCCGAGGGAAAGTCTGAAGTAGATAAAATACGCAGAAAAGCACCTCGATTTTGGTTGTTCGAGAACCAAAAGTTGTACAAACGCTCTCTCTCAGGACCATATTTGCTTTGTATACACCTTAAAGCAACAAAATTACTTTTGGAAGAGTTGCATGAAGAGATTTGTGTAAGTCACATAGGAGGAAGGTCTTTATCTCATAGAGCCATTACACAAGGGTATTGGTGGCCCAATATGCAGAGAGAAGCTCAGGATTATGCAAAGCAGTGTGACCAATGTCAGAGATTTGCTCCCAATATCCATCAACAAGGTGGTGTTCTTAACCCTTTGTCTAGTCCTTAGCCATTTGCTCAATGGGATTTGGACATTGTAAGGCATTTCCCAAAAGCAACAGGGAATAAGAAGTGGTTGCTCATCGAAACAGATTATTTCACTAAATGGGTTAAAGTTGAGCCATTATCCAATATTAGGGATGTGGATGCGAAGAAATTTGTCTGGAAAAACATTGTCATTAGGTTTGGAATCCCTTATATTCTTATTTCAGATAACGGCCTACAATTTGATAATAAGGCCTTCAGAAGGTACTGCCGTGATCTAAGCATCACGAATAGATATTCCACTATAGCTTATCCACAAAGGAATGGGCAGGCCGAGGCAATCAATAAAGTTATAGTCAATTGGCTCAAGAAAAGGCTAAATAGTGCTAAGGAGAGATGGGTGGAAGAGTTATCACATGCTTTGTAGACGTATCGAACTACGCCTCAAAGATCCACTAGGGAGACACTATTTTCTATGACTTATGGAGCCGAGGATGTAATCCCTCTGGAAACTAGATTTCTGACACTGAGAATAAGCTCTTTCATCCCAAGAAATAATGACAATTTACTAGAAAAAATCCTAGACCTAGTTGAGGAACGGCGAGCAAATGCCATGGTTCAGCTCGCTTATTATCAGCAAAAGCTCAAGCAAGGATACGATTCTCATGTGAAGTTAAGGCCACTTGCCCCTGGGGATTTGATGTTAAGGAAGATCTTGGGTATTGCCAAGAACCTAGCATGGAGAAAGTTGGGACTTAATTGGGAAGGACTTTATCGAATCACTTCAGTAGCTGGCATAAGGGTGTATTATCTTGCAGATTTAGATGAAAGGGTTATACAACGACTCTGGAATGTAAATAACCTACGAAATTATTATTATTAATGAAAGGCGCTTTTTCCATCCTATTCCTGTTAACACTGTGTTGCATTGATTATCATTTTTCTAAGTATCAAATAGAAACTTGGTCATGCCTGGCTCCTCAGACCACATACCTTGTAGAAATTGATATTTTTAATTAAATGTTAAACAGAACCTTAATTACATCTGGTCCTCGAATTATCTACTTTGAAAGAATTAACACTCCAGTTGAAAATCTGAATCTGTATAGCCAATGGGAATCAAATCCTTACATCGGTAAACAAGCATATAATTTCTCATTCTCCTAAGATACTTGAGAATATGCTTTACAGCTTGCCAATGTTTTGGTCCTGGATTTGATTAATATCGGCTGACCATGCCAACTGAATAACAAATATTCGGTCTAGTACAAAACATGGCATACATAATACTTCCCACTACAGAAGCATAAAGAACTTGTCTCATAATGTTTTCTTTCTCTTGAGTCTTAGGCCTTTTGTTATCAATAAGAGGAACTCCATGTCTAAAAGGAAGTAATCATTTCTTGGAATTTTGCATGCTAAACCGTTCTAGAACCTTATCTATATATCCATCTTGTGATAAGCTTAACATCTTATTCTTGCGATTTCACAAAAGCTTGATCCCTAGAATAAAGTTTGCCTCACCCAAGTTTTTCATATCAAATTGGCTTGACAACCAAATCTTTACCGATGACATTACCTCTACATCATTCCCAATGAGTAGAATATCATCAACATAAAGCACTAGGAACATTACTAATTTGTCTTGATGTCTTTTGTACACACGTGGTTCATTAAGATTTTGTTCAAAACCAAAAGACTTGATTGCTAGATCAAATCTGATGTTCCATGACCTAAATTCTTGCTTAAGTCCATAAATGGACCTTTTCAACTTGCTTACTATTTGTTCTTAGTTCTTTGCTATGAAACCTTCCGGTTGCATCATATAGATTTCCTCTTTAAGATTGCTATTTAGAAAAGCAATCTTGACATCCATTTACCAAATCTCATAATCATAATGAGCAGCAATGGATAAGAGAATTTTGATAGATTTAAGCATTGCTACTAATGAAAGGTCTCTTCATAATCAATACCTTCTTTTTGTGTATACCCTTTCGCCACTAGCCTTACTTTAAAGGTTTCAACTTTTCCATCTATCCCTCTCTTTCTCTTGTAAACCCATTTGCAACCAAAAGGTTTAATGTCGTTAGGCGCCTTTACAAAATCCCAAACTTGATTGGAATACATGGAATCTAATTCAGACTTCATAGCATTGACCCAATGATATTCATCTATATCATTCATTGCTTTATCATAAATGTAAGGATCTGATTCAGCCTCTTCTGAGATAGCTTCATAAGTTTCTTCCGAACCTATAAATCTTATAGGAGGCCGAATAATTCTCCCACTACAACGAGGTACTTGTGTACTAGATATCTTATGAGTAGTATCTTGTAGTGTATCCAATGCAACCATATCATCCCTAGTTTTATCCAACGATTGTTGATTTACAGATTCATTCATTTTAGCCAATACAACTCTACTTCTAGGAGTAAAATTATTCATATAGTCATTTTTCAAAAATTTAGAATTTGTACTAACAAAAATTTTGTTATCCTTACGACTATAGAATAAATAACCCCTAGTTTCTTTTGGATAACTCACACGCAAACATACTTCTAATTTTAGTTCCAACTTATTAGGCTTCCCCTTTAGCACATGTGTTGGACAACCCTAAATGCGGAGATATCTCACGCTAGGCATACGCCCACTCCACAATTTCATGGGTGTTTTAGGAACAGATTTTGATGGAACTAAATTCAAAAGATGTATTGTTGTATATAAGGCATTCCCCCAAAAAGAAATTGGTAAAGTTGAGTAACTCATCATGGACCTAACCATTTCTAAAAGAGTCCTATTCCTTCTCTCTGCTACACCCTTTTATTGAGGAGTTCCAGGTGCAGTCAATTGGGATACAATCCCATTCTGAATTAGGTAATCCTTGAAATCCCCAAGAAGGTATTTGCCACCTCGATCAGATTGAATGGCCTTTATACATTTACCCAATGGATTCTCAACTTCAGCCCTAAACTCTTTGAACTTTAGCACATGTGTTGGACAACCCCAAATGTGGAGATATCTCACGCTAGGCATACGCCCACTCCACAATTCCATGGGTGTTTTAGGAACAGATTTTGATGGAACTAAATTCAAAAGATGTATTGTTGTATATAAGGCATACCCCCAAAAAGAAATTGGTAAAGTTGAGTAACTCATCATGGACCTAACCATTTCTAAAAGAGTCCTATTCCTTCTCTCTGCTACACCATTTTGTTGAGGAGTTCCAGGTCTAGTCAATTGGGATACAATCCCATTCTGAATTAGGTAATCCTTGAAATCCCCAAGAAGGTATTCACCACCTCGATCAGATCGAATGGCCTTTATGCGTTTACCCAATGGATTCTCAACTTCAGCCCTAAACTCTTTGAACTTTTCAAAGGCTTCAGACTTCTGTCTCATTAGGTACACATAACCATATCTTGAATAATCATCCGTAAAAGTGATGAAGTACTCATAACCTCCTTTTGCTTGAGTTGACATAAGATCACATACATCTGTATGAACTAATTCAAGCAACTCTTGGGCTCTTCTACCTTTTGCATTAAAAGGTCGTTTGGTCATTTTACCTTCCAAACAAGATTCGCAAACTGGAAATCCATCAAAATCCATGGGCTGTAAAAGTCCATCTTTGATTAGTCTTTGAATCCTATTTGAATTAATATGAACCAAACGCAAGTGCCAAAGATATGCATCATTTGTAGAAGGAAACTTTCTCTTTAATGATTTTACATGAGAGCTACTATCTAATTCAGAATTATGTAATTCATGCTTATCAAGAGTTAAAATATAAAGATCATCCACCATATTGCCAGAACAGATAAACACTTTATCCTTCTTTATTACAACATTGTCTTTTAGGATAATACAATACCCATGTTTACCTAAATAAGTTGCAAAAATTAAATTCCTACGAATATTAGATACATACAAACAGTCTTGCAATATTAGAACTCTAGAATCAAAGTATAAATAAACAACTCCAACACCTACAACCAGGATCCTGCTCCAATCAGCCAAAGTAAGAAACAATTCCTCTTCATTCAGCTTTTTGGTCTCCTGAAACCCTTACAAAGAATTGCAGATATGATTAGTACAACCTGAATCCACACACCAGGAATCCGTGGGATTCTGTACCAAACATATTTCAAGAAGAAAGGAACTTTTCATACCTTATTCTTGGCAGCTTTGAATTTTGGACAATTTCTCTTCAATGTCCTCTCTCACCAAAATGGAAACATTTTCCTTTGGTTTTCTTTTCTTTGTCAGCAACT
This sequence comes from Castanopsis chinensis, assembly GCA_032878915.1. Taxonomy (NCBI): domain Eukaryota; kingdom Viridiplantae; phylum Streptophyta; class Magnoliopsida; order Fagales; family Fagaceae; genus Castanopsis; species Castanopsis chinensis. The sequence goes on from JAVQMG010000131.1 coordinate 9,099,713, forward strand.
CTTAAGGCAATTTGTTTACCTCTTACTTAGTGAAGTCCTTCTTTTTCTTCTTCTTCTTCTTCTTCTTCTTCTTCTTACTCTTGCCTTTCGACTTAGGTTGAGAAGTAGAAGCTTCACCTACATTGGCTTCAACACTAGAAGTACCAAGAATGTCTTCTGCCACCACTAACTCATTCATTAATTCAGACAAAGAATAAATCTTTTTGTTCATGTTATAATTAAGTCTGAATTCCTTGAATGATTCTGGTAGTGATTGAAGTATCATATCCACTTAGGATTCTCCATCAATGTCGACACCTAAAACTTTCAATGTATTCAGATTAGAGATCATTGTAAGACAATACTCTCTCAGTGAACTACCTTCAGCCATTTTGGTATTATAAATTTGCCTCATGGTTTCTTGCCTTGCCGAACGGCCTTGCTCACCAAACATCTCCTTCAGACTTAGCATAATGTCCGATGCTAGTTCTACATCCTGCATTTGATGCTGTAAAACATTTGAGATGGATGCTAGGATATAGCACTTGGCCATTTCATTAGATTTCTACCAGCGATCATATCGTTGTTTTTCCTTAAGAGGAGCATTTAATGAAGGAAAGCTAGGACATGGTTGAGTAAGCACATATTTGTGCCTTTCAGCTGTATGAACAATGTCCAAATTTCTTTTCCAGTCAACATAGTTGGATCTAATCAGTTTGTTTGATTAAGAATAGTAACAAGTGGGCTAAACGATGCCATGTTCAAATCTGAAAATAATAAACATGAATATAATAAGTAAACTGAACAATATTAATTTAGCATATAATATGGAACCTTAATAAAACCATAAAATAATATATGCAATGACAACCCAACCCCATGTTTAAAATTCCTTGGAAGCAAGTAAATTATAAACACTATGATTGATTAAGAGCTATTCTCATTATTAGTGCTATCATGATAACTCTTATCAAACACTAATAATATGTCATTTTTCCTTTAGCCTCTAAGTAATAATGACATAGCCCTGAAAGGAGGTTAACATTAAATTTAGTCTAGTGTACACCATTGACTAAATTCTATGTGAGTCATTAAGTAACTCCACGGTAGCATGGTCGTTCTTAATATAAAAACACATATTATCCATCATTAAAAAGTTTAATCTATAGTACCATGAATTAAACACCCTCCGAAGGGAGCAAGGCATATACGCCAAGGTGAGGTGCTTAATCACACTACTATAAACCAACAATGAAGGTCGTGAGATCCAACCCTTGTATCTCTCTCCCACTAAATGTTTTAAATTAAAGATTTTTAAATATAAAACATGCATAATCTAATTACACACAGCCTTGCACTTTATATATTTGAAAACACTTAGAAAAAGTTCAAAAATCCCTTCAGTGACATTTTCGAGAGTATCTCGCGACTAAGCTCTTCCCGTAAAAATGAATTAAGGCAAAAAAGTGAAAACACAAAAATCAGACAGAGACTTTCGCGACTATTTCGCGAGTAAAGCTTACCCACGAAATATTTTGTGAAAACACAAAACTCAGACAGAAGCTTTCGCGATTGTCTCTCGACTATTTTGCGAGTAAAGCTTACTCGCGAAAAGCCCATGTTTTCAGTTTTCAAAGGGAACATCTGAACAGTTTTCAACCGTTTTCTATGAACTAACAACCACCATATGAACATAATAGATGGGATTTGATATCAAAACTAAATTCCATTGATCCAATAGCCTTAAAGATCAATTTAGCATACTTAAATTAAAATTTAAACAACATCATAACATCAATATCAGTTTTTATCAAATCATAGTTTCAACAACCATGCAGAAAATTAAATACATATATAATCTTCTAACATCATGAAACTATTATCTCTAATTCCAAAACTCATAAAACATGTTATACAGATTCGAATTGAAGACCGCTCTGATACCATTTGATGGAAATATGCATGTACGCAGTGGAAAATAAACAGATCTACTTCATTCATAATTGATGACATACACTATGTAAATTTCAAAATATAGAATCAAGAAAGTGTACCTTGGTGCAGTGAATTTCAAAACCAAATATCATAAGTTCTTGAGAACACTTTTAATCTTCACTCCAATTTCACTAACGCCCAAAAAGTGTGGTCTCTTAATCAGTTTTTAAAGGAGAATGATAGAGTGTCTCACTCTCTCATACACACCATTTCTCAATGATGTCTTTCTTTTTCATCTCTAAAATTCTGTATGTTTCTCTCCTTATAACTGACTATCTAATTGGGCTAGCCTTTTGGACCTTTCCAATTGGGCTTTATTATGTGGCTTGGAGTGGGACCAAAAGGGACCAATAAGACACTAACTCCAATGAGTCTTAGGTTTTTCTGTCAACTCTTGACAAGTCCAAAGTTACCATTAACTATATTTAATATCACTATATAAATATAGTTGCACTCTAGGCCTTATTTATAAATTATATCCCAAGATTATCACTATAAGGTAATGCATTTCTATTTGAAGAACATCGGGGCTACCTATCAAAGGATGATGACTAGGATGTTTGAGCCACAGTTGGGAAAGACTATTGAAGTGTACATGGATGACATGGTGGTGAAAAGTAAAACGGTTTTCATGCATGTGGAAGACCTTAATGACACTTTTCAGAATGCTTCTAAGTGTTCTTTTGGTGTGGGATCTGGTAAATTTCTGGGTTACATGGTAACTCATTAAGGAATTGAAGTTAATCCTACGCAGGACAAGGCAATTAATAGCTTGCAGCCACCTTGAAATCCTAAAGAGGTTCAGAAGTTGGCAGAGATAACTACTGCCCTCAATCGGTTTATTTCTCGATCCACAGATAGATGTAGGCTTTTCTTCCAGTTGTTGAATAAGTGGAAGGGATTTGAATGGACTGAGGAGTGTGCTTTAGCTTTTCAGTAACTTAAGGACTATCTTTCACGACCATCCATTATGTCTCAACCAGAAATGGATAAAGTCCTGTTTGCATACATTGCTATGGCTAACCATGTTGTTAGTTTGGTTCTAATATGGGTCGATAATGGTGTATAGAGGCCAGTTTAATATGTGAACAAATTCCTACATGAGGCCGAGGTACATTATTTACCGTTGGAAAAAGCGATCCTAGCAGTGGTTCATGCTACTCGTAAGCTTCCCCATTACTTCCAATCTCATATAGTTGTGTTTTTAACTTAACTTCCTCTTAGGTCTATACTTCGAAGTGCTGACTATACAGGAAGGATTGCCAAATGTGGTACCATTTTGGGGGCTTTTGATATCAAGTATACGCCTCGCACCTCTGTGAACGGCTAAGTCCTTGCTGATTTGGTGGTGGAATTTACTGAGCCCTCATTGGAAGAGAATGCTAAGAGGTTGTGCTAAGAGGTTGAACATGGATAAAAAATCAGTTGGCATGATTTCGTGCAAGGAACCTTTGATATGGAAAGTGTACATTGACAGGGCGGCGAATCAAAGAGGTTCTAAAGTAGGGCTAGTTTTGATATCTCCTGAGGAAATTACTTTTGAAAAGTCCTTAAGGTTGGGATTCTCAGCCACCAACAATGAGGCTAAGTATGAAGCTTTACTGGTAGGAATGATTATGGTTCAAAAGATGGGTAGAAAAATAGTGCAAATGTTCTCAGACTCTTAGTTGGTGGTAGGCCAAGTGGGAGGAAAGTTAGAGGCTAGAAATTTGAGACTGTAAGAGTATCTAACCCAGGTCAGGTATTTACAATCAAAATTTGAATCTTTTACCTTATTACATATCTCAAGGAGTAGGAATACCCATGATAACTCCCTAGCCACTCTTGCGACATTCTCGGTACAAGGTCTACCCCCGGGTCATCCTTATTGAAGATCTATGTAAACCCACTAGGATGAATGGTGACCCCATCTGGATTCATCAAACTAGGGTGGGACCTAATTGGATGGATCCTATAGTGTCATTCCTTAAGAATGATATCTTGCCCGAAGAGAAGTCTGAAGTAGATAAAGTACGCAGAAAAGTGCCTCGGTTCTGGCTGTCCGAGGACCAGAAGTTGTACAAACGCTCCTTTTTAGGATCATCTTTGCTATGTATACATCCTGAAACAACGGGGTTACTTTTGGAAGAGTTACACGAAGGGATTTGTGGAAGTCACACAAGAGGAAGGTCTTTGTCTCATAGAGCTCTTACACAGGGGTATTGATGGCCAAATATGCAGAAAGAGGTACAAGATTACGTAAGAAAGTGTGACTAGTGTCAAAGGTTTGCTCCCAACATCCATTAATCAGGAAGTGTCCTTAACCCCCTGTCTAATCCTTGACCTTTTGCTCAATGGGGCTTGGACATTGTAGAGCCTTTCCTAAAAGCAGTAGGAAATAGGAGGTGGTTGCTCATTGGAACAGATTATTTCACAAAATGGGCTAAAGCTGAGCCATTGTCAAACATTAGGGATTTGGATGCGAAGAAATTTATGGAAAAAAATTATCACCAGGAATCCCTCATACTCTTATTTCAGATAACGGCCTGCAATTTAATAGTAAAGTGTTCAGAAGATACTTTTGTGATTTAGGCATCACGAATAGATATTCCAATCCAGTTTATCTGTAAGGGAATGGGCAAGCCGAGACTGTCAATAAAGTTATAGTTAATGGGCTCAAGAAAAGATTGGATGATGCTAAGGGAAGGTGGGTGGAAGAATTGCCACATGTTTTGTGGATATATTGAACTACACCTCGGAGATCCACCAGAGAAACACCCTTCTTTATAACTTATGGAGTCAAGGCTGTAATCTCTCTGGAAACAGGGTTTCTGACATTGTGGACGAGCTCTTTCATCGCGTAATGACAATTTATTAGAAAAAGGCTTAGACCTAGTTGAAGAGCGGCGAGAAAATTTCATGGTTTAGCTAGCTTATTATTAGCACAAACTCAAACAGGGGTATGATTTCCATATAAAGCTAAGGCCACTTGCACTTGGAGATTTGCTTTTGAGGAAGGTTTTGGGTACTGCGAAGAACCCAGCATGGGGAAAATTGAGACCTAACTGGGAAGGACCTTATTGCATCACTTCGGTACCTTTATTAGGGGCATATTATCTAAAAGATATAGATGAAAATGTTGTACCACGTTCCTGGAATGTAAACAACCTATGAAGGTATTATTATTAATGAAAGGCATTTCGACCATCTTATTTCTGTTGATGTGATGTTACGTTGATTTCTATTTTTCTAAGTATCAAACTGAAACTTGGTCATGCCTAACTCCTCAGACCACATACCTTGTATAAATTGATATTTATTTAAGTGTTGAACAGAACCTTAGTTATGTCTGGTCATTGGATCATCTACTTTGGCAAAATTAACACTTCAGTTCTTTTTTCTAAATATCAAACTAAAACTTGGTCATGCCTGACTCCTCGAACCACATATTTATTTAAGTGTTCAACAGAACCTTAGTTATGTCTGGTCCTTATATCATCGACTTTGGAAAAATTAACACTTCAGTTCTTTTTTCTATATATCAAACTAAAACTTGGTCATTCCCGACTCCTCAGACCATATACCTTGTATAAATTGATATTTATTTAAGTGTTGAACAGAATCTTAATTATGTCTGGTCCTCGGATCACCTATTTTGGAGAAATTAACACTTCAGTTCATTTTTCTAAATATCAAACTGAAACTTGGTCATGCTTGGCTCCTCAGACCACATACCTTGTATAAATTGATATTTTACTACATGTTGGTCAGAATCTTAACTATGTCTAGTCCTCGGACGATCTATTCTTGGGTCAATTAGTATTTTTAGCACTATTTTTTCCATCCTGATCGCATATCTCGAAGACTCCCAAAATAGTGATGAACAGATGAGAGCTCATGAGCGTCACTTAAAGCATTTGTAGGTATATTAGACATATTTGTTGTTTGGTTCATGCCTGGTTACTTCCTTAAAATCATTAAGTTATATGGGAAATGGTGTGAATTATTGTTCTATTGTGACATGTAGACTTTTCAGTTACCAGATGGTTTTGCTAGATTCGGTTGACCAACTAATCCGGAATTCATCAGAAAAGAATTATCATTTATACAGATGACAAATCTAGGTTTGTGCCATTGTCTTATTTATTAAGCATTCAGTAAGGTAGAGGTGATACCAAAAAAAAAAAAAAACACATAAGTGTCAAACGCATAAGAGAAACAACTTGATCTTTTCATTAATTCAAAGTCCTTTGGAAATACAACTTGCTTACAAATTATCAAGTTACATCAAATAAAAGGAAAAATAATGCTGAGAGGAAGAATGGATGGGGATCAATCACGGCTTCAGCTTTATTGTCAGATGGCCATTAGAATCCTTTGGGGGCTGGATAAGAGCTGTGGAGTCAGAAGCAAGCCCTTTACCCTTTCGATCTTCTTTAATGGTGATAGGAATGGTTGCCAAGACCAGTTCCATTGTCTCATTAGATCCCTTTTTCTTGGTAGGCTCCTTAAGGGCATTAGGAGGCTGAGTATCATCATGGGCCGCCCCTTTTGCTAGTTCAGTAGGTTGCTTGGTGGCCTCAAATTGCTCAACCTCCATGGGCTAACGTTGAGTGGAGGCAAGGGCTTCAGCTACGTTATCCTGTTCAGCATCTGCTCCTTGGGTGATGGCATCATCCTTAGTAAAGGAGGGAGCAGAAGCTCAAATGGCTGGGGGATAATAGACATTGTCTGTCTTCCAAAGGGTAGAAGAAGCATCAACCCTAACTCAGGTAAGTGCCTCGTTCCACACTTGGAGGCAGTAATGCCTACATACCTCCGAGACTTGTGATCTAAGATTTTCTGTGGCCTTGGACACCCAGCCTCATACCCATCTTGCTCAGCTTGGTCCCTTGCTTTCTCGGCTTCCTCTTTGGCTTTGGTAGCTTCTTCCTTAGCTTTGTTGGCCTCCTCCTTCGCCCTCTTAGTTTCCCTTAGATCCTTTTGAAGGTCCCCTATTAGCTTCTTCACTGCAGCGTAATCCTCATCGGCCTGTCAAAGCTGTAGCCTTTGGGTCTCGGCCTGCCTCTTAGCTACTTTTAAAACAGCCTTGGCGTTCATCTTTTCACTTTCTACCTTCAATTGGGCAATGACCTCTTATAGTTTTTTGTCTTTTATCTCAAGGGTTTTTTGGGCATTGCTGCATCTTATTTCCTCATCCTTAAGGGCTTTGTAAGTGCTGATGACAATCTCTTCAGCCCTATGGGCAGACTAGACAGCCTATACATAGTAGTAGAGTGAGTCAAAAGGATATGGTCAGAGTAAAAGGCCTAAGTGTAACAAAAAATGAAATGAGCAACAGTCAAATGAGATTCTTACCATAGCAAGCTCCTTTTTTAATGTCATAAAGACATTTTGATCCCTTATCTGCCTTAGCTCGTTCATGTCCTCAAGCAACAGAGAGCTTGTTCTAGCATGTCTGCCACACAAGCAACTGTTCCTACGTTAGAACCCTTGATGGAAGCGTCAGCAGTAACCGTATGATCATCCATGGTCATTGGTGGAGCCCAATGGCCCTTAAGATCCTGTGGGGGCAAGATAGGAGCTGTGGAGTTAAAAGCAAGCCCTTTGCCCTTTGGATCTTCTTTGATGGTGATAGGAATGGTCACCAAGACCGGTTCCATTGTCTCATTAGATCCCTTTTTCTTGAAAGACTCCTTAGGGGCATTAGGAGGCTGAGTGTCATCATGGGCCACCCCTTTTGCTGCTTTAGTAGGTTGCTTGGTGGCCTCAAACTACTCAACCTCCTCAGGCTGACGTTGAGTGGAGGCAATGGTTTCAGCAGAGTTATCCTATTCAGTATCTACACCTTGGGTGATGGCATTAACCTTGGTAGCGGAGGGAGCAGAAGCTCGGATGGCTAGGTGCAGTAGACATTGTCTATCTTCCAAAGAGCAAAAGAAGCATCAACCCTAGCACAGGTTAGTGCCTCGTCCCACACTTGGAGGAAGTAATGCCTACATACCTCCAAGACTTGTGATCTAAGATTTTCTGTGGTCTCGGACACCCCAACCTCATACCCATCTTGCTCAGCTTGGTCCCTTGCTTTCTCGGCTTCCTCTTTGGCTTTGGTAGTTTCTCATTGGCTTTACTGGCCTCCTTCTTCGCCCTTTCAGTTTCCCTTAGATCCTTTTGAAGGTCCCTCATTAGCTTTTTCGCTGTAGTGTAATCCACGTTGACCTGTCAAAACTGTAGCCTTTGGGTCTTAGCCTGCCTCTTAGCTACCTTTAAAGCAGCCTCGACACTCATTTTTTCACTTTCTGCCTTACTCAATTGGGCAGTGACTTCTTGTAATTTTTTGTCTTTTATATCAAGGGTTTTTAGGACGTTACTGCGCCTTATTTCCTTATCCTTAATGGCTTTGTAAGTGCTAATGACAATCTCTTCAACCCTGTGGGCAGACTAGACAACCTATACACAGTAGTAGAGTGAGCCAAAAGGATATGGTCAGAGTAAAAGGCCTAAGTGTAACAAAAAATGAAATGAGCAATAGTCAAATGGGATTCTTACCATAGCAAGCTCCATTTTAATGTCATAAAGACATTTTGATCCCTCATCTAACTTAGCTCGTTCATGTCTTCAAGCAAAAGGAGAGATTGTTCTAGCTCATCTACCACACACGTAACTGTTCCTGCGTCAGAACCCTTGATGGAAGCGTCAGTGGTAACCGCATGATCATTGGTGGAGCCCAATGGCCCTTAGGATCCTTTGGGGGCTAGATAGGAGTCGTGGAGTCAAAAGCAAGCCCTTTGCCCTTTCGATCTTCTTTGATGGTGATAGGAATGGTCGCCAAGACCAGTTCCACTGTCTTATTAGATCCCATTTTCTTGATAAACTCCTTAGGGGCATTAGGAGGCTGAGTATCATCATGGGTCACCCCTTTTGCTGGTTCAGTAGGTTGCTTCATGGCCTCAGACTACTCAAACTCCTCGAGCTGACGCGGAGGAGGTAAGGGCTTCAGCCGAGTTATCCTATTCACCATCTGTTTCATGGGTGATGGCATCATCCTTGGTAACGGAGGGAGGAGCAAAAGCTCAGATGTTTAGGGGTAGTAGACATTGTCTGTCTTCTAAAGGGTAGAAGAAGCATTAACCCCAGCTCGAGTAAGTGCCTTGTTCCACACTTGGAGGCAGTAATGCCTACATACCTTCGAGACTTGTGATATAAGATTTTTCATGGTCTCGGACACCCCAACCTCATACCCATCTTGCTCATCTTGGTCCCTTGCTTTCTCAGCTTCATCTTTGGCTTTGGTAGCCTCTTCCTTGGCTTTGCTGACCTCCTCCGTTGCCCTCTCAATTTCCCTTAGATCCTTTTGAAGGTCCCATATTAGCTTCTTCGCTACAGTGTAATCCTCGTCGTCCTATCGAGGCTATAGCCTTTAGGTCTCGGCCTGCCTCTCAGCTACTTTTAAAGCAACCTCGACGCTCATTTTTTCACTTTCTACCTTATTCAATTGGGCAGTGGCCTCTTGTAGTTTTTTGTCTTTTATCTCAAGGGTCTTTTGGGCGTTGTTGCGCCTTATTTCCTCATCCTTAAGGGCTTTGTAAGTGCTGATGACAATCTCTTCAACCCTGTGGATAAACTGGATAGCCTATACATAGTAGTAGAGTAAGGCAAAAGGATATGGTCAGAGTAAAAGACCTTAGTGTAACAGAAAATGAAATAAGCAATAGTCAAGTGGGATTCTTACCATAGTAAGCCCCTTTTTTAATGTCATAAAGACATTTTGATCCCTCTTTTGCGTTAGCTTGTTCATGTCCTCAAGCAACAGGAGAGCTTGTTCTAGCGCGTCTGCCACACGGGCAACTATTCCTGCGTCAGAAACCCTGATGGAAGTGTCAGCGGTAACCGCATGATCATCCATGGTCATTGGTGGAGCCCAATGGCCCTCAGAATCCTTTGGGGGCTGGATAGGAGCCGTGGAGTCAAAAGCAAGCCCTTTGTCCTTTCGATATTCTTTGATGGTGATAAGAATGGTCGCTAAGACCAGTTCCATTGTCTCATTAGATCCCTTTTTCTTGATAGACTCCTTAGGGGCATTAGGAGGCTGAGCATCATCATAGGCCGCCCCTTTTACTGGTTTAGTAGATTGCTTGGTGGCCTTAGACTGCCTAACCTCCTCGGGCTGACGTTGAGTGGAGGCAAGGGCTTCAGCTGAGTTATCCTGTTCAGCATCTGCTTCTTGGGTGATGGCATCATCCTTGGTAATGGAGGGAGCAAAAGCTTGGATGTCTGGGGGGTAGTAGACATTATCAGTCTTCCAAAGAGCAAAAGAAGCATCAACCTCAGCTCGGGTAAGTGCCTCGTTCTACACTTGGAGGCAGTAATGCCTACATACTTCCGAGACCTATGATCTAAGATTTTCTGCGGTCTCGAACACCCCAACCTCATACCCATCTTGCTCAGCTTGGTCTCTTGCTTTCTCGGCTTTCTCTTTGGCTTTGTTAGCTTCTTCATTGGCTTTGCTGGCCTCCTCCTTCACCCTCTCAATTTTCCTTAAATCCTTTTGAAGGTCCCCTATTAGCTTCTTCGCTGTAGCGTAATCTCGTCTACCTGTCGAAGTTGTAGCCTTTGGGTCTTGGCCTGCCTCTCAACTACTTTTAAAGCAGCCTTGGCACTCATTTTTTTACTTTCTACCTTATTCAATTGGGCAGTGACCTCTTATAGTTTTTTGTCTTTTATCTCAAGGGTCTTTGGGCTTTGCTACACCTTATTTCCACATCCTTAAGGGCTTTGTAAGTGTTGACGACAATCTCTTCAGCCCTGTGAGCAGATTGGACAGCCTATACACAGTAGTAGAGTGAGTCAAAAGGATATGGTTAGAGTAAAAGGCCTAAGTATAACAGAAAATAAAATGAGCAACAGTCAAATGGGATTCTTACAATAGCAAGCTCCTTTTTTAATGTCATAAAGACATTTTGATCTCTCATCTACCTTAGCTCATTCATGTCCTCAGGCAACAGGAGAGCTTGTTCTATCGTGTCTGCCACACAAGCAGCTATTCCTGCATTATCCATGGTCTTTAGTGGAGCCCAAATTGGGGCAAACACAAGCTCATGGATCTCGGTCCGTTTTTCTGACCTTGTTTGTGTTGTGCAAGTCTACTTAACTCCCTTTTCGAGCTCCACATCCTTAGGAAGAAGGCTTTTCCCTCCCTCAATCACGTCCTTCCCTTTATGCTGATCCATCTTTCTCTTGTGATCAGCTTGGTCAACACGCTGAGATTGGGAAATTGGGGGAGGAGGGAGTTTCTATTAAGAGGACTTCTCTAAGCCTTTATTCTTGGTCTGAGGATGTTTGGTCTGAGCAACCTTTTCAGGCTCTTGATTCCCCACTTGGGCTTCCATTATGTCTCTAAGGTTTTGCCTGGGCTTGCGCTGAATTCCCATGGTGTCAGGGTTGTGAGTTTTTTTGGTGGATGACTTGAAGATGTTGTGCTGAGGTCACCAATTCGATCCTCAAGAGAAAGGGGTTGGTTGAAGATTTCAAATTCGTCCTCATAGCCGAGAATAGGATCGTAGCCGAGGATCAAATGAGCTACTCGAAGTTGGTTATCTGTATGCACGAATACTTCGGCCTTTAATATTTTGTCCAATTTTTCATGATTGACAAGATCGAAGTGGCGAATAGCTGCATGTATGTATGCAAAATTGTCAAGAAAAATACGATTAAATTGAGTAAATAGTTTTATATACATTCAAATAAAAAAGAAAATAAAGTGTGGTTGTGAGTAATTCATCTAAACCTAGAGTCTCACCTGGTTCCCCTTCCCTTGTCGGACAGGGGACGCCATCGTGCCAATCCCCTGATATGATCTGGAAGTCTTTTTTCATACCCTTGTTAGATTCAGGGAGACAATGGATTAATCTAATTTCGAGGTACCTAGATTTTAAATAATATCCATGCCCCTTTAGGTGGTGGAGATTGTAAATCCAGTTTACGTCGTGATGGGTAAGCCCTAGACCCATCTTTTCATTTAGTGCATCTACTGAACTCAAAATCCTAAACATATTTGGGGCGCACTGGGTAGGAGCTAATCTAAAGGCCCTAAGATAGTCCCTAGTATCCGTCCCCATTGGGATTTTCATTCCTCCCTCTATAAAAGCGATCATAGGGATAACTACCTCTCCCGTTTGCCTTTTCTCATGCCACTCCCCTTCTGTACAATATGTAACAGATACCCCTAGTGGAATTCCACACCAAGCCTTAAATTGCTCTATCTTTTCATCAAAATTTACTAGGAAAGCGAATCTACCCATTGGTAGGAGAAGGTCAAAGGTGTTGACAAATATAGAAAGGGACAGGTGAGCCGAGGAGAAAGAAACACAAAAAAGAGAAAAGTATGTAAAAAAAATAATGAATGAGGAAGTTTGGGAAGACTTACTTTAGGACAAAAAAACCACCTCAGCCTAATTCTTGGTAATTGTGAAGGCACATGTAGATTGAAAAAGTTGGCAGGTTCGTTGTACGAGTGTTGAAGTGAGCAAGATGGTTTAAATTGTTGATATTTATATCAGCAAGAATTATGAAGCAGGAAAATTCCCACCTATGTTCCTATGCAATCCTCAGCCGTTGGATGTGCATCGCGTCGTCAAACATGGGGGACAAAAAGCTGTAAGAATTTAATTAAGGGATGCTCCACATGACGAAACGTCAGGAACGTGCAATGGGCAATTCAAGGGATGTCATCACTGTCAGGGAAGAGGTATGGCAAACACAAATTAAAGGTGGCAAATGTTGAGATCCTCTTTTCCTCCCGAGGTGGCAGAAATGAGAATCTAGAGAGGCTATTATGGGGTCAATGGGCCAAGGAATATGTGTTGGGCTAAAGGCCCAATCCGAGGATACTGAATGGTCCAAGGATTTGGGAATATCAACCCACGAGGCAAAACTGATGGATAAAGAAGTGATATTTGATCAAGGTTATTTAAGAAGGTGATCCGAGGAAGAGTATGTCCTCGACTATGTAAAGCCGAGGTAGGAAAGGGTTGTTTGATGTCCAAAGGCAATGTTCTAGAAGATCCTATAAGTAAGGGTACGCATGGTGGATGTACAAGATAAAAAGAAAGGCTGTGAAATATCTAAGATAAAGTTGTTACTACCGCATTGAATACTCTGTAACTACCTCTCTGGCCGCCTTAATGGGAAAGTGATGCCTAAGCATCAGAGTTTAGCCTTACAGCTGCCTCCAAAGACTTCAGGAAGAGGTTAATGGGACAAATATCTAAATCAGTAGTTTGATCCATACGTGAAATATGGTGAGAAGGAGGAGGATGATATAAAAGGCAAAGGAAGATGTTCAGAAAAGGGGATCAAAGAAAAAAGAAAGACAACATTGTACATATTAGCACCCATAATTGTAATCTGTCTTTGAAAGAGTGAAAGAGAATATCCATGATTCTCGGCCTAAGTCCGAGGATGATTTCTGTTACATAAACAACCCAACGTGTATGATGTTATGATCTAGCCCATCATTTTTGTTGTTTAACATCACTAAAACCTAGATTTCAAGCCCACTCTCTAAAATTTCATTGTATTGGGCTTTTTGGGCTTATTCCCTTCTTACTGTTGGGTTTGGGTGCAAATTATGACCTTACAAGAGCAATAAATTGAATTCTTACCCAAAAAAGGGGCTTAATTATATATTAATAAGGACACATTGCAAACACCCATGCACTTATTATTTTTTTCATAAAATTCTTACTGCTATGAAGGGGGGGGGGTTTAAATGTAAAAGATGGGATCTTGTGGCTTAGAAGAACTTCAATATTCCAAATCTCTACAAATGTCAAACATGGATTATGAGTTATGTTTTTATGTGTTTTTTTGTTATTTATAACTTAAAAAGGCAGATATAAGCACACTTTTTTTAATTTAAAAAAAAAAATTAACTATGTATCAACAATGAAGGCCAATTGCAAAAAAAGCTTTGCATAAAGGTGAAATATATGCCTTTTGATTTCTCAAGAATAATGCTATAAGAAATTGTAAATGCATCCATATATCAATAACCCACTTTCTCATATGCTTTGACACCAAATGGTCTTAATTAACTTAATTTCACATCACTAACCCAATTCAAGATCATCAAAGACCACAAAATATGTATATGAAAATAAATAGTTTTAACACTTTACATAGATCATAACAATAACTTTGAATTCAGAACTGTTTTTTGTCAATAAAACTTGAGCAAAATTTTAGAAGCCTACTAATATGAACTCATGCACAATAAACATAAATATTGTGGTAAACTTATATAATCTCTCAAATTAAACCCTCCAAAATATAATTAAACCACACTCCAAATAACCATCAAACAACAACCATTTGATTTAGTCCTGCAACTTAAAGATATGATTCCAACTACTCTTTGCCCTCAAGATCCAATCCTTCAAAACCCAAATCAGTTTTTAGACCAGTTCATCCAATCACTTGAATCTTCATTACTTATAACCACTAAAACCTTGTCATAGTTCTTTACTTTTAAAGTGAGCTAAAAAAACCCACAGGAGAAAGATTTTAGAGAAGGGGAATTTCAAACAATAAAAAGTAGTCCTTTCTCATAATAATAATAATAATAATAATAATAATAATAATAATAATAATAATAATAATAATAATAATAATAATAATAATAATAATAATAATAATTAAATAAATATTATACTATCAATACTTACTTTAACTGATCAAGTTGCGGATTGGGTAGAGATGTTCTTTAGTAGACCACTTCTTTGCCAAGTTACCATCATTTATCAAATATAGATAGGTCAAAAAAAAGTTAGCTGACTAACCACCAAGTACTGTTGAACCACTTAGCTGTCCCTAACAATGGAATTGAACGTGTGGTGACCCACTATGCTTTAACAAATAAACAAAGCCATTCATCAAGAAAAAAAAAATTGAATTTTGAATTTTCTTTTTTATTGCGTCAATACAAAATAAAACCAAGTCTAACCCAAATGCAAACCAAAATCTAACTGCCAAACCTTTAAAACAATCCAACCAAAATATCTTATAAAACAAATCCAACAAAAATATCCATAAAACAATTAAAATACATCGTTAAAATACCGCTTTAACAAAAGGGTCTACCGTTTGGTTTTAAACCATTTCAAAACTAATAAAACACAAACAAAATAGCATGAACAAACAAAAAGTCAAATTGAAGGGCAGGGGTAAAACGAAAAAAGAAAAAAGGAAAACTAAAGATTCCATATTCCTTAAGGCGCAGAGAGAATAGAATGAAATACCACCAGACTACCACCACCGTAAGGCAATTGAAACCATTAGAGAAAAAAAAAAAAAAAGTTACACAGTAGTTGAATTGGAAAAGAGCATACCATACTTACCTTCCTATAATTGTAGAGAAGGGATGGGCACTGCGAGTATTGAAACGATGGAGTGAAACTTATTTTCTTGGTTGGTTTGTATTTAGTTCTGACGAACTTTATGTCTTTCTCTATCCACATATCAAGCCTTCCGAACATATTTTAAGATTTAGCCGATTAGTTTTCTTTTTATATTGAGAAGCTATTATACAGTGTTCTTTTTTCTTTTCTTTTTTGGATTCATATTAAATGGTATTCTAGTGTTGTTGAAACAATGTTTCAATTTTTAACTGTGAATGTGGCAAATTTTTAGATTGGTGTTTTTTCCTATGTGTCACAACATACTTAATTGTAGTCAAAATTCAGGGGAAAACGAAAGAAAAAAAAATACAAATCTAACAAAAAAACTGCCTAATAAAAACCAAATGTAACCTAAGGGTCCATCCGTTTTGGTGGAAAATAGGGAGGATGGAAAATAGAGGAAGAAAAATAAGATGGAAAATACTATTTTCCACTGTTCGTTTGGGAAAGGAAAATAGAAATGAGAGAAAATTGGGAAGAAAGTTTTTTCTCCGGGCCGACATTTTTTTTCCTTCCAAATTGGAAGGAAAATTTGGAGAGAAAAGTGTTATGGTAGCACTTTTACAAAAATACCTTCTTCCCACCTATTTTTTTTCAACGTTCTCTTCTCTCTCTCTCTCTCTCTCTCTCTCTCTCTCTCTCTCTCTCTCATCGTGACCTAAAACGTTCTTTCTTTTCTTTTTTTTTTTCAACATGACCTGATCTTCAACGTTTTTTTTTCAACGTGCCTGAACGTTCTTTTCTCTCTTCTTCTTTTTTTTTTCAACATGACTTCTTCTTCTTTTTTCAACGTGTCCTAATCTAATTTTCACATTATTGTAATAAAAATAATAATATAAATTTATATATATGATGTGATAAATTTTATATTTTGTAATAAGTACAAATAAATCTATTTCTTATATATTATGTAACAGGGTATAATAGTCAATTTATATAAATTACATTTTCCATCCTTCCATTTTTCTTTCCAACTGAACAAAAGAGTTTTACACCCTCCCACTTTTCCATCCCTCCAACTGAACACACAAGAGGGAAAACTAAATATTTTCCATCCTCTCACAATTTTCCATCCTCATACTTTCCCACTCCTCTAATCGAATGAACCCTAAATACAAAAATCAACAAAACATAAATCAATTCAAATTTCAGGGGCAAGCATGTCAGGCCACAAATGGTTGACCCCTTGTGATAACTTAGATTAATTAATTAGTCCAGTTATTAATTAATCAAATTAACATGCAATATCACGTGGTAGCACAAACAAATCACCGAAACTAAGTTATGCAGCGGAAAATAAATAACACGGTGATTTGTTCACGAATGGGGAAAACCTTACGGCAAAAACCCCACCGGGTGATTTAAGGTCACCACTCCCGAAACTCCACTATTATCACAACAAGCAGTTACAAGCAAGGAATCCCAAGTACCTTACCAACCTACAGTTGAACTCTTACCCTAATACCCAATTGGACTTGTTCTGTAGTGACAGTTTCTCCTTTCAATGCACAGCTCCCAAGTACGTGACTAACCAGATGTGCGGATCCCAGTACGCGACTTCAAACACCAATGAGAGAGAGAGAGTTGTTGGCTGCAAAGTTCTTCAAATCATCAAAGATGAACTAGGGCACGAACTTTGTCTTTCAGATCACAAATTGCATGAACAATAAGTTCTGAATGAATGTGCAAATTGCATTATCTTGACGGCCCTTAAAATAATCCTTTTATATGTCTAGGGTTAGGAGAAAAGAAGTCCCAAAGACATATTCACGGATTGGACTTGAAACAGAACTGAAAATCTGTTTTCTTTAATTCTCGACAGATAGAGGTGTCGAGGATCTGTCGAGAAGCTGTCGAGGCTCGGGGCAAAACAGCTTCTTTAAAGCTCGATAGATGCATGTGTCGAGGTAGGTGTCGAGCTTTAAAATCTTGCACTTCCTTGCTTGTTTCTTGGACAGACTTTGATGACTTCAACACTGGATCTTGAAACACTGTTTCTTGAAGTGTTAAACACATCCTAAATCTACCCAATTACAAGTAAAGTGCGTTTTGTCTAAGGATAAGCCAATTACATAAAATAGCGACATATGCTAACAACTTGAACTACATATGTCCTAACAAAGCGAAAAAGTACAAATCTAACAAAAATCTAACAAACAAAAAAAAAATCTAACCAATACGATAATCGACAAAACAGAACTCAAGAAATTGAAGAAAATAAATGGAAAATTAGGGTAATAGGTAGCCAAATCTTATACCTTGATTGAGTAATTCTTTTTGCAAAAGATGGAATATAATTATGTCAAAACACTACCACGTTTAGAGTTTTTTTTTTTTTTTTAAAGCACTCCCACACTGCCACAATTCTACACTGCCACGTTTACATAAAAAAGTAACACTCCCACCCAAAAAACACACACTGATTCCCACAGTTTAGACTTAAGCAAAGAAAAGAGAAAAAAACATAAAAACACAATCCCTAATTTAACTCGAATACCCCAAACTAAAGCATTTTTACCCAAGTTCCTTCATCAAAATCAAATTTAATCCAAACACCTAAATCGATATCAATCTGACCAACATAACCAAATCTAAATAACAAACAGAAACTAAACACCAATTTAATAATTAAAAAGAAAACACAAATAGAAAAAGACCTCTCTTTTCGTGAATTACGCTTCTCCTCCTCAGTCAGTTGCAAAGAAATGCAGAATCGCTCGACACAGCGAATCTTCTTCTGAATATAGGAAGCCGGATCCACATCAACAACATCCCCTGCTACAGGCAGTGGCTACAATGCTCTTTGAATACTCACCGTACTTCGCATCAGAATCGACGGCAGTTACAAAAGGCTGATCGGAAGCCTCATCTGTTGGTTCTTCCTCTTCTTCTTCTTTGAGGCGATCTGATCGCTTACTTCTTTCTCATCTAAGTTTTGGATTTTCATTTTGGGGAAAGGAGATGGTTTTGATTTTTGGGTTTCTAAGAAGAGAGAGGAGTTCCGGGTTTTAAAATTATTTTTTAGAAGAGAATTGGGTTTTGTTTTTTGCGGTAAACGGTGTTTTGGGTCTGCAAAATCTTTTTTTTTTTTTTTAAGCTTTTTGATTTCATCGCCTCTCTCTTCCTCTATTACAGTCCGTATCTTCATCACCCCTCTATTTTTATTTTGGCGCAAATCTATCTTTAACCGGTTAATTTTTTTATTTATAATGAAAGGTTTGTAACGTTAGCAAACAATGTAATTTATCGCTTTTTAACTAAAATGTGTCTGAATTTTAGATGGCCTTTTTTCCTACATGGCAGCATCTCCTTAATTGTAGAAATCAACTTTCTCTCGATTTCTGCTATCATA
The DNA here is from genome assembly GCA_032878915.1 of Castanopsis chinensis. Lineage (NCBI taxonomy): Eukaryota > Viridiplantae > Streptophyta > Magnoliopsida > Fagales > Fagaceae > Castanopsis > Castanopsis chinensis. The sequence goes on from JAVQMG010000131.1 coordinate 9,118,475, forward strand.
TATAGTATATGGTATATATATATATTGATAAAAAAAAAAATTCAAAATCCAAGAAGAATCAAATTAAGCAAATAAACTTTTTAAAATTATGAATATTGATAGCGTGAGTTGGGTCAAGTTGAAAATCTTGTCACTGAACCCAATTCATCAACTTATAAAAACCGACACAAGATGTCAAGCAGAGTTGAGTCTAGTTAAGTTGAGTGTGCATTTGGGATTTGATTTAAAAATTTCACCTCTTGTTTGTTTATTTTTTCAACTTTTTTTGTAAATAATATAACTTTCAATGTCTTTTTTAAAATAAACCTGCTTTTATTCTATTTGTAACATATTTATCATAAAAATTATCAAAAATCATATCTTTCAATAAACACTATACAAATATACTACCAAAAATAAACAAAAGCCAAACATACTTTGAGTCAGGTCAGTCAATTAATGAGTGTATGAGAGGAGGTACCTAGACCTTGAGAGAGAACCCAAGATTTTTCATATATGGTTCATACAAGAAATGGTTAGAATGTGTTAGACAGATAGATTGCTGTAATACATATCCCTCTCAATTTGAAAAATAGAACTGTTAGGACTTGATCCTCACAGCCAATGGCTAGTTTTTTTTTTTTTTTTTTTTTTTTTTTTTGGAGAACACTCCTATGTAGTTCTCGTTCTTTTATTCAAAACTCGGAGTTGGACCCTCAGTACAAAGCAACTCAGAGGAAACTACAGCGTTCTGTAGTGAAGCTTTTCAAAGAAAACAGAGGAAGAAACAGAGCCAAGCTGCCTTCGAAAACTTGCTCTGGAAAATTCAACACGCCTACTGTCTCTACAAGTGGTACAACCACAACATCGAGACTCTTTGAAATTACTCAATGGAAGTAGTGATTCTTTGAAATTCTCTGCTCCTATCGCCTTGTTCTGTTTCTCTGAATTTGTGCTATTATCAAGTGATGGTGAAAAACCATCAAACTTTGCTCTCCCCAAACCATACACAAACTCTGTGAAGATGAGTGGAGGCCTCTCTCTGCCTCCAATCATTAAAGAAAGAAAATAGGCACTCAACCACAAAATCTGGATTGTTCTCATCGTGCAGCAGTTTCTGAAGTTGTTCAAACTGGTCATCCAAACATCCCATTTTTTATCACCAAAGCCCATAAAATAATCTCTGCCAATCGAAATATAAACAGATAAATAAATAGACCAGAAAAACGAATGGACACTATCTCTGTAATTGGGGGTGGGGTACCAGACTGACACCATTAACACTGAGAGTCATTCCATTCCACTCGATCAAATGCCCTCTTTTTTTTTTTTTTTGTTTCATGAACAAAAAATATGTTTATTTATTTGAAAGATAGAATATCACAAATAAAATTTCCCTCCAAAATATTCAGCCGAATGTTTCCACTGTGTTTTTTTTTTTTCACTTCCCCAGTTCCCCTCCAAACCCATAATAAGATGAAAATCTCCTACAATCCTCTCTGTTTCTCATCACTCTCTCTTTTTGTTCAATTATATATATATATATATATATATATTTATATATAACATATATTAGCTCATTAGCATAAGCCCAAGCTTGTCTAATTCTACTTTTTGTGCAAGCCAAGTTTTCTACTTATACTAGAAGTTTATTAGTTTAGAGTTTATTCTAATATATATACTCATGTTATGGTTCACTATAACTAGTGTTATTAAACCTGGCCGGTCGGATCGGTGACTCGGTGCATTGACCAGGCCAGGTGATCAATTGAATCAAAAAAGTATGTGACCTGGTCAAAACCAGTGCAACCTGGTGGGCTTTAAGCAACCCGTGTGACCCGTTTGGGTTTTATTAACCCAACTAAGGTTGTGAATTTTGTAAAATTACATTAATAGATCAACTTTATTGACTCTTTTATTATTTAAATGTGTGATAATATGGTAATTTAAACAAGAAAAAACCTAAAAAAATCCCAAAAAAAAGCATTGTTGCCCTGCCCTGTGGATTCACACTTTGTACTTTATAGTTTGTATGTGTATCATCACTTTTTAGTTTTCACAATTCTTAAAACCTACTGTTATGGGATGCTACTGTGCATAAATTTTTTTATGCTTTAAGGTCTGAACATATGTACTTGGCCAACAATTAGCATGTATTTATGACCATAAATTTTTTTTTTTTTTTTAGGTTTTTTTATTATACTTTATTTCTTGATTGCTTTTTAGTTTAAGCATCTTTGGTTTTTTTTTTTTTTTTTTTTTTTTTTTTTTTGTATATAGTGTGAGTGTGTTTTAGCTGACCTTAACTTTACTAACAAACATAAATTAATTTGTTTGTTTCTTCTAATGCTATTGCTTATGAAATATTGATTTTGAATTATAATGACGAGTTTAATTTAGGCATATGCCTATTTTTCTGTTTTTTTTTTTTTTTAATTTACTTATTCAGGTTATGATTTCTCAAACTTAATTTTATATATATTTAATTTTTTAAATTCTTTTATTTGACCTTGCGGTTCGACCAATAACCCACTAGTTGAACCAGTGACCCAGCTCATAAACTGGGTCAAAGTCCAGTCCGGGTTATTATAATTGTAACACAGATTTTGTACTACACTCTTATATAATAAATATGTAGTCATTTAGGGTTTCATCTGTGGATGTAGGTCGTAAGGCTGAACCATGTAATCCTTGCGTTCTTGTATTCCTATTTTATACTTTCCTTTTCCGCATATATTCAAACATATTCAACATGGAATATATCATAACTAATTGCAACAACAACAACTCCAAAAAAAAAAAACGCTCTTTTTTGTTCATCTATGAACTATGATGTTGAAGAAAATGTAACAGCAATACTGTTTTTAAATTAATGATAATTGATTTTATATATGTGAAAATATGCACCTTTTAAATTTCTAGAAATTAAATATTTGTTGAAAAAAAACTCCTATTAATTTTTTACCAGAAATTCCAATTAATTTTAAAGCAATATAGGGAGCATTTTTAACCGATGATTAAATTCAATAAGGAGTTAATTATATATTAATCCCAAATTCCAAATTAATATTTTTGTCCCTCGTATTTTATTTCAAGCTACAATTAAAAAAATATAGAAAATTACTATTCAGCTAGGTTAGTTAAAAATTACATGTTTGTGAGTTTATAAAGTTTTTGTATCTACAATAAATAAGTTTTTTCTTATAAGAATTTCATAAGGGAAAATAAAATGTCACTTCTATTTTAATCCTGTGATTACATGAAAAATTCTCTTCTTACTTTGTCAAAAATGAGATCTTAAATTTTTTTCAAAAGAAAAAGACAAATTTAGGAACCCGTTGCTATGGCATATAACATCAAAATTATCAAATGCAAATAAATAGTCATAGCCATTTCAACTCAATTATTAATTTTGACACTGTTACGGTTCGAACTTGGTCTGTTAAAAGCCTTAAACAAAGTTGTCAAAAATGATTTTTCAAGATTCTTTGAATAGTCCAGGTTTCAAAACTATGATCAAAACAAAGTTGTCAAAAATGATTTTTTAAAATAAGCCATGCTATTAAATCCCTCCTCCCTAGACTATCAACTTTTTTTTAAAGGCACACCATGTAGAGACGGAAGAACTATAAATAAAATAAAATAAAATAGATAGTATTTAAGGAAATTAAGGTTACAAAATAGAATTGAATTCTGGGAAAAATAGAGTATGTAATTTTAATTTAGCCTATAAAACAATTGTAATGTATATGTCTATAAATATATAGATGTGGAGTTTAATCCCCGCCTATATCAAAAATTGATTGATGTCTTAATCTAATGATAAAATATTATCATCAAGAGCGGATGTCATGGGTTGAAACTCTCTAAAAAAATGTTTATGTTTATATTATGTTCTTGAAATATTTATTTAAAATTTGAATTAGAATTTTGATTCTATCTCTTTTATTTTTTATATAAATATGAAACTTGATAATTATGATATTTATTAATCGGCATTTATTTAGATTGTCTTTTTATAGGAAATGATAAAAATAAAATTTTGTAAATATAGAATTTATTATTATTGTGTTTTTATGTAAAGATATTAAATATATATTTATGACAATTTTATATATATATATATATATATATATATATATTATGATAGTGTTTGTATAACAAAATGCATTACTTACAGTTTGTTAAATCACTTGCAATTTGAATGATTTAAACTCATGGTTTTAAGAATTGGACCAAGGGCAAAACCGGATTTGCTTTCGGTTCCCAATTTTTAACCAGTTTTGGGCATTTTTACCGGACCAAACTAGTGCACAGTTTCTAGTGCAAATCATAAGACCTACTAGTTTAGTTTAGTGTTTGAATTCTTGTTTAATCCTAAGCTCATCTACAGTCTTTAATTGTCTATCCCTACTCTTTCTTTGTTGCATTTTCATAATACAAATAACTCAAGATTTTGTTGACCATTTGCAGTCTGTAATTGTCCAACTCTGCCCATTATTTGTTAGGCTCATTTGCAATTTTTAATTGTCCAATTCTATTCATTTTTTGTTGGGTTCAAGATTACTTATTTGGGTCAATAACTATGGATAACATCGCGATAGTTTTGATAGAAAAAACTCTTTTAGGTTATATTATTAGTGTTTATCTGATCTACAAGGGTAGAAGAAAGGTTATATTTTTTCAATTTATTACTATACATAATCTTGTAATGAGGTTATCTAGTGATATTATTGCTTGAATCAAGAGTGATAGAGTTCTCTCGTCACTTTATTTTCCATAATGACATTAAATAAAGTTAAAAAGTTAAAAGACTAAATTGAATGAAACTAAAGTTACGAAACTGAATTAAATTTTTGACAAAAATAGAGGGTGTAATTTTTAATTTAGCCAATCAAAAATTTAATGTATATGTATATGTATTTGTATATGTCATCCATTCTATGATAATTTTTTTTTTTATCATCAAGCCAAGACACTCATCTGCTTTTGGTGTAGAAAGGATTTAGGATTTTAAATTTGGTAAATTAAAAGTAAACATGATATGTTAAAATTGATTAAGGATCATATGAAAGGTAAAGTTTGGGAGAGTGCCATTCCATGAAACTTAAATAGAGATTTTTGTAATTTACCCAATCATTTATCATACTTTGTCATCAATTTTTTTTTTTTAAACTATACTTTGACATCATTAATTAAGAAAGATTGAGATATAAAGAGGTAGTAGTATGCATAGGTCAAGTTGGGTTAGGTTTTTTCTTCTCAAAAAACAAACAAACAAACAAACAACAAGCTAGCTAGGTTAGGTTTGGAGTATTTTTCAACTCGGTCGATTTGGATTGAGAAATTTCTAGCCCAACCCAACCTTTAACCTTTAAGGATTAGGTTGTAGCGATTTTGTTAGGCCTTATAAAACCAAACAAAAAACAAAAAAAGTAAAATTACATTAACCATCATTGAGGTTTGAGAAAAAAAAATCAAAAACCCCTTCCAATTTTCAATAATGACACTTAGCCCCTTATTATTACTTTTTATTATATAAAACTTTTAGTTTGTAAGAATTAATGTTATTCTAAATGAGAATTTAATATGAAAAAATATGTATGTTGACTCAGTTGTAATTGATATAAATGGTTATAGAGGGCTAGTTGTTATATGAATCAAAACCTTTAGGGATGTCATCTTTTTTATAAATATATAATTGGTTTTTGACATTTTTTCCAAATCTCGAAGTTAATTTACCCTAAAAATTAGACATTCATTTAATTATTTAAGTTCATTGTTCTATAAATAATTACAAACTACATGATTAATCCTGATATTCCAACTTCATCTAAAATAATTTACAAAATATGAAAATTGTTAAGTTATGGTTTTTATTAGTTTATTTTCTTGTATTTTGTGGGATATAATAGTAATGGTTTTAGTCTTGAGTGGTGAAGATTTGATCAAGATAGTTGAAGGTTACATGAAGAGCACATGTTGGAAGCTGAAGAGTCAGAGTGTTTCGCGACTCATCTCACGACTAGGCCAACTCACGAGATGACCCACGAGACGCACTAACAGCTGGAATTTTAAGTGTAACTCATATACCCTTCACCCATACTATATATATCCTCATTACCCACAAAATTTTAAGGAGACTATTCAAATAAATAAATAAATAAAACCCTAGAGAGGTTTTTACAACACCCACCATTTTAGAGAGAGCTACTCATCCTTAAGTGAGAATTCCTTTGTAGTCTCTTTTCCTTCCCCTCTCCCATTGCCATACCTTGAGAGGAGATTTGTACTCAAACACAACTACACTCTTTCAGAATGTAGAGAATTTTTTAGAACTTGGGAAGCATTGGGTCTTTGCCAAAATAATTTGGTGATGCTTGGCGGTGAAATCGGGCAGTATTACAGGTTCCAGGAAGCCAATGAAGAAAAGACCCTGAAAAGTATGTTGGTAGTTGAAGCATGGAGGGCTCAAGTACTTTGGGTAGATTAGGCTTGGAGGGTTTTTTTGGCATCCTTGCACTCCAACTTATTCACAAGTGGATCACTTCAACTTAAAGGGCCGCAGAGAGGTTTTTATGCCAAGTTCTTCGGTTTTTCTTTTCGATAACATATCGTCGTGTTATCTTGAGTTTGCTATTCTTTCACCCACTGGCCTTTCCATTTTAGCATTGCACTTATTTGTTCATCCATGCAATTATCAAATTCTTCGATTGATTAATTTGCTAATCAGATGTATTCCACATTAAGTGTGTTAAGCATAAAATTAATCAAGCCGTAATTAAAATTGGGGGTTTAAACAATCTCTAGTAATTAGATTATCGAGCTTTCAAAAATAAACTAAACAACAAATATAAACTAAATATTAAAATCCAAGTTTTTATCATTTAATAATAAAATAATAAATAAAATCTCAAAATCCAAGAAGAATTAAATTAACCAAGTTAAAATATATTTTTATAAACTATTGAATATTGATAGCATGGGTTGGGTCAAGTTGTAAATGTAGGCACTGAACGCAATTTATCAACTCATAAAAACCAGTACAAGGTGTTAGGTGGAGTTGGAATGGGTTAAATTGAGTGAGCATTTGGGATTTGCTTAAACCTTCATTGAGGTTTGAGAAAAAAAATAGAAACCCCTTCCCATTTTCATTAATGACACTTAGCACCCTAACGTTATTATTATTTTTATCATATAAAAAATCTAGTTAGTAAGCATTAATGTTATTCTAAATAAGAATTTAATATGAAAAAATGTGTAGGTTGACTCAATTGTAACTAATATAAATGGTCATAGAGGGTTATTTGTTATATGAATCAAAACCTTTAGGGATGTCATTTTGTTTTTAAAAATATGATTGGTTTCTGACATTTTCCCAAATCTTGAGGTAGACTTTTTTTAATTTTCCCTAAAAAAAATTAGGCATTCATTTAATTATTTAAGTTCATTACTCTATAAATAATCGCAAATTACATGATTGATCTTGATATTTCAACTTCATCAAAATAATTTTCAAAATATCAAAATAAACCAAACAACAAATATAAACTAAATCTCAAAATTTCTCTAAAAAAATAACTAAATCTCAAAATCCAAGAAAAATCAAATTACCCAATTTAAAATTACATTTTCATAAACTATTAAAAATTGATAGCGTGGGTTGGGTCAAGTTGTAAATCTTGTCACTGAACCCAAAAAAAACCAATACAGGGTGTTAGGTTGAGTTAGAACTAGTTGAAAATCTTGTCACTGCATCAACTCATAAAAACAAGTTCAAGATGTTTTTTTTTTTTGAAGGGGAAACCACATCTTTGTATTAATAATTAACTAGAGTCAAAGTACAAAGCTTCTAAAGCCGGTTGAGGGGATTCCTCTAACCAGACAATCTCATCATGAATACAGTGAGCAAAGCGAGCTAAAGAATGGGCAACGTAATTTGCAGAACGAGCAACACTTGACACCAAATGGACATGTAACCCCGCAACCAGGCAGTGGATATCTGCATACAAATGACCAAGCCGAGAGTGTAGCAAGCGTGAGCTGGAATGGCTGCCATGACAACAGAGTTATCTCCCTCAATCACAATATCAGAAAAACCCGAGTCAACTGTAAATTCCAACGCTTTCCTACAGGCTAGCACCTCTGCTTCCTCGCTATCCTGAACAGATGGCCCTCTTGCTGATAACGCTGCCATAACCTCTCCTTGGTTATTTCGAATCACAGCCCCAAACCCCGATGCGCTAATGTCATGAAAAATAGCAGCATCGAAGTTAAGCTTGAAGATAGAACCTGACGGGGGCGTCCATCTTGAGCATCGTGTTCTAACCGTCGTTATAGCTAGCTGATCTTGGGACAGTTTTAGCTCATCCAAAAATTCGCCAGCTCTCTTTACTAGCCAAGAGGGGTCCTGGATCACACCACCAAAGACAACCGAGTTGCGCTGTGTCCAAATGAGCCAGGCAAGCACGAAGAAAAACTCCAACTCTTCCCGAGATAACTTCAACATTAAATCCTCCACTAATTGTAGAAAATCAAGTTGGCCACCCACTACTTTTTGTAATTTCCTCATGCTCCCAGCCCAAACGTCCTGAGCCACGCTGCATTCCCACAACACATGTAGAGCTGTTTCAGTTGTTCTTTTACGGAGCTCACAAATGCTATCATCAACCACATGTTTGCGGGTTAAGTTATCACGGGTTGGGAGGATTCCATGACAAGCCCGCCACCCAAACACTTTTATTTTGTTGGGAATATGAAGTTTCCATAACTCACCCCACACCATCTCTCCCACTACTGCTCTTGAACTTTCTCCCTGCCTACTAGCTTCCTTCATGAGTCTGCACGCCACTTTATATCCAAACGAGTTCAAGATGTTGGGTGGAGTTGGAACATGTTAAATTAAGTGAGCATTTGAGATTTGTTTGAAAATATTTCACCTTTTTTAACGTCTTTTGAAAAAATCAAGCTTTTAGTCTTTTATAACATATTTACTATAAAAATGATCAAAAATTAATATCTTTTGAATAATACTATACAAACATACTGCTAGCGAAACACACTTTTGAGTAGGGTCAGTCAATTCATGAGTAGAATGCACACCATATGAGAGGAGTTACCTAGAGGCATACCCCTCTCTAGTGACCAGGAGTGGAAAGATTTCTCATTTATGGGACATGTGGGTTTTACAAGAAATGGTTAGAATTTAGAATATTTTAGACAGATAGATTGGTGTGCAATACATACCCCTCTCAATTTGAAAAATAGAACCGTTAGGACTTGATCCTCACAGCTAACGGCTAGTTTTTTTTTTTTTTTTTTTTTTTTTTTTTTTTTTTTTTTTTTTGAGGACACCGCTACACAGTTCTCTCTTTTTTATCTCTCTCTCTCTCTCAAAACTAAATCTCAAAATTTCCCTAAAAAATAACAAAATCTCAAAATCCAAGTTTCTATCTTTTAATAATAAGGGTCCGTTTGGATAGAGCTTAAAATTTAGCAAAATAATTTTTTAATGTGTGAATAGTATTGCGGGACCATTTTTTATAAAAAATTGGTTAAAAAAGGTACATGAACAATGAACACAACAGTGCATGAACTCAAACAGTGAAAACCGCTCAGTAAAAAGTGCATGAACAGTGCCGGTTACTGTTCATGCACGTTGAAAAAAAAAAAAAAAAAAAAGAGAAAACGCAGAAACGGAAACGCCAGACGCATCAGCTGGATCCAAACCGGCACTAAATAAATAAATAAAATTTCAAAATCCAAGAAGAATCAAATTAACCAATTTAAAAAATATATTTTCATTAACTATTGAAAAATAATAGCGTGGATTGGGTCAAGTTGTAAATCTTGTCACCGAACCCAATTCATCAAATCATAAAAACCAATCTATGGTGTCGAGTGGAGTTGGAACAAGTTGAAAATCTTGTCACGGCATCAACTCATAAAAGCTAGTTCAAGGTGTTGGATGGAGTTGGAACTAGTTAAATTGAGTGAGCATTTAAGATTTGCTTTAAAAAAAATTCACCTTTTGTTTGTTTTATTTGTTTTTGTGTCTTTTTTGAAATAAACCAGTTTTTAGTCTTTTATAACTTATTTACTATAAAAATTACCAATTTTCATGAGTAGAATGTACACCATATGAGAGGAGTTACTTAGAGAAATACCCCTCTCTAGGGACCCAAAGATTTCTCATTTGTGGGACATGTGGGTATTACAAGAAATGGGTATTACAAGAGCTGTGGAGTCGCCTCTTCTTCCTCCACCTCCGCCAACTCAACGGCGGCAGAGGGTGAGAGAGGTCAGCTGCTCTAGGTTCATATCTCCTCCCATTACATCGCCCATTTCTAAACACCAACAACAGTAGAATCTGCATCACCATCTTCAGCCGCAGCGGTCAACCTCGGCATGGACATGGAGCCACTACACAGTTCTGTCACTGAATCGATTCAGATTCAAAAATCAATCTCATCTTCTGCTTCGTTGGTTTGCTCTTATAGCTAACTATAGGCTCGAGTTCAAGTCGATCTCCTCGTGTCGTGTGCTTCGCTCATTTGCTGTCATACGGCTCACTATAGACTGAGAGAGTCTAAGATCTTGATTTCGGCTGGAGAGGAACCAAATACAAAACACCCATGGAACAAGATTCAGAGGAGATAGAGAGAGAGAGAGAGGCTTTTGTGAAACCAGAGATGCTTCTGCAAAAGTGGGGAAGGCCAAAGGGGTTAAATGTGTCATGCTGCCTATTACAGTTTTTAACAAGAGCAGACAACCGCAACGTGTGTTTTTTTTTTTTTTTTTTTCGACACTGTCATCGACTATTAGTCAATCGTTTTTGTCTTTTTGTATAACCCAGTAAACCCATTGTCGCATTGTCAAATTGATAAGGACATTTTTTATTTCTTTCTAAAAAATGTTAAGGAAAATTCAATTTAATTGTACATTTTTAGAGAATAAATTCAAATGATTTATTTTTTAATTGTGCATACCTTATTCGTATGGTTTCTATGTGCTCAAAAAAAGAGTATTGATAGGTTTAAATTATTTTAGTTGTAAAAATATTTTGAATTTTTAAAAGATATTGTCATATTGTACAAACTTGTTTAAATAATTTAAGAATATATTTTTAAAATTTTCAGTCAAGAATATTTTATTTCATTTATTTCCTTATTAATTAATGATTAAATTTAATTTTGACATCGTTCTCAAAAAAAAAAATTTAATTTTTACATCATTATAGTTTGACCTTGGTCAATTAAAAACCTTGAACAAAGTTGTCAAAAATGAATTTTCAAGATTCATTGAATAGTCTAGGTTTCAAAACCATAATCAAAACAAAGTTGTCAACAATTATTTTTTAAAATAAGGCATGCTACTAAATCCCTCCTCCCCAAACTATCCAAAGAAAAATTTAAGGCACACTATGTAGTGAGGAAAGAACAATAAATAAAATAAAATAGATAGAATTTAGAGAAATTAAGGTTAAAAAGTTGAATTGAATTTTGGGAAAATTAGAGTATGTAATTTTAATTTAGCCTATAAAAAATTGTAATGTACCGCCTACACCAAAAACTGATTAGCATATTGGTCTAATGATAAAAAGTTATCATCAAAAGTGGACATCATAAGTTGAAACTCTCTAAAAATATATATATGTTGATGTTTATATTTATGTTTATGAAATATTTATTTTGATGTTGTATTAAAATTTTGGTTCTATCTCTTTTATTTTGTATATAAATATGAAACTTGATAATTATGATATTTATTAATCGGCACTTATCTAGATTGTGTTTTTTATATAAAATAGTAAAAATAAAATTTTGTAAATATGGAATTTATTATTATTGTGTTTTTATATATTTATGATAATTATGAATATATATATATATATATATATATATATAATATGATAGCGTTTGTATAACAAAATGCATTACTTACAATTTGTTAAATCACTCTCAATTTGAATGATTTAAACTAGCTCACTTGCAAACCATAGCTCGTCAGTAATCTTTAATTGACCAACCTTAATTTCTCTAGAGTATATTTCTATTGCACATAAAACACAACCTGAGTGCAACTACAATATGTCCAACTCTACCCATTCTTTATTAGGTTTATCCGCAATTTTTAATTGTCCACTTCTATCCATTCTTTGTTGAGTTCAAGATTGCTTATTTGACTCAAAAACTATGGATAACATTGCAATAGTTTTGAAGGAAAAAACTCTTTTAGGTTGTATTATTAGTGTTTATCTGATCTATAAAGGTTGAAGAAAGGTTATATTATTCAATTTATTACCATACATAATCTTGGAATCAGGTTGGCTAGTTATATTATTGCTTGAATCGGGAGTGAAGAGTTTTTACATTACTTTATTTTTCGTAATGACATTGAATAAATTTAAAAAGCTAAAAGACTAAATTGAGTGAAATTAAAATTACAAAACTGAATTAAATTTTCAACAAAATTAGAGGGTGTAATTTTTAATTTAGCCAATCAAAAATTTAATGTATATGTATATGTATATGTTTATATTAATGTATATGAAATTTTTATCAAAAAACAAACAATTCTATTATTTTTTTATATATAGAATTTTAACCTATGGCATTCATTTCATGAAGATTTTTTTCATCATCAGGCTAAGACATCAATCTGTTTTTAGTGTGGCAGTATTTAGGATTTTAAATTTGGTTAATTAAAAGTAAACATGATATGTTAAAATTGATTAAGGATCATATGAAAAGTAAAGTTTGGGATAGTGTCATTCTATGAAACTTAAATAGAGATTTTTGTAATTTACCCAATCATTTATCATACTTTGTCATCATTTTTATTTTATTTTTTGAAAACCATACTTTGTCATCATTAATTAGGAAAGATAGAGCTATAAAGAGGTAGTAGTATGCATAGGTCAAGTTGGGTTAGGTTTTTTCTTCTCAAAAAAAAAAAAGTTGGGTTAGGTTTGGAGAATTTTTCAACTTGGTCAATTTGGATTGAGAAATTTCTAGCCCAACCCAACCTTTAAGGATTAGGTTGTAGCAATTTTGTTAGGAATTATAAAACCAAACAAGAAAAAACAAGTTAGAAAAAAATCAGAAACCCCTTCCAATTTTCAAAAATGACACTTAGCCCCCTAAAGTTTTTTTTTTTTTTATTTTGTAAAAATTTAGTTTGTAAACATTAATGTTATTCTAAATGAGAATTTAATATGAAAAAATTTGTATGTTGACTCAATTGTAATTGATATAATGGTTATAGAGGGTTATTTGTTATCTGAATCAAAACCTTCAGGGATGTCATGTTGTTTATAAATATATAATTGGTTTTTTACATTTTTTCCAAATCTCGCAATTAATTTACCCTAAAAATTAGGCTTTCACTTAATTATTTAAGTTCATTGTTATATAAATAATTACAAACTACATGATTGATCCTGATATTCCAAATTCATCTAAAATAATTTACAAAATATGAAAATAAATCAAACAACAAATATAAACTAAATATCAAAATCCAAGTAGAATTAAATTAACCAATTTAAAAATTGTATTTTTATAAGCTATTGAGTATTGATAGCGTGGGTTGGGTCAAGCTGTAATCTTCTCACTAAATGCAATTTATCAACTCATAAAAACCAGTACAAGGTGCTAGGTGGAGTTGGAACGGGTTAAACTGAGTGAGCATTTGAGATTCGCTTAAACCTTCATTGAGGTTTGAGTAAAAAAAAATCAGAAACCCCTTCCAATTTTCATTAATGACACTTAGCATTAATGTTATTTTTTATCATATAAAATATCTAGTTAGTAAGCATTAATGTCATTCTAAATAAGAATTTAATATGAAAAAATATGTATGTTGACTCAATTGTAACTAATATAAATGGTTATAGAGGGTTATTTGTTGTATTAATCAAAATCTTTAGGGATGCTATTTTATTTATAAAAAGGACGAGGATTTCCTGCAAATAGGTTTGCTAGAGGAGCTGCATACAAGGTTAGGTGGCAAAACATTAAAGTGACACATGTTTAGTGGCCTCATGCAACGCACGTGACCAATTAATTCATTTGAGATGACAAACGACATTAACGTTTGCCCAGATCCCTTTCTCTCTCTTCTCCTCCTTTGTTCTTCTCAAAACTTGAAAATCCTTGGCCACCTAACCCATATTAACCCACTGTGCCAACCATGACCTACCCATATCAAACCCGTAGCCCACCGTTACCCACCCATATCAAACACAGCCTACCACAACCCATTGGCGTCGATAAAGCAACGCACCAGATCGAACCACCCAACAACCATCAACACAAAAAATACTCCATTGATGACAATCCAAGAAGCCAATTTGAACCACCCTTAAGCAAATCTATGGTCCAGTAACCAATTGAAGCAACCCAATAAGTTCGGATCAAAGCAACCCACAAAGACAAACACGGTCAGGTGGGTCGGTGGCGAGAGCATGTGGTGGGCGGAGTTATTTTTTGATGGATTAGATGGGTTGGGGATTCTAATGAGAGGAATAGAGGTGGAACAGAGAAACTGATGATGGGGAGAGATGAGTTTTGAGTCTAATGGGTTTTGCCTAAGCCGTTTGACAGAGAACCTGGACAGGTCACTTTAAAATTTTGCCACCTACACCTGTATGCAACAGCTCCAGCAAACTTGTTTACAACAAATCCTTGTCCTTACAAAAATATGATTGGTTTTTGACATTTTCCCAAATCTTGAGGTAGACTGTTTTAATTTACCTTAAAAAATTAGGCCTTCATTTAATTATTTAAGTTCGTTATGTTATAAATAATTGCAAATTACATTATTGATCTTGATATTATAAGTTCATTATATTTCATTATAAGTTCTTTATTTTATAAGTTCATTATATTTCAACTTCATCAAAAATAATTTTCAAAATATCAAAATAAACCAAACAACAAATAAAATAAATCTCAAAATTTCCCTAAAAGAATACTAAATATCAAAATTGAAGTTTCTATCTTTTAATAATAAAGAAATAACTTTTTCAAAAAAAAATAATAAAGAAATAAAATCTCAAAATCCAAGAAGAATCAAATTACCCAATTTAAAATATATATTTTTATAAACTATTGAAAATTGATAGCATGGGTTGGGTTAAGTTGTAAATCTTGTCACCGAGCCCAAAAAAACCAATACAAGGTGACAAGTGGAGTTGGAACAAGTAGAAAATCTTGTCACTGCATCCACTCAGTTCAAGGTATTAGGTGGAGTTAGAACATGTTTAATTGAGTGAGCATTTGAGATTGTCCTGAAAAAATTTCACCTTTTTTTATTTAATGTCTTTTTGAAATTAACAAGCTTTTAGTCTTTTATAACATATTTACTATAAAAATGATCAAAAAATAGATCTATTCAATAAATACTATACAAATATACTGCCAAAAATAAATAAAAAAAAGCGAAAACAGTCAATTCATGAGAGGAGTTACCTAGAGAAATACCCCTCTCTAGTGTGACCAGGAGTGGAAAGATTTCTCCTTTGTGGGACATGTGGGTATTACAAGAAATGGTTACAACTTAGAATATTTTATACAGATAGAGAGATTGGTGTGCAATACATACCCCCTCTCAATTTGAAAAATAGAACCGTTAGGACTTATCCTCACAGCCAACGGCTAGTTTTTTTTTTTTTTTTTTTTTTTTTATGTTCCTTTTGAGGACACCGCTACACAGTTCTCTCTCTTTTATCTCTCTCTCTCTCTCTGATATCCTTAATCCGGTGAACACCTCAGACGCCAACTCAGTCAAATAGGGTCTTCCATCTGAATCTAAAGTCGTCGCTGAATTGAATCAAATCTCATATCAGGTTTTACTTTGCCTTTCCGATCCGCTCCGATTATTCAACTTATTCACAAGTATATGCCAGTGTGATTTTTGGAGTTTGGATTCTATTCAATTTCGCCCAAACCCTAAACCTGAAAAAATATGAATGAATTGATGCAAGACCAAGATCATCCGGAAGTCACCACCACGACGGTGGAGTCGCCTCTTCTTCCTCCGCCTCCGCCTCCTCCGCCGCCAACTCAACGGCGGCCGAGGGTGAGAGAGGTCAGCTCTCGGTTCATGTCTCCTCTCGTTTCATCGCCCATTTCTAAACACCAACAACAACAGCAGCAGCATCAGCATCAGCATCATCAGCAGCAGCCGCAGCGGTCAACCTCGGCGCACAGGCAGCGGCGGCGGCATCTGGACATGGAGCCATTGTACAGTTCCGATGACGAGAACAGGTCTTCTGTCACTGAATCGATTCAGATCCAAAACTCGGAGCTGGACCCTCAGTGCAAAGCAGCTCAGAGGAAACTACAACGTTCTGTAGTGAAGCTTTTCAAAGAAAACAGAGGAGGAAACAGAGCCGATCCGCCTTCGAAAACTTGCTCTGGAAAATTCAACACGCCTTCGAGGCCGGACACGCCTACTGTCTCTACGATTGGTACAACAATAGCATCGAGATTCAGACGATCTACCACCAATATGAGCGCCACGGGCACCGCCGCAGCCAAGCTTTTGCAATCGAGTGGCTTGTCATTGTCAATATCAGCTCAACCTTCAGATTCTTCCGATGAGACTAATCACAATCAACGCCCAAACTGCACGGCGCGCTCTCTTCCTGATTTCCGGTCTTCAGTGCCCGAGGCAGATAGACTGATGTCTGAGAAAAATTGTTCTACCAATAGGGGTGTTAATGGAAGCAGTGATTCTTTGAAATTCTCTGCTCCATCGCCTTGTTCTCGTTCGATGAATATGCCATTATCAAGTGGTGGTGGTGGTGGTGGTGAAAAGCCATCAAATTTTGCTCTCCCCAAACCAAACACAAACTCTTTGAAGACGAGTGGAGGCCTCTCTCTGCCTCCAGTCCCGCCGCCTGGTGCAAAGTCTTTGGGGGCTGGGAATGATACTAGGAAGGTAAAGAAAGTTTCGACCCAACAGGAAAATGTACATACTCTCAGATTGCTTTACAACCGTTATCTGCAGTGGAGATTTGCCAATGCAAAAGCGGAGGCCTCTATGCAAGCTCAGCAAAGAGAATGCGAGGTTGGTTCATCACGTTCATTACCCAATTTCCTAAATTCGTTGTTTTTCCTTCTAGTTACCAGTTTTCTCGATGAGCGCAATGATGTTTATAGTTTTGACTTGATATAGAACCAGTGGTGCTGTCAAATATGTTGCACAGTTTACTTGCTGGTGTTAATTGTAAATGCCCACATGGACCTGTAAGTTGTCACAGTACCTTATCAGGTTGCAGTGAATTCCAGGCTTGTGACAATAGAAATGCCATTTTCAAGTTTGGCTTGTTATTCCCCATAATTGAATATATGCTATGATCACGTTCGTAACCCTTATATTGATTGTATGCGAAGGGCATGCTTAGATTGCATAACAACCATATAAATCTATTTACAAGGAGAAATCGGTCTTAATTTTAAAAAACAAGGTTGCTGCTACTTGCTTTTCAAATGGAAAGTACAAATAGGATTAAGTTTTTGTTACTAAAAACTTGTTAAGTAAGGACTGGACTTAATTGTCTTTGTTGTAGACCCCTTCTCGATGTCTGTCAAATTTTTAATAAAACTCATTGCACATGGGTTAGTTTATGGTGCTGTGCATACATGCTCTTGTTGACTGCAACACAACCCCTAGGAATTCCCGAAAGAAAGGAAATAAATGGTATGTTGTCAAGAGCATAGTAGAGGATACTTATCAGCACAATAATAATTGTTAGAGATTTCATAGTCTCAATACCACTAGTATCATATTTTCTGTCAGACAATTTAGTTCTCCATCTAGGGCAGCAGGAATCAATATAATTTCCCATTACATTGCTTTGAATAAATTTTAGGAACCAAAGGGTAGACTACTGAGATTGTTAGTGGTAAAGCAACAATGGATAAAATTAGAATGTAAGCGATGGCCAATGATGAGAAGATAATTGCAGCATCAAACGCAAATGAGGGAAACATAGCAGATATGTTTTTGCAAAGCGAAATACAGGCACAAAAGGGACTTAGAGGAAGCCAAAATGAATGTGGTTAATTGAAGTCAAAAGCATGTGCTCTTTCTTTGAGTATTCGGTCTAAATTGCAGTCAATAATATATATATATATATATATATATATATTATTGAGTATTCAGTCTAAATTGACTTTTACTTTAACTGACCTCATTGACACTTTTTTCCTAAGTCATGGTCATCCATAACTTGTTATTTTGGAAATTTTGTTGCTCTGATGTATTTGCTCTTTGCATAATTACATCGTGATTTTACCTTTTACCTCTCTCTGCTAAATATGCAATCAAAGTTATTCTTCTCCGCCATAAAAACTATCTATGACTTGTGAATACTTAATTAAACAAACTGTTTCTTATCTTGTAGAGAACACTCTATTCCCTCGGGGTCAAGATATCCGAATTATTTGATTCTGTGAAGAAGAAACGCATAGAACTTGGGCTTTTGCAAAGAACAAAGACTCTTTCAACAGTTCTTGAAGCTCAAGTAAGGCTGCCTGCCTCATTACGGCTTTCTGCATTATCTTATCTTGTCTGTGCTTAACTTACAATTTCACTGATAAAAAAGAGTTATTTTATGCCTGTGTTTAGTGGCGTGGCTTGTGGTCCTCTCCCTGTTCATGCATCTAACCCATTTCTGGCATATAAAGCATCTTTCATGTAATTTATATTTCAGTGGAACAAAGTTGTTTGCAACCTGCCATGAATGCGAAATATATACACAAATACATTTATACTAAACTTTCCTGTTTGAACTAAAGGAGTAATAATTACCTTGTGTGATGTTTATTATGGGCACCAACTCTTATCATTCATGTTTTCTTTCTTCCAACCAAAAAGGGAAAAAAAAATTCAAAACAAAAACTTTTCATAACTTGTCTAAATAATAAACTAGCTATACATGCTATGATTTCAACCTCTCTCTAGATTTTCATCTCAAATACTAATATCTTTTGCTTAGGGTACCATTCGCTTAAACTATGACTTCTCTTCATAGGTGCAGTTGCTTATATAAGCATTGCAAATGATGGCCCATCTTAACCAACATTTTCATGATATTTGCATTGACAAGTGTTCCTGTTACATTTTAGATCTTTGTCTAAGCCTCATCTCGCATATTACTCTGTTCAACTTTCACTTAGGACACCATTCACTTAAACTACATGACTTCTATTCATAAGTGCAATTGCTTATAAGCATTGCAAAATGACAACCCCCATCCTGGCCAATGTTTTCATGATATTACATTGACAAGTGTTTCCACTGAGTTTGATGTTTAACATAGTGTCAGTTACGGTCAGTTCTCATCCAAACACACTAAGTCATTTTCATCTTAATCCTCATCCATTTATTTATTCTTTCCTCTTTTTTTTTAAACAGCAAAATTGGACCCAATGATGGGATCAATGCTTAAAGTTTGATCTAACTGGGGTGAAAATATCTAGGAAGCAAATATATTTTGGGTTGTACAAGAAAATATTTATTCATCCCAATATCTTTTCTTGTTAGCCTACTGTTCTCTACCCATTTGGTTGACAACCAAATAGAATAAGTAGTGATGTTTTGGTTAACATCTTTCTAATCATTTTCTACAACCTAGGTTTTTCATGGAAAAAGAACCAAAGAAATAAATAAAAGATAAAAAAGGAACCTGGATAGTTTGAATGCCTATGTATTAATACTGACATTAAATAACTTTTAACAGTTCATAGTAATTATCTGTTATCACTATTAGCTAGTATTTGCTGCCTCATAGAAGTACAACTGTACAAACAATCTTCCATCATCTTTATTTATTTGTTTATAATATTTACACCCAGCTATCTCTTAAAGTTAGCATCCCACTGATTCTCATTGGTGCTTATAAAATAGTTGAAAGCAGTTGTTGCTTGACATGGTTTTCAAATGCATGAAAACCACAGGTATGATAATTATATATGGTTTTGAAAGCAGAATATTTATGAAATATGAGGACTTCTTTTTTATTTCAAAGACTATAGCAATTTAGTTTGCGCTTATTTGTCCAAAGAAATATTTAACAAGAGAATGTGTCGTGCTGGTTTAGAAGGCTTATAAATATACTGCTTTTTGTTTATCAGGATGCTACTACTATATGGAATTTAGCAACAAAACTGAATTCTTTATTTACAATGATTGTTTTTATTTGCCTATTGCAATAGAAGAATTTGGACCTTAGAAATTCTTTTCAAATTAAATCATACATTGAAGTCGTGAAACCAAAAAAATAGAGGTGGAAGCAGCCAACGAGATCTACAAAGGTTGAATAATTTCTGTGTTTGATGAGATTATGTAACAAATCTGTGTAGTATACAACTTCTTTACTTGTGAGATCATGTAACATATAGGACTCTTTTATTTTTTGTCTTACTCCTTTAAGAAAATATTGATTTGCTTTGTAACATTGGTGTTTGTAACATCCATAGATTAGACCTATCTAAATCAAACGCTATTGGCCCTGATTTTAGATTCCCTATCTGGAGGAGTGGTCTGCTCTAGAGGAGGATTATTCAGTTTCTTTATCAGAAGCAAGTCAAGCTCTGTTGAATGCCTCACTTCAACTTCCAATCGGGAATGTCAGGGTAATTTTTTTTCTTTTGTCCATTTTAGCTTCCAAGCTGTACTAATGTTTAAGATCTTTGCTACTGTGTTCTTTACACTGATGATTCTTGACCATGAGAACTATGCATGTTGCAGGCTGATATAAGAGAGGTAGGAGAGGCACTGAACTCAGCAACAAATATGATGGAAATGATAGTTTTTCATCTTCAAAGCTTTGTGCCAAAGGTAAAATAAGTGAAAGGCATATTCCTTTACCATTGATGAGTAGATCTTTTGTTTTCTCCATAGCTATGACAGAGACTATATATAAACCTCTTCTTGAGCCTATCCCACATTGCTATTTTCACTGGACACAACTCAATCCAAATGTAACTTATTGGATTGCTTTACGTGAACTATTTTAAGTTGAACAAAGTTCTTCTGTAGGGGATTTTCTCCTATATGCAATAAATTGTTCATGAAAATTTGTATATATTTAATTTATTCCTTTATGTTTCTAAATTAATGACTATTGAATTCAGTGTGTTATATTGTGTATATTTGAAAATATGAGTTATATATAATATGTGTAAATTTATGTAAATAAACTTTGCCTCCTCTGGAAGTCATTTTGAGCGTTTTAGTGATAATGTTCATCTGACACAGGCCGAAGAAACAGAAATTTTAATTTCCGAACTAGCCAGGGTAACTGGGGGAGAAAAAGCTCTTATTGGAGAATGTGGTGGTCTGTTGTCTAAGACATATGCATCGCAGGTTAGCCTCACCACGACTCTGCTTGTAATGTATTATTAGTACTGTCACTAAGTTGCTTTGTGGAAATGCCAGCATGCTTAAGTTAACTGTAGTGACTAGTGTATAGTCTTTCTTGAGTAGGGGATTGTTTTTACCTATAGTAGTCCCATGC
Organism: Castanopsis chinensis; assembly: GCA_032878915.1. Lineage (NCBI taxonomy): Eukaryota > Viridiplantae > Streptophyta > Magnoliopsida > Fagales > Fagaceae > Castanopsis > Castanopsis chinensis. The sequence continues at coordinate 9,139,986 of JAVQMG010000131.1, forward strand.
TGAAGTGATGGGGAAAAAAACTGTATATAATATAACAAATAAATCAAAGATTATGCCTTGACCTTATGATATTGCTTTCGTATCAGGTGGAAGAGTTCAGTTTGAGGGGCCAGCTAATCCAATTGCATCATTGCTCTCATAAAGACAATCTTGTCAAGTCTAAGTAGTACTTCATCACTGACATTTTGTATGTGCTATCTACATAGAATCAAGGATTTAGCCCATGATCAGTTGGTGTTGTCTGTGTGGCTTTTCAACAAAATAAACATTTTTATTACTCATAAGAACTCTCAATCATTCTTGCTCTCTTGGAACCAAGGTGGAGGTGAGAAAAGGAGGGGGTGGAGGTGATGTAAATCTGTCTTGGCCCAGCAATTCTTTTGTATGTATAAAACTTTTGTAAGATCTGTAATAATCAATAGCTTTACATCACAATTCTTTGATTAACTGGCTTTAAGCTCTCTCGCTAATTTTTTTGGTTGGAACATACAAGTGCAAGAAAAGAAGGGAAAAGCCAGAAAACTAACCATCCTTAGAAATGACACCAAAGCTTAACATTTAACAACAATTAACCAGTTTCTCAAAAAAAAAAAAAAAAAAAACAGTAAACCAAAAATTAAGAGAAGTTAACAACCAAATGATCAACTCCATTAGCTAGAGCCTGATATCAGTGAGCCATGCCTAACAGTGCAATGATTGTATTGGATCAAAAAATAGTTTAACCTTTCAATTTTTTGCTCTTTACCTTTTCGACTTTTACATCTCATACAAACATAGAAATTACATGGTGTAACGACTGTATTGGATCCAAATCCAGCTACACTGACCACTAACGTCGATGAATCTGGTATGCACTATGTGAGTTGTTGCATTGAAAAATCATTCCAATATCCCACAAGAGAAATTGTCATGATTTGTCATGACAGCATTTGCCTTTGCTGCCAAAAGGTATTGGCTAAAATTTTGCACTCATTCCCAGCAATCAATTTGTCTGGTAATGATCCCCTCACTAGAATTACTATGCCCAACTCATTTGGTAGAATCATGAGTTGCATCATTATTAGCCTAGAGGCAGAGGCTGCCAATTTGATAAGTTTCTATGTATTTTTCCAGCTTCAATTTGGTTTTGTCTTTGCTGACTAAAACAATTGTTTGTATTAAAAAATAATCTGCCAATTTGATAAATTATTTGATAAATTATGTTTTTCCATAATTTTTTTATATTTCAATTGTTACAAAAAAGAATGGGGTAGAAGAGAGTTGAGACCTAATCTATATATATAATAATAAGTAAAGCAGAGAGAAAATCTAATTAAATTTCAAATTAAAATCACCTAGAGTCTAATTTTGTGTCATGTGTTTCATCTAATCTAAATTTTAGAATTTTGTGCCAAGAGAGTTAATTTAGAGTAAAAATTGAATTTCAATTAGAGTTTAATTTTGTGTCCAAGTATCACAAAACTTTTAAAAGGTTTTTAATGGAACAAGTATCCAAGAAATCACCTACATGATCAACAAGTGGAAGGCTGAGATTGAAAAGAACAAGACTATATAAGGAAATGACCCTAGTAAAAAATGAGGCATGTAATCTCTAGGAAAAAGAAATAGAACAAAGAGAGAATACCTTGTACTTAGAAAAATCTTAAATAAATATAAGAACAACTTATCCTCAAACTTGACCGAGGAGTGCCATTCTCACATTGTGTTTTTTCTATTTGGTTTAATCCCTTTCAATTAAGGCCCATATTTGATTTACTGAAACGTTCTTTCTTAAAATATCTACTCTCTAACAAATATATTGTATTGGGCTTGTTAGGCCATCATCAACTGTTCACAAGTTAGGTGTCTATAAATCGGGTCCTTACAAAGTTAATTAAATTTTTTTTTTCTTTCATATATTAATAGGATTGAAATATAGGATATTTTTCAATGAAAAAAAAATTCTATGATTTAATTTGTTACACTTTTACTTATTAAAAAAAAAATGTTACACTCTGTACTCTAGAGGGATTATGTAAATTTTTCTAATTATGCTGATGAAGAGAAAACATTAGTCCAATATTTTGAGGTGGATTATAAATTATTAACTAGCAATTAACTGAAACAGTTTTCTCAAAAAGTAAAAACACAGACATGGGCCCAATAGCGACAATATGATGGGCTGTGCTCAGCTGGCTGGGCTGGGCTGGACTAGCAGGGACCATGGCGGCTGCTAGAATAAGGAAAATAGAAATTCATCATCAGAACTCGATTATTGAAGAAGAGCAGAAAAGGATTCAATCATTGTTGTTGTTATTGTTGTTTGATTGAAGAAGAAGAAGAAGAAGAAGAAGAAGAATGGCACTGAAGTTCTTGAACAAGAAGGGATGGCACACGGGTTCTCTTCGGAACATAGAGAACGTGTGGAAAGCGGAGCAGAAGCGCGACGCAGAAGATAAGAAATTGGAAGAACTCCGCAAACAGATCCAGGAGGAAAGGGAGCGCCACGAGTTTCGTCTCCTTCAAGAGCAAGCCGGTCTCGTTCCGTACGTATCCCCATCGTTTTTCTATATTTGCTAGGGTTAGGGTTTGAATTTTGAGTTTTTTTTTTTTTCTGATACCTACAACCGTATAATTCTGTGGCAGTAAGCAGGAGAGATTGGATTTCCTGTACGATTCGGGATTGGCGGTAGGGAAGGGAAGCAGTTCCGATGGAGGAGGATTTAAGGCTCTTGAAGCGAAAACTGCCGATACTGGCAAGGCTACCGAGGCGGAGGCGGCGGCCGCTTCATCGTCGGCCGTGCCTGGAGCTTTGTTCGAAGACAAGCCTCAGTCTGCGAATGACGCTTGGAGGAAACTCCATTCGGATCCTTTGCTTATGATTCGGCAGCGCGAGCAAGAAGCCCTTGCTCGCATCAAGAACAACCCTGTCCAGATGGCCATGATTCGCAAATCCGTATGTTCTTCTTCTTCATTTTATTTTGTTATTCATGTCAACTGTATGGTGCTCATACTACAGAGGTGAGTTTAGCAATGCCTTTGTTTGAGTTTGAGTTTGAGTTTGAATTGGATAGGATAAGAATGGCCATGAATAATACCTGTGGCAAACCAAAGTTTTTGGTAAAAAGGCTTGTTTTTTGTTGTTGTTGTCCATGTATAATGTCAAGGATGATGAGGCTGCAGTTAGCTACTTCTGTTCTGTATTGCTTTGATGTAGGACAACATTATATTTGATTGTTGGAATTTTCTAGAATTGGGTTTTATTTTCTTGTTTTGAGTAGTTTTAGGAGTATTTTTAGTCAAATAGAGTCATAATATAGGATTTGTTATCTAAATCTTCATAAGTTCATTATCAATAAAAAGTTTGGCTTTTCTCTATTTCCTATGTGGTGGATACCAAATCTATTCCTTGTGGATGTGCACAGTGTTGAATGGTTTAGGCATAATCCTCTCCACGTTATTAGTTATCGTGCCATGTCAGGTGGTATTAGAGCATTGATTCGATTGATCTAGGGGGCCAAACAATGAAACTGACTACAACCACCCTGTTGATGATGATTAAGGGTGGTAGCCATCTAGGTTCCATTCAAATGAGAGTTTAGAAGGCGGTGTTACAATCCCTATGAAAACAAAATGTGCTTGTTGATCCAAGAATTTAAACCAATAAGAATTGTTGAAGCATTAGCAATAGGAGAATTTGTACTAGAGATCTAACTCATGGCCAACCTATTCATAGACACATTCATAGATGCAACAAAATTTCGTTTTTGATGAAATAATTCGTAAATGGGATTTCATTGATTGGATTCTTGATTTGAAGTATTAAGTTTTTCTTGAATTGAATTAAGGATTTCTTTTTAGACTCTTCTTTCATTTGGTATGCAACTTGAATTGCATCTGCCATGGCATAAAGTCTACTTGCAGCCAAACCCAAAATATATTAGGATTCAATTCTTGGCATTACATAGAATTCATTACATCTTCCTTTCATGGTAATCGCAATCTCATAGCCTAGCTGTAGAATTTTTGGTGTACTCTTCAATAAAATAGCTCCTTTGGAACAACTGTGTATTGCAAGTGAGCTCGTTGCTTGCAATTAGGTGGTGCAGAGTTACAAGTGATAGCAATTCTCATGCCCTCCCAAGATCTAATCTAATGACTACATAAGGTGTTTGTTGATAATTTTTCCTGCCAAATTTTAGCTGTCCCTTTGAGTTTAGCTGTGAAAAAAAAAATCGCTCTTCACTTAAGCTGTACCATCCTAAAATACTTTTCAAACTATGCAACTGATCGAGTAGCACCTCCAAATTGCTTCCCCTGTAAAAAAACTCTACTTCTAGTTTAACACCTCTATCTGCATCAACCAATGTAGGCTTTTCTTAAGATCCAACTAATGGTGGATGATTAGGCTGATTTCCTTCCATAAAGACAGCAGCTTGATGCATGAACCCAATATTAGATTTTGTTTGCTGTGGGATTACTTGGCTAGTTCTTGGTCTGTAGGAATTTATGGGAGAAAAGGTATTGAGCTCGAAGGACACATATGGGCTGATAAATGACTGTTTCAGCAGCAATTTTGCTGATAACATGGCTAGCGGGCTATTCAAAGTTTCTTTATAGTGGATAATTTTCCAAGCTTTGCTTTCATTGAATTCACCTTCTCGTTCAACTCATTCATAGCCTTTTTTGTTCCTTTATAATCTTGAGGAAAAACCTTAAACTTGGAATCTAATTCTGCGTTAGCAACTATTCTATTGAATTAGAAATTTTGTTGAGTGGTTGGCAGAAGAAGTTTCAGAAGAGAACTTGTGGTAGGATTTTTGGCTTTGATACCAAATTGGCATTGGGCAAATTGTAGAATTTGTATACACTATACATGCACTTGGGGTAGGTTAAGGTTTAGGGGTATTTGTGGATCCTGGGTTTAGAACATTTTAAAAGAAAGGTTAGGGTTCAAGAATGAGTAGTGATTTATAGGTAAGAGAGAAGATTTGGATTCGTATTGATACAATATAAGAAATGGAAACTGAATTTGTCCACTATGTTTGAACAATGTGTGTGAGCAATGCACATGAACACTTGAACAGTGACATAATATCAGAGAGAGAAAGTAATAACTAATAAGGCAAACACTCATATTGATCAACTCCTCCTTGTTTTAGTACAATAACAAAAATCTTCCTAACCTAAGCCTACTACAACCACACATAAACAAAGTCCTATGTCAAAATGCTCCTTCTTTGCACAATACACTCAACAAAGTTGCTACAAGTACTGCTATTAAACCTACCTCTCCTCAACTGGCACCTCCTCCCCTTGTAAAGTTAGGTGGAGGATGAGGCAAATATAATTAGGTTTAGCAGGATTATGGCGGCTGAAACATGTACACTCTTTAATCTAATTGGCCATGCAAAAGCATTCTGAACATTCAACTGCGCCTGCATGAAAACAATTGAGAGATCAACACAATTGGTTGTTGGCTTGAGTTAGTGTGATTTTGTGGTATCTGTCATAAGTTTTCAAAAAAAAATTTCAATTGTGTGGTTTCCAATATAAATTAATAAAATTTGTGAATTAAGATGATAAAGTGTGACAAGTAAGTTTTAACTTTTAGTTATTATCATAAATTAATATTATTTCTTTGATAAGTAGTCATAGTCATAAATTATCAGTATTATCTTTTTAAAATTAGCCTGAAGTTTCTGTTCTCGTGGTCCTTATACACTTGGGGGCAGTGCATATACATCCTCTGATATTTTATCTTTTATTGATGATTTGAATTTTCAAGATTAAATCTGTATTTTTTTTTCTTTCTTTTCCTTCTCTTTTTTCTTTGTTGGGTGTCCTTTATACACATTCTCTATACTCGGGTTGTGCCACTTTTTGCGATCTTTAATGAAACGATTTTACTCATAAATAAATTCTGTTGCTTGAGTAGCCCTATGCTTTTTTAAAGTTACAATAGTACCGGTGTTTAAATATTTGACTCTTTTAATATCATCAAGGGTATTCATGCAATTCCCCTGTCCATTGATCAACTTGGTCAATTCAGTTTATGGAGTTCCTTTTTTAATTTATAGCATAAATTATGAGTTTCCCAAAGAAAAAAAAAATCGACTGAAATGATGTGGAAAATTTTCCATTGGAATATGCATGAGTTGCAATGTCTAAATTCTTTGTAAAAAAATGCGATAAATAAATGTTATGCTTGAGCTTTTTTTTTCTTTTTTTTTTTTAACACCTTTTTTAAATTAAAGCTGCTGATCATGCCTCAGTGCTTAATTAATTGATTATTTTTATTATTTATTAGGTTGAAGAAAAGGCCCCCAAGAAGAAAGATCATGATAAAAAGGAATCCCGGAAGAAACACCGTCATAGTAGTTCAAAGTATCAAAAGCATTCATCATCTAGACAACAGTCGGATTCAGAAGATGTCACTGCCGAAGGGGAAAAAAGGAAGACTCATAGACACAAGAATTCAAACTATGATGAGCATTTAAGTTCAGAAGATGAATGTAGTAAAATGGAAAGCCAACGTAGGAAGGATCACTACAAGAGCTCTAAGTATAGAGAGCAGTCACCCACGGGCCTGTCTAGCCGGAATACTGCAAAAAATAATGGTCAAGATCGAGTGAAGGGAAATCATAGCATGTCAGAACGGGAAACATTTTCTTCAAAAGGTCGGGCAGATCATGATGTAGAAAAGGAAAGGGAAAGCAGAACGGTTCGTGAAGCAAGCCGTTACCATGGGCAGGAGTCACACTCTAAGCGCCGCAATGTTGCTTCTAAACTTTCAGAAGAGGAGCGGGCTGCTAGGTTACGAGAGATGCAAGTGGATGCCGAGTTGCATGAAGAGCAGAGATGGAAACGTTTGAAGAAGGCTGAGGAGGATGATGTGCGAGAAGCTACCCAGGATAGCAAAACTCGTGGCAAGAATTTCTTGGATGCCACTCAGAGAAGTGTCTATGGTGCTGAGAAAGGTGGAAGCTTAACTATTGAGGAGAGTGTCCGTCGCCGAACACATTATTCACAGGGCAGGTCTGAAGCACGTGAAGGCAATGCTTTTCGGCGGTGATGAAGTTGTTTATTGCCTATTGTAATAACTCCAGCTCGTAAAAGTGTGCTTCTCCAACTGCCCTACATGTAGGGTATGTTTCTTGTACCAACTTTGGCCCATGTTGTAATGACAAATTATTGAATGTCAAGCTAAATTATGTTGATGCAGAATATCCTCCATATCTCTACGTAATTCTCATAGTTAGCCCAGAACAACCAAATACACTCTAATGTAGACACACAGATCTGTGCCTTGTATGTTTGTGAATTATAAATTTTCCTTGTAGTATGTTGTACCTGGTAAAGTGATTAACATTGTTCATCCACAATTCACATCTCCTTTTCAAGGTTATGAGGTACCTGGTTGATCTCTTCTTGTTTGAAAGGATGTTTTAGAGAGGTTAGAAGTTAGAACCCAAACATTTTAAGAGACACTGTTGACTTACTCTCCAGCGAAAGTGAGGGGTGAAGGGAGGGTGTATCTATGGTTTGGTTAGGAGGGAGGGTTGAAGCCTAAAATCGAAAAACCTGAGGCATGTATTGCATGGAAGTTGCTGTCATTTAACTTCATCAATTGTCTTAGACAATAACTTCTCGTAATACATGACTCAGACTGGGGAGCTAATCATTGAATTATCCAGTGTATATGAAGCTTTGGCATGTTCGTGTTTTGGGTGTGGTATGACATGTATGAATTAAGGATGACAATGAGAATTCAAGCTTTGGCCTGTACTCATGATGAAGTTGATTGTTGGTCGAGTATGTAACTATGTACATTCAAGGGAAACCCCCATGGTGAATTATATTTCCTTTTGCTGTGTGGAGTATTTGGAAGAGCAGGAACATGTATGTTTTCAATAGGAAAAATCAAAATTCAAAGCTGTGAATAGAGATTGGAAATCAAGCCTTGGAATTTATGTGTTGTGTGTCTTCTCCTAACAACCCAGTCCGTAACACTGTCAGAAGTATCCGGTGGGAGAGGCCTTCAGCAGGGTGGTCCAATTAATAAAACTGAGTTGGATTTCAATCACCAAATTAACACCTAGTAAGGCATTATTTATGCCTCCTGCATTAGTTCGCAGATAGCACCAACTATGGTACATTCAATTTATGTCTTGGAAAGTATGTTTGTTGTATTAGAACCGCTGTTCTTGATCAAATTATAATTATAAAAGGGCGGGGGGCTTTCTAATTTAAGATATATAAAGAAAAAATGTATAAGTTTGTGCTTTCTAATTTAAGATATATAAAGAAAAAATGTAAAAGTTTCGCACAATTAGATCATGCGAAACTCTTTTTCTTCTCATTAAAGATATTATGAGAGTGAACCTACTACTGAATCTAATGAGGTCAAATCAAAGTCTGTATGGTCACCAACTCCAAATGTGGGGTATATTGTATTTGCTTTATAATTATCCAACCTGCCATCACCACGTATCCAAGGCATACTAAGCATATAGCCATTAGTTGCGATCCACGTGTCCAAGATAGTGGATGAAAGTGATACCAAGATCAGTCATGGACTATCACATCATGCTATAGGTTTTGGGAATATTACAGTAGAAGGCCAACTTGTTAAGGAAGCATTATTATTGCATGTAATACAAGTGCACACTTATCAAAGAAGTATCAAATGCATGTGATCTCATTTTGTCAAGACTTTATTGTGTTCTTCTCCAATGGGAATGCGACACTTTACCCATTAGGAAAGTGACACATAACCATGTCTATCATTATTAAAGAAGGATATAGGACTTAATGACAAGAAGATAGATCTCTCCTATCTTCACTGTTTTCCTTCTCCTTTTCTTCATTGTAACACAATACCTCTATTGTAACTATTTTTAGAAAATAGTGGAATATTCAACTAACTTGTGCCCGTGGTTTTCTCCCTCTCCCAACATAAAGGGTTTTCACATTAAAAAAACCTATGTATATTTCTCTCACAACTTTACTCTCATGTTCTTCATTTTTTTACAAACACAAAGACACCATTTTTGACAAAGATGATGTTTAAATGTACTGTTAAGGTTTTAGAAATCTTTATAAGATAATCTCCAAAATCTAAACATGCACGTACAAAGTCAAATCAAATTAAAGTAAAAAAGAAAAGGGAAAGTAATAAAGTAAAGTTGAAGTAAAAAAAAAAAAATGGAGATTCTAGTATAATATAAGGTCATTCTATGTTCGAAAATACACAATGTATTCGGTTCGATGCAATAATAATAATAATAAAAATATCAAAATCAAAATAGAAATGATTTTCCAATTTTAAAGCGATTCAATTTCATTTTTTGAATGAAGTTACACAACAGAGTTTTTTATTATTTCTAATTTTGACTATTAATTATAATATATAATATTAGTATAAGAATATTAGTTTTTAAGATGAATCTGTTGTTTGGAAATTAAGGGATGCTCAGATATCACAAATGATAAATTGATTTCTCACCTATGTCACTCCATTTTTTTTTACTGCTTAGAAGGGTTGATGAATCAAAAACTTTCAGTTGAAAGAACAAGTGGAATTGGTCTTTTTGCTTATTCTTGTTTGTATCTTTCAAATTTTTGAATTTAGGGAAGACTTCAGGGTTGACTGACTCTAAGTAGTATTAGAGGTGTGTTGTATTGTATCCCCTCATCTCTCTCAGTCCGTAAGGGTACACAAGGGTCCATTGGAGTTGTAGGTAAACTTGCAATTGGTTCTAAAATTTCATGCGTATCACCTTTCTCATAAATTATTTGAAGGGTCACTCTTTGAAAACAAGGTAGCCTATAAAAAATAAATAAAAATTTAAATAAAAAAAATAAATAAAAAGCAAACTCGCTGCCGACACATTTTTGCCATTACAGTAATAACAAGGAGCATGCATATGCTCCAGTTTTTTTTAATGCATGCCTTGGCCCCTCCCAAAAAGGAAAAGCGAAAATAGCTAGTTTGAACTGATTCATCAGGCATATGAATTTGCCTGCTACTATATATTACAAAATTGCAACCTCAAATACTATTTGTTTCCTCAAGCACTCGTGTAACTTGATATTTAACATCTTCACTTTGGGTTATTGTGCCCCTTTTAGATGTGCAAAAGTTTAATACCTTTGTCTTATCTGCAAATAATGCCCTCACAATTGATTAGTGTTAGCATAATTTTAAATTCGCTGGATCCGAAAAAAAAAAAAAAAAAAAAAAACATAATTTTAAATTCTGCCGCTTTAAACTACAAGCCAACTGAAAATTGTAGTTAGAGCCCTATTCATTTGAAGGTTAAAAGGAAATCTGAAATGGCTACCTTGGAGGTTTGTTTGTTTGTTCTTGTTTTATCAAATGTCCCAATGTATTAAGATTTAGAGTTGGCTATGAAATCTAATTAACTCAATTAGTAAAGTCTGTTGTAGACTTATCGTCAAGCAGGAGATCTAGGAGTTTAAACCCCCATCTACACCAAAAACCAATTGGGATCTTGGCAAGAAAATAAAAAACTCGTTTGAGATTTAGCAAAGATGAGATGACAAAGGTTAGAAAACTAAGGGGGTGTTTGGATTGCCAATTTCCATAACTCATAACTCAGTTTTCATAACTCAAAAATGGTGGGACCCATGGCTGAAACTTTGTTTGGGTGGAAATAACTCAATTTCCATAACTCTGTTTCCATCACTCAATTCTCTGATTTTTAAGTTATGAGTTATGGAAACTGAAAACACATTTTAGCTGTTTTCAGTTTCCATAACTCATAACTCAATGGTATTTTTGTAATTAAACACATATTGGAGGACCCACAGCCGCAACTTTTGACCGGCTTTTTTTTTTTTTTTTTTTTTTTTTTTTTTTTCTGGGTTCAGTCTTAACGTTTTTTTTTTTCTGGGTTCGCCTTAACGTTAGTTTTTTTTTTTTTTTTTCTGGGTTTGGGTGATTTGGTACTGAAAAAAAAAAAAAAAAAAAAAAAAAAAAAAAAAAAAAAAGTTGCACTGATTGACAGACGTGGGACCCATAAATAGTGTGAAAAATATGAGTGATGAAAACTGAGTGATGGTGCCAAACGGGTATAATATTTTTAAGTGATGAGTGATGAGTGATGGAAATTGAGTGAGCAAAAATTTTTAACCAAACAGGGCCTAAGTCAACAATTTGGACTAGATCAGAAACATGTTGGATACAAGTAGCAATATTGTTGAAAATACTAAAACTAACGAAAAGAAACCAAATGAAAGAGCATGACAAAGTCAAGGGAGGAGGACACTAAACTACAACGTAGTACTAAGAAAGTTTAGGAGAGCTATTGCATGGGAGAATCTCGCACTAATCAAAGTTCCGTAGGTCAGGATGGGAGCCGGTCATACAGGGCTAAACTGCTTGGAGAAATCCCAGGAGCTTTTGAGCAAGCTTTCGACAGCGGCTGTAGCGTGGAGTCGGAGGCGGAATCCGACGATGAGTTTTCTGACCTCCTGCTTGGAGAAAAGGCTATAAAGCTGTCTGGTTCCACAAAATATAGGATAAGGGCTCAATGGACGAAAGCTCTAATAGTCAAGGTCGTTGGCAGAACCGTTGGCTATAGTTTTTTGCATCCGCGTATTTTGAGTCCGTGGAAGCCCTCAAGGAAGATGGAGTGTGTAAATCTTGGACAGGACTTTTTCCTTACTAGATTTTCAGTAAAGGAAGACTAAGCCAAGATCCTAAAGGGAGGTCCATGGTTCATCAGGGGCCACTTTTTGTCCATCAGGCATTGGGAACCCAATTTCAAGGCATCGACAGCCAAATTTTCTTCGGTAGCTATTTAGGTCCATCTTCCTGAGTTACCAATAGAGTACTACGAACCTTTAGTGCTTCGGGAAATTGGAGAAGCCATTGATCTTGTTCTTAGGATAGATAATCACATGGCTTTCGAGTCCAGGGGGGATTTGCAAGACTTTGTATCCAAATAACATTGATGAATTGATTACTAAGCTTCTCAAGGTGGGAGGGATAGACCAGCCAGTGTAGTATGCAAGCATTAGTTCACTGTGCTTCGCATGTGGCCGAGTGGGAAATAAGGCGAAAAGCTACCCGTATAGGGTCCTAACTCCGGCGAGCAACGCAGGGGAGAAAGAAGCGAGAAATGATTTTGAAAAGAATGATCAGACCTCGGCAGACGTTAAAGCCTTTGGTCCCTGGGTGTTAGTTACATGGAAGAAGCAATTTAGCAAGAAAGTGGTGAAAGAACAAGACCAAGTTTCCATTCAGGGCTGTCCTGAACAAAGCCTAAGAAGTCAACAGGTCTCTAACACGTTCAGCCAAGTCTTGGGCTGAGCCAAACCTGGTGTAGACAGTAAGGATGGAAAGCAAAAGCCCATTGACTTAGGTGCTAATGCTTTATGTATAGATCGCACTACAGAGACCTAGCTAATGGACAAGTCCATGCCTGTGACTAATGTGTCAAGTGTCAAGAATCCAAGCCACAAAACAAAAAAGAAATCTTGGGAAATCTCTAGTAAGAGGTAAATTATTAAAAAATCACCTCAAACATGGAAAGTAGTGGATACTAATCCTTTTGGCCCCACTTTGGGTGAAGGTGTTTGCCATAGGTCTGTTAGCTCTCAGATGAACATGCATACTAGGATTCACGAGTTTAAGGCTGGTGGGTCGGGTTCTTTAACAAACATGACCATGAGAAGCACACCTGAAGAGGGAAAGCAAGAGTTAATCAATGTGGAAGGATTGAAAATGCAATCGGAGCGGACATTTTTGGAGAACAATCTTGGGGAAGATATGGAAGCAGATTACTCTAGTTTGGTGCCAACAAGAACCCCGGTCAAGGAGTCTTCGAACAATCCCGCGATGGATAGGGAGCCGAGTAAGAGTATCGAAAAGGTGGCAGCTACTATTTCTAAACTCCTTTTGAAGAGAATCGATCCTACTATTCCCTCCGGAGTTATGGGTAAGGAAGAATTGAGGCTCTTGCGATTTAGACCAATCCCAGCAATGAGTAAAAGCGGTGTACGGATCCCTTAGCAAATGAGATGCTTGTTGAAGAAGGAGGTGAAAGCCCTATCCTTTCTTAATCGATTTTTCTTTTCTCTTCCTCTATTATTTAATTATGAATTTGTTAATTTGGAATTGTTAGAGTGCCCTTAACCCCAATTTTAATAACATTGTTAGTAAAATGGTTCATTCCCATTCCCCTGCTATTATGATCATAATAGAAACAAAAGCCAGCAGTGAGAAAGCCAAAGGCCTTTTTAATAGGCTCTCCTTTGATGGAGCAATTTTTGCTAATACCATTGGTTTATCTGGTGGCCTCTAGCTACTCTGGGATTCATCTCAAGTGGAAGTGGCAGAGCTCTCATCAACTGAGCAAGAGATTCACGCTGTGGTCTCCCTAAGTTATTCTAATACTTAATGGCTTCTTTCCGCAATCTATGCAAATCCGAGGTTTGCAGAGAGAAGACTATTATGGGATAATTTGGAAGTAGTGTCTGAACTTCACTCCTTGCCTTAGATGATTGCTGGAGATTATAACGAAGTGCTTATGGGAGAAGACATGTTTAGGGGAAAATCCGTTAATGTCAGTAGAGCTATCCGGTTTCAAGAATGCTTAGATTCATGCCGCATGATCGATATTGGGTTTTCTGGTGCCAGGTTCGCTTGGTCAAATCAGAAGCCCCTGGCTCACCTTATTCAAGAGAGAATTGACAGGATCTTTGTAAATGCTGACTGGTATAGGCTTTACCCTGAGGCTTCTCTTAATCAACTTGAAAGATCACATTCAGACCATAGCCCAACCCTGATGTGCCTGGACAATAGGCGTGGTATCATGCGCCCCCGACCATTTAGGTTCCAACTAATGTGGTTATCTCAGCCTTCCTTCCCAGAGGTGGTCAGAGAAGCTTGGATGAGAGCAAATGAGCTATCTCGAGCAATTGCCCATTTTACTGAGAAAGCGAGGGCCTGGAACAAGAATGTGTTTAGGAATCTATTCCAACATAAGAAGAGAGTGGCGGCTAGAATTAAAGGAGTCCCGGTTGCTCTCGCTTCTAGCCTAAATAATTTTTTGGTGGATTTGGATAGAATTCTGAGAGCTGAATTTGCTGAGGTTTCTAAACTAGAAAAAGAATTTTGGGCCATGAAATCGCATATTACCTGGCTTGTTGAAGGGGATAGAAATACAAGGTTTTATAATAGATCGGCCCTTGATCGTAGGAGGAGGAACGTATACTTGTATCAAAGATCAGGTAGGGAATTGGATTCATGAAGAACGGGAGATAGCTGATTATATTAGACAGAGATATGTTTAGTTATTTTCCACTAATCATAACCACTTTGTTCTTGCTGCCTGGAATCCTCCTTTTTGGAAAGCTCGGATTAGTGAAGTGTCAAGCTGGTGGGTACTGTCTCTAATGAGGAGATTGCGTTTGGTCTGTGGTTTTTAAAGGCTTTTAAAGCACCAGGCCCGGATGGTCTCCACCCAGGTTTTTTTCAGCGATTTTGGTTATTGGTTAGGGCGTCGGTCAAAGATGAAGTGAAGCAGATTTTCGCAACCAGCAAGATACCTGAATATCTAAACCAAACTCTTATAACCTTAGTTCCCAAGTGTAATAATCCAAAGTCCTTCAACAACTACCGACCAATAAACCTTTGTAACACAATTTACAAGCTAGTGTCTAAGATATTAGTTGCAAGAATAAGGCCTCTCTTGGCTGACCTGGTCTCTCTATTTTAGACTGCGTTTGTTCCTGGAAGGAAACGTGTTGATAATGCCATCATTGTCCAAGAGATTATCCATACGATGTCAAAGAAGAAGGGTAGAGGTGGGCTTATGGCTATCAAGATTAACCTTAACAAGGCTTATGACCATATTGAGTGGAGCTTTATTAGAGATACCATCGATCTGTTTAACTTTCCCAGCCAACTAATTTCGCTGATTATGAGTTATGTATCGACTTCCTCAATTTCCATTCTTTGTAATGGAGGTGCTTTAGAATCCTTTCTCCCTTCTAGAGGTATTAAACAAGGGGATCCAATCTCTCTGTATCTCTTTATTCTTTGCATGGAGGTCTTGGGTGCGCTTATATGGAGAAGTGCAATTCTAAACTTTGGAACCCAATAAAAGTATCTCAAGGTGGCTTGGCATTTTCCCACTTTTTTTTTTTTTTTTTTTTTTTTTTTTTTTTTTTTTTGCAGATGATCTTGTGTTATTTGCAAAGGTAGACCGGAAAAACTGCTTAGCAATTAAGGATGTGTTGGATGCCTTCTGTAGCTTATCGGGGCAAAAAGTTAGTCAAGATAAGTCTAGAGTTTATTTCTCTCCTAATGTGACTTTGGAGAAGAGAACTAACCTGTGTGATGTTTTGGGCCTTCGGTCTACTCCAACTCTAGGGAAATATTTGGGCTTCCCCATTAAACACAATGCTACACCCCAAGACTTTGGTTTTATCATAGATAGTGTCCAGAGTCGGCTTGCCGATTGGAAGACCAATCTCCTTTCCTTTGCTAGTCGGCTAGTTCTTACTCAAGCTATGACTACCACTATCCCTAATTATGTTATGCAATGCGTAGCTCTCCTAGCCAAGATTCTCAACAGTGTTGACAAACTCTATCGGAACTTTCTATGGGGCTCTTCGGAAAGAAAGAAAAAAATTCTTCTTATTTGTTGGAAAAAATTGGAAAACCAAAGAAAGATGGTGGTCTGGGCATTCAAGCAGCAAAAGCTAAAAATATTGCCTTGCTTGCTAAGCTGAACTAGCGGCTTCATTCTGAACCTTCTCCACTATGGGCAAAATTTCTAACTCAAAAATATAGATCACCTAAGAGGGTGGCTAATCCTTGTATAAAAAGCCAAACCTACTCCTCTACTTGATCAACCATTTGAAAAGGTGAGGGTGTTTTCAAGAAGGGCTCCAAATGGAATATGGGCAACAACAGTCATTTGTCCCTTTGGTATGACAAGTGGATGGATAAAAGACCCCTTTGAAGTGTGATTGCTAGCCTGCTTAACCAGGGGGAGGAAGGCATGCTCTTGAGGGAGGTAATCAATCTTTCAAGTTAGAATTGGCAGATTTCCTTCTCCCTCCCTAGGCAGTTAACTTTGGAAATGAAAGCCACTCCGGTCTCATTTTTCGCTTCCAACCCTAATTGTATTTCCTGGGCCTCTTCCCCAAATGGTCTTTTTGATCTTAAGGAAGCCTATAAGTTAGCTTCTTTGGAGATAGGTGATGCCACTGCTGGAGTTTTTTATGGTGAGTGGTTATGGAAAGTTGCTACTATCCCAAAAATTAAATGTTTTCTTTGGCATTGCTTCCACCACATCATTCATGTCCATGCTACTCTTGCTGCTAGGGGAATGGATGTCCTTCAAATCTGCCATCTTTGTAATGAAGGCCTTGAGTCCATTCTACATTCCCTTAGAGATTGTCGCGAAGCTCAAGTATTTTGGAAGGCTTCCCCCACCCCCCCTATGGATGAGAATATTTTCTTCAGAACTTACCTTGCGGATTGGCTCAGGCTGAATAGTTGCAGTTCCAAGGTCTATTCTTCATCGTGTGTTTCCTAGGATATTGTTTTTCCTTTTGGTATTTGGTCACTTTGGCTTCGTAGGAATGAAAAGATTTTTTGAAATACCAGTAATCAAAGGGGTTTGAAAGCCGAAGTCCTCTCAAGGGCCATAGAGTACGCATATATAGGTATTAACAAGAAGCAAGCTCATCCTCAAGCCAAGATTCAGGTGAGTTGGATCCCCCCCCCCCCTCTTAATTGGTATAAGATCAACTCTGATGGTTCTTCTCTTGGTAACCCGAGGCTGGCTAGAGGAGGAGGTCTTATTTGAGATGATAAAGAAGATTCAATCAAAGGGTACACCAGAGCTATTGGAACTACCACTAGTGTGGCAGTGGAATTGTGGGCCTTAAGGGATGGTATCAGGCTATGTATTACTTTAAAAATTCCTACTGTGATCATTAAGTTAGATTCTCAGGTAGTGGTACACCTCTTGAAAAAGAATATTAGCCATTCAAGTGGCATTAGGGCTTTGGTAAGTGATTGTAAGAATGGCCTGAGGGAGATCCCAATGGTCCAAATTCAACATTGTTACTGGGAAGCGAACAAGTGTGTCAATAGTCTTGCTAGGAGGGGTGCTCTTTTGTCCCAAGATTTTGTAATTTTTTTAGAACCTCCAGCTGAGGTGATGTTTTTTCTTAGTTTGGATGTATTTGGGATGTATTCTAAAGGTGTTGTATCTGCTGCTTAGTTTTTAATATAGCTTCCTTTCAACCAAAAAAAAAAAAAAGAAGAAACCAAATGAAAAACTAAAACTAGGAGAGTGGTGTATAGAGAGCACTCATGCACTGCACTCTAAAGATGTTACATTTCACTTTCACCCATCTACTGTGATATTCTTAAAATTCAAAGACTATGGAGTATGGATCTTTGAGAATCAGCTCTCTTGCCTCTAGGACCATTCTACATTTTAGACACATTTTTTTTTAGACTTTTATCTAGTAAGTTTTTTTTTTTTTTTTTTTTTTTTTTCAGGTTTTATAAATATAGTCTCATTGTTTGAATTAAGAGCTGCTTTTTAAAATAAATAAATAAAAATGAAGAGCAGACAAGGCAGCAAAAGATAAAATTAAAATTAATTGAACTTATGAGTTTCAATTAGCTCAATTATTAAAATAATTAAGCGGACTTCATGCTACAAAATTGTAATTAAGACCTTGACTGCAACATCCTTTACTGCAGGCAGGCCAATGAATACAGTCTTAGACCAAACTTTTCGATAGCTCATTGCCACGATTTCACGTGCACTTGTGTTACAGCATCACTCTCCTACCTACTCTAAAGTAATATATGTATGTGTGTGTATATATATATATAAATAATTTAAAAGAAAAACAAATCTCTTGTATATATAATTTTTTTTAAACAAAAATCTTACACATACAAAAGGGTCAACTAGCTAAATTTATAAAATCCTAAATCTCAATTAAATATTATATTTTAAAGGCATATAATTTTTATAAAATTAAGTATAAGGTTATTTGTGTATTATTACTATTGATTTTGTGCCCATCTAGTGCCTAAAATGTTTGTTGTCTAAAGATATCTTAAAACTATCAAATCTTTCTGTTAATATTTACACAAATTTTAAATTTTAATAAATATTTTCTTTCATAGTATATATAGATCATTTTTTTTATTCAGCCTCCAATAACAAATTCCGAGCTCTGCCGCTATGACGAGAGAGTTTTTTTTTTTTTTTTTTTTTTAAGGACCAAACTAATTACGGTGCACATACAATCCCCCTTTAATTAACACACAGCAATTAATATTTAACTAGTCGCTAACCTGTGCGATGCATAGAAAATCTATTAACTCTAAAAAATATCCAACAGTGAATAAATAGACATTCTGAAAAAAAATAATAATAACTAATTGAAATTAATCCAAACAAATAATTAATCAACCAAAAATATAGTTTTTAATAAGAAAACAAAAAATCACACGAACCTAAATTAAAAACATTTAAGGTAAAGAATTAATATCAACCTACTCAGACGCAAATACCAAAATCTCTAAGACTTAGAACTTCAAAATTTATACATAACATACCAAATAAAAACTTATCATTCCCTAGGCTGGAAGACATAGGTTGCATCTTTGATTTTTCTTCAAAAAAAAAATAGTAATGTTTTATCTGCCATGTACGATATAAAAAAATAATTAGTAGAAATTTCAACCCAAAAATCATACCCATGATTATCAATGCGAGTCTCTTTTTTTTCAAGGTTAGTCTCTTTTTTCTTTTCTTTTTTTGAGTCCTATCATAATTTTTGTTTTTATATAGATTATCAACATTTGAGTTTGAGTTTAAGTTGGACTTGTGAGAGAGATAGAGTTTCACTCCTTATTAAATTTTAATTAAACAGAAATAATTTTATTTTAAAAAAAAATGATAATGATGAGTTTGAGTTTGAGTTTAAGTTGGACTTATTATAAAGATAAAGTTTCATTCCTAGTTAAGTTTGAACTAAAAATAATAATTTTATTTAAATAATATGATAATTTTATTTAAATATTGTGCTGACGTAGAAAATTATGAGAGCTTAAATAAAATGATAATTTTATTTAAATATTATACTGACGTGAAAAATTGTGAAAGTTTCAGAGGTTTCGATTTTATATATTTCGCTCCTTATTAAGTTTTGATTAAACAAAAATAATTTTATTTTTAAAAAAAAATGATAATGATGAGTTTGAGTTTAAGTTGAACTTATTAGAGAGATAAAGTTTCATTTCTAGTTAATTTTGAACTAAAAATAATAATTTTATTTAAATAAAATGATAATTTTATTTAAATATTATGTTAACGTGGAAAATTATGAGAGTTTCAAAGGTTTTGATTATATATATATATATATATATATATATATTAGGGTGTTATTGAATATTGAGGTCTAATAGCATAGTGAAAAATTTTTAATGCCCAAGAAATCATGAGACCGTCCCTTGGAATTTACTTATTTACTGTGCACTTCTAATCTTATTCTACCTTTCCTTTGTTTTGTAATGGTATGTTTGGTTGTGGTGAAAACAAGGAAAATGACATTTTCTACTGTTTGGTTGAGGAAAGAAAATAAGAGAAACAGAAGAGTGATGCTAAAGATTGGGAGGGAAAAGTGTTGAAGATGCACTTTACGCAAATACCCTCAATTTATTCATCTCACCTACCCCTCACTTTATTCATCTCACCTGTGACCTAATGACTTTTGCCTCTTCATCCTTTTCACTTTACCTTCACAACACAGTGACATCTAGGTTCTCTTCTCTCTCTTTTTTTTTTTTTTTTTTTTCCCTTGTTTAATCAGCACAGCAATGTGACCTAATCAAGTTGATACATTCTATTGTTTCTTGTCCTCATTATATTCCTCATTACTCTATTGTTTCTTGTTGATTTTTTTGTTCCGTATGACATTCAAGAGATTTCGAATGGTGACATATATAATGAAACTAGAAACAATACAAATGATAGTGATGCAGATGCTAGAAGAGGAGCAATATTACTAACTAGTATAACAACTAGAATGTGGAATGACTACGTATCGCATGATCAATGATT
The DNA here is from genome assembly GCA_032878915.1 of Castanopsis chinensis. NCBI lineage: Eukaryota > Viridiplantae > Streptophyta > Magnoliopsida > Fagales > Fagaceae > Castanopsis > Castanopsis chinensis. The sequence goes on from JAVQMG010000131.1 coordinate 9,160,106, forward strand.
TTCGTCATTATGTTATGAGATTTGACTTGCTTATGTGTATCTTTCTCTATGGAATAGTTATTTTGGAATGACTATTGCTGAACATTTAACAACAGTTGCTGAATATTTAACAACAATTGCTTTTGTACAACTACTATGTGTACCTTATTAATGCTCTAGAAGAATGTTCAATTACTAGATTATTTATAGTAACATTATGCTATGTTGTTTTTTGTTTTGTTGGTTTGCTTGTAGTATTTTTGTGTAAATCTTATTGGTTTCTTTGTAGTAGTTGAATGTAATCTTGTAAAGAATAATATGTTTAATATGCAGTCTTTAAAAATGTCTAAGACATTGAAGAAGACAACTGATAGCGAGTCTAAAGCAATTAACATGAGATGGATTGATGACATGGATGACTTTTTACTTAACATCATGTTGAAGGAACAGAACAATGGAAATAGGCCCAATGGAACATGGAGTTCTCATGCTTACTCAAATATATCTAAAAAGTGTTCAGCATTGTTCGGTTATACAGTTGAGAAATGTAACATCAAGAATCGCATCAAAACATTGAAAGGTACTTTCCATTCATGTCATGAGCTTTTCAAGAACATGAGTGGATTTGCATGGAATCCAATTACTGGACTTTTTGAGGCTGAAGATGAAGTGTGGGAACTTTTAGTAGAGGTTAGTTATATTTATTTTGATATTGTGAAATATTTTTTTAGATCAAGTTGAAACATTTTGTTGGTACTTTGTTGTAATAATAATAATACTAATAAGTGTGTATTGTATTCTTATAGGCAAACCCAAATGCTAAAAAATGGAAAAGAACTTTAATTCAACATTATGAGAAGCTGTTTGATTTGTTTTCCAAGGATAGGGCAAATGGTGAAGGTTTTATAAGTGCAAAGGAGAAATTCCATCGATGGGAAAAGAAAGAGAGGATAGCATAAATTTGGAAGAAGATATTGATTGCTTTGATGAGTTTAGCATCCCAAATGTAGAATCATATTCTCCAATGGTCTCTTCTTCCTACTCATGTGAGACATCATCCAAGAAGGCAAAGAAAAAACCCCTCAAATAGTTGAAATGCTTGAAAAGCAAATGGAAATTTTTCAATCTGGAATTGATAATGTGGCAGCAAGTATAATGCAAGGAAATGAGATTGCTAAGGAGGGACTTGCTATTATGATGCAAAGACATGAGATTGCTAAGGAGGGACTTCCTATCATGGAGAGAGGATGTCCATGTTGTTACTTTGAGGATGAAGTATTTTCTAAATTGGTGAAAATAGGAATACCGATGGACGTGCAACTTGATGCTATGCTCTTCCTAATTAAGGATCCAACCAAAATGAGAGCATTTTTTGGTGTTCCAACTAGTGAGTTACGCCGACAAATATTATTAAAGATGATGCATGCTAAGGAACCCTAGTAGTTGGATAATTGTTAACTGACTTTTGGTAGTAGCTAAATGGCATAATACTAAACAATGCAACTTAACATTTTGTTGACTTTTGATTTGCTAACTTTTGTGGGCTGAATGTAGTATATTACATAATTAGAAATATTTGATACTTTGTATTTCGGTTAAGACATTAGAAGATAATGTAATATTTTAACTTGCACTGCACTATGGATGAATGAAATTAATATCATTTCATGTTCAACATGATTGCTTTGACCATGAAGTGGAAGAATATATATATAGTGTGTTGATAAATTTAGTTTGAAACAGGTAAAGGATTTATAAATATTTATTGAATAGTAAGTTTTGTTGCCCAGGTGAAGAAAGTTTAAAATATTGGTTAAATGGTGTCTTGCCCAGGTGAAGAAAGTTTAAAATATTGGTTAAATGGTGTCTTGCCCAGGTGAAGAAAGTTTGCCCAATTGCCGACCACGTTGAATGGTTAGATAAAGTTTTTTTTTTAATGAGTGTAAAGCTTTCCCAGTTGCTGACCATGTTGTTGAGAATATATAAATTTTTTTTAATGCAAGTTTTGATGTGTAAGTTTTGCCCAGTTGAATTGCTTAGTTTATTTGTTGCCCACGTTATAGGAATACCCAAGTTACAAAATCTTTTGCCCAATTAAATTTATATGTATACTATTGTAATTTTTACATTATAATAATAAAATAAATAATAATATAAATTTATATATATGATCTGGTAAATTTTATATTATTTAACGAGTACAAATAAATCTATTTCTTACATATTATGTAACAAGGGTATAATAGTCAATTTATATAAACTATATTTTCTATTCTCCCCTTTTTCTCTCCAACCAAACAAAAAATTTTTCTACCCTCCCACTTTTTCACCCCTCCAACCAAACACACATAAGGAAAAACCAAATCTTTTCTGTCCTCCCACTTTTCCATCCTCCTACTAATTTTCCATCCTTCCACTTTTCCACTCTTCCAACCAAACAGACCCTAAATAATGTAGGATTTAGCATGATTTAAGAATAATTCTAATGACATACCATTTTTTAAACTTTAATCACAACTCTATGAGGGTAAGTTATGAGTGATGGACAATAAAATTTGAATCAATGAAAGAACCTTGTGAAACTTTTTTTTCCCAATAATGTGAAACTATGTTTACTACATCAGAGGTTTGTGAAATATTTTATTACTAATAAAGTGGTGTCAATGGGGGATAACATCAATTGAGTTGTGATAATTCCATGGATTAATTGCTCTCTCTTATCAACTTAAAATTGTGTTGAGTATGATAAATATTGCACATTAATTAGTAATTGTAATTGAAAAGTGGGATTGAGATCTGTATTAATTTTAGTTTTTATAACATTCTTTGTAAAGTAAATCAAGGAGAACGTGTAATCACCACATAACAAAAAAAAGAGCATTCATTTATTATGTTATTAAAATCTACTAATCACATTCAATACCATGTGAATTTGTAACCTTAATCTAACCTGTTTCATTTATCTCCCAACTTATTGAAGGCCGTTATCTAAGTTATAATTTACAAGCCTCCCAAAAAGTCCCCCTCTCCTTTATATGTTGTCATGCCACACGGCAATATTAGACCAAGTTTTTGCATTTCTGGTGTGAACTTCTCAAAAAGGAGAGAACTGCTCCATTAAATTTATGGGGACAATTTGGTTTTCAGTTTTGTATCTTCTGTTAGCAACAACATCTTCACTTGCTGAACTTCAAGGCATGTATGCAATTCTCTTTTATGTTAAGCAGTTCCTACAACAGAAGGGATCTTTATGTCTTTATAAATGCTACCACAGATACGTTATTCATTGTTTAAGATGTAGTAACAACCTTATCAAGAAGGTCTGCTTCTAAGTAATTTTCTCTCTCTCTGGTCATAATTGCACGTATAAATCAACTTCTATATGTTTTTTTTTTTTTTTTTTTTTTTGGTGGAATAAATAACATATAATTATCATTAATAAAATTTTGCAGAAACTCATCTGTTGCCGCACAAGCAGTCTAGCATTCGCCTTGACGTATATCATGCTCATGGACCTGCTACCTCTCACAACCTCACATCCAAACATAAAACTCCTATATTCTTCTCTGATGTACTCTTACGCAATGAAGAACGTGTCAAGGCTCTCCATTCCAGACTAGTAAATAAGTCCTCCTCCTCTTCCTTAGTAGCCTCAAAGAAAGCAGGAGTACCAACAAAATTAAAATCCATTAGCGTCCCATTGAATCCAGCTTTATCCATTGGCTCAGGCAATTACTATGTGAAAATAGGCCTTGGCACCCCCACCAAATATTATACCATGATTTTGGACACTGGCAGCTCCTTCTGTTGGCTCCAGTGCCGACCTTGTATTTCCTGTCACACACAACTAGACCCTCTTTTTGATCCCTCCAAATCCAAGACATACAAAACCTTGTCATGTCACACTACCCATTGCTCTGCAGTCAAGGATGCCACATTTAACAATCCCTCATGTGATGCTAAATCTTCTAATGCTTGTGAGTACACAGCAAGCTATGGCGATAATTCTCAATCACAAGGCTATTTAAGCCAAGATTTACTAACCTTAGCCCCATTTCAGATGCTGCCTGGTTTTGTATACGGGTGTGGAAAGAGCAACCTAGGTATGTTTGGCACAAGTGATGGTATTGTAGGCCTTGCTCAGCACCAGCTCTCCATGTTGTCCCAGCTGTCCCCCAAATATGGCTTTGCCTTCTCCTACTGCCTCCCTACAGTTTCTCCAGGACGAGGAGGTTTCTTGTCCATTGGAAACTTGTCTTTGGCTGTGCCTAATTTTAGTACAGCCTACAAGTTCACACCCATGCTTTCGGATTCTGCAGCCCCAAACTTATACTTCCTGAGGTTAACTGCTATAACTGTGGCAGGTAGGCGGCTGGAAGTGAGTCCTGCCAGCTACAGAGTCCCTACAGTCATGGATACTGGAACTATTATAACACGCCTGCCTGAGTCTGTGTATACAGCACTGAGAAAAGCCTTTGTGAATGTCATGACCAAAAGATATGCACAAGCCCCGGCTTATTCCATACTTGATGCTTGTTTCAAGGGGAGTCTGCACAACATGCCTGTGGTGCCTGAAATTCAAATGATTTTTCGAGGGGCAGCTAATCTCACACTTAAAACTCCCAATGTACTCATAGATAGTGTTAAGGGTATTACATGCCTGGCCTTTGCAAGCAGTGGGAGCACAACTAACCAAATTGCCATTATTGGAAATCATCAACAGCAGACTTTCAGTGTAGCCTATGATGTGTCCAATTCCAGAATTGGTTTTGCTGCTGGTGGCTGCCCTTGATTAGTATTTAGTAGTGACTTTGTTTGATGACTCAATGGACATAAGATGTTACTGCATACATATGAGGAGAGAAGAATTATTTGTACCATTAGGTCTAAATTGTTGGCTAATGAAAGCTTGGCTTGCATGTATATGGCTTGTATATTACTCTGTCACATGTGAAAGATAATTGAATGGTCTTATGAATTTAAATTTCAATGCACTTTCTCTTACAATCTGAAATTTTTGTTTCTCATTTGCAAACTATATTTTGCAATGCAGATGGAAAATTTTAAACAGTCTTTGAACACTGCTACAACAGACAATGAATTCCAAAACACATAAAAATTTCAATCTACAGGTTTAGTCTGTTCACAATTTGAATCGAAAAAAAATTGTAGGAAGGCAAAGAGTGAGTAACAAGCGTTAAAATTATAATATATGATTTGAATGAAAAAGGAGCTAGTCATCATAGTATGGCCTGTGGATAGATCTAATTATCATCTAATTACTATATTTAGTTTAATGCTAGCCTGAAAGAAGAAAGACGAATTCTTCAAGCATCTTTTGAGACTGCCTAGCCTAGAGGATCTTGTCATTCTCTACATGCTAGCACAATTGGTCTTTGCTGCAATTTTTAAAATTGAGATTTCCCATTTAACTTCACTAGAATTAAGAGCAAGTATTTATAGCGTGGTTCCATTGGTGATGAATAACAAAAATTTGATCGATTGCAACATTTTCTTCTTGGCCAAGGAGTGCAGGCACGCACACTTTGACTTTTCAGACATGACAATATAAACTGTAGAAAATCCAAGTCCAAGGCGTATTCAACAGTTTCATTTGAATTCTGTAGCTAATGAAATTCTGCATGCAGGGACCAATCATTTACTTGGATGGATACAGCTGTGACTTTTACTTTTCCCCGTTTTTGTATTGAAGATGGGACAAAAAAACTCATGGGTAGCATGTGAAGATAACCTTAACATATGTAAGTATTATTTAATTAGTCAATTGGGTTTTAGATGAGCGATTTCAAAGTTTTGAACTTTGAATCCTTTCTGGGGTCAGATATCTTTCAAAAAATAATTCATTAATCTGCTATAGCCTCCTTTGACTAACCTGCATCTACAACCTCAGGCTCTCGAAGCAAGAGGCCATTTGAGATTGTCTCCATTTTTCTTTTAAAGTCAGCTTACTCCAATACCCACAGGTCCTGAAATATATTCAGTGATGACATAAAGGAGTCATAATTCTCCACATGCACATGTTTCACAATCAAAATAGAGTTGGCCAAACTTTGCAGAAGAAAGAAATTTTGAGACGAGTTGGAGCAGAAGTTGGAGGTAAGCAAGAAAAAATTTAGCTACAACAAGTTGAGCTTTATTGACTCAGACAATTTCATATTTTGGAATTTTAGCAAATTTGGTGACAACATAGTTTTCCATCTAATTTAACAGGTATGTGGGTCATCTTTGGGAAATTTTAACTTCAGTTATTGTGTCACTATTATTTTTCTGTTTTCACACTTTTCCCTCTAGGCCACTTTGTAAATGGGTTAGAATTAAGTTACTCCTTGGTGCAACGTTACACTACTTCATATAATAAGATATATATATATATATATATATACACACACACACATATACAGGATCCTTAAAATCTGGGACGTAGGTGGAGGTTGGTTCAAGCAGCATCGAGCACTGAGCCAGGCCTAATCAGACAAGAAGAAGCCAAACCTCTTTTTGGTGTGTGTCTCCCAAATCCCAACTCATAAACAGAACCACAGTTTAAACACTAAAATTAACTATTCGCATAGCTTCCATTCCATTTGTCTTATGGAATACACTGCCACTTTTAAATCTAACAGAAGAACAGTTCTAAGAAACTACTGTTGAGAATCAAAGACAAGTGGAAAACGGTCTTTTGGTTATTTCTTGAAGCTTTCTAGTTGTTCTTGTCTGAGGTTCATTCTTTTCTTTTTATGTGATTAGTACATATGGTCATCTTTGATTCCCATTACATACCTTAAGTCTTTTGAACTTATCAATTATTCTGTTCCACGAAAACAAAAATGATGTTTTAAGTGCAGTCTTTCACCATTGTGAACATTACCCATGTCCATAGAATTCATAGTAATAGCTTCAGTCATCTTCACCTTCCATTGTGCATATCCATTGACATTAAAAAAATTGGTTCCCCAAACAGGAAAGTCTATAGTCCAGGTACCTTAGGAGATTTACTATATGAATCTTGTCTGTGAATTCAAAAGTATGATATATATGTTTCCTGTTTTCCACATTTTTAAGTATGCCTAATCACTGAATCCTTCTTTTTCTGCATTTTTCTGATGCTCATCTCTTTCCAGGGTTCAGCCTTTTAAGATGGGATGCATATCTTCGAAATTCATGTCCAGATCAATCAGTTTTCATGAGGGGAAAAACCAGAACTTGCACAGGACATCCAATGACATTTCTGTGCTGGACAAAATAATCATGTCCGGTAATGGGAGTGACCATAGCCTTGCTCTTGTTTGCACTGCTAACATGGTAATCAACACACTCCAGTCTTGGGATTTCAATTCAAACACATGCCCCAAGCCAGCTATTGAACCTGTTAATTCTGAGATTAACACATCAAAGTTGATGGCAAGTCTAGATCAAGGAGAGGTAAAACAAGCACAACCAGCACCAGAACAAGTGGGATCCATTGATGCTCATCTTACTAGGTGGTCTAAAAGCTGTCATTGGTTTGAAGAGCATGAGTTATCCTCGTTTGCCCTTGAGATTTCTGATGGGATTAGAGCAGATAAACCTTATTGGAGTCACAAGTGTAGGATACGCCATAGGAGTTTCCACACAGTTGAGGAATATGACTCAATGTTGGAAAAGATATCGTCTAGTGTGCTGCAAAGAGGGCTTGATGGCAAGGATTACAGTTCAGGAACCAAGGATCATCTCCTTGGCTCCAAATCTTCATCAAATATCTCTCATCATGCCAAGGATAAAGAGACTGGTTTTCAGGAAACAAAGCAACCATGCTTACATGGTAATGCTTTAGTACAGGAGAACACTATGCTTAAGGAAACAGGAACCAAGGAGGTAACGCCAAGTCCTAACAACCACAGCTCAAGTTCAGATCAAGAAAACCAACGAGTGACACCAATTCCTCGTGCTGCTCAAGTTGGAAACAACATTGAGGAAGGATTTAAAAGAAAGGCCATGGCCAAGGAGCTAGAATCACTGAGAATTCCCCCTTCCATTGAATTCCCAACAATTTCAAGTCTTAGGGAATGGCTTCATGCTGGGGGTCAACTATACTCTCCTGGGTCCTATGTCACCCCAAGGTTTGGTAGCTATGCTTTGCCAATTCGAAGGAGTGCAGATGAAAGAAGTGAGGACTACATCTTCAATCCAGAATTGGTAGCTGCCTTTGAACAATGTATGCATGAACTTGAAGCAGAAGAAGAGAACATTCTCAAGCAAATTGTGGAGAATTTAGAGAAAGACTGTAGTGAAGATAAGCAAGCCAAGCAATAGATCCTATCCTACATAGAAGACTAGAGTGTGTATTCCACAATCACCCCATTAGGAGAAACTGAGAAGTATGCCAACCAGAGTGTGTATTCCTGTATTTCATCTGAATTTTGAAATTTTTGTGTTTTTTAGTATGGTTTTTTGAGTTAAAATGCACACAAATTGTCAAGTTTTTGTTCCTCTTGGTAAAATGTGGTGCATTTGATTTGGCCCTAAAATGGATGTTCTAATGCTCATAGGAAGTAGTTGGCAGCTGGTGGATTATTTTCAAGCAGTTTTACAAGTCATGTACAGCTAAAAATTTATGTAAATGAATAATAACAATAGCAAAGTTGTTATGTCTTTTAAAATTTTGATTACCTTTCAGCAAGCTTCACATCTAACATAAAAAGAATTCAAGCGCACCAACATTTTGAATTAGAAATCCCCACTATGTTATTAAAGAGACAAGTAAGAACTAAAAGATCATTTTGTTCATTTATGCAAACTGTCAATGAGTGTCAAACCTCAAAGGGAGTGTCATTATGTTTATCTATTTTGGATCTTGTTTTTTTTCTTGAAAAATTGACATATTAGTTTAGAAGTCACAATTCGAGAAGGCATAGACTTCTAATAAAATATCACATATATTGTATATACGTATAATGTAATATGATGGGTACTTAGATTTTACAAGATATATACAAATCCTGGCAAACATACACAGTGACGGACCCAGGGGGCCCCCAGGCGCAAAGAAAAAAAAAAAGACAAAAATTCGGGCCCCCAACCCAAAGAAAATAAAAAGAATTTTTTCTTTATTGATTATATATATATAATTATATATATATATATATTTTTTTTTTTTTTTTTTGTTCCAGAGTTGGGCCTCCCTCCTCCAAAAACTTAGACCCCCCTTTAATTAACCTAACCCAACTAGCAACTGCTCAATTCAAAAACTTAACAAAAACAAAATTTGAAAATAAAAAATAAAAAATAAAAAATCCTAGTCAGCCCAATATTAAGAGTACTAGCATTAAGTGTTCTAGATGTTAAATATTTAGTATTTCGAACATCAACTACCAAAAACACATATTTCAAATGCTATATTAAATTAGCAAAAGTAATTTTTTATTTGTGAAATAAATTTTTTTTGCAATAGCTTATGCTCTTAAGAAATAATATTATTTTGTGTTTTTTTTTTATTCATTGGTGGTAGATAATTGTATCTTAATGTATTAAGAGACAATGATTTTATGTATTTTCTTTGGTTGATTGTCTTTTTTTTTTTTTTTTTTTTTTGATTGAAAAAGGTAGAAAAAGGCTAGACCTAGTTGGAGACACAAACCGACTCAAAACTTTAACTTTCAATAAAACCCAAATGAGGACTAAAAGCTCTTTTTTTTTTTTTTTTTTGAGACAGACTGTCAATACTATATGGATACCTTCTTTCTTTTTTTTTTTTTCTTTTTTTTTTTCTTTTTTTCTTATACTTCATGCCTCCTAGCTTAAAATCCTAGATCTGCCCCTAAACATACATAATCGAAAATGTAAAGCAATACTCCTAATACCTAATTCCAGCCCATCAAGTCCTGTTGTTTATCTTAGTTTAAAATGATAATAAATAAATAAAAAGAGAAGAAGAAGATTAAATTCTATCATGTCCTTCCCATCAAAAAAAAAAAAATCTATCATGTCCTATACCATTTAAAAAAATATCCTAGATTAAAAAGAAAATGTAACAATTAGTTGAAGTCTACAAGACTACTAACACTGCATAGAAGAGAAGACTATAAACACCGCATGAAACACGCTAACAGACCCTTCAGAATTGCGCTATATAAACGTAGAACATAGTTCAAATTAACATAGAACACATTTCAAACTCAGAGAGAGCAATTTTTCTTAACTGAGAAAGAGATCAAAATGTCTTCGACTAGTATTTTTTTTTTTTTGGTTCTGTTCCTTAATTCTTTCATTGGATTGGCTAATTTTAGTCACATTGTTTTGTTTCTACCTTGTTTGCTTTACTCATTTATGTTTTGTTTTTGTTAATTATGGTTTGTTTGCAATGTTATGTGTGAGGTATTTGCTTGGTCATTTCTATTTTGTTTCTTGTATTCATTATTTCATTTATGTTTTGTTTTTGTTAATTATAGTTTGTTTGCTATGTTATATGAGAGGTATTTGGTTATTAGAGATCTTAAGTGGGGTATTTGTAGCATGAGCTGGTATCTCATGCCCTAGGCGCATGAGACTAACTTCTCACACTTTGGTATTCGTGTGTGTGGTAATTTTTTATTATGTATGTTGTCTAAAGTTGTTTGCTTTTTTTATAAAAAAAAAAAAATTGAAAATCAAACGAAGAGAATGTTTTTGGTTTTCTGTTGAGGGAGGTGATTTCATTTATTAATATTTTTATCAAATTAGTTATTTATTAAGTTGAACTTCCTTCCCAAATGATAAATTCTTCTTCTTCTTTTTTTGAGAACTCCAAACAGGGGTGGCGCTACCTTAAGGGTCCATTCGGTTGAAGAAAAGTGGGAAAATGAAAAATTGTGGGAGGATGGAAAATATTTAGTTTTCCCTCTTATATGTTCGGTTAGAAGGGTGCGAAAGTAGGAGGGCAGAAAACTCTTTTGTTCGGTTGGAGAAAAAATGGAAGGATGGAAAATATAATTTATATAAATTGACTATTATACTCTTCTTACATAATATGTAAGAAATAGATTTATTTGTATTCATTACATAATATAAAATTTATCACATCATATATATAAATTTTTATTATTTTTTTATTATTATAATGTAAAAATTAGATTAGGTCACGTTGAAAAAAAAAAAAAAAAGAAGAAGAGAGAAGAGAACGTTCAAGTAACGTTGAAAAAAAAAAAACGTTGAAGATCAGGTCATGTAGAAAAAAAAAGGACAAAAAAACGTTTTAGGTCACGATGAAAAAAGAGAGAGAGAGAGAGAGAGAGAGAGAAGAGAATATTGAAAAAAAAAAATAGGTGGAAAGAAGGTATTTTTGTAAAAGTGCTACCATAACACTTTTCTTTCCAGATTTTCCTTCCTATTTGGAAGGAAAAATAATGTGGGTCTGAAGAGAAAATTTTCTCCCTAGTTTTCTTTCTTTCCTATTTTCCTTCCCCAAACGAACAGTGAAAAACAGTATTTTCCACTATATTTTCCTTTCTCTATTTTCCATCCTCTCTATTTTCCACCCAAACAAACGAACCCTAAGGCTAGGGTGGTCCCAGGACTACCTGACTTGTAAAAAAAAATTATATATAATAATTTAAAAAATTTTATTTGTCTACCCTTCAAAAAAAATTTTGGGAACACCTTCAGTTTTTTTTATGTCAGTAAAATTAAATTTTGCTCCATAATTTGTTTTACATTTAGTGGATGAATGATTGCTTGATTGTGTACATTGAAAGAGATTTAGCTTTTAGAACTGATAATGAGACTCATGTAACGATTTCAAACTATGAAAACTCATAGAAAACAATTGTAAACTTTATATATTTGTGTGTTTTATTATTATTATTATTATTATTATTATTATTATTATTATTATTATTATTATTATTATTATTATTATTATTGTGGTACCTATGGGCCCCAAATCACATATTGGGCCGGCCCAGAAGCCCTCACAAAGAAGAAAGTCAAACTTAACAGTCCTGAATGGTCCGAGGACATAATAATTCCTTCCTGAGATGCCGCGTGACAAAGGAAGTTATCAGGCACGAGCGCTGCACCACAGGACATGACGTCCGAGGATGACATTGTCCTCGGCAGCTTGTTACCGAGGACAATATTAGTGGCCTGGTAGTTCAAAGACTCCTGTATTAAGGACTTTACGTACCAGTGACTAAGAGAGTGAGGATAAGAAACAAATTAAGTTGTTGGGCAAATATCAGAGAAAAGGCTGCTGCCACCGCATTGAAGGCATTATACCTACCCCTCTGGCCGCATTAATGAAGAAGTGACATCTGAACATTGAAATTATGACCTACCATCACCGCCAGATACTTGAGTAAGGGGGAATGATGGGACAAGTATCTAAAAGGAAACACCTGGATTACACGTGGAAAGAGGAAGAGGAAGAAAGTGAGGCCTATAAAAGGAAAAGGAAGACGAGAGAGAAAGGGGTGGTGAAAATAGGACAGAAAAACAGAATAAGAGAAAATGAGAGAATTTGTAAAAGAGATATGAAGAACTTTCCTCGGCATTCAAGTATTTAGCTGAATATCACACTGTTGTATAAGATAAGTGCAAGAACTACATGATCGAATCGAACCTTTGTGTTATCTGTCGTCCCGAAACCCAGATTAGACATCCACTCTCTATAAATTCATTGTTTAGTGCTCATTAAGCTGGTCCACTGGTTCTAACTTGGGTTAGTTTGATTTGTGCACATACAATTATTATTATCAATATATGAATTTATCTTTTCATTAAATTATATAATCAATGCTTCCTAAGGAATATCTTGAGAAAAATTTCTGAAGCAGCACTGACTCCAAATGATAAATTCTTCTTCTTCTTCTTTTTTTTTTTTTTTTTTTTTGAGAACTCCAAATGATAAATTCTAATATATATGATAAGATTAAAGCTACAATATATGGAATAATATTATGCTAACTAAATTGATTGATCCTTGACTCTTAAAAAAATAAATAAAAATTGCTTGATCCTTAGAATTGATTTGGACAAGTTACTTATTCAGCCATGTGTATCAAAGCCATCTTTAGTTTACAATCACTCATTTTGTTTTGTAGTCAGGGCCGGCCCAAGGCCTAGGCAAGTTAGGCCTAGGCCTAAGGCCCCCACCAAAAAATAAAATTTTGCTTAAGAAAAAAGGCTCCACTTTCCATATTTAAAGGCCCAAATTTTTATAAAATTATATATATTTTCTAAAGGTTGTACATTTTTTTTATTAGTGATATTAAAGATACTACAAATTTTAATATTGGCTTACAAATTGCTATGTTATTAATCACAAAAAAGTGATAAACATTCATTAATTAAATTGATGAAGTTTATCAATGAGAGATAATGTCACATTATATTTTAAACATTTTATAGTGCTTTTGATTAGCCCATCTTTTTCATTTCTATTAAGACTCTCAAAATACGAGACCAATAGAACCTTAGCTCAATTGAAACCCTAAAATATTTCAAAAAAATGTTGCAAATGTATTAAATCATCAATTATAGATTAATCTCTCGGGATAGTTTGAGACTTTGATTTTTGTAAACTAATATCCTACAAAACCACAAATCAAATAATATCTATCTCTCTTTCTTAAAATCAAAATATAAAATTAAAAATTAGATTACAACTTTATTTAACTATGCATCTTCTAATATCCAAAACAAAGTGTATTTTTCAATCACAATATATTTTTATTTCTTTCTATTAATATTTATAGTTCAACTATGATATTCAATTCTCTATATGAAATTAACATTAGTCTAGTTGGTATTATTTTTGTATTTAATGTATCAAATTAACCTTAATTTGATTGGTATTAAATAATTCTATTTAATTAATATTTACATATTAAAGGCCCCCATAAATTTTTTGCCTAAGGCCCCAAATTATGTTGGGCCGCCCTGTTTGTAGTCAATAGTCTTATGACTTTTAGCAAAATTAAGGTGAACATTGATGTTGTGCACTTGACAGGCTTTGTAGTTGTACCTTTTCTAATTCTGCTAACTATAGCGGGATGTGTTGGAAGACCATGGCTTCAGCTTTTCTAATTGTGTTCCTGACTGAGTAAATGTTTTGTGCAGCCATACTATGATATTACTTCAGATAGCTATCTTGATTTCATGAAGAACTATGTGGTCGGGATTGGACCTTGGAAGGATACAATTATTACTATAAAAAACAATTATTTGAATGAAGTTACCGATCTTGTTGCCAAGGCACATGCTCGTGGCCTACAGGTACATATATTTCTTCGTTAGGGAACATGATGTCTAAGGTTTGTTAGGGAACATATTAAGCATTATTGATAATAAGTTCGTTCTTCTCATTTCAGGTGCACCCATATACCTTTCGAAATGACAATTCTTTCCTACATTTCGAGTTCACCAAGATCCATATATTGAATATGAATACTGGATAAACAAGACGGGAATTGATGGACTACTCGCAGATTTCACAGGGAGCTTCCACAATTTCCAAGAATTGGCATCTCCTCTATCTCCTAAAAATTAAGATAATAAATTGCAACTATTGTGTGAGATTCATCTATGATTGTCTCCTCGAATAAGACACATACGTACTTGCTTTCATACTCCCTCCCCTTTTCTCTTTAGTTTTTTTTTTTTAGTATTTTTTTTTTATGAAAAAAAAAAAGGGTCTCATACATGTGATCATTGACCTGGCCTACTTAAACCTGCTATTGATGACGTGGGGCACTCTTAGGCACGTTAGGACTATTTGCATCGTAGCACCATTTTTTTACGAAGTACACAACTTGAACCCAACAACTCCTAAACTCGTAGGTGTGACCAGGTCCGGGACTCTTACTTGTTGGGTGCATGTGACACCCTTTTCAGTTCCAGCACACCATTAGTCAAAACTCAATTAATGAGCTTCCTTCCTCAAGTTTCCAAAGTCAGCTTTTGGTTTCATGCAAAAGCTGAGCAAGCATGGGGAGGTTTGACCTCTCAATGAGAAGTGATGCAAGTGTGTCTCACACGCTGAGAAGAAAAGAAAGGCCATTCGGCCTTGTTAGAGAGCTGAAGAAATAGAGCCACATTCGGCTATTGTGTGAGAGTTCCAGAGAGAGCAAGAAACACAAAAGGAGAGAGCTTCAGCCATTTGAGTGGTGCAGTCCGAATGAAGAGATAGAGAGTGAGAGTGTGAGAGAGTGAAAAAGAGAAAAGGAAACATTTTTTTTTGCTCGAGTTACACACAAGGAAGATAAATTGGTAGAGTTTTCATGGAGGTTTTAAGTGCTACAACCATAGAGAGTTGGAATATTTAGAGGAAGATTTTACTACTGACTTTATGGTGAGATTGTATTTACTCCTTAGATTTATTTGTTGTATATCCAATTTATTGTGGACTTAAGTTTAGTGTAAACTTGATAGTTGTAACCTCTATTTCATAATGGATATCTTTCGAAGCTGCCCCATTGTTTTTCCCTTTACACTGGAGGGTTTTCTACGAAGATTTGATGTTCTTGTATAATTGTGTTTATGTGGTGCTTGTTGAAATTTTTGTTTCCATAATATTGCTATTGCTTAATAGTTCTATATTTTAATTCACACATAGACATAGAGGGGACTAGGATTTTTTCCCAACACTACTAACGCATTACACTCGGCAATTTCTCTTTAGTATCTTAGTTTAGTGTGCTTTTAATAAAAATATGTTTTAGCATCTTAATATGCTTTCGATAAGTTATGTTGAACATGTTATGGAGAAGAACAAATCTTTAAATCGTAATTTCAGACTTTCTTCATTATTTTATCTTTTTTGTTTTATTTCTCTTCATTTTTATCCTTTATGTTCATATCAATTAGGAAATTGTTCCGAAAGTAGCATAAATAAAGTTGCCACTCTTGTTTATTGTGGTGTAGCTAGTAGCTATTGCCTCGTTCAATATATTAGTTCCTTAGTGAAATTTCAAACACTCACAATTGAGGACTCATTTTATATGTATGTTTATCTTGATGAGAAAATACTATAACCGTTATCCGGTGGGAATATGAAGAATGCTTTTGAAAATTTTTTGATATAATGGCATTAGACTTTTGGCTAAAAAATTCACTTTAACCTTTAACTTTTATTTTTAAATATTAAATTAATCCCTACGGTAACAAGGATTAATTTTTGTCAAAAGTCTCTTGCAATGTTAAAATAAATCAATCTTTTGTCTAAATTTGTTAACAAATGATATCATTTAAAGTAAGGGTGTGCAACCAATCCGCCAAACTGACCCAACCCAACCCAACCCAACCCGCCAGGTTGGGTTGGTTTTTAGGGCTTGGTGGATTGGTTGGGTTAAAAAAAAAAATTGATAGCAGGTAAGGTTGGGTTCGGGTCATAAAATTCCAAACCCGACCCGATCCACTCATATATTTAATATATATTTAAAATATATTATATAATTAATAAATTTTTTTTAAAAATAATTAGCTCTTCCTATTTTATATAAAAGCCTATTTTTGAAAAAGAGTTTCAACATATGGCGTCCGTTCCTTATGATAGTTTTTTACATTAGACCAAGACACTAATCAGTTTTTGGTATAGTTCACACAAACTTTAGCAAATCACTCTTATTGTTTAGTCATTAGTGTTGTTTGCCTTTAAAGAATTACATTGATACTAATCTTTAGATTTTTTTAATATATTTATATTTATATTTATATTTTTTTTTACTCAATTCAATAATAATAGTAACAAAAAAAATGTACAACTCATGGGTTCAACCAAACCCAACCCGATTCATGTGGGTTGGATAGGACTTATATGATGAGTTGGGCTGGGTTGAATTTTTTTTAACCCACAATGATGGGTTGGGTCAAAAAATCCTTTTAACCCGACTCATGCACACCTCTAATTTAACACATTCTTTTTTGTAAATTTTTTTTTTAAATAAATAAAATTATACTATAAACTAATCTAAGCATATATGTGTAAAATTTCTTCCTTAAAAACTTGGACTTCTCTTTGCCTAATGATCGATAAATATTAATTATTCGATAAATGTTATTTTTCTTTTTCTCTTTAACAAAAAAGATTATATATTTCTCAGTAGGCACGTGCGAGTAGAGGGCTATACATATAAAAGAAAGAGAAGGAAAGATTAGAGGACAGAAGTGGGGGAAGTACAAGTGAAGTATAGGATGATGATGATGTTGGCGTATCAAATTCAATCTTTAAATCTATAGATCAAATCATACATACTTCCTTAGTTCTCTCCGAAGTCTTTAAGGTTGTCTATTGTTGTTGCTGTTGTTGCTGTTGTTGTTGTGTTACTTGTGTCAGCTCCAAAAATTTTGAAGTCCTCAATAAGGAAAAAAGCAGTAATGAATGCAGTAACAGTGCCAGTAAGTAATATAACGCTATTAGTACTCGAACCCATTTCCATCTTCAGACCTCCTCAAGTTTCAGCTTGCTTTCCCAACAATAAGAGCTTAATCAGTGTCAAATCCAGCACTAGTAGAAGAAGAATAAGAAGGAACCCTATGCGTTTGGTCCCTCTCACTCGTTCATCATCATTATCATCATCATCTTCATCTCTAACAATTGAGACTGTGGAAGGCCAAGCTCCCTCTGAATCTGAATCTGAATCAGTTACTCGTCGCCTCATTCTTCTTCGTCATGCCATGAGTTCCTGGGAAGACACTTCACTCCGAGGTATTTACTTTCATTATCTTTTTCCCTTTATTTTTGAGAATAATGGGTGGATATCATTACCATTTATCATTATTATTATAATAAGCAGATTGTGTGTGTTATAAAACTAGGACTCTTGTCATGGACCAGTTTGTTAATGTAGAATAACTTTTCTTCACGTTCAATCACAATCACAAACTTACTATGTTTATGTCAAGTCCAAATTTTTGTTTCAGTTTTTAAGCATTCTCCTTCTATAATGTTAGAATAATGGTTAAAAGTTTAAACTTTTACTATTTCTTAACAGCTTAAGCTTTTTGGGAAAATCAGTAATTTTATCACGGGATTAGAGCATGTGGTATGAGTTCGAACCCTGCCTCTGCTCCAGTTCCCGTTTAATGAGCTTAAGTTTTTGGGTCAATTGGGAATTTATTGGATAATTGGCAAAATCTCTTTGTCTTTATGTTTGATAGTGGTTTTAATTTTCTCTTTTTTTCATAGATCATGACCGCCCTCTAAGTAGAGCAGGGCAAGTCGATGCTGCAAGAGTTTCTCACAAACTCCAACAGTTGGGTTGGATCCCTGAGCTCATTCTGTCTAGGTTAGGATTTCTTCATTTTCAACAATGCTTCTCTAACATTCATATAAAATCAATTTTCAGAGTTCAATTTTCTAGTTTTAATTAAACAATTTACATGCTTCAAAATACTTGCTTTATGAATTGGTGCCAGCAATGCATTGCGAACGAGGGAGACACTTAAGATAATGCAAGGACAAGTCCGAGGCTTTCTAGAAGCTGAGGTGCATTTCTTTTCAAGCTTTTATTCCATTGCTGCAATGGATGGACAGACTGCTGACCATATTCAGCAAGTTATCTGTAAATATACAAGGGATGAGATACTTACAGTAATGTGAGTTATACTCACTCCAATTAGCTTTTTCATTGTCACAATTTATGCATGAGGTATTTATATTTAATAAAAGTAGACACCCCAGGAAAATGGAATCATTTGTTTATTTTAACACCATGTTTAGAAATCAGAATCATTTCATTATCTATAACATTCATACTGACTAGTGAGTATTTTCGAGTTTGCATATGGCAAAAGCTATGCTGAGGTATCTTTATAATGAACCCAAATGCCAATGTGCATTTCAAGCTGTTAAATAGAGAATTGTATGAGGGCCCTATAACCAAATTCAATGGAAGAAATTAGAGGACCCTATAACCAACTTCAAGCCCAAATGCCAATGTGGTACTTAAAATTTTACTACTTAGCTTGAACTTTTGTGTCCCCAATCACAACAAACTAATTTAAACATTTATTTATTGTGTAATGATACTACATGATGGAAATGCATTTGCACAGTTTTATGTGCTTAAAACCCTTCATCCTAATGGAGATTTTGCGGAAAGGTGTTTGACAACACCCTGCTGGTAGTCCTGCTCTTTGTAAATCAGAGTTTAGAAGCAGTGTTGATTCAAGTTTTTGGTGACGGCGCCATTATAGATGCTGGATTGTTGTCTTCAGGTTCCATTAAAGACATAAGATTTCAATTTAAATTCATTTTCAATATGTTAAGACATCTTTGGAATGGTTAGTGCACACTTAAGACATATCCAGTCTATGCGTTTAATGTTCCCACTAATTTGTTTGGTAATCTGATTTAAAGAAAACATGTACCATATATATGGCTTTTCTTCCTGACTTCTGTTTTATGATATGTTTCCGGGCATTTTGTATTGCTCTTCCTCCACTCCCTTTCCATTTTTGGATAAGTAATATAATCTCCTTAATGAGGAAAAGAATTTAAGATAGAAAAATGTTCAGAAATATGGTTTTTGACATTTATCCTTGTTGAATCTTATTAGAAACCATCTAGCCCAAAAGCTTAAGACTAACAATGTATGTCAAGCTTACGAATACTGACTCTGAAAAATCTCAAATACCTCATGCTACTTTGTCATTTTCCAGAAATAATTTGATATTTGATTATTTAGTAATTATATAGGTGTATGGGACATAATAGAGGATGGGAGGAGGCAGCCTCAATGTTGACAGGTGCCTCAGTAGAATTGAAGACATGCAATGCTGCTTTGCTTGAAGCTACTGGGAAATCTTGGGAAGAGGTTTGGCTTCTTTTCTCAAATGAATATATTTTTGAAGAATGTCCTGTTCTGTTTGTAGCATTATTTGTGTTATAGGTTCAGTAATGCATTTGTATGTAATGACATACAATGAGCTATTATTCCACTGAAAACTATATGTTTTATATCTTGACATTAGGAGATAAATAGAAATCAATTGAAAATGCCTTATTTTGGAAAATTTACCATTAATGGATATACATCATTAGGTAAAATTTATTGATAAGTCACTCGTCCATCCCATAAGTCTTGAATCCATGACCTTATACTTCATCCCATTATGGAGGGAGCCATTTGAACTAGAGTTCATTGGCATCACCAGCTAACATGTATTGGAAATTTTGTTAATATTAGTACTTTTAAATTGTGTGACTACATTTCCATTTGCATATTTGGTTTTTTTTTTTTTAAATAAATACTCCCTCTCTTAATTTATCTGGCTGCAGTGGAAAGGTATACTAAAAAAGGATTACATCCTGATTTTAGGGTGTTTTCTATCCTTCATTCGTGGAATGGTCTGGAGCTGGTGGGGAGATAAAAAACACTCTTAAGGAGGCAATCAAAAGGCTTAACAGAGAATATGTTGTTGGAATTGAATGTAAGAGGTAAAGATGTTACAATAGGATGGAAGATAAGAAAAAGGGGAGCTGAATGGTCTTCTCAGACTTGAAGCCAGAAGGACTTGTCACCATAAAGTTGAACTTAGGAATTCTCCAAGATTGGAAAAAACTAGGCATCAAGAAATTTAGGCTTTTCTTATGCATAAGAAAAGAGAAAAAAAAAATATTGGTAACTTACACATGCATCTAGTGAG
Organism: Castanopsis chinensis; assembly: GCA_032878915.1. Lineage (NCBI taxonomy): Eukaryota > Viridiplantae > Streptophyta > Magnoliopsida > Fagales > Fagaceae > Castanopsis > Castanopsis chinensis. The sequence continues at coordinate 9,180,704 of JAVQMG010000131.1, forward strand.
ACAGGTATGGGTAGGAGGGGGAGATAGAATCCATATGTTTGGTAGGAGGGAAAATGGAGAAGGGAAAGGGTGGGAGGGAGAGTTAGAATCCATATGTTTGATATGGGGAAAAAGGAGATAGAGTGGGAACAGAGGGGAATCAATAACCCTCTAGACCAATCAAATCAATACTATCCAAAAGTGGGCAGATTGGTGGGGAGATGGAGTTGGAAGGGGAAGGGAGAGATTGTTTAGATTGAAGAGTAGAAACTCACTTTTATCCTCTCTTCAAATTATTTTTGAAATATGGTGTAGCTGTAACTTATAACTTTACTGCATTGCCCGCTTTTCACTTTTCCTCTTTTTTCCACCAAACAACATGATGGAGAGAGGTGGAATTCTCTTACTTTCACTTCCTTTTGCTTATCACCTCCCCTCTCATTCCGCCTATTTTCTATTCCTCCAACCAAACATTTACAGTCTAAATTTTTATTGTTCTTCTTTTTCTTTGTTCTTTTGGGTGTCATAAATATGCAATAAAATCACCAAATTTCTTAACCAATTAGGACCGACTAAGCCACATTTAGTGAAACCTGGTAATTGAATGAGTGGTTAGGCTTAGGATTTCTTTTTGGTTGGTGAGTGAGTAAAGATTCATGGGTGTGTGGGGAAGTAATCAGCTTACTATGTAGGACCTGAAAATAGGAGCGTACCCATGTACTAGGTGTAAAAGACAGTGGTGACTAAAAGTTTAGCAGTTCAATTTTTTTAGGAAGAGGATTTTATAGTTTTTCATACATAGACCTTTCAGTGCGGGCTCTAACTGCTTTACTGTGGCCTTTCTCAGGAAATATGGGGTTATGGTTAAGATGCAGGTTTGTGTGTGGCAAATGAATTCTATACTGAAGGTGGAGTGGCCTTTAAATGTCCACTCTGAAGGAGAAAAGTAACATTTTTGCAAATTTTCATCCTAGTACATTAGCAGTGCTAATAAGAAATGTGTTAAATGGCTGGGTTCTTATGAATTGGTGTCAGTTCTCCCTAACCCTAAGGTCATCATTCCTTTGCATGTGACCTTCATTCTTGGAGGACAGATTTTTTAGAATGTTTTTATAGGTAATGCATTCTTGACTATAGAAAGAAAAGTCTATAGTATCTCTAGTTGGGAATTGGAGAGTGAAAAGATGCTTTTTTATGAGGTAAAATAGAAACTAACATCTATGTTGCCGTCTTCAGGAATTTATTTATAATTCACTTTTCCATCTCTATTGCAGGCTTCATGAATTTATTTATTGTTTGCTTTATCCCTAATTGGATATCTCCAAACACAACATTTCATGTACCTTTATTTCCCCCTGACCCTGAGTTGGTTAAATCAGATGTCTCTAAATAAATGGGGTTTCTGTACGAGTTAATTTTAATTATAGACTCCATGTTATCGGATTTTCTTTGGCCATAATCTGGGATATACCAAACAAGTTTCCTTTCCCATATTCCTCAATCTTTCTTTGACCATGTTTGGTATACACAGGCATTTGCTTTGGCAGGACTTGGTGGGTGGAAGCTTCAGGGAATAGTGAAACCAAGTAGCAGCCAGTAGAATCTCGTGAAGTTTTGAATACTAGCAATAACACCCTACATCAATATCAACCCTTCCCACCCCCTTATTTGCTTTGTCTAGCTGTTGACTTCAGATGTTAGTTCAAGTAAAAAAAACTCCAATAAAAAAAAATAGATATTAGTACTTTGGTGCTGCTCTTGTATACTCCCCGTGTACTAGGGCTTTGCCCTTCTTTCTTTTTTAATAGAATCTGTATTACTTATGTATATATCTTTTAAAAAAAAAAAAAAAAAAAGGTTGTAGTTTGTGTTGTTCTTCTATAAATTATCTTATTCCCTTTCCTGTGTTTGAAGTCTTCCATAAGTGAAGGTTTTGATAAAAGTTAGGTGGGACATCATCTGATTTCTGAGAAGCTTTCTGCAAAGTTCAGAGTATTGGAAACCAATGCTCAGTCATTAAAAGATACATCTACTTCTGCGTGCAATAGTTTGTTGTGATAAATTCGAGGTCTTGGTCAAGGCCTAACAAGTTGCAAGTCCGTGGCCAACATCAAAGAGATGGAACTTTCTTTATGTGCTGGCCAGGTATGATGTTTTATTTTTATAGACTATCTCTACAAAGCAATGACACAGGGAGTGCCAATTGAAGAACCCAGTTAAATTACTCCACTCCACTGTGTTCCCATGCTATGGAAGAAGATGTCATTACCTGCAATTCTTTCAACTGGTACCATCTCCCGCAATTCAGTGTGTATAAGGTTGTAACTTGTAATCAATATTGCCAATGTTATTTTTTTTTGGGACCTGAGGATTACACTGGGAAAAAAAAATCAAAATCATATGATAATTAAAAAAAAAAACAACGAAAATTGAACTCAAAGCTCACATGCAATCTGGAATATAATTACGATTTTTAGGACTAAAGTGGGTGAGAATTTAGGCTGGATAAGTGAAGAAAGAGAAAAAATGAAAAAGTAAAAAAAAAAATTTAATGGGTAAAAAAAAACCACGTACAAAAAAGGAATGTATATCACTACCATCCTATTAGGGCGGTGCACAATAAGACGTGAGCTTAAAAAACACTATCTTATTTACCTCATCACTACTAGAGTTGATGGATGAGAAATGACTTGGTAAAGTCAGTTACTAGCTAGACTTTAGAGAGTTCAAGCACAGTGGAGTTACGAGCTCGTAGGTTTCATAGTATTCCTGTGTACTGTAACTATCTTAGGTTTTCCACCCTGGCTTTGAGTTTTCCTCTTCCTAAACACTTCCTTGTGTTTAGTTTTGGTTTGGTTTCATTTACCTTATTTTCATATTGCTATTTATGTGCTTTGGTTATAGTAGCTTTACTTTTGTTATATGGAAATTGGTTAATAACTAACATTTGGTACATTAGTTGATTATGACTAAGAGTGATTTTCTAAATATATGCTAGGGTAATAATAGCAATTTTCAATTACTCTTTACAATTTCTCCTCCATCCATACAACTCAAGTTGTCCTGTTCTTATGTAAACTGATCAACCCAATATAATCGGTCACACTGACATTTGTTGCAAGAGAAATGTTACTATCCACAACATTTTCAGTTTTTCACAACACTTTCATATCAAATTTTAAGCGGCAGATTGTTATTGGTTATTATGGGTGGGTAAAAAAACAATTTAAGTTGTGAATTTAAATTAGAATCAATAATAACTTACCACCTATAATTTGTTGTGTAATTTGTTGTGACAATTTTGTGAAAGTAACAACTTTCTTTATTTTAACTCAACTTATATATAGAGAGATATTAATATCCTCATCTTCTGCATAATTTCACTTCTAGCCCAGTCGTCTAAAGCCCATTTTCACACACAGAAGAATACAGATTTTCACCAAGGGTTGAAGAGCAAAAATGATGCTGCATGTGTATGTAGTATTGTTTTTATTTGTGAAAGCTAGCCATTGGGAGATGCTATGGAGGGGAATTAAAAGGATAGTGATGGCTGTGCTTCGCAGTGATAGTATAGTATTGGATTTGTTGGTGGGTGCAGTGATAAACAGGGTGTGTGCACAAATGCTTTGGGAATTCTGTCGTAGATTCCTGCCTGAGCTTGTCCTTGCTTTTGATGATCCCGACATATTCTTTCTAAAGCATTTTCTTTCTGGTTTTGTATTTGGCGGATTTGGCTCTTCCTACTTCAGGCAGTTAAGGTTCTGGATTTTTAATATTGGTGTAACCAATGGAAAATATGATTGGGATTCTGTTCTTGAGCGAGAAAAGTTCAAGTTCTTTTCATTTACTTGAGAGATCTAGATAATATAATCTAGCTAAGTTTAAGGTATAATAGATTTGCGGTATACTCATCAAGTTCATATACTCTTCCAAGAACAACATTTTATTTGCTTTTGAATATGTATAAGAGTTCTAATGCAAACCCCATTTACTTTGCTTCATCTTCAGCTTCTATTATTATGTTTTTGTTTTGTTTGAAGGAAAATTTAAATACTTAATGATCTTGTGTGCCTTGGACTCTAATAGTGACTCTTTCCCGCGCGCGCACACAAATCTTGTGGTCATTTGAGGCTTGCTATTATTATGACTTTCACGAGGGAAGTATGGCTCTCTCTTTTTGAATTCTTAGTTGCAGTCTAGCTATGAAATGATTTTCAAACGAGATAAAATTTGGTGAAACTTAGCTACAAATTTTCAAACATCATAGAATGTGGATGATGCAAAGCAAAGTATAATGTCAGTCATTCAAAAGGAGTCTAACATAAGCATTAGCTAAAAAAAAAAAAAAAAACTCTCATTTTGCAAATCAGAATCATAATCACATAAGAATCATTATTTCATGTCTGTTTCGGATGGAACTATAACAAGTGAGTTCTTTCAATTTTTATTAGGAAGGGCCGCGATCAATGCTTAAATGCTAAGGCCTTCTCGAGTTATAAGAAAAAAAAATTGTCATTTTGCAAATCAGAATCATGATCACATTAGAATCATTCTTCGTGTCTGTTTTGGATGGAACTATAACGAGAGAGTTCTTTCAATTTTTATTAGGAAGGGCCGCGATCAATGCTTAAATGCTAAGGCCTTCTCAAGTTATAAGAATATTTTTTTTTCCTTTTTTTAGAAGAACGGTTCATCAAAAATAAAAAATGTAATAAGATAATGGAGAATAGATGACTAGAGATCATAGTAACCATCACCATATTGTTCATGCACATCATAAAGAGCAAGTGGTTTACCTTTTCTCATGACTTCGTTTTTTTTTTATTTTTTTATTTGGGGGGGGGGGGGGGGGTTAAGAGTGAGATTTTATTAATGGGGGTCAAAAGAGACCGAGGGCCAGGGGTAACCAACCCATCATTAAAGACCCGAGAGGGAGGGATGAGACGAGTAGGAGTTTCCAAGCCATACAAAAAGAGGCCCAATAGGTAGCATCATGGGCAAGCCCATTACAATATTTTGGAACGTAAAAAAAAGTAAATTAATAAAAGTTCCGAGAAGTGATAAGGTTTTTATTAGTTCTAATTTAAACTTACCATAGTATCACTTAAATAAGAACCAATAAAAACTTTCACAATAAATCATAGGTGGTAAAATTTTATTAGTTCTAATTTAAATCTACTACTTAAATTACTTTTTTGCCTACCAATAATAACTTGTAATAACCTACCACTTATGATTTGCTATGAAAACATTGTAGACATAGTATTTCTATGAAGTCATCTAAAATGGGCTCATTTCCTAGCTTGGAGATAAGGATGGGTTGTTAATGCAGTTAACAATCAACTTTGCATCCCCTTAAAAAAATGAAGAGATTGCACCCAATATCTTTTGTTGTATTTACAGCTAGGAGGGCTGCTTTAGCTTCAGCCCATGCCAGAGAATTTGTTGATTCACTAGTTGTAATGTGGAGGTGATGGTGCCACTGGAGTCTCTATTGACAGAGGCAATGAAGGAGCCTTTGCTAGGAGAAGCCAAATCGAAATTGAACTTTAGCCAACCTATTGAGGGTGGATTGCTTTGTGAGATTGGTAAAGTTGAAAGAGGTATTCTCAAATATAGGTTTGTTCCTAATCCACCATAACCGATCATGAGAAATAGCCACCAAGAGGGAGAACTGCTTTTCAATATTTTTCTCAAGACCAAGTAGCCAGGCTGGATATAGAATTATATGGATCCAATTTGGAGCAGAGTTTGCGAGGGCAACAAGTTTTGATGGCCATTTTTCTCTTTTCCAATGGTAGTAACAAATTTGCCTTATTAAGTTGAACCATCAAATATTATATAAGTGATTTAAGATGATATAAGTTTTTTTTTTTTTGACAAATGAGAGTGTGCAAACCTTTTTGAGTGTTTGACTATTTTATCAGGTGTATGCCCTTGCCCCACAAACATAGGATTATTACAATGAGGAATCTTATAGGGATGCCCCAAGATGAAGCAAGAAGTTTCAAATCCAGATTCTCATGGATATCATCATGAGGCCATAAGAGTCCACTAAGCCAACCTCTTAAGGTTAGGATAATATAAAATTTGATCTCTTGAAAATAATTGTTTTTAATGCTTTTTTGTCTCTATTTATGTTTGAAGAACAAGCTTAGGGACAATTTGTTAGCCACTTTTTTTCATAACTAGTAAGTTTCGCAATGCACGGATAATGTTGTAATAGTTTATGTAAATCTTTTTTTGGAGAATATTGTACATATTTATAACATATTTGTTATATAACTTTGTTAGTAATGAGTTTATCATAAGAAGCAATAATTATAAATTGCACAAACAAATCCATTATAAATATTTTGTTCAAGTAATGAGCAATAAAAACCAACTTTGGAGGGATATTATATAATAAAATATGATAGAAGCATGTTAATTCATTCGATATTATTGATCTTTAGTATGCGATGTAATAAAGAGTTTCATTGTGAAATCTTGTCTTTTTGCTTCTTCAATGCTTTGTTTTTGCAGTATGGCAATGCTTGTGAATCTTGTTGAGGGTATATTATCATCATCTATTTCTTTGTCTTTAACTATTGAAGTTTTGCCTATCCTTATTTGTTCAATTTTGAAGTTTCATCACTTTTTTCCTTTTGTTGCATCATTTGTGTTAATCACTAACGAATTGGCATTGGAAGACTCCTAACTGGATCTTACAAAGTTTGGACATGTGAATTTCTTGTCGCTAAGATTTTGTGTAGGTATATGCATTCTTATTAAATTTTAGTGATGTGACAATTTTTTGCAAATGATTTTATATTGTTTTGTTATTTTATAAGGAATAGTGTAACAAAAGAATTAATATAGCATATTGGATTGTGTATTTTTTGTTTCTTCCATACCTTTTTGTCATTTGAAGGAACATAAAAAATCTTAGTAAATGTGTAATTTTCAAAATCATCGTTTAGAATGAATTCATTCAAATGAAGTAGGAAAATGTATTTTCTTCTTAAAATTTTCTTCAGATAATGTGAGATTCCTTCTCCAATATCAATCTGCATATGAGTAATAAATTTAATAAATATTATGATTAAAATTTTTACAATAATTTAATAATTTAAATAAGTTGTACCTCAGTTTATTTTTCAGCAAGATCTCTTGCAGATTTATTTAAGATTTTCTCAGCATTTCAATCAAATATTACAAAAGTTGTTTTGATAATTACATTAAAAACTTCAATTTGAATCATATATCTAAAGTAGTTTGCAATTGTATATATAGTACTTATAGTGAGATGAATATATTATAAATATTTGGAGAGTATGTAGTTAAGGTGAGTGCCTTTAACTTTGGGATAGAGAGATTTGTTTTTATTTCACATTTTTCACACCAAAATGATCTTGATTGTGGTTTGACCTTCATTCCATAAGCACACATGAAATATAATACCAACTTGTTATCATATCAGTGTTGGTTGTTGCAATACCGTAGCAGTTCACATCTTGCAATGAACTTTGAAGTTAATTTTAAAATTTTTTAATGAAAATAGTATGATTTATTATTATTTTTTTCATGTAAATGATGAGTATAATTTTAAATGATTAATAAACATGTTTTGTAGGATTCCATTCAATGCATTTAATCTCTTCTATTGTCTTCGTATTCTTTAAAGATAAATTCTCCTATAAAAATTGGTTTGCATGTAATTTTGTTCCTTCTTGTATAGAATCATGTTTTGACTGTTCCTATCATTATTTTTTTTTTTAAAAGTAAATATTATGTAAATAGTATTTTGTGAGATTGTATATGCTATTTATCAAAATTTTTTGTTATTAATAATTTTAAAAATATGCATATGACAATTATTTCAGCAGCCTCGACAATCTCAAGATTTATATATTTTTTTGTTGCATTGGTCAATGATAAAGAGAATTTGCCTACATAAATTGCGTAGAACATTATTAGTAAAAAAAAAAAATTATTGAATTGAAATTGAGAAAAAAGAAAGATGTGCTTTCATGAGCATGAGATTTTTTAGAAGTATCATTTGCTCGTGGGAGAGGCGGAAAAGAGTTTGTAAGTGAGAAAGAGTTTTGGCTTTAATTTGCACATAGAAAGAGTCAGGCCTGAGTTATAACATGTAAAATAATAATTGGGCTTGAAATTTTCATAAGGTTTAGTTTGTTTTAAAAGGTAGCCTATTTTTTAGAGAATAACATTTGGGCTAACTATTAAGAGTAGCTCATATTTTATATAACAATAAAAAGTAGTATGGTCTTAAGTAATGAAAAAAAAAACTTAATAAAAATATGTTAAAAAGGCTGAATGAAAAATTACAGAGAGAGAGAGAGAGAGAGAGAGATCAGCGTTTGCGTTGGTATGGTCCTATGGCACTATTTATGGACTAGTCAAGTTGCACAAAAAGCGTGAATAATGTTTTGGCTATTTAAAAAATATTTTGCTATAATATTTTCAATAATAAATTTTTAATTTTTAACAAATAAGTGGTATCTAAATACTCCCTTAATAATAAGTCAAAATGAAAGTAATTATTTACCGTTCTAGATCTAAAATATAATTAAAAAACACGAATTAAATTGTGCCCAGGGGATTTATATTTTTGTAAAGGTGTTAAGGTAAGAAAATAGAGAATTGCCTACACCAAAGATGATTTAACACACTAAAATAAAAGTTGTTTTTTTTTTCTTTTTTGTCTGTTCCGTACTCTCTTTCTCTCCGGGGTTTTGTTGTTTCTGTGAGAAGAATAGTTCTTTGAAAAAAAACACACACACACACACAGAAAGAGAGAGAGGAAAAGGAAAAAAAAAGGAAAGGAAAGGAAAGGAAAGGAGAGGAGGGAGAAAGGAAAGGAAAGGAAAGTCCATCTGAGCTGTCCCAGCGACCTCCTCGACCTCATCCTTCATTCATTTTTCATTCCTTCCCATTTCCCAATTTTCCAATTCCCACACTTTTGTTTTGTTTTGTTAGTACTTAGTACATACAATTTTCATGTATTTTAGTATCTCTTGCTGACAGCTTTTTCCTCTTCGGAAACCAAAGAAAGTTGCCTTTTTTTTCTTTTTTAGCTCACAACATCGGACTCAGAAATTCAAATAATCCCTTCTTAAAAAAAAGATTGTCTTTTCTTTTATTTCCTCATTCGTTTAAGGTAATTTCCCATTTCCCATGTTTTATTTTATTTTTTTGTTGGGTTACAATAATTAATAATGAGACCATGAATGTACTGAAAATTTTGGCTTCTAAGATTGATGGCTAGCTAGTTTTTCTGGGTTTGAGATCTGTAAATGGTGAAGGGTCAAGTTGGGTTTTCTTCCTTTCATGAAGTTTTCCATTTTTCTTTAACAAAGTTTTGATTTTTTTTTTTTTTTTTTGGGGTTTTTGATAATGTTGGTAGCTGGGACCACTTTTATAGAGATAGAGATTAGGGTTTGCTCTTTTATTTTTATTTTTATTTTTTTGGGAACTAAAAATTGTATCTTGAACTTCCAGCTGCACTTTCTTTCCAGCATTGGATCTGGGAATACTTTGAATAGTCTTCCTCTTTCACTCTCGATATTCATATATGAAGGAGTATTAGCTAATAGCTTAGCTCACTCTGTGCCTTCCATCAAGTTGAAGTTGAAGCTCTTGGTTTTTTGGTGCTTTTTTAGTATACTTTTTGAAAAAAAGCTGAAATCATTGCTATTAATTTGGTCTGAGAAATTCAAGTGGGGTTAGCTTCTGGGGAATTACAAGTGGAAATGAAGATGGGTACCTATAAGAATGAAAGGCCAAAACCTTGGTGAAGATTTGGTTTTGATTTGAGAATTGAGATTCACACTTCTCAGAACAGTTGGATTTTCTCTTATGAGGGGCTTTGTTTATGCCTATGTTTAGGATCAACATGATTGATCAATTCATCAATTTTGTCATACGCCCTCCCAGGTATTAATAAATAATAATATATATCTGCTTTCCTTTTCTACAGTTAGTTATAGTTTACTAAGAGCACTATTTTAGCTATATATATATATATATATATATATATTTCATATTGGTTTCTTTCCTTTTCTATAGCTAATTAGTTTACCAAAAACGCTGTTTTAGTTAAATATTAGTTGCTATCCTTTTCTATAGCTAATTAGTAGTTTTCTAAAAACACTTTGTTGACTGGTATTGTGATATCATGTTGTGCTAGCTGTATATTGTTGTTCCTACTCAAGTTGTTGATCTTTCTATAAAAGATTTAATTTTCTCTGTATCTAATATGCTGCTGGATGTGATATACAGGGCTGAGTATAACCCTGATCAGTATCTTTGGGAAAAGGACTTCACTCTTGCGGGAAGAAGTTACAAACGAGAAGATTTGGAGGCAAGTATGGACATCAGTTACTGCACTGTTGTAGTTTATAATTTTCTTCCCTAATTTGCAACGATCTTTGTCCATTTTGTTATGGGATCTGACCTGCTACATTATTTATTTCTCAACATTTACAGCTTAAGAATGCAAGGGGCCATACGTTGCTGTGTAGTCATTATCTACCTTCACCGTTACCGGAAGATACACCTCTTCCTTGTGTTATATACTGCCATGGAAACAGGTCAGCAGGGGCAGTTCTGTTGCAAGGAAATAAAGTTCCAATACAGTTCTGTATATTTTGGTGATATGTATGGATTGTTAAAATGATAAAGAATCCTTTTCTTTAATATTCTGGTTAAATATTTAGTGTGATATTCATGTTAATATTGAACGATCAGTATCTGGAAGAATTTTTAATAACTGAAAAGTGCTTTATGTGCTAAGAGGTCAAAATTTACTGATATTTCTTGTGTGGGCTACAATGCAGTGGATGTAGGGCAGATGCAAATGAGGCTGCTGTAATTCTTCTTCCATCGTATATAACAGTTTTTACTCTTGATTTTTCGGGCTCAGGCTTATCTGATGGTGACTATGTCAGCCTTGGTTGGCATGAGGTATGTTGCCTCTTTATCATCATTTATTACTTGACTTCCTGCATATAAAGCTTATAAATTTGTTTCATGTGTTAGAGAGATGACCTCAAGGTTGTGGTGTCGTATTTAAGAAGCAACAAAAATATATCACGGATAGGTCTTTGGGGACGTTCTATGGGTGCTGTCACTAGGTACTTGTCTCTTCCTGACTTATTATGAGTTAGATCCTTAAGGTTTTCTGCATTTTCAAGAGTTCAAGTCTTTACAGTCACTAGGTTTTCTTGACTTACTGTCAAGTTGTAAATTTTTATGAGCTGTATGGTCTGAGATGAGTTGGATTTTTCATCTTTTGGAAAATCCAGGAGATAATAAAGCTGTTGTTTTAAATAAGTATATATAAACTCTTGAAATAAATAACCATCGGCTTTTTTATAACGTTATGCAGCCTTCTTTATGGAGCAGAAGACCCTTCTATAGCTGGAATGGTGTTGGATAGTGCCTTTTCAAACTTATATAATCTAATGATGGAGCTTGTGGATGTGTATAAAATTCGGCTTCCTAAATTTACTGTAAAGTCTCTCTCTCTCTCTCTCTCTCTCTGCACATAGACATATAAAGACACATTTTACCTTCTAAATGCTACTTCCCATTTTGCATATGTAAATTTGTTTTTCATCAACGCTTGATTCTCATTTGACTTCTGGCTTATGGATCCAAAGAGTGATTTACTTTTAATCTTTTAGTGACTAGCAATTAAAAAAAAAAAAAAATCATTTCTCCTGATTTGGATATGAACTTCTACTCCAGCCCTACCGAAGTGCATTGCATTAAATCTTATCCATCTGGAATTGAGAACCAAAATTGCAAGGCATCCTTGGGGGCTTTTCCCTCCTTGTTTTTCTAGATTATACTTCTTTTAAGGACCCATAGCCGACCCCAAAATTTTGGGACTAGGGCTTAGTTGTTGTTTCCCATCAGCTGATGTTGATGCATATCATATGCTAGGGACTTGGAAGATATGACTTAACTATGCTATCATGCAATGGTTCCAAAGCCACCATCAATTATATGCCTCTAATCAGGTCCAACAAACAAAATTAGAACAACAATCTTATTCCCACCTGCCTAATGCGAAGGCTTGTGAGATGATTTCTTTTATATCTAGCTCAAAGATTGGAAAATTTTGTAGCAATCTGATTTGCGCAGTTTTAGGGGATGAGCTCCAGTACCATTTGTTCAAGTGGGAAGATATTTGTTGTTTGCTCACACTTAGCAGACAGCAAATATATTTGATACCAACATTAAAATATTATGGACTTACCATATTAGTGTTGACATGACACCCATTCAAATATTAAGTTATAAAAAGATTTGGGGGCATTTATGCATAGTTTTGTTTTTTGATAGGTAAGTAAAATTTATTAACATAAAGGAAAATATACAGAAATTAGTACACAGGTGGTGTACTAGTAACGTAACAGGATTTCATAAAAGTACAGGCCTCCATAAAATCTAGTAAACTAGGGAATCAAAGACTACTCACAGACCATTCACTCATATAAGATGCTTAAGAAAACCAACTTCACTGCCGTCATAGATTGTTCAATGCCTTCAAATGTTCGGCAATTTCTCTCCTTCCAAATGATCCACCTCACACAAAGAGGAATTGCACATTTCTTTGAATTGACTTTTATTGAATGCGTAGGCCCCTCTTGTTTAAGATTCCAGTGCTACATAATAACTTCACATTCATTGCAGACTTCCATATACGAAGAAATTATTAAACTAATTAATATTGATGAATATATCAATTTATTAGAAACTCCTTCATGAACTTAAAATTGAGGTCTTAAGTTTCCAAATTTGTAGAATTTTCTCTATGCACACTTTCACTTATATGGTGGACATCTAGGATTTTTGCTCTGAAAAGGTCATATTGTTGTCTACTTGATTTGTGTCAATAGCCATATCTGCTTTTAGCATTTTTCAACTATTCCAGTGGATGAAGGTTACTAGCTTGTTCAGTTTGTTTGTTTTGCCTTTTCTTTTGGTTACTTTTTGCTTTTCAATGGGGGTTTTATTAACCTCATAACTGTTGAGCACATTTAACGCAGGATGTAGCTAGACTTATTATGTGGTTTCTGCTTTTAGAAGTTGATTTTGAGATGTTTCTATATCTTGTTTATACATTGAGACTCTTCCCCCTGTTCTCTCCAATCAGGTTAAGATGGCCGTACAGTACATGCGACGGGTAATTGAAAAGAAGGCAAAGTTTGATATTATGGATCTTAATTGCTTACAGGTGCTTCTAAGCTTTCTTACTGTGTTGAGTTGAAATTTTTAAGATACCCTAATTAAATATTTAGCTTGGTATGTTGTGTTGTTCGTCAATATACTAGTTTTGACTGTGAACTCAGAACACCTAATTATGGTTTTTTCCCTTTCCCAGCACGATATGTAATAACAAGCTAATTATATGCAGTTATTTATTGTGTTAATGGTCTGGAATACTTGCAGGTTGCACCCAAAACATATATCCCTGCTTTATTTGGCCATGCTAGTGATGATAGATTCATTCAATCCCACCACTCAGACCTCATTTTTAAGTCTTATGCGGTATTTTCTTATTCCAGAGACAATTTGCTTTTGTTGAAAGTAAAAATTTTCAATTTTTCACATTTGACCATGTCCCTGATTCTTTGCAGGGGGACAAAAATATTATAAAATTTGATGGTGATCACAACTCTTCTCGACCCCAGTTCTATTATGATTCTGTTTCCATTTTCTTTTACAATGTCCTTCATCCTCCTCAAATTTCTACTGCTCATTCAAGTAAACTTGAGAAATATTATGATTTGGGGGATTTGAAGGTTGGTGCTGGTACGGATGAGGTAATTTCAATTTTATATAGCCACTTATAAAACTTTTATAGAGTATTATCCTTCTATATTCAATTGTTAGCATCGGTACTTGACAAGTCAAAAGGACAATTCTATCTGTTTTGTGTTAGTATCGCATATGTAGGTGCACCACTATTCATGCCAACAATGCATTGTAGCTTAATTTGTAGCCATAGTGCATCCTACTGATTTCAAAGGAAGGTTCTGGAAGTTTGTTATAAAACTGAAGCTTCAATTTTAATAGTTTTTGTATGATTGGATGGCTTCTACATGTCTATCCTTTTCTAATTCATTGGGGTTTATTGACCTCTTAGTTGTCAGAAGTTAGATTCATTTTAGGTTTATTGTTTTTGTACTTCCCATGTACTAGGATTGTGCCCTTTGTGCACATTTCTTAACACATTTTATATATTATTATAAAATAAAAAGCTTTTTTTTTTTTTTTTTGTATCCAAAGAATAGTAAATCACATTTTATAGTTGTGGTCATAGATTTAAAATTACATATTAGGCCAGGAGCCTTGCAGCTTAGTGGCATTGCTTGATCCTTTATTAGAAGAACCAGGTTTCTAGTTCCCCCTCCCATACCATTGAATTATATATATATATATATATATATATATATTAGGGTGTCTTAGGGCCTCCTCTGTATGTACTATGTAAAACTGACAGAGGTGTTACATTTGATCATTCGGTGATGAGATCAATTGAAGATCAAAAATGTGTCAACGTGGCTTCTGAATCATGTTTGATGTTATATGCATTTTGTGCTGAACCATGTTATTATTTTGTATTGTGATTGATTCATATCATGCAAGTATAGCGTTACCATAAGCATTTCCTCATAACAACTATATGGGGTTTGCTATGTCATCATGATGTAATGGTAATTTGCGGTGTATTTTTTCCCGCACCATTGTGATGTATCTTCCATAGAGATTACTATGAAATTGTACCCCCTTTTCCTTTCAGAGTCTCTTATATGAGATATTCACCGGTCTTCATTCTGCGCGCACTGATGCTGCAAGTTCATCGTCTGTTCCTCCCAGTGTTTCAACCGCAAAATCTGTGGACGAACTTCTTTCTGAAATTGCACCTGTGACTACCGTTGTATGATACTTCTTTTGTAGTTTTGGGCAAGCTTTTCACTTCATCTTTCTTCTTTTTGTGTTATAGCATTTTGTTAATTAATTATTTATTAATCATCATGCAGGATTCCATGCTAAATGAAAATAATACTCCTGACAGTCTTGAGACATCACACTTACAGGTAATTTTGTTTGGTGCCGTAAATGAAATTTGGAAAATTTGACCTATCAATATCATATTGTGCTAAGTTCCAACACATGAGCATGGGACTTACCAATACTTTTAACTTTAAGGATACTCGCCCCCCTCCAGTATGGATTTTTCTTGTCCTGGCAATGGCTGGGACCCCAAGAAACCCATGCGAGGTGTCTGACTGTTACTTGTAGGTTTTCCGATTTCACTATATAGTTTCACTGGAACTCTGCTGTGCGGTTTTACAGGATAAGCCCAATAGCCAGAATGAAGAATGTTGCTCATATACAAGCTCAAATAGAGAAAGTTGGGGAAGGTGCTCATCTTTAGGAGGCAGTGATGAGGAATCCTCTGCAGACTGCACAGCTGCTGATAATGGCCATCAGGTCTCTCTCTCTCTCTCTCTCTCTCTCTCTCTCTCATAAATGAATTAGCATGCATTTGGCTTGACAAGCTTTTACTTTTTTCTGAGTATACAACTTCAAGTTGCATCATCTTGAGGCCTTTCTAGCCAACTTTTTGTAAAATTTTGGGTTGCTGGACAAACAAAAGATGTATTGCTAGTATGTCATATTATGTTTGGACCAAAGCCTCCATGTTGACACCCATCAGGTTGGGTAACTTGGGTTCCTGGAACGGGTAATAATTAATTCTAGATTATAGGGGTACAGTATGCACTTGCATCAGGACCTTATTAATGTCTGGACCTGGAATAGTCACGGTAATTCTCTGCTTCATCTTTAATGTTAGGCTGCACGGTTGGAATGAGAAAAATGGAAAAACAAAATAATTAATCTTGTATCCCCTTCTGTAATTTCAATCATATAAATAGTCTTCACAGTGGTATTGCTACCAGTGGACATTCTATTAGAATGCCAAGATAAAGGAGCCGTGTAAGTACTAACTTAGACTGCAAGCTTTGTTGGGGTTGTAGTGCAGAAGTCTCTTCTTGAGCTTGAACACAATTAGCACATATTTTTATCTTGAAAAACATAAATAACACTGCTAGAAGGAAGACTAATTGATTGATATGTTCTTGTTCACTGATTTAATCTTTGGGCATAAGTATTGAAAAAAGACAGGCTTTCTCCAAAAATGTAGTTTCTTTGATGAAAAGCTTTCCATATTATTATTGTTAATATTTCTATATTATTTTTATACATTTTTTTACCTTTAAGGGCTCTGCTGGTTAGTGGATCCCACCTAGCTATTATGCATGAAAAGTTTCTCAATGAGAAAGAGAAATGCTGTAGAGTATTTAAAAAGATAATTACAGAGACACTAGGGTAATTTACCCCTGCATTCTTCACTCGTCTATATAATAGATGTGCTCAAATATTAATGTTTCTGTCCATTATTTAAAAGATGTTTTTGTCTTCTTGTTAAGTGTTAACAAGCAAGTCTTTTTTTTCTTTTCTTTTTTATATTTTAGAAAACTCTCAAGGGGTTTGCAACACCTCTTCGGAGCATGAAGAAAAAATCCTCGGAGCCATTAAAAGAGGACAAGAAGAAAACTACACCAGTTCCAAAGAAACCTAAAAGTGAGAAGTTTGAAAAGTTAGAGGCCCTTAGCAAACGGCTACGGCTTTGCTTTCTGAGGCGGGTAAACCATCGGAGACAACGCTCTTCATGACTCCTGTAGTATAAATTGGTGTTTATAACTGTAACTTAGGTGGTATCCGTTTTAGCTTCTTCTGTAAAGGCATTGAGGCATGAGTGTTGCTGTTCTTTCTAGGTGCCATTTCATCTAACATGGGGTTTCAGGGGATATGTTTTCTTAAATCTCTCTCTCTCTCTCTCTCTCTCTCTCTCTCTCTCTCTCTCATATGCACACTATGTCTTATAAATCAAGTGGCAAACTTTCATGCAGCATGGAAGTGCCGTGGCTGTTAGATAGGAAGGATTTCTTAGGATTTAGAGTTTGTCATTGTGAAAAGAAGCTGGAAACTGGACATCATTTTGGATAATCCACTCTGCAATGCAGTTTTGGGTTAACAGTTTCCTATATTTTTTTAACATATGTGACTGCCTGACTACAGAAAAGACTCGGGTATGTGGTGATTTTGTTATGTCCCTGGCCTCCACTCTTTTGATGTCTTTGGTCATGTAGCTTGCCCATATTGGCCTGCGTCATGTTGTAAATCATGTCAAGTGTCATTGACTGCAAATGTGCCAGTGTCCTCATGTTGGAATGCAAGTAGCTGAATGGCTGGTCAAGGAAACGACTGAATGCACTTCGGCCGCACACAAAATGCTTATTTTACTTCCATTGTGCTCGAATTGCTCTCAACCTCATAATATATCTGATAGGTCACAAGCCAACCTCCATTGTTATGATGGTTGTACGCAGATTGTGAAATCACAATATATGTTACGGGCATGGCATGAAATACAGTACTACTTCAAGTTGGAAATTAGGGAATAATTTCGAGCTTCAAGCAAAGCAAAATTTTAAGCTTGTTCTGAGTTGGAAACTCTTTCGATTCCACAGTTTTTTTATTATTTTTTTTGGGGGTGGGGGGGGGGGGGAGGTGACGAATGAGTGTTTTTCATTTCTAAAAGCGAAAAGGTGTACAATCAGTACAAGCACAACAATATTACAAGCAGACTCCAGGCTGCAAACACAGCGACTCAACTCAAACTAGACTCAGTTATCAGAAACACTGAAATTCTCCACCTATAAAGAACTCTATTTTGAGTGGCGTTCTGACTTCTGAGCTTTCTTGCATACACCTGCTCGAACTCATTCACATCTTAAATCAAAATTAGCAGTCGCCGTTATTATTTGTCCAGCATGAACCCCCAGCATTTCTTTGCAACCACACATGATGAACTGCAGAAGCAAAAGCAAGCCGGAGTATAATAACTCTTAAACGGGTATCCTGATATTTGGGAGTTTCTGTATAATCAAAATACCAAGTCTGAAGACATGAAATCATTCATCACGAAACAGAATAACAATTTTGGAAGGCGTACAAGCTCAAGTATAGCCAACTCTTCCATCAAGTTGTTTATGATTAAAAGTATGCCAAGAGCCTTTTGGTTTAGAGCACAACGTTTTTGCCACAGCTGCCATACTTTTCGCTATACATTGTCCTCAACACCACACTTTTCGTTTGACTAGAGAGGGATCAGATAATCAGAAATCTGGGTATCTCCAAGTTCACATCAATGCAATAGTTGAAGGGTTGTATGGTATGAATATCACATGATAATAGGACCAAATCCCCCGACACTCCGGTTTACAACAATTATCTAAATTTAATGATACATCATGCCTCTACGGAAGTGCTTTGACACCAAAACTTAATTATAACAGAACTTTTATCGTGACGTTTGTTTGGCCTAAGTCTAACTAGAGATACATCCTCCGAAGAAACTACAAATACAAGACAAATTGTTATAGCCTGCGCAGAATCACAGATCACCACTGCCTAGAACCTTTTCCATGTGATCTTCATTCCTGATTGATATCCCTGATGGGGGTTCAAACTGCTCTCTAGACAGGAAAACAGAATGAGTTTGCTGGTAAGAGGAGCTTAAGCTCGACTCAAGTATCTGATGTGGAAGCACCATTTCTGATTTAGCATACACTCCACCCATGCTGACTCTTTGCTTCTTCATTGACCTTTCACCTCTAGGACTCTCAGTGGGGGAACCAGCATGGCAACCAGAATCTGGAGTCAATGGTTCATGGTGAGATGAGAAAGATTCATCAATGGAAAGGCTGGCCGGGGCACCTTCCTTAGCAGCCTTGTCTAGTAGGGGCGCCTCAGAGGTTGGGGCAGGTGTTGCTGGGTCAGTCTTGTTGTCAGAATCCAGGTAATTGTCACCTGATGCTGGACCTGGGACCCCTGAATCTGTTGTTTCTGAAAGAACTCCGCTAAGTCGTTGCTGCTCCTCGATTATCTTTTTCAAGTACTTGCCCTGGGCTTCTATCCGTAACTGCAACTGTCTCTGGACCTGTTGTAATTTAAATACGCAGAAATTACATGCTTGTTAAGCATTCAGCTAATTTAAACCGATAATACCTATTACAAAAGGGCACCACAAATTACAATGAAAAGGACTAATGGGAGCTCTGTGCTATTTTCCTACTCAAATTTAATTAATTAAATAGGGTAATTTTCTCTCTCTCTCTCTCTCTCTCTCTCTCCCTTAAAAAAATCAAAACAACAGGATGCTAAAGAAGATAATGATGAAAGAAAAACCAAATAATTATGTAATGCTTAATTCAATACTAATAGTGAAAAAAAACCATGCCTCTAATTGTTCATGCAGCCGCTTCTGCACCTCCATCTGCAACTTGAGTGCTTCAGTAATTTGCATCCCACTGCAATAAAAAAACATTCATTCTTGTATCAAATAGCTCATAACAAACCAATTTAACAGTCAGATGTTTTGTAACATGAACATATTTCACAAATTTATGTTTCTACACAGATATTGTACAGAAAAGAAAAATACTATATTACTTAATGTAATTTTGCATGCATAATGAGGAAGCTATCACTGGTTATTCACCTAATGCATGTTTACAAATATATTATGGCATGAATTCATTATTTTTTCAACCTTCAACTTCCAGAAACATGTGGCATGATCAATTAATCTACATGAAACTGGAATAAAAAACAGTGAAATTGGCAGCTCTACTTACGATGAACCATCCAAATTTGAAATCATATCCCCCGTTTCTTTCTTATCAGCTTTTTTTCCTTGCATTAAAATTTAAATAAGGATCAGTAACAATAATTTTGAGGGAGCTCTGATCAACATCTATTATGTTGATGTAAAATGAACATTGAACAACGGAAATCGATTAACTTACCATCTGATGAGGAGTCAGGAAGGTATTTTGCAAGTCGGTATTTCTAAATGCATCACAAAAGCAGAGTTAACATAAATAACATATGAGAATAATGAATTTTAAAGTAGGAATTCGCCAAACCCATCCATCAACGTCCAAAAAATAAACGAAAAGTATTAGAGAGGAATAGATGAAGGAAGTTTTGCATAGGATAGAATCAACTGTTATGTACCTGTAAATGACTTTTGACATGGTATATTGTTAGACCTTGAACACCCATTACTCTGAGGACACCTTTAGGTGTTGCACCTGGAAAAAGAATACACAAAATAAAATATAAAAAAAATATATATATATATATATATTAAAAAAAAGTAAAAGAAAGGGAAAAAAAAAAAATTTACAACATTTCCAGTTACAAAGGAGTTGATGAATTTCTTCACTGATATTCTGGTACTCCCTCAACAGTAAGTGTAGGAGCATTTTATTTAGATTTTGATGCAGTTCACACATTCTACTTCTCAATTGAGTAACATCTTATGTAAATAAGCTTGCTACAGGACCCAGCAATGACTTATCGAGAATCATCTCCCTCATTATCAAGTTGTACACAGGATTATACATGTAAGAAACCATTCTGAGTCCAGTCTTTTTATCTATTAGAAAGAGAAAGGGAAAAAGTAGGGGCTACTGCAGCCCTTGCTCAGTGCATGATGAGTTTAAGTCATACAGCATTACCAAAACACCAAAAACTTTTATTTCTTGTTTCTCCTATCCTCATGTCACCTTTAACTTACAAAAACAGTCTGAAAATTTTCCACTTTCTCATGTTATTATCTATGACACAAGGGACTGGGAAAAAAATTGTACAATATGTGTGTGTGCACGTGTGTACAAGAAGTATTAGTTCCTATAAGTAATGAAGAAAAACATCTCTAATCTACTAGATGAACGCTGCATCTTGCCAAATAAACAGCACAGCTCAAATTAGGAGAAATAGATCAGAAAAACCCAATTAACCAGATAGAGGTTGAGGAAACTCACGGTCTGGCCCACCAAGTTGTGCCACAGCATCAACAAAACGTTCATGAAGCTCATGTGTCCAACGCAACCGTTGCTTCGAGGCAAGACTAGCATTGTTGAGGTTGTTACCTCCATTGATTGGGTCCATCGTGCTGGCAACACAATCTAAATGCTGACCATGAACTAATGAGTTGTTTCCAACTAAGCTTGAACTATGAACGCTCTTTTGCTGATACATTTGTCATTTATCTAAACAGAGAAACCAACAAGCTGTCAAGAGGATAAAGGGGGAAAAAATCAAGACATTCCACATCTAATGACAACATGAATTGAGAAATATAAGTGCTTAAAAAAAAAACGAGGGGGGGGGGAGATGGAGGGAATCTTATAAATGACGTAATTATCAAAGCCAGTATAAAAACTGGCTTTGATTCCCCCCTTTCTGAAGCTGAAGGGGTGCCTTAAGTATTTCAGATAAAATCTCCCTGATCTAGCCACCCATCCAAAGCTTGTAACCTAAACTTCTGAATCCAACCTTCTCAGTAAAGGGGATCATTTCCTGTTCTAGACACAGTCATACACTGCATTCAATCCAACCCAATGAGGAAAATTATAATCTCCTCTAGCCAATGTCAATTCAATAACAACCAAGTCAACAAAGCCTCATCACCCAGCTCCTCCAGTTTTACCCACAACTCAACAAGTCCTGAATCTTGACTTGTGTTCCATAATTTATGTACCAATCTAGAATCTTAACCACTTGGGTCAGCCAAACCAAATTAATCAATCTTGCTTTGCCATTCAGCTCTCTCTAGAGTCACACATTCTATTTTCTTTTTAGTAAAACATAGAACCCTAAATCCCACAAAACCCATCCAATAGTTGGCCCCACAGTAACCAACTCCATATCCCCACTTAGATCCTTGACTATCATTTTTATTTTCACCACCTCAATCATTCTGTTCTTGTTTCCTATACTCCTTTTGGTGCCTTCAACTTATTTTCACCCCATATGGGAATAAAAATTATACAGAATTGATCATGACTAATCCATCTTAAATATATCAATTGAACCTATCCACCCTGAACTATGAGGCCATTTGTAATGTGCATCCTACACTACAGCAGTTTTGCAATCGATATCCTAATTTGAAATTAATTTGCAATGTCTACTCACCATCCAAATTAGTACTTAAATTAATAGATTAGCATGAAAATTAATCTGAAATTAGTAATCATATAGCATACTTTTTGTAATTTACGGTGTATATTGCAATTGCCCCAATACTACTTTAAGGTTAATAGCCCCTCCTAATCTATTAGTTTAAACACGTTTGGATGATGGGGTAAACACTTCGAGTTAATGTCATATAGGGATGTCATTGCAAACACTTCAATTACCCCCATACTGAATATACCTACCACTAAGGAAGAAATTTATAATTTAAAAATTAAAACATTAAAGCTATTAACTCTAATTAAGAAAAGCATCTATATTTCATTTAGCAATTACTCGCAATCCCCAAGTTGACTAATTGGTCAAACAAATTAATGTTGGATGGGACGGACTATGAATGACCAAGAATAGACAAGATTGAATGGAAACTAGCAGGGCCCCACCACACGGGGGCGGGGAGGGGGGGTGGGGCGTTAAGGAAAAGAAAAGAAAGAAACACCAGCACAGTATTATACTAGTGGATAAGGGTGTCTCCTTATTGTATTGTTGAGAAGAGTCTTATATTTTCTCTAGGGTGAGACACAAGCAAGGAAGGCACAGTCCAAACTCCAAAGATCTCTATGAAACTTCCTCTCATCCTAATTAGAAACCTTTAATTATGAAGACCATACTACTCAGTCATGCACAATGCATGAAAATAATGCTCTGTTCAGTTAGCAAAATTCAAAGCTCGACACTTAAATGTAAAATAATAATAATAAAGAACATGGCTTACATGATAATAGACAAGGAAAAATAAGTTTCCAGTACACAGAAGATTCTCAAAAAATAAAAATCACAATAATGCATACGTCTTTATCATTGATTGGTAGTATTTTCACCAATACCACCTCTCAAAGGGGAAAGGTATGATCTTTCTTCAAATTCTCGAAATGATATAATTAACCAACAACTTGGGAAGGTTAATAATACAGGGCCATACTAAGAAGCCAGCAAATCATAATTTCACAATGCTTATACTTGGAATACTACAGGACATACATATGGATTTTAATCACCTAAATAGTTTATCTCTTTTGGAGATAAATGCATTATTTAATTCCAACATACAAAAAACAATACAATGCCAAAGAAGACTGCTGCAGCGTTTCTACACATATATAACAAACATCTTTAACGACAGCATAACAACAAAAATCACAAAAGAGCTGAGGTACGGAAATACTGTGCAATACATATGAAACCAAACTACCTCAGAATCTATGTTGTGCCAGATATGCGACATAAACAAAGAAATGAGCTAGAAACTGTTCAAAATAAGATTTTTACTTAAGAACTCTGGTACTCAAAGTAACCGAAAACAGTCACAGACACCAAGTTATGAACATCACAAGTCCTTTTTTTTCTTTTTTTGATTTTGATTTCTAAAAGCCATTTAAGGAATACTCAGCTTTGTTTATCTAATTAGCCTTGATATGAATATTCTGTATGTATGCGAAGCAGCTAGCTCACTGTTTCTAGTGAGTAGTTGTACATACTAGGCACAACAAAATCTAGCAAAAAAACAAAATTTAATATTATTGGCAGAGAAACGCAGAGAAAGCCAAGCATTTGAGATTTGACATGGAATAAAGGGAAATTAAGAGCAAAGCAACAAGACCCATTTCACAAAAACAACAATCAAAGCACCCAGAACAAAGACAATTAGGGTTTGAGACACAAATTAAATTCAGACATCGAGATAATTGGACATAGAAGAATGTAAATTCACATGAAAAAACGAAAAAGTCAAAAGTAAATGAACAATTAATATATGGAGAAGAGAAGAGAAGAGACATACGCAGATCTACAAACAATTCAAACTCACACCATCCCTGCCTTTAGTTTTTGGTCTCTGTCTCAGTGTCTGAATTTCAGGAAAAATTGAAAATTTGGCAGAATATGATATGACTTGTTGTCTCTTGTCTCTCTGGGTGTCTGTGTTTTTAAGAATAATAGGATCTCTCTTCAGACGCAAAAGGGTCGTCTTAAAAGGACCTGAAAAACTCAGAAACGTGACTTAGACCACCAGACCACCCAGAGTCCTCCCTTCCCTATGTTTGATTTTTTTTTTCTCTGTTTTGTTTTTGTTCCCTCTGTTCCTGTTCGTATTTGTGCAATTCTATGCTCTATTGTCTCTCTTTCTATAATATTACTTACAACTTTTTTTTTTTAAGTAAGTGACATTTTTACGATATTCTTAAAAGAGTAATGCTTGACACTTTTTTTACCGATTATTATTGTGATAATTATTTTTAATTCTTATTTGAGCTCATTATTAATATTTTTTTAATTATAGTAATAATCAATAATCACTTACTTTATTAATAGTTCAAAAAATATTTTATAAATGGGTAAATTATGTATTTTATGTTTATTTTTTACACAACCGAATGTCAATTTAGTTCTTGTCATTATCTCTTTGATGAAAATTGCTAATACGATTAACAGTCAAAATAAAAAATTAGTCAATAATGTGCCTATTATTTAATTGATTTAAGTTGAGTTTTAAAAATATCATTTGAAACAACTTTACTTAAACAAAATGATAAATTTTTACTTGTTATGTTATGTATATCACTATATGGTTTACATTTTTTTTTTTTTTTAATTTCATATGGCTTACATTGTTGGGTGAATTTATCACACAAAGTATATTCATTTCTAAGTGGGGAGAATAATTCGAAATTAGGTTTTGAAAAACCTAGGCACTACCTAATTCATTTCATATATTTTTAGTGTTATTCTCATCCTTGGATCTTGATTAAGTATCTTTAAAAAAACATATTATCTACTAACGTAATAAAAGTTTTATTATCTTAATATCCTGATTTTTACTAAGAGAAATTAAAAAAAAAAAAATTTTAATAACTAGTTATAAAAACTGTACTGGAGGTTGACTCGGCTTAAGAATTGATTCACTGGTTCATTGGTTCAACCAGTAGTTCATTGGTTGAATTATAAGTTTATTAATTAATTAAATAATATATTTTATCATTATAAAAAGTATTAAAATAAAATAAAAATAGTTCATTTAGGTAAATTAATAAATTATAACAATAACAAATTACATCATATGACATAAAGTTAGAGAAAAAAAAAAAAACACATCATTCACATAAATCATCCAAAAACCAAGTTATATAGTTCAAAAGTCTTGAAACAACATATTTCATAAAAATTCAAAATAAATTTTTAGCTTAATCATTAAACCCTAGAGGTTACATATTTGTGAGATGTTGGAGCTAGTTGTAGGATTACTTTCTAACTATCTCTTAATGTCTTTATCTCAACTCTCATCTCATGACACAATTCTTACTTTATCTCTTTAGTCTTTAATTTTTATCACTTTATGTCTTTATTAGGTCATCTTTTTAATCTTTAGTAGTTTAGTAAATGCACATATTATTTTTTTGGTTTTATTCACGGGTTAAAAAGATTAACATGTGTAGTCCGTCAGTTTACCTAATTTGACAATGGGTCATTGTATATCCAGTATTTTACACTGAACTATTCTGAATAATGCTTTAGTTCATGGTTTTCACGATAGTTTGCTACAGTTGTTATAACTATACTTGTAGTAGAATTATTGTTAATTTCTTTGTATGCTTTAAGTTTTTTTAAATACTTTAATTTCCTAAAAAAATGATATTATACTTTAAAATATAATTTTAAATTTGAAAAAAAAAAGCAACTTTTTTGGGATATAGTTTAATCTAAACTACTAATATCAATTTCACACCAAAAATTAATAGAAAATATAAAAACAGATACTAATTTTAACAAATATCAAAGAGAATAGTAGAAAAGGAAAGGCAGTCCCATCAAAGCAGGAGAAGTAGCAAGTGATGTAATGTTTGTGGTTGTGGACGATACTAACGTTAGAATATTTTTGGAGCTCATATTTTTGGACAGAGGTGATATGATCTTTAAATCTTTGTTTTAAGTTTTAACATTACTTGATGTCCGGCTTTGACAGAATCTTCCGGCTATTTCGTCTTTTTCCTTTTTCTCGTTTTGAAAATTACGTTTATTTTGGACTTAATTGAATGCTACTTTTTCTTTTTCTTTTTTTTTTCCTCCCTTTTTCTATTTATATTTTGAAATTAGTGGATCTAAAAATTTTAGGATAACTACATTGTAAAACATATAAAAAATTCTATCCATCCATTTATAAAATTTTGGTCATAGCTTCAAGTTACAACTCAACTTAGTATTTTTTTTTTTTATTGGATATGAGTTTTGATAAATTCATCGTTGAATTACATTTTATTCTTATATCTTCTATGCCTGCAGAATTTTTAGAAGATCAAAAATTAATAAATATGTCATCAATTAAATATTTAAATTTAAAGTTTTTATAATATAAAATTATACATAAAAAATAAGTCTATGAATCAAATAACAGTTAACATCTAATCAGCACGAAATTTGACATTGTGTTATAAAAAAGTTTGTATCCAATTTTTATTATATATATATATTGATAAAAAATTGGAAATATATATTATTAATAAAAAATAACATTCTATGTGTTCAAGTCTTCCAACCAACAATCATTAAAAAACAGTCAGCATGGCCAACAATGCTGGTACTCCACTGCCTATTCAAATTGGCTGAAATATAACTTAACTTACAATGACTGAATATTTAATTTCATAAATAAAATTCTAACTTTTAAATAAAAAACAATTTGTTACAATATTGAAGAGTTGGTAAAGACCAATCCAGTAAGTTTCAAGATGAAAGGAATATGATTTTAAGAATTTCATAGTGAAATTTCTCTAAATTTAGAAGATCTTGATCCAGATGGAATGAATATCTCCTACTCATTCCTTTGTTTTTAATCCTAAATAATCTGTGTTTTATTTTTATCAAACAACCAGTTTATAATTCTTGTTATGGAAACATTAAACAATAGTGATGATAATAAGATGGTCATCTCACATTTGTAGTGAGTATATAATTAAGTTACTTGGCACCAAAATTAAGAAAATTAAAATATACATAATATAAAATTAGACAATAATTAAAAATTAATTTGGATTCTAAATCACTCATCAATAAAATCGTATGTTTTAACTTCAAATGCTAAAAAAACAAACAGAAGTATATTCCCATCTAAACAAAGTAAGCCCTGTATGTAATCCAAAAGGTCAAAGCCAAATTGGTAATGCACAAGAACTTCGCGCACTTGGATTGATAGGATCAAAGGCATGGGAGTACTCATCCTTAAGGACGTTCTATACATTATGGTGCTACTCATCAAAAAATTAATAAGTGGTTTGAGACTGATTCAGTGGTTTATTAAAAGTTGAAAAAATAGCTGTACAAAATGTATTAACTTTGAAAATGGGATTGTTTGTTAATTGTTTATAGCTAAAAAAAAAATTAAATTAAATCAAGAACATTGTAGTTCAACTGGTTAGCACTTTTAGGTATTTTCAACGTAAATATTCAAGTTCAAATCTCTTACCCTATTATTAAATTAAAAAATAAATTGTATTTTGCACAAAGAATTCGAAACCACTTTACCAAACCACCAGTGGTTTGAAACAACACTTAAAAAAGTACAATTTTTAAAACTTATTTTTCAAAGGATTAAAGGTACAGCTTTTCAAAACAGATAAGCTGTATCAAAGTTCTTATTGGTGTGCAAATGTTAATTTTATTGAATCAAAGTAAACCCTGCTAAACAACTGGTATTGGCCCAGCTGATCAATTTATTCAGTGTGGCAACTACCATTTAACAAGTTTCTTGGGCTATAATATATTCATGACCATGCACAATGGACATGGAGAATTCCAAGTGTAGAATTGGCCTATTTTCTTGATACCAAACCCAATAGCAGTTTAAGCATTGCTATCAAGTTACCGGAAATGCCCCCTAAAATACTGAAAGCCAGCATTTCCACAAACCACAATCCTCACCCACTCCACAGCTGTATTTAAGTATCAACATCATAGGTCTATTTGAGTTTTGTTTATTATTTTTCCTATGACATAGACAGAAGAGCTGTCTATGAGAGTTTCAAAATAAAATCGATGCACTACTTTGGGATTCTCAGTAAAAATTATCTTATGACTTATGAGATAGGCATAATTATCTTATGACTTATGAGACTGGCACGTGAAGCACTCCTCTCACATGTGTATAGGATTCACATAAGATTCACATGTTGTGATGGGGGCATTCCTTTAACCGGTCACATGAGATACTGTCGCCTTCCTTAATTGACATTTGTCATTCAATGATTATGACAACACCACAGTCTCACATACCTTTGAGTAGATCAGGACTATGACTTCTTCTATTGATGAGACTACCTGTGAATGAGACATTAGCAAGGCCTGTAGAAGCAATCAATGATCTTAAGCATGCAAGAACTGATTAGACAGCAACCATAATTTGGAATTAGGCCAAGCTCTACGGATTTACAGAATACATGATTTAGTATAATCATGGACAAATAGTTCTAAATCTCGAAGGCACTGGTATTTTGAATTTACAGATTGGACAAGCTGTTTTTGCCTCAGTTCCTGCCGACTTAACGGACAAGAACAGATGGAAATTTTACAATTATGTTCCGCTTACGATTGTAATGCCAGGAGTGAAAATATGAATCTCACTCAGTGATAACATGATGAAACATTGAGCAGAGCTTTCAGTGCTACATGCCATACCCAGTGATTGCATGGGCATTAACTTGTGCTACATTGATGTCTTGGGACTTCATCTTGGCTTCCCAAAGCAAAGATGCAGTATTTGAGTCCATGCTTAGCATCCTTCTCTTCCCTCCACAAGGAGAGCCTTCCAGAGTCAATCCTCCAGGACTCTCATGTGAGGTTAGGCAGCTTTCAGTGGAACAGTCGGCCCTCTGGGCATGGAGGCTAGGTGCAACTTCTTCTTCTGAGCCATGTACTCCAGCCACCTCAGGAGAATGTAAGCAGTAGAAGCCAAGTGGATCTATGGAGGAATTTCTTGGTGGCTTACTCACCAATCCTTGACCATTGCTGTCTGTGTCAATAACTGAACCTCCAATAAATTGATCTGCAAGCATCTTACAAGCTCTTTCAAGCATAGCCATATATCTACGCTCTGCATCCTGTCGGATCTGCAAGTGTTTCTCAGCCTACACAACAATGGTAGGAAAATCAGCAAGCTAGATCTTGGACCCAGATCTCTACTCTAATGAATTCTTACTCTCAGTTTAACATATTTGTGTGCACAAGGAAGTTCTTTGAGCTTTGTCCAAGGCAATAGATAACAAACAAGGCAATAAAATACATAAAAGTAAGTTATCAATTATGCCTTCCATATTCAAAGAATATCCGTAGGTTACCTAACCAAATCCACCACCAATTACTCACAACTAAGGTCTGCTCTTCATTAAAATAACCCACAAAAGGAATTGTACCTCGACTTGCAGATGTAATTTACTTTGCACTTCCATCTGTGCTCTCAAGGCCTCCTTGACTTCATAACCTCTGAAAATGACATTAATTCCATTTAGTAATCTGATAATTTTCAGGTACCATAAGACTTATGAAGAAAGGATGAAAATACTTACTCATTATCAGAAGTAGGCAAATTTGGAGAAGAATTACCAGTTCCAGGACTTTCTAAAAGGTAAGCAGATGACATCCCTTCAATAAGTGGCAAAAGAAGTCAGTTTAATCATTGAAATTCTAATGGTGTGATTCAACTGATATGTATTTAAATATAATATGGACAAAGTTTAGCTACAAAATTGGTTGTAGCCTTAACAAAACTATATATTTTGAAAATCTAACCGTTGAATTGTATGTTCTTTACGCTCTTAATACACATTTCAAATTTTGTGTCAATCGGATATTATTTACTATATAATCTAAAAGTTTATATCTTATGAATAATTTTAAACTATAAAAATTTGCAATTTAAACAACTTATTGATAGCATAGCTATAGATATTTAATTTTTTAGAAATTTTGCAAGCATGAAAAATATAAGAAGAAGATGTAATCTAATAGTGAATATGTCAAAATTCACCTAAGGCTATAACTAATTTTGTAAGTAAACTTTGTCCATATAATATTTCTCTCTTTCTTCCCTCCCTCCCTCTCTCCTGGGAAGTTCAAATATGATAAGTTGGTAGGGTATAATTCAGTATCTATCGACTAGACAGGTCAAATTTCTAGATTTAACCTATTTGCGTGTGCACACATATATATGCAGAGGGAGCACCTGCAGCATTCTTAAAAAGAAACTGCAGAAAGAGAGAGAGAGAGTTACGGCAAAACCCACCATCTCTGGATGCCTCACCCATCTCCTTCCCTGATTGCTTACCTAGCCTGTATTTCTGCAGCACAGCAAGAAGCATCATACATCAATTATAAGTCCACAAAAATTTCATTTCACCACGAGCTCATCCTGCTCAGTTTTGCAACATCACAAGTCACAAGAATAATAATTATTAAAATAACAAAAACCAACCTGGAGATGACTCTTTAAATGGAAGAGTGTCAGTCCCTTCACATTCATTGTCCGCATGATGGCCTTTGGCGTAGCTTCTGAAAATATTATTTATGCTCCATTAGGATACTCTTTTTTTGATAGTTCAATAGTTAGGGGTGGGGGGATATGAACCCTAGATGTCTCCATTGGAAACACCAGAAGGTACCAACCAGTTGAGCTACAAAGCTCTTGGCATGCTCCATTAGGATACTATAAATGATAAACAAAACATACAAGATTCCCAACTAATCAACTATGACAGAATGTAGTTCTTCATAAGCTGGTCACCAAAAAAGCAACTTATCAATAGCTGAAATTTGGCTCTTTAATGAGCTTTGTCAATCTCATACACAAGCCTAACCATACTGAGTCCAAGTCTTAATTATCTCAAATCTCCTATTAAGTTAGCCCTTTAGTTGCAAACTCAGGTAACATACTGATGGGTAAAATTTACTTAATCAAACCCCATAAACTGTAAGGACCCTGACATATAACCCTGAAATACTATATAATTTAAAAATGTGTTCACTATCTACTACTGATATGAGGAATAAAAGTATTGATGAACATAAAGGAGAATGTGAGCTCCTTGAGAATATTCATAATCTGAAGAAAGAAGAAATCCAACATATGGGAATTGCAAAATATATATATATATATATATATATTAAAAAAAAAAAATCATGAATTAGTGCACCTCTATTGGCTAAATCTGCCTAAGTCATTGGATACATGGGTAGCAGTAGCAAGGTTGATAACCTTGCTTATGAAATGAGTACAATTCTCCCCTACAAAAAGAAACGAACAACGTCCTAAACCCTACAACTCAAAAAACAGGCGAAAGGCCCATCTCTAAAGCGTCAATTGTTACCCAAAGAAGCCATACTTACAATGAAAAAGTAATAGAAACTCTACGACCTTTACGAGGCCCATCTATCGTAACCAATGTTCAGCCATCAAACTGCAGTAAACTTCCTCTGTGAAGAGGAACCTAAGGACTAAGCCTCATCCAAACACACACCAAGAACTAAACAATATTACAAAAGTTTTTAACACCAAAAACAATCTCACTTCTCTTTTAATAAGTAATAAATTTTAATGAAATGCATGAAAAAAGAAAAAAAAGAAAGAAAGAAAGGGTGCAATAAAGGAACATGGAATTACAATAAAGTGCAGCAAAAACAAAAGGCACAACGCAGTATATAGAAGTACAAATGAAAGAACCCCACAAACCACTGAAAATTTATCTTTTATAGTTTGCCACATACAACATGTCTACGACGCTAAGAGGCATGCTGATTCCTCTTGAAGATCTAAAAAACACGAGCTTCAGTTAATGTAGCACAAAGTTACTTCCCCTGTACTCCTAAATCCTGATAGACAATGTGAGGACGATAAAAAATAAATTATCGTCAAGAAGGAAACAAACCTGACTTAAAACCTGTGGCATAAATTAGTAATCTAGTGCATACTATCCAAGAAATGGATTCCCAATGAATCTAGTTTGTGCCAAACTTCCCCAATTTAATGTCTCCAAGACTAGCTATTTTGGGGTCTTTTTTTTTTTTTTTTTCTCAAAAGAATTCAATCATCAACCCAATCCAGCAAACCTTAGTTGACTAGTTGAACTTGTTATGCAGAAGTCATGATCAAAAGTACAGGTATTGGGTTACAAATGACAGCCTAATCATAGTGGCGTTCTTTGCGGTGTTCCATGTTTATGTACCAAATCCAACCTCCCCACTTTCCCACTATCTACCCATCCAAAACAAAGATCAAAAGTGCAGGGACCGCGGTTTTAAACCACACCTTTTAAAACTTCCACTTTCTTCTTTAAGTACAGTTTTTTTTTTTTTTTCAAACACACCCACAACATCTTCAAAAAGCTGTACCAAACGGGCACACAAAGTTGGACTCTTTGCGAATATATTCTGAATTATAGATTCAAACAAACATCATGTATGCAATAATGCAATACACACAAATTTCTGAAATCTACAAGAGAATCAACAAATTTGACATCCTTAAATAGCTTAGTAACAAGCACAATGTTTTTAAAAATGGGTGCATTCAGCAAAAAACGAAAAACCCACCAAAAAAGAGAGACAAATTTGGGTTTTGGGGACATTAATGTTACAATAAAGATTATAACTTTGACGAAAAAGGAAAGCAATTAATAATAAAAAATAAAAATAAAATTTATACAAATTCAAGTACTTCTTACACAAATAGGGAAGTGAGAAAGTAAAAGAAAATACTAACTAGAGGCACCACCAAGCTGAGTAACAGCATCAACAAAGCGTTCATGGAGCTCAGCAGTCCATCTGAGACGAGGTTTGGGATCCGAAGTCAAAACAAGACATGGGTCTCCTCTATGATTGGACCCACCACCACTCTGTATTGCTATTTCTTCCTGACCAACAACTATTCCTTCATGGTGGGGTTGAATCATTCTTGGATACATTTTCTTCTTCTTCTTCTTCTTCTAAAATTTCCCACAAAGAGAAAAAAGAAGAAGGGAAAAAAAACCCAGACCAGAGAACAGTAAAAAAAAATTAAAAAAAAAAGACTTAAGAAGAAGAGCAAGGGTATAGTGGTATACTATAGAATATACAGATTCCAATAAAAATGAAAGGGAAAGAACTTTTTTTTAACGGTGAAAAGGGGAAAATGGACTATTGGGTGTCCCAAGGAGGGGGGTGAAAAAGAATAACACCGTACCAGTACCACTGGCATTGGCTTTTGGTGACACAAGCTTTTTTATTTTTATTATTCATTGCTTTTTTATTTTTTTTTTTGTCTCTTTCTCTCTGCTCATCTTCTTCTCCCCTAAGATAATCAACTTTGTCATTTTGTTGAAAGGCAATAGGCCCATTTAGACTTTCGAGGGTTGGAGCCATCGCCCACACCCACTTTATTTCTTTTCTCATTTTAACTATCACAACTAATTTTACAGGGATTAAAGGTAATTTTTTTTGCTTTTTGTTATTAATACTTTTTAAGAAAAGGGACTTTGAAATCGATACAATGAGGACAAATGCAGTGGACTTAGGTCATTCCGCGTAAATTTAGAAGTGTAGAAATGGTCAAGAGCCTTGTATCCCCCAACTATCAAATATCAAAGAGAAATGATATCAAAAAAAGAAAAAAACACACACATACTCTAAGAATTTGATATGTTAATGAACCTGTTGTCACATAACTAACTGCTTGCAGTGTGTTTATAAGGAGAAAAATAGTTGAAAGTAGCATTTATGTGGTTTTGGTTTAATGACTTCGATAGCTAAGTTATTGGAGATGTTTCTGACTATGCTTTTACTAGGACGTTGTGAGTTAGAGTTGGATACCTTCATCAAATTTGAGACTTTCATTTTATAGCCTTATTGGAGGGTTGTTTTCATTGATTATAGTCACTTTTTGGCCACAGACACAATTATCTTTTAATAATTGTTGCCCTTATAGGTGGGATTAGCAAGTTTGGCATTTACATAGGGGAGACTCTAGGTTTACAATCGCCTATTTACATAAATGTAAATAATGATTTTCGAATATTATGCTCAAATTTCTAGATTAGACCTCTTTCTTCTTAGTCAAGCATGCCCCTAAATCTCGGTGTAGACTCATCTTTGATTGGTTGACTACTCCTCATTCCTTATTAATCAAGAATCCAAGTCATCTAGAGGGAGGCAACTCATCCCTATTTGCAATGACATGGTACATTATTCAATTTACTGCTTACATTTTGCAATTTGACAACATTGTATGTATTAAGATGCATCGGTGTTTTAGCCTTTGAGACCTAATTTCTATTACTTGTTGATGGGACGAACGCCTTCAGCTCCTAGTGACGATGTTACCACTACCAACGAAGTCATCCCCTTTTGACGAGCCAATCAAATATCCACATTAATGACGAAGATATCCAAGTCATTCAATACATGTAGTAATATCTCAGGCAGTTATAAAAACAGCTGGATGGACCGTTGGATGCCCATTGAAATCCACAATAATGGTCACCAGACGTTACCAAAAAGGCATTAAAATTACAACAATTGCTGCAACGGCTAGGGACTATGGGAACATATATAAGGACCTCGCAAGCATCAACAAGGGGTAAGAAAAGACACCTAAAAAAAATACTTATTATCCTTCTTGAATATTATTTTATTTTTGAAAGGCTCCTTTATACTGACTTTGGTATTGGAGACGTTGTGGCAGGCACCACACCGGTGACCACCCCAAAGGAGTAGGTTTATCGTCTTCACAATCACAACTGACGAGAGTTTGGCTTCATCTGGACAAATCCACTGTGATTGGCGAACTTGCACATCATCAGTTTGGTACCGTCTGTGGGGAACGAAATTTTCATACTCATATTCGAAAATGTAGTTCTTACCTACTTTGATGTCCAGATGGAGTTCAACCAGGATTCAATAGCCTTAGCTCAGCAAGTCCAAGCTCTTGTGGCCACCATTGAGGAACTCACCAAACAGAATCAGGAGATGAAGCTACGGCTTCAACAGGAGGAGAACCGGTCCAAAGCCGGCCAAGAGGATGAAGGAGATAGCCATGGAAGAAGTGATCGTCAGAGGCCCACCACTACAGATGAATAGAATTTCGATTTCCTTCGAGAAATAAGGAAGGAGATGGACGAGCTGAGGAGTGCCATTAAAGAGAAGACAGATCAGAGTTTGGATAGAATGGTTAGGGCAACAGACTCTCCTTTCACTGCTGTGGTCTTGGAATGTCCAGTGTCGTCTAAATTTTGATTGCCTTAGCTTGAGCTATTTGACTGGCTTAAAGACCCCCAAGACCATCTCAACACCTTCAAGACGATATTAGGCCTCCAACAACCTCCTGACGAAATACTGTGTCGTTCCTTCCCTACTACCCTTAAAGGAGCAGCGAGGGAATGGCGCACAAAGTTGTCAACTTCGTCCATTGCTAGTTTCGAACAGTTGAGCAGGGCCTTTCTACGCCACTTCATCGGAGGACAACATCCGAAAAGGCTAGTGGACCATCTACTCACTGTCAGGCAAGTGGAGAAAGAAAGCTTGCGGTCATACGTGAAACGATTTACCTAAGAAACCTTAGAGGTAGACAACACTGACAACAAAGTCCAATTGACGACCTTCAAGGCAGGGCTGAAGTCTAGAGAATTTGTGGTTTCACTTGTAAAGAATCCACTTAAGACGATGGTAGAAACGCTTTTGAAGGCACAATAGTATATGAATGGAAAAGATGCATTAACAGCCATCAGGGAAGAAGAGAAGCCAAGAGTAAGGAGAAGGAAAGAGGACGATCATAGGGGACGAAAAAGGGAGCATCCGGGTCATCGAAGTAGTGATGGAGATAAATGAAAAGACGAAAAAACCCATCGAACGGTAAAATTTACCCCTCTAATTATGCCTGTTGACAAAATTTTGATGCAGATTAAGGATGAACACTACCTCAAGTGGCCTAGACCATTACATTCATCCCCAAATGTCCGAGACAAGAAGAAGTACTGTCGATTTCACAAAGATCATGGTCACTACAAAGAAGATTGCCGAGATCTAAAAGAGCAAATAACGGAGTTAATACGGAAAGAAAAAGTGCAAAAGTATGTGAAGAAAAGGGAGTCTAGCAGGTTCAAGGACGGCAACAAAAACCAACCACACCCAGAGACGAAGATAATACATCCCAACCTCCCCAGAATGTGATCGGGGAGATAAAGACGATAATAGGGGGACCATTCACAGGAGAATCATTCAAATCCTTCAGGAAAGTATGTTAGAGGCAGGTGAACAACATCTACATGATACACCCATTTAAGCAGAGACAGACGTACCAAGACATGTTCTTCAACGACGAAGATGCAAGGAGAGTGAAGCAGTCTCACAATGATCCCTTAGTCATAATGCTCACAATAGAAGGATTCAACACTAAAAAGGTTCTTGTAGACAATGGTAGTTCTACAGACATCATCTACCTTTCCGCTTTTCAGCAACTGAAGCTAGATCCAGGACGGTTACGTCCTTTTGACTTCCCTCTCGTTAGTTTCAGTGGAGACAGAGTATATCCCAAGGGCATAGTGACATTGATAGTAATGGTGGGGACCTACTCGAGGCAGTTGACCCGTCAATTAGACTTCTTGGTGGTAGACTGCCCTTCGTCATACAATGTGATCATTGGAAGGCCCACGCTCAATCGATGGAAGTCAGCCACGTCCACCTACTGCCTAAAAGTAAAATTCTCGAAGGAGAACGGTGTCTGCAAGGTGAATGGAGACCAAGTCCTGGCTAGAAAGTGTTACCAAGCTGTGTTGGTCGCAAAGGAGAATCATACCTGGACAATTTAGGAGAAGGAAGAAGACAAAATAGAAACTCTGGAGACAATGGAATTGGTCGAAGGAGAGGCAACAAAGACAACAAGAATAGGGATGACACTGAGTCCAGAAATGAGAGCAGGGCTAGTCCAGTTTCTTAAAGAAAACCTGGACGTCTTCACATGGAGTCATGAAGACATGCCAAGCATAGCTCTAAAATTCATTCAGCATAAGCTGAACGTAGATCCGGAAAGAAAACCCATCCAGCAAAAACAACATGTCTTTGCCCCAGAACGAAACAAAGCAATCACTGACGAAGTTAACAAATTGTTATCGGCAGGCTTCATCTAGGAAGTTCACTATCTTGAGTGGCTTGCAAATGTCGTCCTAGTGAAGAAGGCGAATGGAAAATAGAGAATGTGTGTGAATTTCACGGACTTGAACAAGGCCTGCCTAAAAGATAGTTTCCCACTACCAAGGATAGACCAGCTAGTGGATTCTACAGTCGGGTATAAGTTACTGACGTTCATGGATGCTTTCTCGAGATATAATCAAATTAAAATGGCTGAGGAAAATCAAGAGAAAACTACTTTCATCACAAGCCAAAGACTTTATTGCTATAAGGTAATGCTCTTCGAACTAAAGAATGCAGGAGAAACCTACCAGAGGTTAGTAAACAAAATGTTCAGCAAGCAGATTGGCAGAAACATGGAGGTGTATGTGGATGACATGTTCGTCAAAAGTAGAGAAGGACTTGCCCATCTGGACGACCTGAAGGAGACGTTTGCCACCCTCTAGCAGTACTAGATGAAGTTGAATCCCAACAAGTGTGCCTTTGGCGCGGCTTTAGGAAAATTCTTGGGATTCATGGTGTCCTAAAAAGAAATAGAAGCAAACCTAGAAAAGGTGCAGGCCATACTCAACATGACATCACCCAAGTTCGTCAAAGAAGTCCAAAAGCTCACAGGAAGGATTGCTGCACTCAGTAGGTTCGTCTCTAAAGCGACAGGCAAATGCTTGCCTTTCTTTAAGACATTGAAGCAGGCATTCGCCTGGACTGACGAGTGTGAGGCAGCATTTTAAGAACTCAAGCGTTACCTGAGTAGTCCACCCCTCTTGAGTCCGTCTAAGGAAGGGGAAAAATTATATTTGTATATGGCAGTATCAACCTCTGCTGTGAGTGCAACTCTGATTCAAGAAGAGGATAAGAAGCAACTCCCAGTCTATTACGCCAGTCAAGCTTTCCAGAGTGCTAAAGCAAAGTACCTGAGGATTGAAAAAATTGCATTCGCATTAATACTAGCTTTGTGCAAACTACGATCATATTTCCAGGCGAACCCCATTTTCGTAATGATAAATCAATCTATCAGGAAATCCATGAACAAACTTGAAGCAGTGGGAAGAATGGTCCAGTGGGCAATCGAACTTAGCCACTTCGACATTGAGTACCATCCCAGGACAGCCATCAAGGCACAAGCCTTGGCGGACTTCATTGCCAAATTCACCATACCAGACGAAAATGGCTTCACCGACGAAACAGAATGGTGAACGATACAGATCGATGGTTCGTCAGTCCAAAGGAGGGGAGGAGTAAGGGTCGTTATAAGCACTCTTGACGGAGAAATACTCAAATACGAAGTTTAACTGAGATTCCTGACCACCAATAACGAGGCTGAGTACGAAGGAATATTGACGGGACTAAGACTTGGGAAGGCACTCGGAGCTAAGAACCTATTAGTCTAAAGTGATTCAAAGCTAGTGATAGGGCAGATTAAAGCAGAATATGAAGTAAAGGAGTAAAGAATGCAGAAATACCTCAGGCTGACGAAACATCTGGTTCAAGAATTTGACAAGGTGAAATTTGTGCAGATCTCCAAAAGTTAGAACTTTTTAGCAGACGAGGTCACGAAGCTGGCATCGTCAGAGGAAGAAGCAGTGAGTACGGGTTTGGTAATGGAAATCCAGAAATGCCCCAGCATCGAGGAAATCTCAACATTGGCAATCCAGAGCAAAGGAAGCTAGATGACACTAATCATATCTTTTCTCCAGGATAGGCACTTCCCTCAAGACATCGAGGAAGCTAGGAAGGTTAGGAAGAGGGTAGCCAGGTTCACGATTCTGAACGATGCACTATACAAGAGAGGATTTTCCATGCCTTACCTAAAGTGTGTGGACTAAGAAGAAGCCAAATATATCCTAGAGGAGATCCATGAAGGAGTTTACGAAGACTATGCAGGCCCCAGATCACTAGTAAGTAAAGTTATCAGAACAGGTTATTTCTGGCCTACAATGCAGATAGACGCAAGGGAACTCGTCAAGAAATGCAACAAGTGCCAAAGGTTCAGGAATGTCCAACGCCTTCCAGCAGAAAGGTTGATGATGATATCCTCCCCCTGGCCTTTTGCACAATGGAGAATTGACATCGTTGGCCCATTACCTCAAGGTAAAGGACAGGTAAAATTTATACTAGTCGCTATTGATTACTTCACAAAGTGGGTCGAAGCAGAGACACTAGTAACCATCATCAAAGCCAGAATCTAAAATTTCGTATGGAAGATCATAATTTGCAGGTTCGGGATTCCATGGATGATCATATCAGATAATGGGCGGCAATTCGACAATCAAAGTTTTAGGGATTTCTGTTCAGGCCTAGGAATCAAGAACTAGTTCTATCCTCGGGACATCCACAAATGAACGGACAGACGGAGGTACTAAATCGGACACTACTCAAGATTACCAAGACCAAATTGGAAGATGCAAAAGGCGCTTGGCCAGAAGAATTGCTCAACGCCTCGTGGGCCTACAGAACTACAACAAGAATCCCAACATGAGAAACCCCCTTTAAACTGACCTATGGCACTAAGGCAGTAATCCCGGCCGAAGTGGGAATAACCAGCATCAGGCGAGCGACGTACCATGAAGATAGAAATGACGACCAGCTACGAGTCAACCTTGATTGCTTGGACGAAGTAAGAGAGAAGGCCTCTAACAATATGACGAAGTACCAGTAGAAGATGGCCAAGTACTATAACAAGAGAGTGAAGCTCAAATGACTTGAAATAGGAGATCTCGTCTGGCTCAAGGTCACCCCAGCAACTAGGGACTCTGCCCAAGGAAAACTCGGCCTCACATGGGAGGGATTCTATCGGGTCATCCATTACTCCAGACAAGGAAGTTATCACCTGGAGACCTTAGACGGATAGAAACTCTTGCGACCGTGGAACATTGAACACTTGAAGAAATACCACTAATAAATGTAACAACCGATTGTACGCATCCTAAAAAGCAATAGAAGAACTATTCAGCTAATGTTTTATTGAGTGCAGATTTTGTAATATACAAGTAACAAGATTTCGTCTAGACAGGTTTAGGTTACCAACGAAGGCAAAAGACTGACAAGATCCGTAGAAGGGTGTAAGTCACAACAAGTCTCGAAAAATGGCTAAGTAATAAAATTCCGCCTAAACGAATGTAAGTTACTCACGAAGCCAAAAGAATTGACAAGATCCCTAAATGGGTGTAAGTCACAATAAGTCTTGAAAAATGACTAAGTAACAAGATTCCGCCTGGATAAGTGTAAGTTACTCATGAAGCCAAAAGAATTGACAAGATCCCAAAAATGGTGTATGTTACAGCAAAGCCCAAAAGTGGCTAAGTAACAAGATTCCGCTTAGACGGATGTAAGTTACTCAGGATGCCATGGGATTGACAAAGATCCCTAAAGGGGAATTAGTCACAACAAAGCACGAAAATAGTCAAGACCCATCCGGGCAGATGTAAATTATTGAGGAAGTCAAGGTGATAAAACACTAACGAAGGAAAAAGCAAAGGGCACAACAAGAAGACTTGGTAGAGCACAAAAGCAACAACAGGCAAGAATACGTGCAAGTAAGTATGCCATCATAAATGAAACAAAGGGCCCAAAAACAAAGGGCCGATACCATTGTTTTAACATTAAAATTAAAAGCCCATAAGCGCTAGGCTAAAAGCATTGTTTGTAGACTACACATATTGTTCTGAAAATATAACTAAAAGCCCAAAATACACTGGGCACAACAACAACAAAAAAAAAAAAAAAAAAAAAAAAGAACACAAACGAACTTAAAGCAGGGTCAAACATTGGCGCCAGTATTTTCACCATCTGGAGGGGGCATGGGAGTGTCCTCGGGGACATCTTCAGAAGCTGTTGACTGAGTAGTCTCGTCTGCAGCCATCTCTAGGTTAACCACCTCCATATCGAGGTTCTCGAAGTCCACTCTAGTAGGGTGCTTGAGCATATACCGACGAAGAAGCTCGAAACCCTTGAAGTACCAATTAAAGAGCACATAATTATACATAATTGTACTCCTCAGTCTGCTGGAAGCCCTCGACGGCTTTAGCAGCGATGACCTTCAACTTCTCCAGAGCGGCAAAGAGTTGTTTGTCCTTCTCCAATGTAAGCTGTCTCGCCATCCTAGACATCAACAAAACAACCTTCGCGTCTTGAGCAAGATACTCGAAAGTAATGTAAAAACTCTCCCCAAGTACCTGAAAATTAAGGTCTATGTCAAGAAACAACACAAAAAGATAAAAAAGGTAAAGTTACATAAATACAGTACCTGAACAAGCTTGTGGAGATGACGACCCACAACCTCGTTAGCCAATACCCCCAAAAACACCTTTATATCATTGATAGAAAAAATGTCTTGCACTCGAGCCTAAGCCACCCCAGCATCGTCCCATATGTTGGAAGACCTGGAGACTGCTTTCTCCTTTAGCTTATCCCCGGTTCTCTGCCTTTTACTCCGTTGAAGAGGAATCTCCTCAATTGAATTGTCTGGGGAAGCCGTCCTTGTTGATTCGGCAGCAGGAGTGGACGACGTGGTTGTAACAACAGGGGTCCCCTTCTCCATCATCTGCACGCCCCTAGTTCCAAGCTTGGACAGTGGTTCATTCTTTTTATCCCTCATCTGGGCATACATTCCTTGTTTGAATTTAGTAGTCATTCTTGCAAAGGGAAAATTCTTTAAAAAAAAAAAAAGAAAGAGAAGAAAAGAGAGCAAAGATCGACATGGACGAGCCTAGTACTTACTCTTCTTTTCTTTAATTTCCAAGTTCCGCAGAACATATGCCGATGGCTCAGGACTGAGACAATAAAAGGCAAGAGTCCGAGGATCCACCAGGTCGTCGAAATCCTCGATCGTCTTCGCGTACTCGATCGCCTTCTCAACCCGTTCTTTGTATCTACTCTTGAGCTTAGGTTGTCTCTTAACTGCACAAATCGACGGGCATAAGAATTAAGTGACGACAAGCAAACAGAAAGTTAAAAGGTTGGGAAGAATAATGATGCACCTAAAGACGAGGTACTCCACCGACTGAGCAGCCTTGGGAGATCACCCCAAACTTTGTTAGAGGCAGTTTCTTAATCATCCTCGGACACGAAAAAGAACTGAGATTTCCAATATTTGAATGACGAGGGTAAATTCCGGAAGATCCTAGTCCTTCTCTCCCACATCACCAGTTTATAATACCCATGCTCCTTAGACGCTTTCAGATGATACAGGTAAATAAGCTCGTCCACCCTAATCATGTCTCCATTTGTAGCAGCCAGCCATATTCCCATACAGCTGACCACAATCCTCCACGAATTGGGCATAAGTTGCCCAGGAGCAATACCAAAATGACCCAACAATTTCATGATAATGGGATGGATAGGGAACCTAAGACCATAAAGAAAGGCAGCCTCATAGAAGCATACCTCCCCAGGAAAGAAATGGTAAGCCTGATCCTCTTCCTTGGGTAGACGAACCCTAACCCCAGCCGGGAATTGAAATCTATCTTTGAACCTAAAAAGTGTATCGCCATCCAAATTACATGCACCCTCGAGAGCATAGAAAGTCCTAACCTCTGGAGGGGCAGAAATGGAGGTATTTCCTTCAACAGGTCTATCACTAGACAATAGCCCAGTCTCTAATTTGCTCGACCTCACCTCCGACATCACTCCCTTCTCTTTTGCCGAACCCTCAAATCAACTAATTGCTTGACGTAGCAACGGTAGCAGATTACCCAATGCCACGCTCAACCCACTACCCTCTAATACGAACCTCTCAAGATGAGGGAAAACTCCTAGAGACCCCCTTAAACGGGCAAAAAGAAAAGAAACAAAAGGACAGAGGGCCCTAACCTCAGAAAAGAAAGCGTAGAAATCCTAAAAAGACCAGAAAACACGAAAAAGCCAAAAAAAAAAAAAAATCAGAATTTACTACGAAATTAGCCACTTAAAGAAAGGAAAACAACCAGAGAAAGGCCATACCTCAAAAAACGATAAAGTGAGAGAGCAAAAGCACAGAAAGTTCACGTCAAGAATGACAGCATAAGGACAGCGGTGGCAACTAAGAAGCAAAAAAGAAAGTAAAAAGGTAAAGAAGAAAGAAAGAAGTTTAAAAAAAGCTAAATACAAAAATTGAAAATTAGCGAGAAAATCA
Organism: Castanopsis chinensis; assembly: GCA_032878915.1. Taxonomy (NCBI): domain Eukaryota; kingdom Viridiplantae; phylum Streptophyta; class Magnoliopsida; order Fagales; family Fagaceae; genus Castanopsis; species Castanopsis chinensis. The sequence goes on from JAVQMG010000131.1 coordinate 9,224,127, forward strand.
AGAGTCATAATAGGAGCATTAAAATGCTCTGTTTGAAACATGCCCTGTGGCCACGAAACATAAAGTGTCGCCACTACGCCTTAAATGTGGAACAAAATCTCAAAAGCCACAGGAAACTTTTAGACTTCCGATGGTCATCCTGACACGCCGTGATGACCTCGGAATTAAAGGGAGTAACTGATGGGACCGATGCCTTCAACTCCCAATGACGATGTTACCACTACCAACGAAGTCATCCCCTTGGACGAGCCAATCAAATATCCACATCAATGACGAAGATATCCAAGCCATTCAATACAGGCAGTAATATCTCAGGCAGTTATAAAAATAGCTAGATGGACCGTTGGACGCCCATTAAAATCCACATTAATGGTCACCAGGCGTTACCAAAAGAGGCATTAAAACCACAATAACTATTGCAATGGCTAGGGGCCATGGGAACATATATAAGGACCTCGCAAGCATCAATAGGGGGTAAGAAAAGACACCCAAAAAAAATACTTATTATCCTTCTTGAATATTATTTTATTTTTGAAAGGTTCCTTTATACTAACTTTGGCATCAGAGACGTTGTGGCAGGCACCACACCGGTGACCACCCCAAGGGAGAAGGTTTATTGTCTTCACAATCACAACTGACGAGAGTTTGGCTTCATCTGGATGAATCCACTGTGACTGGCGAACTTGCACGTCATCACTTGTAACACCAATAATATCAAATTTTATATATAATATCATGTTCATTCACTTAATATTGTCCACATATCTCTCAGTTCATCTACACTGCCCGTCTAACTTAAAGATAAAAGAGATAAAAATTGATGATGACATGATGAATTTTGGACGACTTAACCCCACTTAAGAAAGCTATATTATTGGAGCACATGAGTAACGTTTACGCCATGTCATGTTCAAACATGGATGCATGATATCGAGACATCTAATCTAATTTTTTGCACAAACGTGCTCCACTACCCCAATCACGAGATAAGACATAAGTCAAGGGAAAAACAATAAAATCACTATATAAACCCTAGACCTTGCGTATGCAAAATATTGCATCATTGTGGGTGTTGAATTAAGCACCAGAAAGACTTTATCTGATATCACACAAATGCCATCTTTGAGTTATGTGCCATCTTTTGTTTGGTTAATTTTTAGCATCATTAATGAACAACACATGTACATGTAATAAGAACATCAATACCCATAGAATAAAAGGTGTCTTGATGCTAATGTTATCCACTCTTATACGCATGTTTTTGGGGGGAAAAAAATGAAGATTAAATGGCTCTTGCTTTGTGGCCCAAAAAAGAGAGAAGAAAAATAAGTGGGCTGGATGTAAATTATAAAAGTAGGGAGATACCCACAAACCCACCCGGCTCGTGAATGTGAAAGAGGAGAGTTATTAAATACCAAAACACACACACACACACACACACCCACCCTAGGAATATGATATGTTAATGAATCTGTTGTCACATAACTAACTGCTTGATAGTCTATTTACAAAGAGAAAAATAGTTGAAAGTAGCATTTATGTGGTTTTGGCTTAATGGCTTTGATGCCTAAGTTATTGGAGGTGTTTTGACTATGCTTTTACAAGAATGTTATGAGTTAAAATTAGATACCTTCATCAAATTTGAAGTTTTCATTTTATAGCCTTATGGGAGGTGAAATAGGGCAGATAGAAAACTTTGGAGAGAAAATGGAAAGAAAAACTTTTTTGGAGTGTGTTTGGTTGGATAGGGAGGAAAAAAAATTAATGGTGGGGCTTGGATGTTCTTTTCTCAGGCTCATCAAAAAGTTTTCTCCCCAAAATGGAGATAAAAATAAAGGGAGAAAATAAGGTGCTTAATCGACAAAAATGCCTTTGTACATTTGCACATGGGCTTTGTCCGTACATTGCTCTTCTTCATTTTTTCCCCCTTCCTCCTGGATGTTGCCTTGTTTTTTTTGTCCTCTTGATGTTGCCTCCCCTTCTTCTTCATCATCTTCTTCCTTTTCTTTTTTTTTTTTTTCTTCCCTCATTGCCTCTTCTTTCCTTTTTTTTTTTTTTTTTTCTTTTGATTTCAGTGTACATTGCACATATTCTTTTTTTACTTTCTTTTGTGTTTTTTTTTGTTTGTTACTTTTTTAGTTTTAATTGGGCATCATTTTTAACAAGGGTACATGAATAAATTTATATAGACTCATTTTTTCCATTCTTCCACTTTTTCACTCCCAATTAAGCAAAAATGAGAAAAATTAAAATTTTTTCTATTCTCTCACTTTTCAACTCCTCCAACCAAACAATCGCTTAATGAGAGGGGTGTAACTATTGCCATTATAGGTGGGGTTAACAAGTTTGGCATTTACATAGGGGAGATTCTAGGTTTACAATTGTATATTTCCATAAATGTAAATAATGATTTTCAAATATTACGCTCAAACTTCTAGATTAGATCTCTTCCTTCTTGGTGACGCTTGTCTATTGCACTTATGCTCCTAAATCTCGATGCAGGCTCATCCTTGATTGGTTGACTACTCCCCTTTCCTTATTAATCAAGAATCCAAGTTGTCTAGAAGGAGGCAACTCATCCCTTAACTCATTCCTATTTGCAATGACATGGTACCTTATTCGATTTATTGCTTACATTTCGCAATTTGACAACATTGTTGGTATTAAGATGCATTAGTGTTGTAGCATTTGAGACCTAATTTCTATTACTTGTAACACCAATGATATCAAACTTTCTAGAATATAGTATCCCGTTCATCCACTTAATATTGTCCACATATCTCTTAGTTCATTTACATTGCTCATCCAACTTAAAGAGAGGAGAGATAAAGAATGATAATGGTATGATGAATTTTGGACGACTTAACCCCACTTAGGAAAGTTAAATTATTAGAGCACATAGGTAATGTTTACACCATGTCATGTTCAAACATGGATGCATGATCTCGAGGCATCCAGTCTAATTTTTTGCACAAATGTGCTCCACTACCCCAATCATGAGATAAGACATAAATCAAGGGGAAAACGACAAAATCACTATATAAACCCTAGACCTTGTATATGCAGAATATTGCATTATTATGGGTGTTGAATTAAGCACTAGAAAGACTTTATCTGATATCACACAAATGCCATCTTTGAGTTATGTGCCATCTTTTGTTTGGTTGATTTTTAGCATCATTAATGAACACACAATTACATGTAATAGGAACATCAATACCCATAGAATAAAAGGTGTCTTGATGCTAATGTTATACACTCTTATACACATGTTTTCGGGGAAAAAAAAGAGGGAAGATTTTAATGGCTCTTGCTTTGTGGCCCAAAAAAGAGAGAAGAAAAATAAGTGGGCTGGATGCAAAATATAAAAGTAGAGAGATACCCGCAATCACAAACCCACCTGGCCCGTGAACGTGAATGCAAATGCGAAAGCGAAAGGGGAGAGTTATGAGAAAGGGCAAAACTGAGGCACAGTGACTACGTTCCCTACTTAAAATTTTGACATCGGTACAATTTAATAACCTACAAAAACGGCGTTAAAACAATTTTTTTTTCTTCTTCCTTCTTTTTCCTGTACTGCAACAGCAAGAGAAAATCAAACAAAAAAATGCAGAACCAAACAGGAAAGATCAAAAAATCAAAAAATAAAAGCCAGATCGATCTACTGGGTTTCAAACCAAAAAAGGACCCTTTCTCCCTCATTTTCTCAGTAACCAAACAGAAAAGAAGAAAGAATAAATAATTATCCATATTTTTTATTCATCATCGTCTTTATATCTTTCTCTCTCTCTCTCTCTCCCTCTTCGTCTCTCTCTTCTCTGATACAGAGCAAGCAAACCCATAAAACATCAAACCAGTAAAGAGCAACCCACGCCGTGACCCATCAACCCAACCACCACAACCCATACCGTGACTTACCAACCACACCCACACTGTAACCCACCAACCACACCAGCGGCAATCACACCAACACATCACAGCAACCCACGGATCAACAACCCCCCGCTACCACTACCGACCCACGGGCCACAACCCACCGACTCACATCCACGAAACCCACTAACCCACAGGCCACAATCCAATCAGACCACACCCACGAAAACACAAACACAAATCCAGCACAAACTCGACGGCGATGGGACGTAGGGAGATGGGGTCTCGGCAGTAGGGCTGTCCAAAACTCTCTCGAGTCTCGACCCACGGCCACCAGAACCGAAGGCCGATCGACCCGAGCACCACCGCGGTCGGCGAGCTGGCCGCTGAAGCAGAGAGGAGATGAGGGAGGTGCTAAAGAGAATCATAGATCAGAAAATAAGAAAGAGTCATAGATCAGAAAAAGAATAAAGGAAGGAGATAAACACATACACACACACCCACCGAGAGAGAGAGAGAGAGAGAGAGAGAGAGAGAGAGAGATATGAGATTTTCTTTCTTTTCTTTTCTTTTTCTTTTTCTTTTTTTGGGTTTTGGGTTTGGAAGAGAAGCCAGTTGCAGTACAGAAGAAGAAGGAAAAAAAAAAAAAAGATGTAAAAATTTAACGCCGTTTGGTTAGGTGGTCAAATTGGACAGATGTCAAAATTATAAGTAAGAAATATAAGGTGCCGCACCTAAGTTTAGCCCTATTAGAAATTAGAAGAAGGCAGGCTTGCCGCCTTTCGCAGAGTTTGTTTACAAGAAGAAGAAGAAGGCGTTGATGGAGGAGGAGATTGAGAATGAGAATGAGACCGAGGGAAGAGGAGAGCCGTGTCATTCAATTCCAAGGGGCGGACCCATTTACGTACCCAATCTGGTGGGTCCCCTCTCTTCTGTCCCCAACTTCGAGTCTTCTCTTCTCCTTCAACTTCAGGTACTCTCTCTCTCTCTCTCTCTCCAAAATTAATAAAGCAATCTTTTTGTTTTCTTTGTTGATTGGTTATATATATATATATCTCATCTATGCAGAATCTAGAGGCAGAACTATGTACTTCGGATTCATCTCCACCACTTGATGAAGATATTTCGTATGTTCTTTTTTTTTTTCTTTTCCTCTATCTAATACTTAATTTCTTATTATTTAGTTAGTTAGTTAATTAATTAATTAATTAATGTAGGGTTGATGAGCTTAAAATTTTGAGTGAAGGAGAATTAGTGGATATGGCAACGAAGGAAGCATTACAGGTTTCCTTCTAAAGCTTTAATCTTTGATGTGCACCAGAACTCTACTACTTGTGCAGTTTAATACTTTTGTCTCACTCTTTTTAACACAAATTTTGTTATTGTTGCAGCAGGGGGAGAACCATGATTGTCCCTCGCAGCCTTCACAAGAGACCGCGCCACAGTAAGTCCTAATGTAATCTAATCAAATCAAATGTGCTATGCTATATATATATATATATGTTGTTTTCAATGCTTATAATTTTGTATATATGTAAATTTTGTAGCTTTTTACATGTTCCTAGCTCTAGTTCATATGGCTGCAGTTCAATTCATTTCATTACAACGTCGTTATCATACTTCTTTTGTCGTCTATGGCATCACATTGTCCTTGAGAATACCAAAATTATGATTAGATAGGTTTTTATTCTCATGTATGAATCTATTTATTCCTTTTTATCTTATCCTCTCTTCAAATTCATATTATTACAAATAGGTTAGCGTTGGCAAGAGAAACACCTTGGGGAGACTAATTGAGTAGTTAATATAACATACAAAGACACCTCTTAACCCAAAAGGCTTAAGTCTAATGGGTACGAGCTCAACTATGTTATATTAATCACTTTTTCTTCTCATTAGTATCCAATGTGGGACTTTACTACTGAACTAACCACACTACTCACATGAACATTCCAATAAATCTCCCCTTCACATGTGATCCTTCTACCAAGTCACTTGTGGCACTTCGGTTAGTCTACCCCTTAAATGTTTGTCTTTTTCTTAACAATCCAAGTGTCATGCATCACCAGCACCAATAGTGTGCCATTTTACTCAACTTGGGGCAAACATGGGCGTCTTCCTTGCACAACTATGGAAGTCACATACTTACCACGATTAGAACCCTTACTCAACCATGGATGAGAGTACATAGGAGTCTTCCTCGTTCTACCTAATGGGACCCACTAACAAACACTTGCCTTGCCCTCAAACAATCAGCTTTGATCCTATTTGTTAGGGTATAACACTTTGGGGAGACTCCTTAATTAGTTAATATAACATGTAGAGACACCACTTAACCCAAAAGGCACACTTAAAAAATCTACATTTTTTGTCTTAATCTTGGCATTGTTGATAAGCTCTTGGGAAGGCCACTTGAAATCTTGTTAAGCAAAGCTTTCAATTTGTATGGACAGTTTCTGTGTTTCAACTATTTATCTCTACTGAATATCATATTGCAGTATTCCTGATGGATAAGTGAAGCTTCACCATTAGACATTTTCTCTTCATGAAAATGTTAGATGCTCATCATCTGTGTTTGTGTTGACTCATGAGTCATGTCTGATACTGCAATTAACAGTAGAATCCCTAAGCCATGATTTCAAAAACGATTCTAATTGAATCCCTTCAAAAATTGCATGTTACTAAGCCTATGTGATTTGTTAGGGCTTCCTCTTTATGAATGACTTTATATTTTCCAGATGTTGATCCTTTAGTCACTAATACATAATGTGTCAATAAATGGTTCGATAAATTTTTGCAATTCCTTTTGTCACATTCAATGTTCATTTAGAGGTTATAGATTGACGGCTCTTATATTTCTCATCCACCCTCCACTTGGTTAATCTTTTATGTGATTCAATTGATGGTTAGTTCTTGCACCAAATGCCATCTTCTCTACTCATAAATAAGGGTTGGAGGGTGAGATCACAGATTTAATCTTATATGGTGTGTGCATCTGTTTGCAACCTATTTGTATACAAGAGATTAAAATTTTGTGGAACTTATTTGTTTTAAATTTTATATCCAGGAAACGAGTTTATCGCAGGAGATCACGCAATAAACATGAATCTCCAGAAAGCATAACCAGAGGAGAAAATGTTTCATTTTCTTTGGAGACCTCAAGTGGATCTCCCTTAGCAAGTGGTTGCATTGAAAATAACAACTCAAGGAAGAGAAAAAAAAGAAAAGTGAATAATCATGCCATTGAAGTATGCTTCCCATGAATTATATTTATTCTGCCTTTCCATATCTATTGCTAATATATATTTCTTCCAGTCACTCAATCAGTAGTATAATTTTATGCACCTAAATCTCTTATTGCCCTCTGTTTTATCAAAATTTATCTTTTGGGCCATTCCAGTTGAGAATATGTTGTCTGAATGTGCTATATAACATTGTGCAATTTTCAATTCTTTTGTTTCTTGGCTTTGTTTTCAAATGTTATTTAAGTAGTGGAAATGTGGCTTAGTTACATTAACATCTATTTTTCTATAGAGTTTGAATTTGGAATGTTTTGGTATATGGTAGTTGTTTGGTATTCTTTTAGCATATGGTTCACATGCTTTTAGTGCTGATTGTGGACCTATTAACAATTTACTTTGTAGTCTCTACATTTATTCTTGTTTAGAATAAACTTGGGTGATACTATATATATATATAATATTGTTGAGCTGTATGGGTGCATTATTTTTGTCATTTTTTTTCTGTAAATGTTTCATCTGTTGTCAATCAAATTTAATATTTATTTCTGGTATCTCTCCAGGATAGTTATACTGCAAAGGTGGAGGAACTTGTGAAAATTAAACAAAAGCAGGACGATGACAAAGCTGCAGCAAAACTGCATTCATTCAAGTTTGTATCATTAGATTTCTACAATCTCTTTAACTGGTATAATTATTGTGGTTTTGACTTATATTTCTTTTGTTTTGGTCCAGTGCCAGTTGTAAGATACCTGAAGGTGCCATTACGTTATCAGAAAGAACTGAAAGGATGAAATCTCTCAGGTTTACACGTTCTGCAACAAAGGTATGGTTGAAAAATGCCTATTCTTAATGTTTATTGCAAAATGCAGATGCTTTTCTTTTGATTTACCATTTTATCTTGAAGAAAGTATATGGTAATCTAACTTGAAAATGCTTTTAGAGCAGTGTTATAGCTGCCTTCTTCTTAATTCACAGTTTTTCTTGAATTTGTTCGGTATTGCTACTACACTCAACCTCCTCTCCATAGCTAGTTTCTCTCTGATACAAACCCATGAATAGAACACACGCTTGAAAACGGGCGTTTAAAGGAAGGGTGCCCAAGAGCTTATATACACATGGTTAAGCTTGCACTTAAGCCATGTGGGACACTTGATCATAACACAAACTCTCTCTCTCAGAGTTAGACAAATAGTATCTATATGTTTTTAATTTCACAATCCTCAAATCTGTTGAGAAGCCCATGCTGCTTGCTGGTTCTATATATAAGGGAACAAAACAACACATAATTTAAGGGTTTTCTTTAAAGTCAATTGACTTCAACTACTGAACTTTGCACATATTTTTTTGTAACCTAACCCTTTATTTAAGCCTAGACATGAATGTTCTTCATACAGATAACTTCTAGTCATATGCTGAATCTGACTGTTTAAACGGTTGAAATTTCATATTTATCCTCTCTTTCTTATCAAAAAAATTTCATATTTGTCCTTTCTATACTTCTGTTCAAATGTCTTGCAGGTGAAATCACCAAGCACTGGGGAACAAATTGCTGTGCAGTATCCAGAAGTTGTTCTCTCTGTTGAAGTTTACCATAACTTACGGAAGTGGGCCAAGGTATATCTAATATCATTTTGAAAATAGTCAATGTTGGTCTCTATTGGATGATTTTTTTTAAAAAAAAAATTAGTTAGTTTATTTTTTTAAATGGGTAATGTACATATTCACTCTATGGGTCTTGAACCCACAACCTCCCCCTGCACCCAGCACTTGCAAGGGGAGGAGGTGCTAATTGAGCTAAAGCTTATTGGCTTTATTTGATGATTGTATTTGGCATTGAGGCAAGATCATTTAACTTCTTTCTATCTTGGGCTTTTGATATTTGAAGTAGATCATTGACGGGAAGAAAAATTGTCTATCAATTTATAGCTAATTTGCTATTTACATTTTTGTGAAATTTTTTGTAGACTCAAGAGTTTTTGGTCCTAGGACGACAAACCTTGACTGAACTGAGGGATAAAATCTATTGCTTAACTGACCAAATGATGCAGAAGGCCGGGCAGCATGATCCTTCTGGATATTTTCTTATAGAAGTAAGAAGCTTTATGCATTCACTGTTTTCATGAGGACGATAGTTTGTTATCAAATCTAATAGAAGGCTAATTCTTTGTAGGATGTATTTTGTAATGATTTGAGGGATCCCTCTGCTATAGATTATAGCGAGCCTATATTTGATTGGCTCAGAAACTCTAAGGATGAAGCTCTTAAAAAATGGGAATGCATCATAACTGGGGAATTACAACAGAAGCAGAAAGCAATTGTAGGTGATGTAACAGGCCTGCGATTGCCCCACTTCAAAGCTGTTAACATGCACATGACACGGTTTTGTGATCTGAAGTTTCGACTTGGTGCTGGATATCTCTATTGTCACCAGGTACCATTTTCTGTTGCCATGTTTCATGATTTTGATAGTAGAAAGTAGAAACATTTTGTGTTCTTTGTGCTTTTCCTTCAATATGCTGCACTGGTAAGAAATGGCTTCATGAAAATCGTGTCATTATTTGTTAGTTGTGTCCTTGGTTCATGATGAGCTGTGGTGTTGGCAAAGTTATCTTAGCATATGCATGGCTATCATAATTCTTTTGTTGGGAAATTTGGTACAGGGAAACTGCAAGCATACAATTGTGATAAGAGACATGAGGTTAATTCATCCAGAGGACGTGCAGAACCGGGCTGGTTACCCAATAGTCTTATTTCAACTAAAATTTCGTGTTCAGAAATGCAATGTTTGTAAGATATATAGAGCTACGAAGGTCACAGTCAATGACAAGTGGGCCCTGAAGAATCCTTGTTATTTTTGTAAGGACTGTTATTTTCTTCTTCACTATGGTAAGGACGAGTCTCTACTGTACAGTGACTTCTCAGTGTACGATTATCTACATGATTAATTGCCGATGCCCATCTTGGCATGTGATAGTAAAAGGTATTTATGAACTATTGATTTATGTTATTGATGTAATATATATGCCATCCACCTATAATGGGTAAAGCCGAACTACTCAGAAATGTATCATGGATCTCAACAGTAGCTGAAGTATACGTCTACATTAAGAAGGAAAGAAAAGGAATTGACTACTAAACTCACGTGAGATCTTAGTTTGTCTTATTCTATTTCATTACTCTGCAAGGTCATAACATTCAACAATCAACATTGTAAAGAATGCTATTGCTGCAATAAAAAACCAACTGAACCTGAGAAAGTGAGAATGATTCCACTACTTCAAGATAAACAAAACTATTTAATCTCTGGGTTCAAACTCCATGTCTCTAGGTATGTTGGGAAAGCCTCACGCAGTAGTCTAGGAAGCATGAGCACAGGTACAAGTATGGACACGGGTACAACATGGTAACATGAGCAAAAGCATTGCTACTGCTGCAATAAAAGAACATGTTTACTTACTTCTACCTACTGTACTAGTGGCTCTGAGGAAACCAACTGAAACCGTCATTTGTTTTAATAGAATTGCAGTTGCATCTACTCAAGTTGTTTAGTATCTAGGATGACAAGTCACCTCAAGCAAAAGCAACATGAGTTACAGTTGATATTTGTACGACAACATGAGGTATGATTCAATAAATTTAAATCCTTAATTGTAATGGTAAATCTTGGGTAAGTAATAGTATCTTGTACATATTTTCTCAGCAGTGTTTGGGAGTAGAAGGCCAGTCAATTTAACCAGAATCAACACTGGTCCTGGATGACTGAAATCTTCATCTAATGGTCGCCGCTTCGTATAGATATCATCACATAAAAATTTTGTTGGACAACTTGCGGATCAATTTAAAGTCTGTAGCCATGTAAATGCTTAGCCCATCTTCTAGCCATGTGAGGATCGTGGTAATCCCAACTTTCAACACTACTAGTTCTCCCTCCAATGCTCACATCCCTCCCTCCACTTTCTGTAGCATTACTTTTATCCCCTATCCCCACTACAGTTTCCCCTGTCCTGATGCATTCATCAACCTCACCCTCAATGTAGCTATATCCCACATAAACATGTCCATACTTTTCCAAGTCTAATAAGATCCTCTTTTCATCACCACCTTTTAGCTCTCCGATCCTTATAATTCCGCAGTTAATGTCCTCCCCAATTCTCAACTGGATATCTCTAATAACACCTCCCAGCAGTCTTGATAGGAACTGTTCAAACTCGTGCATGACAAACCCATTTGAAGTGCCAAATCCAAACCCTACATGAAACCGATGGATTGGAATGGGCACTTCCATGTTAAAGGCATGGTAAGATCGTGTTGGACTATCAGACAGATGCAGGATACGTGATTCTGGATTTTTGTGGACACGATCTTCAAGTATCTTGATCGCTTTCTTTAGTCCTTCAAGAGGATCTGCTTGCTCTGTGTAGAAAAGACGATCAATGACTTGTAGTGCAGTTCGCTTCCCATAGGATGTCATGCGCCTAAGGGGAAAGACCCGTGCTGCAGTTGATGAGTAAGCAACAATGGCTAATCGATCAATAGGTCGAAGGGAGAAAACCACCAATGCCATTGCTTGCTTGAGAAGCCTTAGGTGTGGTCCATTGGGGCTTGCAACCAAGACCAAGTCAGTTGCTTGTTGCTGTGACAATTTTACTGAAAGAAAAGCTCTCTTTGGGGAGGAGCACATGAGATAAGGTGCTTGCCCATTTGGTGCATGTAGTAGTGATGAGGAACTGCATGTCAATTGATGTAGGGACGGATGGCATTGGTAGGAGCTACGACTAGCCATTTGCACGGATGGACGAAAGCTGGGAGGTGCACCTGATGGGATGGGTATTAGGGAGAGAGAAAGACGGGGACAATTAGGCAAGTGATCAGGCTCAATTGGGTCATCGTCATCATAGCGGGCAGAACGCAAGAAAGACCGCCTGTGGACACGGAATGTAGCAATGGAGTCATCAAGGATTTGGAGTATGGGATCATTCTGGTTGCAAGAAGAGAGTGAAGCACAAGGAGTGTTCAGGCTGCGGGGCAGTTGGGTCCAATGTGCACGGCAAATGGGGCAAGTGACACTACCATGGCGAACATTGGAGGAGATGCAAGTAAAGTGGAAAGAATGAGAGCATTGAGCTGTAAATATTGCCTGCCCTGGGCTGCTATCCCTGCTGTTGTTACTCAAAGGATCTAGACATATAGCGCACAAGCTCTGCCACATGAATCAACAAAGATGGAGGTATTAATTAAAGCAAGGGAGACAGATTTTAAAGTAATAGACTGATGTATATGACAAGACCAAAAATAAAAGAATTGCATTTTAGCTCATTAAAATAGAATCCACTTAGAATTAAATAACGACAATCTGATATGCAGCTCTAATTATTGTGTCAAATTCCAAAATTCATTGGCAAGTTTCTAAAATGAAAATGATCATATCAATTTTTTGGATGGTCTGAGGAATTCTTTTGAAGGTTTTTGATCTTAGCAATATTGGTGAAATAACGAGAAAATCATCAGAGTTCTAGATTAGAGACTAGTATTACTTCTCATTCAGAATATGAGCCACTATCTCTACCAATATATAGTGATTTCACGTAACAAGCTACACAGCAAGAGATCCAGGATGTTAGTGAAGCAATCAAGTGCTTGTTAATATCTTCCATCCAAAAAAAAAAAAAAAGAAAAAAGAAAAAGAACTTGTTAATATTTAGAAAATATTAATGATGGGTCCTCAACAACAAACCTTGTCAAACTCAGCCCTCCTGTTATAAAATAAATACAAGTGATGCCAAAAGCTTGATTAGATAATTTAACTTTCAGCAAACACGGGCCAGTGATATCATTACTAGTTTGTTTTGTTTTGTTTTAAACCACATGTACAAGTTGTAGATTGCTGTGTTTGGTGCAGATCCACTCAAATTGTCCCATTTGTTTGAAATTTTTCATGCATCAAAAACTTTTATCCACATGAAGAATGAAAAATGGTAAAAGCTTTTTGAAGCTGAAGTGACTTTTCTAGTTGGGAGATCTGACTGTTTTACAGGATTCAAAATATAAGATCATCATATTGAAATGGGTAAATAAAAAAAATAAAAAATTTGATTAGAGAATTTGACACTTTATTCAATAGTGCTTGAAAATGTAATAATGAAGGAGTGTTTTGGGTAGGTGGAACTTGAAAAGTGGGGTCTTTGCCGTGTGTTGTGTAGTCTTAAATTAATAGTGGTGTGGATTCTTGGCTTCACTAATGGGCTACGCTAGCCGCTATATTTGGGGGCATCCACCACACACACACACCACATGTTAGATTTCACATACATTAACCCAACTTGATATTATTTATACTAACCCGTGATTTATATTTTATAGTGTGTTTAAAGATGTTTCTCAAAAAAAAAAAAAGTGTGTTTATACTTTAAAGATATTAAATCAAACATTAGTCATGTCATGTATTGCCTCATTTCATTTGGGTATAACTAAAGATTTTGTTAATAAGTGCCGTGATATTTTATTAAGTGGGTTTTTTTTTTTTTTTTTTTCATAAAGTGAAATCAAACAGTACATTAAAAAAAAAAAAAAAAGCAAACACAATTATTTAGGATTGTCAGGTAAATTAATATACTAGAAAAATGAAAAAAAAAAAAAAAACGTGGTTAAACTTGAACCTAAAAAATTCTAGTGAAAAAGACCATTATGGCTCAATATTTTAGCAACCAGAAAATTGGTTTCTTTGCCTTTTGAATGTTGATTGTGGGAATGGGATATATACCTTGGAAACAAGGGCGTTGTTGTTGTGGTTGGACCATTCTGCAATATCATCTCCAAGTGAGATATTCTTTGCCTTTGTTGGAGACACAGATGAAGAATCTGAGATCTGTCAAAAAAGAAAAAAAAGAAAAAAAAAAGCAGAATCTGCTGTCATAAATCACAATTCATCTCTCCTTTCTATCTTTTCTGGGAAAAATAAAAGATTCTCAAAAATTAAAAATGGGCAAATAAGGCTATGATTATAATTCACAACATCAACAACATTTTTACTAATTACTACATGTTTGGACTTAGGATGGTAAGAGATGCAATGCAGGAAAGAATGAGTAATTAAATCGCATAAATTTTAGATTTTGGGGAGTTTGATTAGAAAATGAGAAATGGGTTGGGGGGTAAAAGTAAAAATAAATGAGAGGCAATGTGGTATGGAATAGCTTACAGAATGAAGGTCCATAAGAGCTTTACTACTTCTGGACAAGGACAAGGACCCACATGCATATGCAGCTGCTACCACCACCTTCCAAGCTGCTTTTCTCAGCTTTGATGTTGTTCCTCCTCCTCCTCCTCCTTCTCCCATTTCTCTCTCTGTTTAGTACTATTTTTGTTATATATAGCTTCTTCTTCTTCTTCTTCTTCTTTAAGCGCCAGCTGATTTTGAAGTTCTCTTTCTCTATCTATGGCTTGAAGAAAATAAAAGAGGGTGGGGGGTGGGAAGAGCAGAGAAGACAGAGGTCTCTGCCAATTCTGCAATTTGTCCCTCTCTCCCAACCTCTCAGCTCTTTGCTGCTGTTGCTGAATGAATGCTTCCCTTTCTCTCTTTCTTTCTTTCTTTGTTCTTTTACTTTATTTTTCCTTTAAAAACCATGCCTACCACTACCACCCATATATATACACACAACTACTACCTGGCCCGTCCCTCAGCCCAATACTAAACAGTACTAGTAATAGTAATAGTAAATAATTTCACCAATAAATATATTTGGATTAATCAAGAAAAAAAAATTGGATTAAACTTATATTTCACATTTTTTTTTCCTGTGTGGATAATATGACCAGGCAATAATATTTTTTTTGAGAATGATGCAAATATATTAACTATGAATAAGTCTGTTATAAAATAGTTTGGCTTCGTGGAAAGCAAGCAAATTCTCGACTATATGCAGTTGATATCAAAATTAATATGGTTAATAAATTGGTAGGCTTCTAAGAGCATCAACACATAATCCACATTTACCACTTCTCTTTTGTTTTCTACCATTTACTTCGTTTCTTTAACAGTTTCCTTTTCCCTCTTTTTATGCACTAAATAGCCCCCTCTTACCCAAAATAGGAAAAAAAAAAAAATCTAATTTTTTGGCTTTATTCTTCTTTGCTTGGTAAAAGCTCTCTAGAACTTTCAAACCGATCACCTCTTTGCTTTGCTTGTTGATATCATTGTTCATACCTACAACTTTAACCATGATTATATCACTTTTATTTTTTTAATTTACTTAATACTTTGATATTAGTTAGCTAAGGGCATGTTTGGTTGGGATGGAAAGGGAGATAATAGAAAAAGAAGAGAAGAAATAAAAGAAGAGAAGATATTAAATTTTTTCACTGAAGTCACTAATTCGATTCCTTCCAAATTGAGGAGAAGGAGAGAAAATGATCATAAATAATGCGATTACAAAATTAACCCCATTATCCTCAATTGTTTCAAACTATAATAAGGAAAATAATAATTATTTTATTTCTATCATTATGCTTTTCCATCTCTCTTAAGTCTTAATGATGTGGGAAAACAAAAATCTTTTCTTTCCTCCCTATATATTTTTCATCCTCCATTATTCTATATTATTCTATTATCTCAACCAAACATACTCTTATTTTTTTTATGAGTTGGATCCCTAGCATATGTACACAATAACAGCAACAATAATGTTTTCAACAAATTAATCTCTGGTCAATTGCTTGCACATATGTAGACACAAATTGAATCTATATGAACATGTTATTCATTTATTTTTGTAACAATGACATTATTCAAATACTAGTAGGATGTTGCCATGAATGTGTGGTGGTAAATAGTTTTTGAAAGAGGTGTTAAGTTTGCCTAGATTTTAAATGTCATAATAAAGAATTTTGAATTGATGGGCACAAGGCAAGACAGCACACGCAGATAAAGATGGTTCTCTCAATTCTCAAAGACACAATTTTTGAAGGGGGCCACCGGAAGATTAAAAAAAAAAAAAAAGGACACTGTTTTTGAGGGGGCCACAAAAACAAATTTTCACTGCCACCTGATTCATTGTTGATTACAGTGCAAGCAAAACTTCTACACCCGATGATTGTACCATATTTATGCGTGTATGCTGCTGCTATTTATTCTTATTAATTGCAGGGTTGTTTGCCTTGACTGCAAACCAATCCTTATTGGCAGGGCTGTCATAATTAATAGCTAATAAGTGGATATTAATGGTTCAAAACTGGCTTATTCAATTTTAGTTCAAACTTAATAAGTGTGTTTGAATTCTACATTTTAAGTTGGATTCTATGATTAAACATAAGTTTTTTTTTTGGGTCAAACAAACTTAAAATTATTTACCAAACAATTAACTTATTTACCTAATAAACAAACTTAAATAGGCATTTTCCCGAGTTGAACCAAGCTATTATGAACATTTTCATTTTTCCGCGTTGAAATGAAATTTATGACACATAATAATGGTCAATTTCACTTGTAATATGTATTTTACATAGAATTTAACAGTCAATATCCTAATATATATATAAATAAGAGAAAGAAAGAACTTTAGATAAAAACTTAAAACAGTCTAAGATTATGTGCACATCCTTTACTCTTTAATTGGCCTTTCGCCTCACTGAACCATGCATTTATGTGGAAGTGTTACTACTAATTAATTGTCATGTTTTAATGGGATAAATGTATTTATTACCGTGTATCAATTATCTTGGTGCACTAATAACACACACTTTGGTGTCCACTTTTCCATACCTTCAAAATTAACTCTATTATTTAAATTTCTCAACCAAAAAAAAAAAAACTCTATTATCTTATTGAAAAATGCCTTGACAATAAAAAAAAATTAAGGATATAAAAAATAAAATTCAATTCCATAAAATTAAGACAATAAGACAAATTAAAAATACAAAGGTTTGAAATTCAAGTTCAAATTTCATAAAACAAGGACACATTTCATACTTAAAAAACTAAAACTAAGTCCACTTACAACGCAAACATTGTTATATTTTAATTAAAAAGAATTAGAGTCTTTGAACTCATGCATACCACATGTGATTTATATCAAAGGAATTTATATAAAAATAATTTATTTTGAATACTTATTATTATCTAAGAAAAATTAATTGATTTGGAATATGGTATTCTTCCTCATATTTAATTGTTTTCCTAACATTTGAAATAAAAAACATCTAGAGGCAAAAGTAGATTTGATATTAAAATCTTACTCATATTTAGTTGCATTAGAAATAATTGAAACAGAGTCCAATAAAAGTTGAAAACATTTTATTTGATGGAAAAAGACAAAACAAATTTAATAACACAAAATCAAAGAATATGAAAATTAATAATGACTCTATGCTTAAGTTAGAGGAAAATAATTAATTATTTGTCTAATCACTCTAGTTTGCTAAAGATCTTGGACTATCATCTTTTGTTCTTGAAGGCGACTCAAAGATCACTATTGATGGATTAATGAGTGAAGAAGAATCATTGTTGGCAGAGTATGGACACCTTTTAGATGAAGCTAAGGAGATAGCAAAGCAGCTAGCTGAAGTTGAGTTTAATCATGTGCAAAGATAGGCCAATAAGGTTGCTCACAACATTGCTAGACATGTGAGACATGTTAGCAAGTTTTTAGTGTGGATAGAGGATGTTCCTCCACACTTTTTTTTTTTTTTTTTTTTTTTTTTTTTTTTTTGTAATTCAAGTCGATTTGGCTTCTATTCAATAAAATTACAGTGTTTCCTCAAAAAAAAAAAAGTTCACATTTTTAATTGTTTTAATTTTATCAATTTGTTTTTCCACTTTCTAATGATGTGTAGTATAATTGAAGTCCATCTCCTAAATAATATACATAAACTGTAAGATGGTTGGTTTCTTACAAAATATTTCAAAATGATTCCAACGTAAGATGGTTAATTTAACATTAATTAATGTCTATTAAGAGTCTTGTTAGTTGTTACTCAATTGGTATCTTGTGTTTCGAATAAAGATGTTTATTGTTCAAATTCTTACTATTCAATTGAATTGTCTAACTTTTTTTTTATTGAGACAGCTTAATCTAAAGTTAGCTTGATCATTATTCTTCTAAAAAAAAAGCTTGGTAATCTCAGTTTTAGACTTTAAGGTGTAAATAACAAATGCTCTTATTATTTAAGATGGATGTGCATGACAAATGCTTCTACCATAACTATTGATTTCAAGGGTAAGATGAGCATTACAAATTAATCTTGAACTAGGATGTTGATTATAAAATTATGTAGTTTAAACTATAGAGTATAGACAAAACCTCATAATTAAATAATTTTTTTTTGAGAAGATCATATTTTAAGTTTTATTCTCATAATTTAAGTTAGATAGCTATAATAATCCATAAAATCAGTGTAAACTTTTGAATTTAATACATTAAGCCCACAAAAAAGAAGGTTTTTTCTTTGGTGGGACAGTGAGATGTAACTCTTTTGAATAATAACTTATGTACCATTTGGATTATAGTATAAATGTATAACGGTATGAAAAACACGGCCAGGAGGAAGAAAATACTTTCAAGGAAAAAACCAAAAAGGTGGGGAAAGGGACCGTTAGATTTGAATTTGAAAGTTTTAAAGAAAATCAAAATCCATAATGGCATGCGGTCCTTTTGTCAAAAAAACATATAAAAAAATGGCAGGTGGTCTCTACTTCTTTTTTTGAAAGCTTGGGCATATGTCATACTAGCCAGATTAAAGCAAAGTGTTCAGGAAAAGATTAGATGAAAAAATAAAGGGATAAAAGCATAGCGACTGGTTGGCTGGCCAAAAATTTGATACTTGGTACAAAAAATTAACTGCATCAAAATGGTTTGACACAAACAGCTTCTACATAACCTCTCCCTGGACTTCAAACTTATACATGGTATTTTGTTTGGGGCTGAATTAAATACCACCAAACTGGTTACAGATGAAAATTGTTCACCCGGGTGTGCTGTAAATTCAAAGGTTTCAAGTTCCATTCACCAAGTTATTGGTTCATGGGATTTTGAGGATAAATCATAAAAATAAAAAGGGTGTGGAATAGAGACGGAGCCAAGATTTTTTGTTAGCAGGGGCCGAAGTATAACCATGGGTTAATTTGTGATATTGTTTTGACTGATCAATGAAGGGGGCCAATATTTTGGAAAGAGGGGAAGCTAAGGGTTTTTTTTTTAGACCCAATTTAAATTAAGCCCTAATATATCTTTTTTTCCCCACTTAACTCAAGGGAGCTAATGTGGCCTGGCTCTTGGAGTGGAATGGATGAATAGTCTAGGTATTAGTTGAAAACTTGAAACACTACTTCCTTTTATATATATATATAAAGAATGAACATTAGAATCGACCCCCACATTGTTATGTTATGTGAATGATGGAAATGAGAGCAATAAATTGTTTGGAATGGATATAAATCAACACTAACAATAACTAGTGATTGGCAAAAGATACACCAAGCAAAGAAGTGTTTTCATTAACAATTCTCTATGATCAGGGCTTACACAAGTAAGATTGTGCAAGGGATGGGAAAACAAATTTTTAACTGGAATTTTACACAAATTACATGCTCATACTTATTATTTCCAATAAAAGAAAGAAAGAAAGAAATATCATTGAGATTAATTGGTAATACTAGTGGTTGTATTGATACTTTTGTGGGCTCGTAGCTTTGCACTTTCCCTTTTTAGTGTAAAGACGAGTTTGTCTATTTGAATTGCAAACTTTAATTTAACAAAAATGTGTTCATTTTGAAACAGGGATTCCCTATCTTTGAAGGTGTGAATTGTGAGTGTCATGGGACCCCAAGTTATTGTGCTTATAAGTGATAGCTACCTTATATGATAAGATTAATGTAGATTGACAATACAAGCATCCCTCCCAACAGTTTGATTTAAGAATAAGTTCCTCCACTTAAACAGCAAAATTAGTGGGTCACAATAGTGATTATCAGTGCCATATATACAAAATAAATAGAGTGGTTTACGCGGTTAATAATGTTGATTAGACATAAAATATCACTAATAAACAAAATAAATAGTGGTTTACGCGGTCAATGTAGATTGACAATGTAAGTGTTCTTCCAAACACTTTGAATTAAGAAATAAGTTCCTGCACTTAAACAACAACATTAGTGGGTCACAATAGTGATCAGTGCAATATATACAAAATAAATAGGGCGGTTTACACTGTTAATGACGTTGGTTAGACATAAAAGACTAATAAATGGGACAACTCCTACATTATTGGCAATTGATTAAATGAATGCAACTTCGCCGATAGCAATTAAGAAATTAAACTTGTACTAAATATTCCTACCATGCAAAATGTATTTTGCTCAAGCCAAATATATATGTGTGGTTACTGGATATCTTATCAGCAGAGTGCCTACTCCCACAAATTCAGTTCCCTTTCCCAATATATATCTTCTATTTATCAACTCATAAGTCATAACCAACTCTTATTATCTGCACTTGCACATAGTTTAAAGTTTTAAACAATGACATCCCACCAGTCAAACATGGACAATCATTAGGCTTCAATCATATTTGCCGACATAGGAATACTCTTTTGTCTTTTTTTCTGTTATATATATTTGAAAAAAAACACACAAAATTCCTTCTTTTTTTTTTTTTTTTTTTTTTTCTAAAAAAAAATTGGAACCCCTCAAAATTTTGAGTATATAACACTTATTACTCAAATGACAAAATTTTGAGTATAAAACTTATTACTCAAATGATATTGTTTTACGTGTAAACTATTAATTATGTAAAACTTAATCCTCTGAAATTTTTGAGTGTAACATTTAATACCTTGGAGGTTTTGAATATAATACAAAATCTTTCGCAATATTTTTTTTACTTGAAAATGTAGTTTTAAATATAGATACTTATCATCACATTGACAATTAATAATTTATTTTCATGGATGTTTTAAGTTTTAACAGTATACACAATACTACATGCAAGTTGAATATTACATTCAAAACTTAAGAGGTTTCTTTTAATATTTTTTTTCATCCTTCTTTATAACAAAAGTGAATGGAGAATTCAAATCCAAGTTCTTATAATAAGGAGAATTAAATAATATCATTGAACTGGGAAATAGTTTAATATGTTAATGACAAATTATGGTCCCTACGTTGGGAAATTATATATATGTTTTTCATGTTTCATGGATGGTCCTGCCCAAGGTCCAAGGATGACCAAGTATCAAACAACTTTCAAAACCAAAGTCCTAGAAAACGCCTGATGCATTAAAGGATAGTATTGACAGTATTGAGACCTTAGGGGAATCTCTCTTTTTATGACTGACATATAGGAAAAGCTCTCAACGATCCTCTTCTATACATCAAAAGAAGTAAAAGAGTTAAAGGTTTCATGGTGTCCGCAACAACTTGCTAGTCTACAAAGCACAAATGTGTTTGATCCTCTTTTTTTTTTTTTTTTTTGACAAATCAAAAACATGTTTGATTACTTAGTTAATTAGTACATAAACTTTGTGCATCCTTGACTTAGTCAAATCAATTTAAAGGGGTTCGAAGTAGATTTTTGAATGATTAGCTTATTTAGAAGCTGGATTATTTGTCTAATTTTATTATTTTCCATCTTTCTTTAGTTATACTTTTTTGTTCTTAATCAATCATCTTCCTTTTTGTATATAACAATATTTTATTGATTGGTCTATCTTTAGTATCTTTTATAAGGATTTGAACATGTTTAACGGAGGATCAAAGAAATATAAATGGTTTTGCTGTATCATCTATGATAACCTTAATTATAAGAGGTCTTGTGAGTTGGGACCAGATTTGATGGTTCCAACAGAAAAGCCTGAAAGCTTACACTATATCTGTCACAAAAAACTTTGATTTCCCTCTGCATTTCTTCAAAGCTGATAGTTCCATTTTATATTACTTATTTTCAATGTTTGAAGACTTCATACGATATGATATTTTATGTAACGGTTGTATGTAAAATCGCTACTAAAGTGGTACTTTAAAGTACTATTTTATTTCTTTGATTCAATTCTAAAACGAGATAGCGCTTCTAAAACCCAAATCTTACTTATACTTTGTTCCAGTACTAATTGTTTAGATTGATCTTACATCCTTTTAAGTTTGGGTCAATAGTCAGTTTGGTTATTGAAGTTTTAATTTCCTCAATTTCATCTTTTAAATTTGCAATTACTACCAATGTCCGTCTCGGGCTACCAATATTCCAAACCATCGAGTATAAATAACAATTATGAAAGATAAAAATGAATGATTTTTTAATGTTAAAGCTATCAACTTGGGCTCTCACTTCCCAAAAAAAAAAAAAAAAAAAGCTTACCATTTAATGGACGGAATACCTAGTGTTAGAAACTAATGGTTTGTATCAAAAAAAAGAAAAAGAAAATAATGGTAAATTGATTAAATTCATCATTTCCTATCTTAAAATTTTTGGGACAAATAATAATTTGACATGGTATCAAAGTAGGTTTTGGACAATTTTTCTGACCTATTTGCCATTTAAAAATAAAATATTATGCATTGTCTCAATTATTGAAGGGAGTTCGAACCCACATTTGAGGGAGAGAATTAAAAATCTATATAATATCTAAAAACTAAAGCATAACATTTATTATTTCCACGATTTTGTTGAGCCACATCAGAGTAACATTTCGGTCCACTTCGAATCATTTAATCCATTTCAATTGTAAAATCTACTAGTAAATAATTAAATAAGTTAATTTAATTATTTTGTCCAAATCCATTAGTACATAAAGTCATTTAAGCTCGATTCTAAAAAAGAAGAAGTCATTTAAGCTTTTTAAAAATTAATACTAACCAAACAATAAGATCTTTTATATAATACATCTTATGAATGCTTTCATATATTTTTTAATAGTAAAAGGAACATTTATATGATATTTTTTATTAAATAATTTTTTTTACAAAAGGTGATATGATTGGTTAGTTTCACATCATCAACATAATAAACAAATTCCTAATTAAAATTTTTTTTTGTAATGTAGTTAATTAGTACAAATTTTACTACATATAATTTTTACTGATATATATAATATCTAAAAGTTAAAGCGTATTATTTATTGTTGCTATACTCATTCTGAGCCATATCAATGTAGCATTTCGGTCAAAGTTGGTCTATTTCGGCCCACTTTGATCCATTTTGGTTTGATTCGGTCCATTTGGTCTACTTCAATCTATTCGGTGCACTTATGTTCACTTTGGTCCATTACTTTTACTTGGGTCTATTCGCTCCACTTGTGCCCACTTTGGTCTATTCCTTCCACTTAGGTCCATTTAGACTAATTACCTCCTTTTCGTCCTCTTTGGTCTATTTCAGTTCACTTCAGTCTATTCGGTCAATTTCTATTTAATTCGGTCCAATTTAGTACATCTGTTCTAATTCCGTCCTTTCTGTCCATTTCGGTCAACATATGTTCACTGCAGTGTATTTGGTCTACTTAAGTCCATTTGGTCTAATTCGGTCCTTTTTGGACTAATTGAGCATTGCTTTGTTTTGTTTTGTATTTTTTTTTTTTTTTTGTAAGTTGCCTTTTTTAGTTTTGGGCTCAAAAATCATTTTTTTATTATTAATTTTTGGGTTGAAAGTATGAAATTTTATTCTATTTGAGTCAAATTCTTTAGTTTAGTGGTTTAAAAAAAAAAAACAAAAACAAAATGAGCATTATAAAAATGATAAATATTTAAAAGATTGCCTTAAAATTCAAATTTTAATAATATAGGCATTATAGTTATATTTTGAAACATTTTCGAAAAAAAAGAAGTTATATTTTGAAAGAAAAAAAATGCTACAATTCTAAACTTATATAATAATTTAAAGTTAATGTAACATGTTACATGTGTTCCATAGAATAAGAGTGTAATTTTTTTTTTATAGAAAAATTTAAATTCTTGAATATGTTTAAATTGATCAACTGATTATGGTATATTTTTTTTAAAAAGTCTTTTTAATAACATCTTCTCCATTTATATAAAATAATATTATAATTATGTAATTTAAAAAATCTTTATATTAAATTACATTTTCACACACACACACATCACTATGTATTATCGTTGAATGCAAAATACATTATATATTCCATTAAATAAATCTTATAAAAATATAAAATATTTTAAATAATACATGCACTATTTAACTTACAAATTTAGCATTATATACTTATAAAATAATTATATTACATTTTCCTAAGCATTGTGTGAGTTTGTGACTAATAATTATTAAACCTTAAGCTTAAAGTTTAAATATTTGGAACAAGTGGCAGTTTATCTCACATCAAACATTAACAAGTTCAATGGGAAGAACAAAAGAAATCAATCTCTCTCTAGCGTTTTCTTTCTTATTACTTTTTATATTATAAAAAGTATGAATTTTGTTAGAAAATATTAATGAAACCAAATTTTAAGCCCCAGCCTCCGAGGAAATAACTTCAGAAAACACCAAACCAGCTCTGCTTGCCTAATTGATTATTGACAATATAGCTTTTGCTTCTGCTTGGACAAGGACATTGGTAGTCACCTTTTTTGAATGAGCAAACACCAAATTCCCTCTTTAAACTCAAGAAAATACTGCTACACAGGCATAGTTCCCACTGCAGCATTACAATTCAGTTTCAAAGTCCCCTAAGCTGGTCTTGGCCACTTATAGGTACTTCTATGGGAATTTTTGAGTTCATAGCCTCTTCTAATCCCCCAATGGTCTTTGAAAAGTTTATGAAGCCTTCTACAAAATGCTTCCTCCAAAGGAACCAAACCTTCAAACATTACTTGATTTCTAACATTCAAAATGAGGTCAAGCACCAGTTCACTTAAACAGTAAGAATTGATCCTTTTGCTCTTTTATCAAGCTGGAGTACTTAAAGAGGGTTTAACAGTGCTGCTATCAATTGTGAAGGAGATTGTATTCGAAGATTATCAATTCTAAGGCTCCAACAGCTTGCAAACCATAAGGTCCAAGCAATTTGGCAATGAGTAATAGGTGTTAGGTTGTTTCCAATTCAGAACCACAAAGAGGGCAATCTAAATCAAGATTAGAAACATACCTGTTGAGTTTTTTCTTTAGTTGGTAGAATATCCAAGGTTATCCTCCATAGATACATTTTGAGCCTATAATGGAGTTAAGACTTGCATAATTTGCTCATTATAGGATCTTCAATTGCACCAGTATCATTTTCCATGAGTGAATTATATGCAGATTTCACTATAAACTGATCACTTTCTGTTCTTAACATGCCTACCTGTCCAATTGGACACGCAGCCACAATGGAAGCTTTAGCATTTCCTTGAAGGACTTCTAATCATATAGACAATCAACTTTTCTTCATCTCAACCTATTCTTCACAGATTCATCGATCGAGATACTACTATATACTATTTAGCACCTTGATTGCTATGGATTGAAATGAAGCCTAGTTTATTAGAGAGCCAGGGATCCTCCCAAAGTAAAATAGAGTCTCCGCTTACCACTATTTTGTAAGCATCTTTTGCCAATAAACTCTTCACCCCTTCCAAGCTTTTAAAGGTTTAAGAAGCAAAGGGTGTAGAAGGGACTCTCAACCAGTGGGGACAAGTGATAATTTATCATGTTATCAAAGTAGGTTCAAATCTTGTCTCCATCCTACCTTCCATTTGAAAATTTAAAATTGTGTGTGTTGAGTCATAATTGAAACAGAGTTCAAATCTACACGTGAGGGGGATTGTCAAAGCACATAGTGATTAATTTAATTAAAGTTCAAATTTTTGAGACAAGTGATAATTTATCACACAGCATTCGTTCAACAAACACTCACAACTTCAATAATAAGAACAACATAACAAATAAACCTCTTTCTTTTTTTTTGATACGTAATAAGACTTATATTCAATCAGCAAGAACAAAAAATAAACAGCAGATACAAGTGTTCATGATGGTGAACACACAAGAAACAGCAGACAAAAGGCAACAAAAAAGAAAGAAAGAAGGCAGCTTAAGGGGCACTTCTAAGGGAAGAAAGAAATTCCAAAACAGAAGAACCGTTTGAAGAACCCCAGCACCTAGCCCAATCAAAGAGAGTATTCTGGCTGAGAGCTTGTAATTGATCAAGCGTTCTCTCCAGATCCTCAAAAGAACGCTTGTTCCTTTCCAACCAAACAACCCACATCAAACAGCCAGGAACCATATTCCATATGTCTGAAGAAAATTTCCCCAACCAATTATTCCAACTAGCCACCAAACCCTCCACTGAACCTGGCATGACCCATTGGATCCCAAAAGCTTGCAACATATGCACCCACAAAGAATAAGCTACATGACAATGGATGAGAAGATGGTCCACAGATTCCGCCGAGCTGCGACACATACAACACCTATTCACTAAAGGGAGGCCTCGGAGCATCAAATTATCCAAGGTAAGAATACGACCATGGGCAGCTGTCCACAAGAAAAAAGCCACCCTCTTAGGAACCTTGACTTTCCAAATCCCCTTCCAAGGAAAGCAAGAACGGGAAGTACCCCTGATCTTGTAATAGAAGGACCGAATATCGAACTTCCCATTCCCATTAAGAACCCAATGAGGTCTATCACACCCAATGCCTCTTGGGATACGAGACTGAATGAGATTTAGGAAAGAGAGAGCAGCCTCAAATTCCCTCTCATGGAAATTCCTATAAAATCTCACATTCCAAAATCTACTACTCCCAACCTCCTGATTATCCAACAAATCAGAAATACAAGCTTCCTTGTCACTGGAACACACATATAACTGAGGATAAAGCAATTTAAGGGAGGCATCCCCGACCCACCTATCATGCCAAAAACGAATACGGGAACCATCGCCCACCACAAAGGCCAAGTGCTTGGAGAACCTCTCCCACCCGAACTTGATACCTCGCCAAAGGCCACACCCATGGGCCCTTCTACGCGCTTTAGACGTCCACCCCCCTTGACCTTCACCATATTTGGTGGCAATAACCCTCCGCCAAAGACTAGTA
Organism: Castanopsis chinensis; assembly: GCA_032878915.1. Lineage (NCBI taxonomy): Eukaryota > Viridiplantae > Streptophyta > Magnoliopsida > Fagales > Fagaceae > Castanopsis > Castanopsis chinensis. Next base: position 9,251,250 of record JAVQMG010000131.1, read on the forward strand.
CCTTCCAGGCCAAACCTCCATAACCATTTTCCTAATAGAGCTTGGTTGAAATGAACTAACTTCCTAACCCCCAAACCACCCATCTCTATAGGTAAACACACCTTCTCCCAAGCCACCAAAGAGCAATTGGAACACTCCTCCGAAGATCCCCACAAAAATCTTCGCTGAATACGCTCCAATCTGTCAGCCACGGCTACCGGGATAGTAAATAAGGATAAGTAGTAAGTGGGAAGACTAGAGAGAGTACCCTTCAAGAGAGTAAGTCTACCGCCCTTAGACAAATAAAGTCGTTTCCAACCCGACAGCTTCTTCTCCATCTTCTCCAAAATAGGGTTCCAAATGGATGGATTCTTGAAGGAGGAGCCCAAAGGCATGCCCAGGTATTTCATGGGAAGGCAACCCACCCTACAGCTAAGAATATTAGCCAAATCCTCAATGTTTCCAACCTCCCCCACCGGGACAATCTCACTCTTCCCCACATTAGTCTTTAAACCAGTAAAGGCTTGGAAGCAAGTCAAAGCCAGTCTAACAGCCAACAGTTGATCTCTGGAAGCATCACAAAAAAGAATAGTATCATCTGCAAAAAGCAAATGAGATACGCGAACCCCGATAGAGTTAACTGGACCCACCTGGAAACCACAAAGCAGCCCACTTTCGTCAGATTTCTTAAGGATCCGAGATAAAACCTCCATAATCAAGAGAAACAGGAGAGGGGACAATGGGTCCCCTTGCCTCAGCCCACGAGAGCTACCAAAAAAACCTGAGGGAGAACCATTCACAAGAACCGAGAATCGAACAGTAGAAATGCAAGCCTTAATCCACTCCCTCCACTTCGTCCCAAAGCCCATCCTATCCAACAAATAAAGAAGGGCATCCCAATTTACATGATCGTAGGCTTTTTCGATATCCAATTTACAAACTACACCCGGGGAATTACACTTCAATCTACTGTCCAGGCATTCATTCGCAATTAACACAGAGTCCAAAATTTGTCTTCCACCAACAAAGGAATTTTGGGACTCTGAGATCAAACTATCCAACACCACCCTCAGCCTATTCGCCAACACTTTAGACATTAGCTTATAAACACTGCCCACCAAGCTAATAGGCCGAAAGTCCTTAATATTGACCGCATTAGATTTCTTAGGAATAAGAGCAAGGAAGGAAGCATTAAGGGACCTTTCAAAAGCTGAAAACCTATGAAAATGCTTGAAAACAGCCATCACATCAGCCTCCACCACCCTCCAACATTTGTGAAAAAATGCCATGGTGAACCCATCCGGACCAGGGGCTTTATCCCCCTCCATCTCAGCCAGCACTTGGAAGACTTCTTCTTTCGAGAACTCCCTCTCAAGGGACAGCCTTTCATCCTCCCCAATACAAGCAAAATCCAACCCGTCCATAGTTGGACGCCACGAGTCAGTCTCAGAATAAAGATCCTGATAAAATTGGACCACCTGAGACCTCACCGTAGGCTCGTCCTCATATAAAACACCATCCACCTCAACACTGCTAATACGATTGGCTCTTCTATGAGAATTCGCTATTCTATGAAAAAAACGGGTATTATTATCCCCTTCCTTAACAAACAAAGCCCGGGACTTTTGTCTCCAAAAAGTCTCTTCTATGGAAGCTATCACTTCAATCTCACCTTTAATCTGAAAACGGCGAGCTTGATCCTCAAGCAAAAGGCCCAGAATATCTTCCTTGGCATCCAAACCCAATAATTCAGACAACAAGCTCTTCTTCTTAAAAGCCAAATCACCGAAAACTTCCTTGTTCCACTTTTTAAGGTCTACTTTAAGAGCCTTTAATTTTTGAGCCAAAACAAAGCTAGGAGATCCCGTAAAGGAATAATTATCCCACCACTGATGGACCCTTTCAACAAAACCCTCAGCCTTTAACCACATATTCTCGAACTTAAAAGCACAACGACCCCTCTCCACAACACCAGCTTCCACCAAAATCGGGCAATGATCTGAGATAACACGGGGAAGCACCCTTTGGGACACTTTTCCAAAGTGATCCTCCCAATCAGCAGTGACCAACGTCCTGTCAATGCGAGACATAGACGTCGGTTCAGAATCCCTAAACCAAGTGAAAGACGCCCCCTCTAATGGCAAATCCACTAGGAAATTATTCTCTATGAAGTCCGAAAAAGCAAACATGGCTGGGCTGAAAGAGACACAGCCAAGCCTCTCACAGGGAAATCTAATAACATTGAAGTCCCCAAATAAAAACCAGGGTTTGTTCCAACGAGTATGCACCCTAGATAACTCCTCCCACAAATCAGCCCTGATAGGATTTGAATTTGGACCATAAATGCCAGAACAAACCCATTCGAAACCATCCAACACACTCCTAAAAAGAACACTAACCGAGAACTGGCCAACCAACACATCCAATTTCTCAACCACCCGCTTATCCCAAATCAGCAGAACCCCCCCAGATGAATGAACCGCATCCAAAACAGCCCAATCAGAGAAAGGACTACCTGATAAGCTTCTCAAAACAGCAGAGTTAACCGAAGTAAGCTTAGTTTCCTGAAGACAAATAATATCACACCTCCATTCCTTAAGGAGGTTCTTGCAAACCTCTCTCTTTCGGGGATTATTCAACCCCCTAACATTCCAAGAAAGAAGTCTTAAAGACATTAATCACCACTACTAGCCCCCTGAACGTTCGACGAACCTCTAACCCGAGAAGAGGACCTATCGTAATTAACTGTTGAAATTAGACCCCGAAGTTCTCTAAGACCTTTCTGACCTGAATTAGAGGGTCTTCGAACACACCTCTCATTCACAATCTGAAGACAATCTTGTTCCAAAAGACGAAATAAAGCCACACACTGAGCTTCATACCGTACAATAGGAAAACCCACCATTTTGCAAAAACGTCTCATCATATTGGACACCCATTCAGACTGATCACCCGCATCATCCACCATGGTCAACACCTTATCCTTCACTGCCTTAGGATCCCACCGAGACAGCAGAACACACTCCAGCGGACCACTCTCTTGCCCCCCACTGCCACAAGGGGCAGATACCACCTCATTGTGCTCCTGAGGAAGAAGAATGAGCTTCGACCCCCCATAAGGCGACCCCTCTTCAGACACACCTCCCGAAATGATAGAATCACCACCGTCGATCACCTCGGTCTGAGACTTCGAAAAAAAATCATCCATATCTTCCGCGGACCACGAGTCTCCCTCTCTACCCAAGTTAGCCAAGATAGAAAAAGGGTTAGAGTCAACCCACCGAGGAACCAGAGACGGATTCGACCCAGAGCCCACAAACCCATGTTCCCCATGGTGTCGCGACCCCGCCGAAGGAACCAGAGCGACGAGATCGACTTCCCTTACTGGCTGCGCCGCCACCGGGATGAAGGCTGGAGGCTCCGTAGCTTGATCGGTGATGGGAAGCCGCCGTTTGACCCCTATCGGATCCTCGGTCCTCTCCAAGACCACCGATGACTCCAACGGAAGCCTTGAGCTCACACCCACCTCATGAACACTAGGATCACTAAAGATATTCACGCCCAAACCACCGGGATTATTAACCTCTATATGGGCCTTATTTTTCGGGCTGGCTAAAAGGGCTTTGTCTTGTACAAAGACTTTATTTAAAGTCCCAGGCCCACTGAAATTGGGTTTTTGAGGCTTATGTGGGTTCACCCAAGAGACCACACGTTTACCCCCATCCGAAAAAGACACCCTTAATGCCAGGTTGGCAGGATTCAACTTAAACAGAAAATCACGCGTGGGTCTGCCATTTCTAGTAGTTACAGTCACTCCAGAACCTCCCTGCAGCACGTTATTTCCCAAACCAGCTCTAGAATTTTCAAAATCCCTGCTTTTACGCTGGTTACCAACTTTGAAAGAAAAAATCCCATTCTGTCCACCACCAGCCGTTGGACCACCACCTGCAACCTCGTCGGAAAACCTCCCTTTCACCCAAACAGAGTTTGGACCTGATAGAAAACTCCCCAATTCTTTGGAAAATAAGCACCACCCCGACCGGTTCAAACTCGCAGGTACCATGACACAACCACGACGAGCTCCACCGTAATACACAGCAATCTCCATAAATGATCCAGCCTTATTCGACCTTCCCCGGAATTCGAACAACTTATTGTTTTCTCTATAACGTTTGCACAGAACATCCGTTCCTGGAATCCAGTCCCGGATATCAGCAAAGCATGAGAGAATCCATTCCACTCCCTTACGACCCAACCAAACAGAACTTTTAATGTTCCGTCGACTTTCATGAACAGCATAAGAATCAACCCGCCCGCCGTCAAAAGAGAAGGAAAAGGTTTTGGAATCTATGCGAAAAGAGCTGTTACGACCCCCTCTACCCTGAGGAGACGTTTTAAGAGCTGAGTTAGGGAGGGGGAGAGTGTTAGGTAGGGGTGTGAGTGGTTTGGTGATGGTTGGTCTAGGCAGAACAGGTAGATGTAAGGGTCGGTCAGTCGCAGGTGGGATGGTCGGAGAAGGACCGTGAGGTGGATATAAAGATTGATAAGGGAAAAAACCAAAAAGTGGTGGGAACAAAGAAGGAAAGGCACCAGGGAAAAGATGGGGTGGCTGGTTAACAGGCAGTGGTAAAGAGGGGGGCAAAGAAGGGAAAGGTGGTGGCTGGGAGAAGGGGTGGGAAGGGGTGGGACGAGGTATCATCTCACTGACCTTCTTGTCCGGGAAGAAGTCAAGGTAACTTTATAGCTGGCTTCTTGCCCTTTGTGCTTGAGTCATTACATATGTGATCTCCTTATGCCTGTATCACTTTGCCATGAAATTCCAGGTTATTTTCTGCATTGGTATGCGTTATCAGTTGTCTTCACATGAAGCAAGATATCCTCTTGTTCATTGAGGTAGTGCACCAGCCAGGTTTTTGCATCTAACTTTATAATTAGATCATGCTTTCAGTTAAAACTGAAGCAATTTTGTATACTGTTGCTAGAGTGAAACTCATGATCTCTAATAATTCATTGAAGTTACATATGAACAGTGCCTGAAGTAAGCATGTACCATGCTCTTTTATTTATTTTTTCCCTTTAAACCTCTTTCTTGTACAAAAGAAAGTAACAATGAACTAAATAGTCTTCCTTAAATGATAAATCCAATAAAGCAAAATTAAGTTCAAAATATTGATACCAGTTTCCAGCATAAAACTGCAGTCACAACTCAGCATTTCAAAGTTCTTATCATTTGGTGAAAGCGTTTCCTAGGAATTGTCATGACCTAAGGCATGACAACAGAATCCATGAATCAAAATATATGGACAATCAACGATGACTCCAGCACCACCTCTTCTCCTGACAATTATGCTTCCAACAACCTAGTAGAATCTACAGTAGGAAATAGGAAGAACAAGAACTAGTCTTGGGGTATCACACCCAATAAAACAGAAGAGATCTTTGGGGTACAATAAATAGAATTAAGAACATGATGTTTCCAATGAAGACATCCAAGATTCAAATTTCACCACCTCCTACAATTAATGTATCAAAACAAAAGAAATGAAAAGAAAAAAAAGAACATGAGCTAAAAATCCATGGAAACTCCAATACCCTGTCGCAAGTTGACTCGTTATATTACAAACCAAGACTAATGTGGAAAGAGCAGATCTATTTCTCAATGGGTTGGAAAATCACTAGATGTAAGGCTCAAACTCTCGCTTAGAGTAATGCGATAATTGAATCAATGGTGCTCCCAAACGTTGAACTAAACTTCAAGAAATAAGGTAAGAAAATATTCATCTAACAACAATTCCACATGGCTTCCAAAGACAGGGTTTAGCTCCAAACCGGTTTGGAGTTACCTTCTCCAACCCACTACATAGTGGTTTATAAGACTGTTCATGTATATTATTTAAACAAGTCACATGACTTATTAAAAAAAGTCATATAAACCACACATGGATGGTCTTTCAATTGCCACATATTGGGTTAAAGGAAGATAGTTCCAGACTGGTCTGGATCTAAACTTTTTTTGCTTCAAAATAGCATTAGTGTATAAAGAATGCTCAAACCCTTCAAACATACTAATCAATAACCTTTAAATAAAGAGGGCTTCTTCCCGAGAGAGAGAGAGAGAGAGAGAGAGAGAGAGAGAGAGAACTTTTCTAATTCATTTCAATGAAGGCTTGTATTCTTTAACGTTGCAAACATTAATTTTTACTAATTTGAGTGTTATTATATACAGCAATTCCAGACTGTCAATAATTAGTACGGTATTAAATCATACTGACTTACTGAAGATGCTATTATGTTGACAGGTTGATAACACTCACCCTGCCCCTCTCAAGAGTCAAGATGAGGAAACTAGAAAATCTGCCAAAAACTATACAGTCAGTAAATTATCTTTGACAGACTCCATTAGGCAACCAAACGTGCCTCCTCACTGTCAGGGACAACAATGTCAAGCCTCATCATGGGTACATATTTTCTAGGGATTTGAGCACCAGCCTGCATGCACACTTCAACCACAGCAGGAGCCTTCCCATAAAATCTCCTGAGTGCACCCGTCATCGGGGGCCCTTTTGGGTCTTGAACATGCCAAACATAATTTGGAGGGAAAACTTCATCCACAGTGGCATCCTGCCAACCATGCTTCCCATCTCTCCACTGGTGCTTGAATTCCCCACACAGCTTAGCATTGTGACCCCAAGGACCCACATGAACCTCTGAACAATATCCACATGCCTTCACAGTGTATTTCTTCATCAACTTCTCCACACCCAATCTAACAATTTCATATGCATCCACTGTCTCTTGCGCAATCCTTGCTACATCTGATGCTGTCGGAGGTGGAAACCGTCCACATGCCCCATATGTATCAAGATCAGCGAGTGAATATGAATTTGCAGAGCGCCATGGCTTAGGCTCCTCAACATATCCACCTCGGTCGATCACTCTTTTCCCAATCATTCGAATGGGTGAGGTTCTACGGCGTGAAGGGTATTCTGGTATATCCAAACCAGCTTGGATGCATAGCTCAACAACAGCTGGAATTCTGTCATATTCAAATCGAGTCTCATGCTTAATACGCCGACCAAAAGGGTCATAGAGATGGTATGACTCGATGGGAACAAGCACGTCATTAATAGAGCCTTTGACCCATGAGTGGAAGCTCCGACGTGATGCACTGGTTTGACCAAGGCAGTTTTGAATGTGGTGTCCAGTCTGGGCCACATGAACTTCGGAGCATTCACTGCAAAAGGGCTAAAACAAATTACACTCCAATATCTAGACCAAACTTACTGCATAAAATTTGCTAATAGAATTATGAGGAACATTTTATGGAATGTGCCCGACATTGAAAGTAATGCCCTATGAAGCTCTAATATAAATAAAGAGGAAGAACTAAAAAAAAAATACAACTGCAACTGTATCAAAAATACTAAAACTAATATACAATATATATATATATATATATATTTTTTTTTGTGGGGGGGGAGGGGATACAATTACCTGCAAGCATACACAGGAATAATGTGCAAGAGCTGTGCAAGGTCTTTAATCAAAACTTTCCAGGCATCTACTACTTCATACGCAACAGGGATCAGATCAGGAACAAGTAATCCATTTTTTGGAGGGTCAAGGGGTTTCTCTATGCCCATTTGTGCAAGTTTCTTGTCTTTTCTTGCAGCCTGCTTGATCTTCTCAAAGGGAATGGGATAGGGTTTCTTCTTGTTCTTGGGTAGTCTCTTTGGAAGATCTACATTCTGTGAAGATGCTTCTTGCATTTTGAATGACGGAGATTTTTTGGGCCTTTGACTGGCACAAAGGAAGGTGCCCAATATTATGGGTCTACCTTTCTGAAGCTGTTCATGCCCAAACTGCAATAAGAATAAAACTGACATTTGAGGTTTTAGAACAACTATTTGCGAACTCAAACTCACAAATATTTTACACTTCAACAACATTAAAAGGAAGGACATTTTATAGCATCCTTTAAAAAAATGTTATTATAAATAAATCGTGGGAGGATGAATGATATATGCTAATCCCCTAAAACACCACACCATCCATTTAGAAACCCCAGTTATAGCCTTTGTATGGTCCCATATCACCTCAATGCAACAAAGAAGTTTCAAAATTATATATTAGACTATTTCAATTGACTCATCAAGACCCTAAAGGTGGCAAACAAAAACACACAATAGACAAATCATTTCCTACACACATTAATAGATTGATTTCTAATTGTTTACAAATAGAAATTAAACAAAAAAAAGGTACATCAATGAGAGACTTTACACCTTCAAACCAAGAGTATATGACCTTAAAGCTGATAATTGTGGTCTCTTGAACTCCACTATGCCCAGGCAAACACCTGCAAAGTGGTAGCCAAATCAATATAGATTTGTGAGGAGATTACCCTATAAGTAGTGCATTTGTTGTCTAGCCTTTTTGTGGCAGGTCGGATTCTGCAGTGTAAATTCTTTTTTTGATAAATATTCTACAGTGTAAATTCAAGTTTAAATATTTGCTTGATTATGATATTATAGACTCAGGAAAGTCATCTTTTATGTAGTAGACTGCACGCATGTGAGCATTTGTGTAAGAGTAAAAATACAAACTGAAAACAAATAAGAAGACTAGTAAGTTCACCCTTCTGAGATGGATCCCATAACGCAGATGATACAGGTAGCAGCTTCAAGACCATTTATCTATGTTTGTATCCTGTGTGATCGCTGTGTCCCTGCTGACATCAATATACTTAGAGTTGATATTAGACTAATGCAAATGATGTTCTTCCCTCTCGCCATAAAATAGAATTATTTTAGGCCAAAATACACCATTTGGTCCCTAAACTTTAGCTGATAAACGATTTTAGTCCTTGAAGTTTCAAGTGATTGCTTTCAGTCCCTTAGATGATGTGGCCAAAGTAAAATCTAACATGTCATTACTCTGTTAGATATATAAGGGACTAAAAGCGATCACTTTAAATTCGTTACTGACTAAAAGCGATCACTTTAAACTTTAAGGACTAAAATAGCTCATGGGTAGTTTTCGGACCAACACTGTATTTTGCCAGTATTTATTTATTTTTTTGATAAGTAAAGGAAATTTTATTCAAGAACTTAACAATGAGTCACCTGAGTATACAAGAAGTATACAGCCGGGGACCAACATAATCAAACACATAAATTACAAGCATCCATCAAATCATAGACCGAAGAAATAGAATGACTTCCTATGATAGACATCCAGTCCGACAGAGTTTTGAAGAAGAAAAGTTTTAAATCAGCTATTGTCCTTTCAGAATCTTCAAAACACCGGTTGTTTTTCTCCCGCCAAACGCACCACATCAAACAATGAGGGACAGCCATCCAAATAACACTATTACGATGATGACCAAAATTTCCTTGCCAACAAGCAAGAAGCTCAACTACAGTCTTAGGCATCGCCCAGTGGATACCAAACAAGGTGAACACCATAGACCACAACTCACAAACAATAGTTTGCCCATTATTTTATATATTATCTTCTAGAAATTGATTTTTTCTTTTAAAAGAGGAATTAAGATAACCATTTTTTATCAGCGACAACAATGAGCTCTGGCACTTCCTCTTCCCACAAGAATGAGGGAAGAGTGAAGTCATGGTTCAAGACCAAATGGGTAGATATAAGAGAGCTACTTTTATTCATTCTCTAACAGGTTTCTTCTTTCTAGAACCAATTGGTTGAGTCATTTATACAAACAGATGGTGTGCTTTAGTATACAAACTACAAACCATCCCCTTCATAACATCATTAAGATGAATCATACTTGGGTACTAATTCTAGGAGGCTTTTCCTCAGACATGTGATGTGCAATTCCGAATAAGCAATCCATTGCAAAAGTATGAAAGAAAAAGAGCGATATTTGGGAATTGGGTCCATCCAATTTTTAACAAATGACATATTTACATGCTTCGGAGTTCAGTGTACCAAGTATAAATTCGAGTACAGGCTACAGAGAGAGAGAGAGAGAGAGAGAGAGAGAGAGAGAACATACCAAGCGACAAAAGCTGACAACCGTGAAGTGGAGGTCTCTGGTGTGATTCTCTTGAAGTCTTAGCAGCGAGTGAGTGAGCTGCGTGGTTGATAGAACGATTCTTTTTAGTTCACTTCAATGTTCAAATCATAGGAACACGCAAAGGGAACAAAGCTGCTCAGCCCAACCAAGTTACCAAAAAAAAAAAAAAAATTCAGAAAAGAAAGAAGTATCTCGTGGCTAAAAGTAACACTTAAAGATATATTCAGATCAGTTAAAAAAAAAATTCAGATATTTTTTTTAAAAAAAATCTGTGTCCAATTTTTGAAAACAAAAGAAAATTTGTTCCCTTAAACTTTGGTATTTTATTTATTTTATTTTTTATAAAGTTTCTCTCTAAACTATCCTTCAACCTCTTTCTATATTTTTTTTATAAGTCATTTTTGAAAATCTAATCATTAAATTGCATATAATTATTATATCATCTATGCTTATAAAATTATAAGAAAATCAAAGATAAATAACTATATCATCACATATTTAAATTTCAAATTTTTGTGGTAAAAGTTATGCTTAAAAAATAAGTTTATTGATCAAATAGTAAATAATTTTTCATGTGAACGAAATTTGACACATGTGTTAAGAACATAAAAAATATGCAATTCAATGGTTAACTTTTCAAAATTCACATCTAGTTTGGAGCGAAAACTTATCCTTTTTCTTATCCTTGATTTTTTACATTTTAAAATTTTTATTTTGGCTCTTCATTTTTTTATTATGATTTCATATTGGATCTATTTTTGTTAGTAATCTTTTTGATAATTTGATTACAAGGACAAGGTTTTTAAACTATGAAGGTGTTAGGAATGCTATAAGCATATAGATAATAATTGTTGTATTGAGATTTAGTTAGTTAGTTAGTTACAATTCCAAGCATGTTAATCACATTTAGCACATGTTGGAATTATTAATGCACATGGGTTAGTTACAATTCCAAGCATGTTAATCACATTTAGCACATGTTGGAATTATTAATGCACATGGGGAATAATAGAACCAATAGGATAAGGCCATGTGGGCTAATGAGATTAGAGCTAGTCTACTATAAATACATCATTGTAATCCAACATTAGATATCAATTGAAGAATAAACCAACTTCTTAGTACATTAGTGCATCTCTCTCTCTCTCTCTCTCTATGAAGGGTGACTACCTCGAATTAAAGTCAATTTTCCTACAATTCTTATCAATCTCCCTATAATTCCTATCCATCCCCATTAGGAACCATCGGGTTCCTAACAGAAGGCCTTGAAAAGATTAGGAAGTACTGGCTAGTTGAGCTATAAGGCTCTTAGCATTTTCATTAGTAATCTCATATAGTCGTTAAATGCCTTTCATGTTTCACCCTTTCAAAAAATAGCACCTCTAAAATGTTGTGAAATAGAAGAATTTAATTATTGTAATGAGAAAATCATATTATGGATGGGCATATTATAAACATAAATGGACCGCAAGAAAAATAGAATCAAACATTAAAGACCAGAATAAAATTTTAAGTGTACTTTAGTCTACAATCACCCTTGCAAGTTGCAATTGAGATGTTACTAAGTAATGAAATATTAAGGTGCTGGCAGTGGCAACAAAATTGACTCAATGTTACTTGTTTGCGTAATTTATAATTTTTAGTAGCATATTTGCATTATTTATTTTAATCAAAAGATAGAGTTTTTGGTAGCTTTTTTGCTAAATATGTGACAAAAAGCTAGTTTGACTTATACTTTCAAAAATGTTACGTACACAAAAAAAAAAAAAAAAACCAAAAAAATTATAACATAATAATCAATGATAATTCCTACTAGGGAAGCAACAATATGGAGCAAGAGTATTCACATTTGTTTTGCTAAAAATTTAGCACGGTTTGCTAAATAATTTAGTATTTAACACATCAAAAAATTACTTTATTTATTTAGTATTCCATTTAACAATATACCTTACATCCCATACCCTATTCTTATACCACTTCATATAAATACTCTTTTTTTATTCATTATTAGTATTTCTTTATGCTTGGAAGAGAGAGAAAATTGAATTAAGGACAATTTTTTAATGTTTGGTGTAGCAACAACCAAAAGCATATGTAGCTATGTCTCACCAGGTGTAGATCTTTTTTTAGTATTTGGGGTGCTAATGAATGCTCTTAAAGACCATTATAGGATAGTGAGGGAACATAAAAGGCAAGGGCGCCAACTTAAAGAGAAGCTTCATACATTAACTTAGTGGCTTACTAGTTACTAGTGATTAGCAAGTAGTGATGAAGACATTGAAGTGCAACAAATAGTAGGCATGCGCTGTGGGCTGGAAATTTGGCACATCGTTTAGAGTGACAGATGTTACACTAGAGGGGTCCAACTATACATCCTGAAACACTTCATGTCCATGTCCACCTCCCCGTGTCTCTCTCCATTGGGTCACATTCTTGAAGAAATAGGTTCCGATAAGGAAGCATTCCAAACCATTTATTGGGCTGCGAAGTCTAGATCTATCAATAAAGCTCTTAGGCAAGATTTGCTCTATGTAATTCCATAGATTGGACAAGACATGACATAGTGAACTTCCTACCATGCTTAATCACTTGATGTAACTCCTTTTACATTACTTTAGAGCTGTGTGATATTGATTAACATATTATGGGAATATCATGTTAATTAAGAATTTTATCATGAAATATTTTTTTTAAAGAAATTTTATATTTAATTTAGTCCTTAATTTGCGAAATTTTTTTGGCTCTATCATTGTATGCTAGCTTCCCCAAATCCAAAGTTCTAGCTCCATCTTGGTGGTGGTGGAATTAGACGCAATCTAGCAGTGGTTGTCGCTATCATGAATTGCCACGCTTGAAGGTCGCATATCAAGATTTGTGTTTTCTATCTTACCGCCACCAACTTTCATATTAGAGACTAGCTTGGTTTGGTTTTTGTGATGGCAAATGTGGGTGTTTAAAGGTTGATTTTTATAAGAAAACATCAGCCCATATCCATCCATACATACTTGCATTCTCATAAGCTAGCTCTTATATCAACTATTTTGATCTCATTACTATTTGGTAGTTGGCCTTTGTTTTTCATCAATCCTAGTTTAGCATATAATCTGGGTTTAAATTAGGAGAAAATTTTTGTTTAGTAAATCATCCATTGATCATTTCAACATGGGATATTACACAAAGCATGAAATTATAACACAAAAAGAAGAAATGCCAAATCTCACGTTTAATCCAAGCATAATTATCTTTCAGTAGTTTCATGCCCTTGTAGTTTGAAAAAAGTTTGTTAGTTCACCATTTTATACATGGAAAACAATAATAGGAAATTCATAAGTTTAAATAAGGCGAAAATTTTTGTTTAGCATTTTGATCATGAATGAGAAAATTCAGAACTATTTGCTTTAAATATACAACATTTAAATTAAAAAGTTTATAAACATAAACATAATAATTTTATAATCTAAATTACAAATTAGAACATTTAATTTTGGCTAAAATTGAAATGAATTCAACAACTTTAATTTGAATTAGTTTAATCCTCTTTCTTCTTTTTTTTTTTAAATTTTTTTTATTTCAATCGTTTATTCCTCCTATTAATTTTTGTTGTGATTGTCGTTAAGTGCCTAGGACAACATAGTTATATTTTTAAAAAAGTTTCTCTCATTAAAAAATTTCAAAAAAATTAATAATAAATATTTTTTGAAATGGACATTATAGTATTGCCCCATGTTATGAAAGAACGAAAAATTCAGATTATTTTTCTTACTTGTTTTGGAGTGTATGGGCATCTTGTTCTGTATTTTCCTTGTTGATAGATTAGGCAAAGCATTGAAATTGTATATTATTTTAAGCCTACTAAGAGGCTGAGTCCCCTTATTAGAAGAAAACAAATATAAAAACTATACTTAATTTTTTAGCCATAAAAAATACAAAATAAGGTCATTATTTTTTATTTAAATCTCCATTATTAACAAAGTTAGCTTATATATTTAATTATATATGTATAATTTTTATTATTATTTAGGTTTGTGCTTAATGGTATTTTATTTTCAATATTTAAATGTTATGTTGTTGTCTTTTATCATTAGATGCTTAATTAGATTCTAACAAATTATGTTCACTTTTTATATACCATTTTAAAAATCTTAAAGGGTTAGGATTACAAAAAAATGAAGATCCATTTCTTAAATGCAATATTTAAAATAAAAACTTTATAAACATAAACATAAACATTCAAATTTTTCCATATAGAGTATAGAATTTCTCTACTGTTGGGTTTGCTGGGTACAATTGTAAAATGAGGAAAACACTATGTGTTATTTTAGAGATAACAAAATCGTAGCTTAGTTGTGGGAAGGATGACAATCACACTCGACTCTTCTATGTATACAATTCTCATTGTCCTATATATATATAGCCCAATTAAAGGTGGTGCTATATTTTGGGTATTGCCCTTGCATTCAATGACTTTGCTGAACTTTTAAAGATTGTGGATGATTTCAAACTTTGACAATCAAAAAGTGGACAAAGAAAATTGGGTGCAACTATGATCAAATATTTTTAAAATGATTATCTGACATACATTGTTTATACTCATGTTTTTTTTTTTTTTTCCAATAAAAGTAGAATCTTATGATTCATGATCCAATTCAACGATTATATAAAATAGGATAGCTTGGTTTGGTTTTTGAGGTGGTAGATTTGGATGTTTAAATGTTTATTTTTTTTGTGGGTTTGTGTTGATATTTGGTTTGATTTGTGAGTTACACGCGGTGGTTGATTTGGATTTAGATTGAATTTTGGTAAGAGAAAAAAATAATGTTTAAATGAGTTAGGGATAGAGTATTGAGGCTGATGTAGTTGTCTATTAATAGTAAATTAGTGAAAGTAACAAAAATGACCAAATTTCACTTAAAAGTGGGGTGAGGGCTGTGAGGTTGTTGTGAATGCTTTAATTATTATGAATTCCCTGGTAAAAATTTGAGCTTGAATGCTTGAGTTCAAGTTAACATATTTATTTTATTTTATTTTATTCTATTTTTATAGAATTGAGTTCAAGTTAACTCAATTTGTAAAGCTATGCTATTGGTTCAAATCCTATCGATAATAATAATAACAAAAATAACAGCACGAGTAAACCATTTAAAAATTAATTTTTTTTGGACAATTAAAATGGACAGCCATTCAATATTTTGTTAGTATTTGAGAAGTTGTAATCTTAACAAAGTAGCTTTTTTGATTCTCAAAAAAAAAAAAAACTAAGTAGCTTTTGCTTTGCTTGCATATAGTACTCCAATACATTGGACTCCACCATGACCAAGTAATGTGTTAGGCCTCATATTCTTCCAGTTTATTAGAGTACTAAGCAAAAGCTGTCCCCTGTCAAAGTTGCTCTTGCTTTTAGGATTCATATATTGCCAAAACTTATTAATTAGTGGGACCGGCATGCACACCTAGTGATAATGGCACGATGGAACCAAAAATGTTTCATACAAGGCCATAATGATATTTTGTAAGATACTAATTGGTGGCGGAAATTATTTGTCTATGGCTATTTGCGTTATAAAATAGTACGATTTTAATTTCATACTGTGACACCCGTGAATTCAAAACGACAAACTTATTGAGGAAGGACCTGTAAGGCTATAACAATGGCTTGCAATTGAATGCTGGCATTTGCATTGGAAGTATTTACCAAGTTGGCCTGTATATGGCTACTACAATCAAATTTAAATTTCTTGTTGCATGCTTGGCTTCTAAATTCCACATGTGATAATGATTTAGAATTTTATACCGTCTGTGAAGAGATGTGGTTTTTACATGCTACACACATATTGTTTTACACAATTTTGCACACAGCCCAACAAATAACTTAGACTGTGAATTAGAGTTGGGATTTCTAACTTACTTAGAAATCGTGAATTTAAAGTTACGGTCTTGGTTGTTTCTGGAACTGTGTAAAACTATTTGTGTTTAACAAGTGTTACTGTTGGTAGTTAATTGTCAATTACTCAACCTCGTCTCTCCTAAAAGTTTTGTATTTTCTCAATTTTATATAAATTCATTTCATGATTTATCTTAAATATTACAAATTTAAAGGTATGAACGTTAATTAAAAAAATAAAATCTTAGTCGTGAAATAAAACGCAGTGGAAAACAAAAACATTCAATACAATTATAAAAAAATAAAACACAGAGTATCAAATATGAAATGTCTTTATTATGACACTGCAACTGAGTCGCATACAGATCTTAAATGACTATTATCTCGCAAACTAAGAGGTGACAAATAGTTTAGAGACGAAAACACAAATTTCACAAAGACCTTTCAAATCCTCATTCCTGGTGGTGAGTGGAGAATGAGTTCCCTTAAAAGCGGCCTGACAGTCATCAGCAGCAGCAGATGCAGTGCGTGAATAGTTAGCCAAAGAGTCGTATGTCTCAGAATCCAGGTCTCCGTAAGCCACTGCGAGCTTTGAAACAGCCTTGGTGTAATCTCTAGCACACCTTAGGAGAAGTGGCCTTTGGCTTGTGTTGGCATTCTGATTAAGCAGCTTAGCTATGTGCTCTTGAGTACTGGTGGCATTGAGATATGCTGAGACAAATATGATGTAGGCTAGCTCCTGGCGATTAGCAAGTGGGGTTTTTGGATTGGCATATAGAGACTCAACACAGAAGGTGTAATTGGAGGTTTGGTTACATACTTTGTTCACAAGATTGGATGGCTGGATAGTAGTTGTAGTAGTAGCATTGGAGGGATGGATGAAGAAGGAGATAGCCAAAAACAAGGAGAGACAGAGAGAAGAATATGTGAGCACACTCATTTTTGGATACTTGAAGATGAATGAACTAAGTAGGATCAATGTGCCCTATTTTGCCCAGCCATGTTAGTATTTATAACTTCAGCGTTACCTGAGTAACTATATGAGTAATTTGAACCGCAGAGCCAATCAAGGATCGATAAATCTGAGTTGTTTTTTCTTTGATTCTTCTTACAATATGGGAAAATTATAGAATACCTTTAGAATACATAAAGTACTTTCCTTTCTTATATGGATAGTAGATTCCACTAGAAACTTAATTAGTGTGATTCATTATTATGTGAAAAGTAAGATTATACTTTTATTGCACTTCCGGAATCTAAAACATGTATTTATCATATGGAAGCAATAGTACGTAATAGAGCTGCTAAGATGTTAGCAGATTCTTCTTTTGGTGTAGGCTGGGCTGCTTAGATTTTTTTTTTTTGTTGAGAAAATGGATCCTCAGATTTGGTTAAAGGAATGCCACCTATTATCTAGTCATTGTAGTATTAAATCTCAATTTTTATGAAATAGCTATCGTTCCCTTAACTAAATAAATAAAGCTAGGAAATTCCTTCCCTCTCTCTCTCTTGAAATAAGTGTGGGTCTTACTTTTTTTGGAATATTGTTATTGGTGTAAGGACAATGTAAAGTTTATCTCAAGAATTGGTTTATACTAGTTCCAAGTTCTCATGAAATCCATGGGGAATTAGGTTCGGTCCAAAACTTTTAACCCACTGCCATTCGTATGGCACTTATGAAACCTATGGCTCAAACTCTTTCTCCTTAGATTCTCAAGCACTTTGTGTATGGAGATGTGCAAATAAAACAACAATTCTCTTGGCTTTTAACATTTAACATTATTCATTTTTATTCGACTGAGATTAAAAGTTGAATTTTAATTAAAATATGTGACACTCCCTGCTATTCTACTTCAATGCCTTATAGAAACTTGCTATAATGTAAATTTGAATTGTGAAAAAATAAGAATGGTGAATGACAATAGTAGTTGTTGTAGGTTACTTCAAGGGGACCTAGACCTCCATAGAGAAAGAGAGAGATTAAGAGATATTAAGAAAGAGAGATGCACTAAACAATTGGTTTATTCTTTAATATCCAAAATGTTATGGATTAGAAGTATTTATACAAGTTTCTTAGTCAAATAACCAACTAATAACTTTTAACTAACTTGGCCCAACTTGTTGCAATCCTACAACTAACTAACTAAATGTAACATTACAACAATGACTATCTATATGCCTATAATGTTCCTAACATTGCCATTTCATCCTCCTAGTAATTCTCTTAGAACTACTTAGAAGAAAACGACAACCCATATCCATCCATACATACTTGCATGCTCATAAGCCAGCTTTTATATCAATTATTTTGATCTCATTACAATTGGTAGTTGGCCCTTGTTTTTCATCAATCACAATCTAGCATATAAACCTAAAATTCTCAAATTTTTTCTGTACAGCCTTAAAATTTTTACATAATGATGCTTTATTGATTATGAAATTTGATTTATTTATTTACTCTTTAATCGCATCTATAAAGTTATATGGTATCCTTTAGAATTATAAATAATATAATAGTTTGTGTACTATTAGATCCAAAATACAAAATCTTAATTATAAAATGAAAAGTATCATCTTCTTTGCAAATAGATCACTAATGAACTTACCAAAAAAGTTTGGGATTATCAATAAGAATTATTTCCTTTTTCTGTAGCTTGACTCTCACTAATGAACTTATCAAAAAAGTTTGGGATTATCAATAAGAATTATTTCCTTTTTCAGTAGCTTGACTCTCTCTCTCTCTCTCTCTCTCTCTCTCTATATATATATATATATATATAGACACACACAACGATGATAGACTAATTAGAAGAGCTAGAAATAAGAACATTGGATATGAAAAAAATAAGTAAATTATGATCTTTAAATTTTGAATTTTTTTATAACCAAACTCTCAAAATTTAGGTCCAAATGGCCAAATACCAGTGTTTTTGAAAATATTTTGCTATCTACCACTGTTTCTGAAATATGTAGGGATCTACCACTAATTGGGAACTTGAGTTTTCCATGGAACTTGAGTTCCATAAAAAATAGCATTGCAAATTTGAGGACTATTTTTTCAAAGAACTCAAGTTTTTGGAACTCAAGTTACATGAAAAATTTGAGTTTCAAAAAGGAGGTAGATTACTAAATATTTCGCCAATAGTAGTAGATCCATACATATTTTCCCAAACAATGGCATATTGTCATTTTGGCCCAAAATTTATGTTAAAGAAAAAAATCAGCATACATTTGAACTATATCTATGCTTAGTGATTTTTTATTTTTCAATATTTATATTTTGTGTTGTTACATTGTTTCATAAAATGCTTAATTAAAGATGGAGAAGTGCTACGTTCACAACATTTTCACAACAAATCATAGGTGATTAGTTGTTATTAGAAGTAATTTGAATCTACCATTGAAATTACTTTTTTTGTATCACCAATAATAACTTGCTACTTAAGATTTATTGTGAAAGTGTTGCAAAAAATGTTGTGGATATAGCGTTTCTCTTAATTATAACATATTATCTTTATTATTCAAACAAAAATTTAAAAAATCCTAAAGGGTTAAATTAAGAACCATTTGTTTTAAATACAACATTTAAATACCTACTAAAAAAAGTACAACATTTAAACATAAACATCATTATTTTTGTAGGCCATATTACAAATTATGCTGTTTTAGGTTGACTAAAATTGAATTCAATCACACGAATTTAATTTGGGTCAATTTAGTCTTCTTGCTTTTATCTTCATTCAATTAGTCCTGCAGTTAATTTTTGCTAAGTGTTTGAAGACAACATTGTTTTAATTAGTTTTTTGAATTTCTTACATTAAAATAATCCAAAAAATTAATAAAAATATTTTTTTTTGAAATGGCATTAAAGTATGTTGCACGACCCCTTGTTGTGAAAGAAGAAAAGGGTTAGGTTTCTAATCATGTTTATCATACTTGTTTTGGAATGTGTGTGTACCTTGGTAGAATTTTTACGTGTTGATAGACTACAAGTTTAGATCTAATAATTGAATGTATATTATATACAACTCATCTGACAATCAATAGAATCATGTTATATTAGCATGAATTGATGAACAATGAAGCGTGTTCTGATCGGAAAATTCATCTTATTTCCTGGATTCACCCACTGTCTATATTAACGTATTACTTCTACTCTACATAGTAGGTGCTGTCTTCCATCGTTAATAATTGAAAGTTTTTAAATTATGTCGTTAACATAAAAAAAAGTTATATGGAAAACTATGATTTTGAGACCCTATAAATGCAAAGAAAATATAGAAACTACTCTTAATTTTTAAACCATGAAAAAGTACAAAATTAGGTCATTATTGTCATTTAGATCTTCATTATTGACAAAGTTAGATTTTATTTATATTTTTTTATAAGCATAACATTTTTTTTTAAAAATTTAGGTTTGTGCTTAATCTAATTTAATTTTGCAATATTCAAATATGTTGTTGTTGTATTTTATCATAAGATGCTTAATTAGCTTCTCAAAAAAAAAAAAAAGATGCTTAATTAATTCTAACAAATCGTGTTTACTTTTCATTAATTACCAGTCTAACTATATCTATGCTTAATGAATTTTAATTTTTCAATATTTAAATTTTTGTGTAGTTGCTTTTTTTTTTTCCCATAAGATGCTTAATTAATTATAACATATCATGTTTATTGTTGATATACAAATTTTAAAAACCTTAAGGGTTACTAATGTAAAAAAAATTAAGAACTATTTGTTTTACATACAATAATAAAATAACAAATCTATAGACATAAACATAAAAACAAACATAAACTTTAAACTTTTTTATAGGATAAATTACACATTACACAATTTAATTTTGACTAAAATTGGATTCAATTATGTGACTTTAATTTTTGTCAATTCAGTCCTCTAACTTTTAACTTCATTCAATTTAGTCCTCAATCCAATTTCCATTAAGTGATTGCTGTTAAGTTCCCAAAACAACGCTGTTTTGTTATTTTATTTATTTCTTACATTAAAAAATTCGTAAAGTTAATAAAAAAAATTTCTTTGAAACAGGCATCCAAATAGTAATTGCATAGCTTAGGGGGTGTTTGGATTTGTGTTTTCCATCACTCATATCTCTGTTTCCATCACCCATAACTCAAAATAAGTGGGACCCACAATAAAAATGTTTGTTTGGATTTGTTTCCTAATTTTGTTTTCATCACTCAATTCTCTGATTTTTGAGTTATGAGTTATGAAAACTGAAAACACATTTTAGGTGTTTTCAGTTTCCAAAACTCAGTTTTCAATGACAATTTTGTAATTAAACAGACTCAAAGGGTCCCACTGTCAGACACTTTTCTCTCTCCAATACACATTATCTTCTTTTCTTATTCTTTTTTTTGTCTTTCACGCTGGGTTTGGGACAACTGAAACTATTCTCTTCTTCTTCTTCTTCTTTTTTTTCTTCTTTTCTTTCCATTCCTTTTCACGTTGGTTTCTATTCTGGGTTTGGTTGCAAAGGTTTTTTTTTTTCTTTTTTTCAATTCAAACAATACCCACAAACAATACCCACAAATTTTCAGTTCAAACAATCTCCAAAAAATAAAACCCAGATTTCTTAATCATAAAAAAAAAAAAGTAATGTTTTGGAGATCGGCGCACAAGCAACAGAGACAAAGAAAGAGGCATGAACAACAACAGAACACAAACAGTACAATACCCACAAAATTTTTTTACAAATTTCACCGATAAAACTTGTCGGAGGTGGGAGATTGGCGCACAAATTTCACCCACAAAAAATCTTTACAAATTTCACCAATCAGCGCCGCTACAGTCGGAGATGGGAGATCGGCGCCGTCGCTACACCGATCGTCTTCTATTCCTAGGTTCGGGTTTGTGTTGGAGAGTAGCAAAACAATGTTTTTTGGAGATGAAAATGAAATGAAAATGTGAAAGGAGAAGGAAATGAACCGGGTGGGTTCACTGACATTGTGCCTAGGCAGTGGGTCCCATGTACAGTAAAAAAATTTTGAGTGATGTAAAGTGAAAACAAAAACCAAACGGGTGTTATTGTGAAATTAAGGTATTTTAAGTGATGAGTGATGAGTAATGAGTAATGAGTAATGAGTGATGAAAATTGAGTGAGGAGTGATAAGTGATGGAAAAAAAAAAACCAAACAGCACCTTAGTTTTGTGAAAGAAGGATAACCTTGGGTTGCTAATCACATTTCTCGTGCTAGTTTTGGTACTCGTGGGCTATGTGATCCTCAATGTTGTTGTGTTCTTTTCGATAGGTGAGGCAGAAAACTCTTTCTTACTTTTCAATCGGACGTATAGTTATATGCCCTCATCTACTTTCTTTTCTATGTGCGAAGCTGTGTATTCATTTAAAATAGATTTATTTTAATAGTTTAATTTATATTTTACAGATATGAAGTTGTATATATTTATATAAACATTATACCTTGTTGAGCCCTTGTGAGAACAAAGCAATATAGAAACTGTTGAGGACTCTTTTCTCACTCCACATGACATTATTTCAATGGCAACCCACGCCACATCAACATATTATTGATTCTTGGGTAAATCTAATTAAAGCCTAAAATAAGTTTATATCTTATTCAACTACAAGAACTGGACTCACATGGCCCACAACATCTTCACTTCAAGAAGCGGATTCATAATTCACATTTTCTCTTCATCAATTGGGCTCATGACTCACGACATTATCAACATCAATATATAGATCGGGCTCAAGCAATGAATCAAACTTACGGCCCATATTATCTCTCTTATATTCATGGAAAGCGGTCCATATTATCTCTCTTATATTCTTGGAAAGCGGCTTCAACAAAAGCCCTTATTTACACAAAATGACAGCAAAGCCCAAGATACGTCATCTCATCTTCGGCTCAAGATCCAAGCTCATGAGTCTCTTCGGGGAAATTTTGGGAGTCGTGGTTTGAAGGGCTAAGAAGTATGTTTTGTAAAGTTCCAACGGTTTAAAATTGATTAAAGAAACAATTTCTTAGCATTTCTTCTCCAACTCCCTGAACTTTAACAAGTAAGTGTGTAACATCTAGAAAGCCTCTTTTATCACATAAACACTTAAAATGATAAAAATCCACATTGCTCTTTGACTAAACTTAATACTCATCATATAACAAATATTCAAAAACTCCAGCCATTTAAATACTAGCAAAATAACTGTTCATTCAATCTCCAGCAGTTGCTATACGAATTTGGAAACATAATCATATTATTTCATATAAACTATATTACTATTTTCAGCTAAAATCCAACTCCAATGCATGGCTAAATCCAATTGGCTATCTTTAATCTTCAAATATGAAACATTCATAATATCTTTAATACCATAATTAAACCAAATATTCTTCTACCAGCTGCTTGGTAGAGCATTAAATGCTCTTCTTGCTCACCAAGATTAAGTCACAACACAATGAGACATTGATTAGATCTCTAAAGCTTCATTAACTGTCAATCAATCATTCTATTACTTACTAAAAATATATTGTAATGAAATATTGGACCAAAATTATAAATACCCAAAAGACGAAACCTTTCCAGCTGAACACCAGCAGTGTGTTCAGCACTTAAAACTTGGCTGAAAGTGACTAGGGGTGTGTATGGGTCGGGTTAAGGGGATTTTTTAACCCAACCCAACCCACCATAGTGGGTCAAAAAAAAATTCAACCCAACCCAACCTAACCCAACCCATCCTCATGGGTGGGGTTGGGTCGGGTTGAACCCATGAGTTAGATAAAGTTATTATTATTATTATTATTATTAAATTGAATAGAAAAAAATATAAATATAAATATATTAAAAAACTTAAAGATTAGTATCAATATAATTCCTTAAAAACAAACAATACTAATGACTAAACAATAGTAATTTACTAAGGTTTGTGTGAACTAATTGACTTTTATATAGGATAGGAAGAACTAGTTATTTTAAAAAATTTATTAAGTATATAATATATTTTAAATATATATATTAAATATATGGGTGGGTTGGGTTGGGTTAGGTTGGGTTTGGCGGGTTCGGAATCTTTTGACCCAAACCCAACCCGACCCGCTATTAAAAATTTTTTTGTAACCTAATCCAACCCACCAAACCTTAAAAACTGACCTGACTCAACCTAACCAACCGGGTTGGGTTAGGTTGGGTCGGTTTTGGTGGGTTGGCGGGTTGGCTGCACACCCCTAAAAGTGATACCACCAGCCATTTAATGCTCAATCCCAGTAGCTAGCTGCTATACCCAAAATTGCAAGATATCCTCAAAAGAGATCTTACCATTTTCAGTTAAATCCAAGAAATAAATTCTGAATATTCTCTCCATAAGCCTGACATCATCTACTTCAGTTCTAAGCAACAACTGTCTTATGACAGCTGTGACAGCCTTTTCAAACAGTTGTGACAGTTGTTTCAAGATAGATAGGATAGCTGACCCAACAATCTTAACATTACTAAATTTTCTAATTTGGCTAAAAACCAAAACTGACTAAAGAAACTATATTTTTCTTGCTAAATTCCTTTTCCTTTTTGTTGGTCTTTCCTCCAGCTAAACTGACTTGGTTTCAGAATTGGCTCTATATAAAGAGAACCAAGCCACACACCACAACACACACCATTCCATACACTTACTACACCATTACCCATTTTATACTCATTCTCTCACTCTCTATATTTAGAAAATACATTTATCTTGCTACCCATATATCTAAACATCACTTTCTCCATTTCTCTTACACCATGACCACTACACACTACAACACACTACTACCCATCTCTCCCACACTCTCCCATATTCTAAGATTCATCTATTTTGCTACTCATATCTCTAAATACCTAAACACATCTCAATACTCTTCTCCACTTCTCTCATAAAATCCCTTTTCCTGGAAAGCAACACAAGCCATCACTATAATCTTTCCAACAGCTCTAATATCATTCCTTTACCATCTTACATATATCTTACAAAGTACATATCTCACAAAATACCCATACATATCTTTCATACATCTTAAATTACATCTACAAATTATCCATACATGTTCCTCATATATATTACAAACCCATCTCTCACCAAGTATCCATACTTACTACCCATACATATTACAAATACTACATCCCACAAAATATCTATATCTTTTACCATCTCCATACTTTTCAAGAGATATTGAACACCCATAGTAAAAGCCCTTCTAATGGAAGGCATAAAGTTCTAATACTAAAGCCCTTCTCCTAGAAGGCACAAAGACTTCTTACAAAAGCCCTTCTCATGAAAAGTATAAACTTTTAATGCTAAAACCCTTCTCCTAGAAGGCATAAATACTTCTTACAAAAGTCCTTCTCATGGAAGGCATCAACTTATAATATATAAAGCCCCTCCTAGATGACACAAAGATCTCATACTAAAGCCGTTCTCATGAAAGGCACAAATCTATCTTACAAAAGTTCTTCTCATTGAAGGTAATACTATTCATAACTTCACTAATAACTAAAAGAGCATTATCAAAAGGGAAATTCATTTAAGTGCATGATAAATGGGACAAACTTAACTAGCCTCTACTTACAGCTGGATATACTATCTCTCCCTCCAGTTGCACCCATTTTTTACCCATCAATCTTGAAGTTATCATGGCAAATTGCCTCTCCATTGTTGAAGTCATATTGTTGGAATATTATCAGCTCACTGATGCTATACAGCTAGAGTTACAAACCATGCAAAGATAAGTGACTATGTTTCCATATCTCTAAATTTTCATCATTAAGTACATGATTACATCCCCTTTAAATACAAATCACTTTACTATTACATTACCATACACTAATAAATTGATCTGTCACAATTGGACATATATTGTTTGAACATAAAGCTGTGCTTGACATACATTATTATTTGGATATAAATCTCTGCTGGACATATCTTATTACATGAACTATACCATATCTAGACATGACCTATTTTGAACCCATCTCATTGCTGGATATATGACAATTAATTATTCCCTAATATTGAACATCACCCAATATACATCATCATGATCTTTACTCATCATTCAATCAAAATATTTCACTAAATACATATTACTTTATTTCAACTATTATTTCAACCATTATTATGATTCTTAGACTTTGGCCTTCACCCATTTTGTAGGCCTAAAAATATGCTGGAAGCTATTGAATTATGCGACGCAATGTCGAGTTTCAGGTCTAGCAAGGTCACCCCACCAACAGACAACACGTGGCCCAACAAGAAAAACGGCCCCCAATAGAAACTAGACTTGATTTTTTAGCCTTCAAAATACAAAATCAAAAGGTCTTTATTGTCATTTAAATCTTCATTATATCTATTTATATAAACATAATATATTATATTTAGGTATATGCTTAATGGATTTTCTTAATATTTAAATGTTTTGTTGTTGTCTTGTTGTCTTTTATCTTAAGATATTAAATCAATTCTAACAAATCATGTTTAAATTTCATATACCATTTTAAAAATCTTAACGGGTCAGTATAGTAAAGATTAAGAACCATTTGTTTTGAATTCAACATCTTCAAAAACATAAATATAAGCACAAACATATACATTCAAATTTTTTCATATACTTTATATAATTTCTTGTTGGTAATTACACTCCCCCTTGAGATTTGGGTAGATGACACTCCACCCCAAACTTGAAGGGAAAAAACATTTTCCCTAAGTGACATCTGCTTGCCCTTTGCGTAAGGGCAGGTTTCCAAAATTATCCTCCATTTTAGAAACTGTTGTTTTAAATTTTTAGTTAAAGTGTATTTAATAATATTGAGTATGAATTTTGCTTCTTTTTTTTTTTTTTTTCCCTTTTCCTTTCAATTTCAACGGGCTATGGAGAGTGTCTTTGCAAGTGTTTTGGTGCTTCTTAAATTTTGCATTTTTATTATAAATTTATCAGTTATGTTTTTACTAACCATGGTTAAACTTTTGTAAAGAGATCTTCATAAAAATTTAAAATATTTTGTTACTAATATAAATAGAAGGGGGCGAGTGTTAATTTCTTCAAACCTTAAAGGAGGGAAGTATTTTTTCCTTTTATGTTTGGAGTGGAGTGTCATTTCCCCAAACCTTAAAGAAGGGGAGTGTAATTACCACTAGTTTGTTTAATATACTCGGGAATTCTTGGCACAACTGTGAAGTGGGAAAGCACTGTGTGTTGCTCTAGAGATAAAAAATGGTAATTTAACTTTGGAAAGGATGAAAATGATATTTGATGTTTTAATATATACAATTCCTGCTGTCCTAGGCATATTTATACAGCCTAAAGGTAGTGCCGTATTTTAGGGCATTGCCCTTGCATTTAATGACTTTGCTGAAGTTGCAAAGATTGTGGATAATCTCAGACTTCATTAATCAAAGCGTTGACATAGAGCATTGAGTGCAAGTGGTTATCAGCATCACTACCTTGATCTCACTAAGATCTCTACTAAGGTCAAATTTGTGTGGGATCTCAATCCAGATCTTAGGATTTTATAGGACCCTGATCCCATAGCAATACTAAAGATCTTGTGATATACAGCAAAATTCAAAAAAATATTTCCTTTTTTAGACCTCCAAATGGAACCCAAATGCCCCAAATTGATAAAAAAAAAAAATGTCATAAATAGATTAGCTTAGTGGCCCTAACCCAAATTGATAAAACTCTAAATATAAACTTCTTTTTTTTTTTTTTTTGGCTAGGTAACAATGATAAAGAAGTTCATATTATTAGTGATGAATTGGAATTTGGTGATGCCAATGAAAATGAAGTAAATGAACCTCCAAATGCAATATTAAGAGATGTTGATGATTATCTAATGGATGATGTGGGCCATGTGACTACTAACAATGATGATAGTATTGTTTATAATGATCAACTGTACTTTGAGAAACTCAACCAGGATAACAAAAACTTTGGTCTTGATGATTGAGTGTGTTTATTGTGTTGTTTGAAACATTTTTATTTGCTTTGTTTTGTTTATTGAGACGTTATGTATGCTTTAAGTTGTTTAACTGAGAACTGAGTTGTAACTTTTGAATTTTGAATTTTATTTATGTATTTGTAGTTTAGTACTTTACTTTTTATTAGTAATTTCACTCAATTGTGTCAAAATTTACTTTTTTTTTTCAATGTTTCTTTAATATATGTTATAAATTGTAATTATGGGTATTTGTTAGTATTTTTTTTAATTGGAATGTAGGATCTTACGATCCTCATGCCGATCTTACAATCCGATCCCAGAACCCTTTCACCGATCCTGTGTAGGATCTTGATCCTGATAACAGCAACTATGATCACATATTTTTAGAATGATTATTTGACATACATTATCTATAATCAAGTTTGTTTGTTTGTTTTTTTTTTTAAATAAAAATAAAAGTAGGATCTTAAAAGTCTTGAATCCAATTCTATGATTCAATCCACATAACAATTTCATTGAATATAGCTAGGCCCCTATTTAACTACCTTCCCACTCCTTTATTATTATTATTATTATTTTTGCCACAAAACCAAACAGTTTTTTTGTTCTTGAAATTTTTTTTTTTTTTTCCTTATTTACCAAATGGGTTTCAAACTTATTTTCTTTTACAAACGAGGGTGTATAGACCTTTTCGAGTATCTGACTATTCCCTAGGATATATAGTCCCCCGTTCCACATGCACTAGGTTTTCCTTAGTTTACCAAATGGGTTTCAAACTTTGAAAACATAAGAAATTGTTTTTAATATTTGTTCTCAAAACAAGTTTTTGAAAACATTTAGGGGCTGTTTGGATTTTGTGTTTCCGTCACCCATAACTCAAAACAAGTGGGACCCACTCCAAGAAAGCTTGTTTAGTTGTATTTCCTGTTTTTGTTTCTATCACTCAATTCTTTGATTTTTGAGTGATGAGTTAAGGAAACTGAAAACACATTTTAGGTGCTTTCAGTTTCCAAAACTCTGTCTCCAATGACATTTTCGTAATTAAACACACACTGAGGGACCTACCAGCAGCAACTTTTGACTCACTCTCCTTTTTTTTTTTTTTTTCTCTCTTCTTTTCTTTCTTCTTTCTCTGTTCTTTAGTTCGTTCGTTCTTTTTTTTTTTCCTTCCTTTTCGCCTTCAACAAAAAGATTCTATGCCATCAACAAAAACCCAATGAAGAAAGTCACCAATCCACAAAGCATCAAAGCCAATAAAATCCCCAACATTAAAGACGCGAACCCCGTCAGCGTTATCTACACAACCACCACCTCCGTCAAAGACCGTCTCAACGTCGTCGCCGTGGCTGACCTAGTCGTGGTCATAGGTGCCGGAGATTCATCAGAGAACGAGATTGGTGTCGGTGGAGATTGTAGAATATTAAGAACCAGAGCTGATTGGCGTCGATGCTCTAATGGTGTTTGATTTTTTTTTTTCTTGTGGGTTTGGTGGCTATAGTGGTGGTTTGGTTTTTTTTTTTTTTTTTTTTTTTTTTGTTTGTTGTGAGTTTGATTATGACTTTAGGTTGCAGTTGAAATGGTGGTTTAGTAGCTGTGGTTGTGGTTGCCGTGGTTTTGGTGGTTGTGGCTGTGTTGCCACCTTCATCGTTGCCATCGCCACCAAGAGATGGGAGAGAGGAGAGCACTGAGCAATGAAAGAAACGTTGGGAAAGAGGCAGAGAGAAAAGGGATGAGAGGCAGAGAAAGATGAGAGTCAGGGGATAAAAAAAAGAGAGAGAAAAGGAAATGACATTGGGTTAGGTATAGGACCTACAAAAAGGTGGAAATATTTGAGTGATGTGAAGTGAAAACAAAAACCAAACGGGTGGGTATTAGAAAATTGAGGAATTTTAAGTGATGATTGACGAAAATTGAGTGAGGAGTGATGAGTGATGAAAAAAAAAAAAAAAAAAAATCCAAACAAGCCTTAAGAACTTTTAGCAAGAAAAATATGTTTAGTGTAGCTTATAGGAATATATAGTCATTTAAGTAAATGAATAACAGTTTTTTGAATTACAAGTTTGGCTTATTTATAAACTCTTTTATAGAAACCATTGTTTATCTTCGATGCTAAGCAACAAAAGATCACAAGAGTGCATATCTGCACAACTCTGGTCAACCCAATCCTGGTGCTTATACTAGGGTAATTAATCACATTACCAATAGGGTAAATTCCACTAACATATCCTGAGATTTGGACTAATACCAATTAGATCCAAGACTTTTCAAAACTAGCCAATTTGGTCCTTAAAGCCAACTTAATCCCTAAACAGTTAGTTATTGTTTCTCAATTATTTTAGGTACTAAATTGACTTTAGGGACTAAATTGATTAGTTTTGAAAAGTTTTGGATTTGGTTGGTATTAACCCAAATCTCAAGAGGTGTGAATAGAATTTACCGTTACCAATGTTATGAATTCATGATGTATTTGTTTGTAACGGAACACCCAACTTAAACCCTCCCAACACAAGTAATAAGAGAAATATAGTGAAAGGCGTCCTAAAATTTATAACTTGACATGCATTCACGTCATATTTTACACAAAGGTAAAATTTAGTTATAGTTGATTTACGAAAAAAAAAAGAAGAAGTTATAGTTGCTTCGAAGTTGTACATTAAGGTTTTTAATTAAATTCAAGAATTCAACTATGTGATGC
Source organism: Castanopsis chinensis (assembly GCA_032878915.1). Taxonomy (NCBI): domain Eukaryota; kingdom Viridiplantae; phylum Streptophyta; class Magnoliopsida; order Fagales; family Fagaceae; genus Castanopsis; species Castanopsis chinensis. Next base: position 9,281,797 of record JAVQMG010000131.1, read on the forward strand.
ATTCACCAATAAAAGATATGGTGCAATTAAACTGTTCTTAGAAAATATAATATTTATGTTGTTACATGGATCAAAATAAATTATGATTGAATTTAATTAAAAATGTAAGATATAATACCTAAGAAATTATATTTAAATTTACCCTTAAATTATATCATGATCAAAGTTACTTCAATTGGAGAGGCTTATCACTTGTGCGGATAAAGATACCACTTTTGCGGTCAATAAGCTTGGCATAATATTGAGTAGGTTTTAGTTAACTCAACTAGTAAAATCTTTCAATGTGGGTTCTAGTTAGCTCAACTGGTAAAGTCTCTGATGGTTGTATAAGAGATCTGGGGTTCAATCCCCGCCTATACCAAAAACTGATTGGTGTATTGGTCTGATGATAAAGAGCAATCATCAGAAGCGGACGCCATAGGTTGAAACTCTCTAAAAAAAAAAAAAACTAGTAAAGTCTTTCAAGGTTGAATAAGAACTTTGAGGTTCAGTTCCTGCTTACATAAAAAATCGATTAGTGTCTTGGTATAAGGATAAAGAGCTATTAATATAAACGGACGCCATATATTGAAACTATCTCAAAAAAAAAAAAAAGCTTGGCACAATATTTATGAATACAAAAAAAAAAAAAAGGTTGCCCTTACAACTGAGATGTTACGAAAGAATGTATATCAAGGCGCTAGCAGTGGCAATATAATTGGCTTTGTGCAACTTTGACTTATTATGTCAAAACAATTTCATCTTAATAGATATTATTACAACATTTTTCACAACAGTTGAGTTGGTAAGCTTTTAGTGGTTCTCATTTGATTCACTATTGACATTATTTTTTTTACTTATCAGTTACCACTAATAATCTGCCACATACGTAGTTGTGAAATTTTTGTGTCTATAAACTTTCTCTTTTGCTCAGTCCTCCATTGGAGGAATTTTATTTTCGAAAATTCTAGGTAGACCTAATATTTCTACTGAAAGTTCACTGCCACTCACAAGTGTATGCTAGTGGGGTCTAGGTGATGTAAAATCATGAGAACTTGTGAGACACTCAGATCCCATTGCCATTCGCTATAATCTTGCGAGTGAGAGTGAAAATTTTGGTGAATAGTTTCGGTTTACATAGCATTACTCTTTTTAATTTATTGTGATCTATACAAACAGTTTAATAAATGTGACCTTTAACAATTGATTTTTCGTTACAACCATTTCAATTGAATTTGGGTATATCAAAAGATAATGAAGTGTTACAAGTTCTCATGTCAAAAATAGAGGAACGTGTGAGTTTAAGTTGGTTAAATTGGTAAAGTTTTGCTATTTGTTCAAATCTTATTATATCAAGTACTAAACAAACAAAAATAACCCTCTTTAATTAAAAATTCTATTTTGGATTGTTAGAAATACTGAATTTAATAATATTGTATTTCTCACTGAAATAATATACATGAGTGCCTTTATATAGGAGGTATATGAGTGCAGTACAAGTAAGAGTGTAGTACAAGAATGCGTGCTATACAAGTAAACTAGTTGGGCCTAAAGCTTACAACATTATACATGTTAACAACCCCCCTTAAACTTAAGGTGGATGTGAGACCAATTTGAGGTTGTTAACCAAAGTACGAAGGCGTCTCTTAGGATGTGACTTGGTGAAGATATCTGCAAGCTGATCTGTAGAGGAGACTGAGATTAGCTTGAGAGCACCATGGACAAGATGATAGCGGAAAAAATGACAATCGATCTCGATGTGTTTAGTCCGTTCATGGAAGACATCATTGTGAGCAATATCAATGGCATTCTTGTTGCACAATAAAGAGGAGTAGCAGAGGATGTAGACACACCTAAGTCTTCGAAAAGCTATAGTAGCCAAATAAGAAGCTCAGATGTGGTATTAGCAAGAGCACGATATTCTGCTTCAGTACTGGAATGGGCTACATGAGTTTGTTTCTTGCTTTGCCAAGAAATCAGAAAAGAACCAAGAAGAAAGCAATAACCAGTGGTGGACTTACGATTAGTGGGATCTCCTGCCCAATCAGCATCAGAAAATGCACGGAGAATAAGAGGAGACTAAGCAGAGTAGAAAAGACCATGGAAGAGAGTGCCCTTTAGGTACTGAAGAATGTACAGAACAGCAGCATAGTGAGTCGATCGTGGAGCAGACAAATACTGGCTCACGTGGTGAACAACTTAGGAAATGTCTGGATGAGTAACAGTGAGATAAACTAGGCTGCCAACTAAGAGTATGTAAAGAGAGGGATTAGACAATGATTTCCCCCCTGAGGGAGTCATATGTGCATTAAGCTTAACTGGAGTGTCAACAGTCTTGCTATCAGTGAGTCCAGCTCTAGACAAGAGTTCAAAGGCATACTTAGCTTGAGTGATGTAAAGTCTATCTATAGAATGAGTGATTTTAAATTGTTGAGATCTTTCATCTCAAATTGCTGATTGAGAAAATCTTTGAGTTCTTGAATGCCACTGAGGTCATCACCAGTTATGATCATATCATCCACGTACAGGAGAAGTAAAATAGTGTCTTTGTCGGTGTGACGAAGAAATAAGGCAGAATCATAATGACTGGCCATGTAACCCAAACGAGAGATGGTAGAGCTGAATTTGGCAAACCAAGCTCATGGAGCTTGTTTAAGGCCATAAAGTGCATGTCGAAGGTGACAAACCTTGTTTGATTCAATAGAGAGATTAGGAGGAGGTTACATATAAACTTCTTCACTTAAATCCCCATTAAGGAATGCATTTTTGACATACATCTGGAAAAGGTCCCATTTACTGGCAGCAGCAACAGCTAAGAGGGCACGAACAGATGAGATACAAGTAACCGGAGCAAAGGTCTCTTCATAGTCAATCCTATACTTTTGTATAAAACCTTTTGCAACAAGAAAAGTTTTGTAGTGCTCAATGGACTCATCAGAGCGAGTCTTAATCTTGTAGATCAACTTACAACCAACCACAGATTTCCTAGGGAGAAGAGTGACCAAGTCCCAAGTATGGTTTTTAAATAATACATCAAGTTCCTCTTTCATTGCAATCTGCCATAAAGGGTCAGTGGAAGCCTCACGATAGGTGTGAGGCTTGTGCAGTGTAGCAAGGGCAGTGTAACAATGATAGTCAAGTAAATGTGCAGGAATGGACCTTACCTGAGTTGAGTGACGAGATGGAATGTCTTGTGCAAGATCTTTAGGCAGAGCAGGAGCAGGGGACCCAAGATCAGGGTTGAGTAGCTCGTCTTCAACCTATTCATCTTTCACCTGTTCACTAAAGGAGGAACTAGGAAATGGATCATGGATATCTGGTGGTTGGATAGAGAAGTCTAGAGTAGAATCAGGAGCAACTACAAGAAGATTAGGAGCAGCTATAGGAGGGTCAGGAGTAGTTACAAAAGGAATATGTGCCTCATCTAGAAATGGATCTAAGACAGAAGAGGAAGATAGAGAAGCACGAAAGTGAGAGAGCTTGACAAAGAGGCGATGTTCCCAAAAGACAACATTGCAGGAGATACGAAGACGATGAGAAATAGGATCATAACACCGATACCCTTTTTGAGTTTCGCCATAGCCAAGAAAACAACAAAGCCTTGACCTAGGCTTAAGTTTGTTATGCTCATGTGGCTGAAAAAGAACAAAACAAGCAGAACCGAGGGAGCGAAAGTGGTGATCATTTGGAGGTGACCCAAAAAGGAGTTCATATGGAGTTTGATTTTGGATGACAGGACTAGGAATGCGATTAATAGTATGAACAGCATGAAGAGCAGCTTTGCCCCAAAAAGGAGCAGGAACTTTGGCAGAGAGAAGGAGACCACGAACAGTGTCAAGAATATGACGAAGTTTTTATTCGGTTTTACCATTTTGCTGAGAGGTACCTGGACAAGTTAGTTGATGAACAGTGCCATAGGAATGCAAAATAGCTTGGAAAGCATATTGAGTGTACTCAAGAATATTATCAGATCGAAAAATTTTGATATGTTTGAAAAATTGAGTTTCAACCATTTTTGCAAAATTAAAATATACTTGCAATAATTCAGAACGATGTTTCATATTGAAAATCCAACTATAGCGAGAGTAATCATCAACAAAGACAACAAAATATCGAGATCCACCAATACTAAAGACAAAGGAAGGTCCCCAAACATCAGAATGAATAAGATCAAAGATATCAGTAGATACTAATTCATTAGTATTGAAAGGTAAAACTGGTTGTTTTCCTAATTGACATGAAACACAATCAAAATTTTCTATAGACACTAAACCTAATAAAACCTCTAGAAGCTAACTGTTGTACCTGAGAAGAAGATGCGTGACTAAGTCGAGCATGCCAAAGTGCAAGGGAAGGAATAGAAGAAACTGCAGTAGCTGCGGCAATAGAAACAGGAGCAACAAGTGGAAGACAAAGGTTGTCCACAGGAAACATACGCCTAACTCGGGACAGGTCCCAAGCTTTTGTCCCGTCGTTGGATCTTGTACAAGACATCCAGAATAATCAAATATAATGCGATAACCCAACTCAGCTATTTGTCCCACAGAAAACAAATTGTAAGAAAGGTTAAGAACATTAAAGACCTCAGGAACTGAGAGGTTGAAGGTCGAAACGGAACCCATATTATGACCAGACATTGTGGAACCATTTTCTGTGCGAATATTAAGAGGGTGTGGTGTAGGTTTAAGTTTAGAAAATAAGGTTGAGTGAGGTGTCATGTGATTGCAACAAACAGAATCCATAAGCCAAGAGGAAGGAGACATATCAGATAAAGTTGAGAGAGAAGAGGAACAAAATGCATTACCAACCATTCGAATGACATTGGCGATGATGTTTCTAAGGTCATCTGCAGACATGGTGAAAGTGCGACTTGAAGATTTAGACTGTGCAGAGATGAAAGCCATTGATTGGACATTCTCAGTGTTAGCAACAGCGACAACAGAAATTGAAACAGCTGATTTATTGCAAAAACACCTGGGCTGCAAAAAAGTCAACTTTGGAAAAAGTCAACGGTCAACCCTACTAAAGTCTACGGTCAAACCCCAGAAGTCAGACGACGACGTCAGCGGTTGACGCAAGCAAGGGATGTCAGCGATGACCCAAAGACAGCTGACGTGGCAAGATGATGTCAGCAATGACGTCAATTAGAGGGTTAAGGGCGCGTGAAGGCGTGTGACCGGTAGCCGTGGCGTGTGAGAGCGCGTGGATAAATAGCCCAGCTGTGCAGTGGCGCGTGGAGGCATGTGGGGCGCGTGAGCTGCAAAGCAGAACCTTTTGGTGGCACGTGGGGCACGTGCAGTCTTCGATGGCTTCGAGGTTTCCATGAGTTTGTAGATCGGTGCAGGACGAACTCAGTGGTACCTGCAAAAAATTGATCGGAGCAAGATGAGCGACGGTACTGAAAAAGGCAGTGGTCTTTGCAGTGTGGAACTCCTCAATGGCAGCGGCTGCTACAGGTCTGGAACCAAAAGAAGACGTCTGGAAGACGTCGGTGGTTCAACGGTGAAAAGGCTGCGGCAGCTGTTGTGACGGCAGAAGCGATGTTGAGAGTGGAGTAACACTAATAAAGACAATACTGCTAAAAGAAAGGTCAGAGCAATGTCGCTGATACCATGTTAGAAATACTAAATTCAATAATATTGTATTTCTCACTGAAATAATATACATGAGTGTCTTTATATAGGAGGCATATGAGTGCAGTACAAGTAAGAGTGTAGTACAAGAAAGAGTGTAGTACAAGAATGTGTGCTATACAAGTAAACTAGTTAGGCTTAAAGCCCACAACACTATACATGTTAACATGGATAATTATTTAATTTAATTTAATTTATTATTATTATTTTTTTTTTGGTATTTGTATTTGAAAAGTCGTGGTCTTAACAAATTGACTTTGGCTTAAGTTCAACGCTCCAGTGTATAGGACATGACACATGTCCACACTTAATCACGTATTAATCTCATATCTCATCAAATACATTGGAGTATTGGACAGAAGCTTTGCCCTGACAAAAGTGAGCTCGCTTTTAAGCCACAAATTATATTCATTTGTTGCCAAAACTTATTGATTAGTGGGACTGGTATGCATTCCGAGTGGTGATGGCATGATGCAGTACGCACCCAATTAAAATTCCTTAATCATATTTGGCATGATCTTAATCAGTGACAATAATTGTTTGTCTACGGCGATATGCGTTATCAAAATACAATTATAATTTGATACTATGGCATGCCCACGAATTCAAAACAACCAATCTTATTGAGACCTTTAAGGCTATAATTAACAATCGCTTGCTATTGAATGCTGGTATTTGCATAATTGCAAAGGAAATAATGTATGTACCAATTGGCCTTATCCATGGACTCTACTTTTTTTTTTTTTTAGAATACTAAATATTTTAACATACATACACAAGGGAGAGGGGAGAAAGTTTTAAAGAAACTAACAGTGGCGTATATCCAAAAGGGCCTTTCATGGACTATACAATCAAATTTTCTTGTCGCATACTTGACTTCCAAATTCAACCATGCTATAATGATTTACGATTTCATTCGGTTACTTGGAAGAAACAAGGCAACAAACAATTACATCTCTCCCAAAACTATACTCTGGTTCTCCCAATTTGAATGAATTAATTTCATTATCCAAGTAAAATATAATAAATTTAAATACGTCATATAATATCTATATATATATATATATTATATACGTGTGAGTGTATTCCCTTAACTCATCCCCCTTCCCCTATATATACATGTGTGTTTCTAAAATATATATATATATATATATATATATATATATATATATAAAGCCAACACTGAAAGAAAATTCAATTAAATTTCTATTGTGGGCTAATTTTATACTATGTGTCCATGTAGGGTTTTTAAAACTTTAAACTAAGTGAGTTACTGAGTTTCAAATACTAAGACTTTAATATTAAACTATAAAAACTAAAAAACTGATCATATATATACTCAACATAAATCACCACACATTCCATTTTATTAAAAATTAGAATAAAAATAATTAAAAGTAATATTAAATTTAAGCAGAAATTTTAACATGGAGCTAATTACATTTATTTTTCTAAAAAATTGATTAATTATGTATATTTTTGTAATAAAAGAGTTTGTTTATTTTTAAATTCATCCATGCATATTCATGAATTACAAGCTAGTCCATGCATAATCATGAATTACAAGCTAGTTAATATATATTAGTTTAAAAAGTATCAAAATAGTAACAAACAAAACTACAAAACAGCACAATTACCTGTATTAACTGAATAACCATACCAAATTCACCTAGTAGAAACAGATGCAATGATTGAAAAAATTGCATTCATTGATCTACCGAGCTAAATGGGGGTTGTTGATTTGAAAAGCAAGACAACTTTTTACATATTGGCCAAGAGCAAGAAGGTCAGATTGTATTCTTTCAAGTCTTGTTAAATTAGGTTAACAACCATCAAAACTCATTTATTCTTGTTAAATTAGGTTAACTGCAGAAGAATATTTATTTTTCAATTTTTATTATAAGTAAATTTTTATTTTATTAAGATGGGAGACTGCTCCAAACTCCAGTACAGAGGAAAACTGCAGTAGAATAGATTAAATACAGATTGGACTTATATTGAAAATATTAAAATTTTATTTTCAAATTTAAAATAATAATAATAATAAAGCATAACAATGATAGTAGGACACAGGCAAAGTTTTGTCAAATAATACCAAGTTTTGGTTTCTTTCACTTCCAATAAAATTACACTAAGAAGTTCAGAGTCTGCCCTTAACAAAGCTAAATCATGAGAAAGACTTTGTATAGCCAATTCTAATTATTTGGATCTCAATTCTTTGAGTTGAGTACAGAATCACAACATTGACAAAAATTTCAGAGGTGCCATCATATCACTAAAATCATCTTCTAATTCTCAGAATACTAAAAAATCTTTCTTGATGTGTTCTGTACAAAAGCAGTTTCTGAAGTTTCATTAGATCACATGTAATCTTTTCCTTATTCTTTCTAAATAAAACTAAAAGGAGGGGAAAAAAAAAATAAAGAGAAGAAGAAGAAGAGAAGGGAGAACAAAACTTGGGAGGGGAATGTTAACAAAATTTGGTGAGAAAATTCAACTGTCATGCCGATTGCTTTTGGAATTTAGACTCTCTGCAAAATTGTTGATATAAATTAAATCCGTCTTGCCATTTAGACCATTTCTTCTTCAAAACTTTGTCTATCTTTAATTCATTTGGCCCAAAGTTCTTGGTAGAAGTATCAAATTTCAAATCAGCGGGGCAGAGATCATCAAACAGTTTTGGTCCAACGGTTTCCACCAAGCCATTAGGACCCTGCTTCTTCTCAGGCACTTTAAAAATCAGGTTATCATATTTCTCGCTCTTAAAAGGCATTTTCCTGTACGTGATCCATGGTAGAGCACTTAAATGCAATTGGATGGTATAAACAAAAAGGTTTTGGTTTTTGAGAATTGCCCCACATATCTTCTCTTTCATCAGCAAGGGAGACAGCTTGGTCATCATGAAGGTCACAACTAGAATTTGACAAGGCCATTTCACTGGCCACCTGCTTGATTTCATTGGCAGGCCTGCTTACAACCTTCTCAAAGCAACCTCATGTATGCTTGCTGGCAAGCTGATGTCATTAAAAACAACAGAGATTGCAGGAGACGATCTCAATCGACCAAACCCACAAGCCTTCAACTTCTCACACAATATTTCATGAGATTCTTAGCTAAAAGATTCCTTTTCTTAAGGACCCTTGCAAGGCTTTTTCAATTTTGAAACAAGGACTTCAGTTAGGCTACCATTCAAATATGCAGAGAGTTTTTATCAAGTTTCATGTACTCAGTGACGGACCTACAGTGGGGCAGGGGGGGGGCCATTGTCCCCCCTCCCCCCCCCCCCCCCCCCCCCCCCAAAAAAAAAAAAAAAAACTAGGATATATATATATATATATATGTGTGTGTGTGTGTGTGTTGAAATTTTTAAATTTTGGTCTCGATAGCTTCCAATTTTTTTTTTTTTTTAAAAACTAGCATACATATTTAATTTGAAAAATTAAGATTTGTCCATATATATATATATATATATATATATTAAGGATCTCCTTTGAAATAGCGCCGAATTCCATTTTGATAATTGTGTTGAAATGTCTAAGAAATACTTATTTTATATATTATACTTTGTTAACATTTTTATAATATCAAATGTTTAAGAAACATTTATTTTATATGTAGTATTTTGTTAAATATAAAATAGATGTTAGTTTTTATTTTCATAAAAAAAAAAAAATGTTTTAAGCTTTGGCTCCTTCCAGGTTCGAATTCTAAAAAAATTTGTTTTAAGTTTTGGCCCCTCCCAGATTCAAATCTTGGTTCCGTCGTTACATGTACTTAAATCTTCTAGGAAATTTGTACTTCTCATCATCCATAATATACAGGGAATTATCTTTAAAATGGAACTGTTTAGTGTGAAGTTCTTTCAACTTCCACAAGGCACAATAGCTTTGTGATTCAAGCTTCCCTGATGACATAAGTCTTATCAATGTTAAACCACCAAATTCAATCGACTCGGAAAGCATTGCTGATACATCTTTGTTTAAAATGACAAAACCCAAAGCCAATTCTTTCTTATGCTGCCAAACAATCCATTCAGGAAGACCATCCTTCAAAACCTCCTCTCTCATAAGACAACTTCCTTATTGACACTCACGACCCGACAATAAGAGATTTGAAGGGAGCTCCCATGCATAAAGGATTTTCAAAACTTTTGAAACTTCAGAAACGATGGATCCTCTCGGGGTTGGAAAAGTAGGTCCATAACAAAATAGATTAAATGCACAATTTCGAAAAGATCCCAATATAATACAAAAACTTGATCCAGAAGCCCACCTATATGTATCATCCTTCAGGTTTGATCTCAATTCTGACAATCTAAATACATTAAAATGGCATGTCTATTCAAGACCATGAGCCCATTGCAAAAACGACATCATTGGTTTCCGCACATCACAAAGAACCAACAAACTATCTGAGGCCAATATCAGATCCCGCCATTGTAAACGTAAGGAGCCGTTCATTTTGAACCGAAGCATACATCCTCAACACTCAACCTTTGCTAAACAACTCACAGCACACCCATCAAACTTCGAATCGACCAAGAAAATAGCATCGGACCAGGCAACAATCAAATTCCTAGGATGCCACTAAATTCACAACTCAACCATTTACAATTCCTCGAAGTACCTGAATCAACATCCCACGATACATGCAACTTAATCCCTCTAAAACGCGCATTGGAATTGGACGTCCTACTTGTTCTAAAACAAGACTCTGAATCAAACAAAGAACAAGGCACCACTTTCTAACAAAACTACACTCTCCTCAAGTATATGTGGACTCCAACAAGCATACACAATAGAACTAGTCTTAAAAACCTTAGAACTTAAACAAGAAACTTTGGGAAATTTACCAAAATTATGAATTTCCCGAACAACAAACCAATGCACAGAGCACAATCTAGAAGCCAGCAAATATCCAATAGTGGAATGATTATTACCTGTAAAGGAATGGGGTTGGGGTTAACCACAATCTTGAGAATGTGGTACTCGAACCTGGTACTTTCGTGTAAAACGTCATCGTCTTTGGCACCCTAGACGTCAAAACGGGAAGATTTGATAGAAAGAAGCAAGAAGTCGAGTTGGTCAGAATTGAAGGAGGTGTTAAATTACTGATTATCCCAAACACTTAAACTATTAGAATATGGTAAATTTAATCTTTTAACTAATATTTCTAACATGAGGGAGTTGGAAAGAGGTGGGAGAAGGAAGGAGAGGAAGTTATGGGTTTGGAGGAAAGGTGGTGGTGGTGCGGCATGGTTTACGTTTGGCATAGATGGGGAGGAGAAGAGAAAAGAAGAGAAAGGGTTTTGGGTTTAGGGTTGAAGAAGAGTGGACCCAATATGGGTTTTAAGTTTGAGTTTGAGTCTGTGAGGAGAACTGGAGGTTTGAAAACTGATGATATTTGGGAAGAGGGATTTCTAGTCTGATGATAGATCCATTTTCACTCATTCAACAACTCTTTGCAATTGTCGTGAGAGTTTTAGATTCCGATTCTACAATACCTGGGTTCATTTGTTTGATTCTGTTTCTATTTCTATTTTCATCTGGACCTATATTTTACAAACCCAACATTTTTACAAAGCCCAAAAAATATAGAAAATCTACTTTGGTTCTCCCAAAAGTACTTTGGCACCCCACATCCCAACCCACCACCATCCATCACCCTCACAACCCACCATCAAGGACACTAAAACCACTACATCAGAACACCACATAAACACCCAAAATCAAACCCACCACTTCAGATCACCACAACTTAGAAAAAACTATTACCTATCTTTTATTAAAAAAGAAAAATAGAAAATACAATCCAAGCAGCCGCATCCCACAAACCTATCCACTGCCGTTGCCAACCCATCCACAAGCTGGCCCACCTATTGAAACCCACCCTCCACTGAATTTGCCCATCGGAACCCACCACTACCGATCTGACCATCTGAACTCACCCACCTTCAATTCGCCCATCACCATATGAACCTACCCACTACCGAACCCACTCATCAAATCACTACAAAAAAGAAAAAAAGAACAAAAAAAGAAAAGATAAAAGAGAAATCACTGCAAGAGAGATATCGATGGCGTGATGAGGAGGTGACTAGATAAGGGTCGTCAATGGGCTGAGTCAGGCCAGCCCAGCCCATTTTCACTTGGCCCATGGGCACAATGGGCTGGGCATAATGGGCTATTAATTAGTTAACAGGCCGAGTCGAGCTGGGCTAAAAGAGAAAACCTCAGCCCATGACCCTACCCATGGGCAATGCCCATTTTGTCTTTAGCAAGTTGGATTATCGGATTGGGCCTAATGGGCTACCCATGGGCTTGTGTTAGCATATTATTTTATTATTTTTATAAGGAAAGACTCAATTTTTTATAAGGGAATAATCAATCTATTTTTTTAAAGGAAAGAATTAAAAAATTTAATACTTAATTACAAATTTTTTTACATTCAAATCTATTTAATTTTTTGTTTTGTTGATGGAAATCTATTTAATTTTTTTTTTTACTAAGGCCTTAAATAGTTTTTTTATTTTATCTTTAATAAAAAAAATGTCAAATGGTTAATTCAAATTTGCTAAACTACTGAAAAAATATATATTTAGTAAACTAAGTTTTGCACAATTACTTTGAGTATCTTAGTGGTTGAGGGCTTAAGAAATTACTCTATAATATCTCAAGATCAATCTTTCATACACTTCCTATATATTTTTGTTATGAATTATAAATTATTGGGTTGGGCCAATGGGGTGGGCAACGGGTTGGGCTACTGGGCTAGCCTACCGGGTATCCATGGGCATAAAAACTAGCCCATGGCCTGACCTACTAGGCTAGTGAGCTGCCCATGAGCCTTAATAATAACAGGTCGGGCCGCCCATTAACTCGGTGGGCCATTGGGTTTCTAGGTTGGGCTATGGGCCGTGGGCTATTTGATGACCCTTACGGCTAGACGAGGCTAAAAGGAAGAGAGAGAAGCAGTTAGAGGGTACAACTAATGTGAGAAACAAATAAGAGATCCATCAAATCTAAAAAAATTACAATCACATGTGATGTTAGTACTGCCTAATGTGATAAACAAATAAGGGTACAACTGATTTCGAAAAGTCCACTTCACTTTGTGTTCACTATGGGTGGTGAAGTCATAAGTTGGAGGAGTGTTAAGCAATCTTGTATTGCTAACTTCACCATAGAAGTTGAATATGTTGCTGCTTGTGAAGTGGAAAAGGAAGCTGTTTGGCTCAAGAAATTCCTTTCTGATCTTGGTGTTGTGAGAATTGAGTAAGTTACGACCACCCGACCACATTGTTTTGCGACAATAGTGGAGCAGTTGCACAATCCAAGGATCCAAGGAATCATAAAAAAGGAAAGCACATAGAAAGAAAGTACATAATTCTAGACATTATTGCTCGAGGAGATGTAGTAGTAGCAAAGATTAATAGTGCAAATAATCTAATAGATCCCTTTACCAAAGTCTTCCCCTAAAGAACTTTTGAGTCATATTTAGAGGGAATGAGAGTTAGATTAGTGCACAATAGTCATTAGGGCAAGTGGGAGATTGTTAGGATTAGTGCCCTTAAATGCTATTGTATGATGCTATGTATGACATTATATATGATATTATGTTGTGATTAATAAAGTTGTTTTATTATCATCGAAAATAATGGTAACATGAATATTTGGACATTATCATATAGTCCATAAGATGCATAGTCTGTGTTTTATGTGATTTAGTCACAGAAGATATAAATCACGAGTTCTTTGTAAATTCAAAATTTTAGTTTGTAGTCGGTGATAAAATTAGGCATTTCATCTACGAAGACTATAACATATCAACTAAGATGATTTGTCTTGATCTTGGAAGTGGAGACTTCTAGTTGGTGTGTTGATACGATTTTAAGAGTTAAGACATATTGAATTGGACTGTTGTGAGATTTATTATTCTCCTAACAACTGTCAAACGAATAATAAATCTCACGACTTCTATTTACATCGACTTCTATTTACATCAACTCTTAATCCTGAGAGAATAATGAACCTAATCATGAAGTGTAGGTTACTTTGATATATCAAGAGTGAGATCTAAAGTAACGATTAAAACCTCAGTATGCTGGGTAGTTACATTTAGTGTTGAGGGAACATATATTTTCAAGATAGAATTCATAATCTCTTAACGGAGATATAAAATATTTCCTGGAGATAAGTTTAATGAGTTTGGTTATCCAGAGTGTTAGGCCTAACCACTTTAGTAAGGAGTTACTAAAGTATATATTTATGAAATTGAATTTCATAAATATATAATGAATAACTTAAAGGATTAAACTGGGCACTCAAGGATTAAGATGTAGTAATCTTTAAAGTGGTAGTAAATATTCATGACTTTGTATTACTATGAATATTTTATGAAGGAGTTGAATGTATAATAAAGTCTTGGGATATAATTTATACATAAGGCCTAGAGTGCAACTATATTTATATAGTGGTATTAAATATAATTAATGGTAACTTTGATTCTGTCAAAAGTTGACAGAAAGGCCCAAGACTCATTAGAGCTAGTATCTTATTTGTCCATTTTGGTCTCACTCTAAGTCACATACTAAAGCCCAATTGGAATGGTCCAAAAGGCTAGCCCAATTAGATAATTAGTTATATATAAGGAGAAGAATATATAGAATTTTGTGTGTGACACATAATATGTGAAATGGTGTTTATGAGCGAAATCCACTCTCTTATTCTCCCTTGAACTGATTGAGAGACCACACTTCTTGGGTATAAGTGGAATTGGAGTGAAGATTAAAAGTGTTCCCAAGTAATTCTAATTTTTGGTTTTGAATTTCACCACATCAAGGTACGCTCTCTTGTTCTTAAATTCTGAAATTTAAATAGTACATGCTATCGATTGCGAATGAAGTAGATACGTTAATTTTCCGCTGTGTATGTTTTGTATGAGATACAAACCATGTATTTCCAACACATGGATAATTTATCTTTCCATCAGTCAACAAATATTTTCAGAATTGATCTCTCTCCGTCTCTCTTAGATCAAGCATTCAATTATATTTCGCTACCTCAATGAATGCAGTGTTGCTGTTTACCGCTAGCTAGCTTCGTTGTCACCACTATGAGGCCAAGATGAAGAGATCCTAGGTTTGTGTGAGGAGGAGAACATTGATCAACAAAGTTTTTGGTCTACTATTGCATTGAGATCGACAGATTTTGTTCTACTCCAGTATTTAATTTCTAGCTGAAACTCAGTAAATATCTTGGTATGGCAGAAATGGGTTTGGTATGACCAATATTTAAACTGGCATGAAACACCAAAGTTTCTGTTTTGGTGTATGCACTAGTACAATAAATACCAACTGGTATCGTATGGAATCGTCTTCCTTGCGACAATCACATTCGATGTTTCCATATATGTAATACTTACTATCCCAAGAATATTTATATTGCCTAAAGCCGGTGTCATATTTTGGGGCCCTTGCATCCAATGGCTTTGCTGAAATTGTAAAGATTGTGGATAATCTCGGACTCCAGCAATTAAAGAATTGACAGAGAGCATTAAGTGCAACCACGATCACATATTTTTTTTCTAAAGATTATTTGACATACATTATCTATACTTGTTGACACCTCATTTTGCAATTCGCATATAACCTCACATGGAGGGAAATCGAGTTATTTCACACTCAGAGATAGCATCTTAATTTGGGCCATTAAATCATTATTCTAAATCATATATATATATATATATATATATATATATATATAATGAGAAACCATTACATATTTTAAAAATGTATGGTTTAAAAAAAAGTATAAACTAATACCATGTATAATTTGAACATTTTCTAAAATATATATATAATTTGAACCATATACAGAATTGCTGAGACATCTTTGAATTGTTGATACATCTTTGAATATACATATTCAGAATACTTTGAATGTTATTTTCTGCCCAAACTTTAGGTGCCAAACAAACTTCATGAAGGCCATTGTTGCATGAAGACAAAGCCACCTTATACGCACTTCAAATTGTAAATACTCCCCTAGGTGTATATGCCTAAACCAAGCGATCCATGGGTAATCGATAGCTGAGTGGGATACTCAGAATAGCTGCTACACATATTCACGTATCAAACCATAAAAAAATCAATGAAAGAAAGGAAAAAAGAAATATAATAAATACCAAATTACAATAAGTACCAAGTTATCCAAAGCATGCTATGTAATAAAATAATATTATATTTTTATATGCTATATTTAATTCTTTATAACGCAATATGATAAAATTTAACAATCAAAGAGATAAAAAAAACACAACAATTTATAAAAAAAATAAATAAATTGCATTAACCTAAGTCCTAAAGTAGAATTG
This sequence comes from Castanopsis chinensis, assembly GCA_032878915.1. NCBI lineage: Eukaryota > Viridiplantae > Streptophyta > Magnoliopsida > Fagales > Fagaceae > Castanopsis > Castanopsis chinensis. Next base: position 9,297,783 of record JAVQMG010000131.1, read on the forward strand.
TAAAGAATATAAAAATTATCAACCTAAAACAAAGATACAAGAAAAAAAAATCCACCAAAAAATTGAGAGAGAGAGAGAGACAGAGAGAGAGAGAGAACTTTTTTGTGAGGAAAAACTATGCTTAGAATGGAAGAGATAGTGATGAATTTATAGTAAGAAGATACGAATAAGAAGAGACAAAAATAAAGAAAGATGAAGGGAAAGAGGAAGAATGATATTAATGCAGAGGGTAGTGGGGAGATGATAAAGGTAAGGGAGGGAGAAAGGTTGGAGAAGTAGTGGGGAGATAATAAAGTAGGGGAAGTAAAAAGATTGGAGAAGTGTATGTGTTAAAATAAATAAATGTTAAAAATGATTATAAGAAAATTGAAAAGAAAAAAGATAATGATGTGAACGCTGATGTGGTTCAATTGGAGCGTAGCAACAATGAATACTACGCTTTAGCTTTACTTATAAGTCAAATATTGTTTGTTGGTTCCGAACAATATAATTGAAGTCATAAATGTTGCCATGGAAGTTTTTTTCTTTTTTTTTCCCACTTGTAATTTTTGTTGTTGTTGTAAATGCAATGTTTGATTGAAGAATACCCAGAATACCTGCTAAATGAATTATTTATTGGGGTTGATTCTTACTCAGGCATCTCTCTCCCAATTGTTGTTAAACATACAACTAATGGTAATTAACTTTATGATTTTGCTCTTAAAAATTAAATTTGAGTTTTATACATGAAACAAACTTTCAAATAGAAGTGACTCATATTTTTTAAATTGGCTAAAAATATTACAGATAATAATGCTGGAGCCGTACCACACCTAAATCTCAAGGTAATTGTTCGAATTGTAGGACTTGAATGACTCAAGTAGCTCATAAAGTCACTTCAACACATTGATAAATTAGCCCATGAATTTCAAGAATTATGAGTTGAAAAACCCTTTGTTTGAAATGGTTTCAGGGATATATTCTTGGGTGCCCTCAGACTGATGTGGACATTAATGACAATTCAAACTTAATATATGCTTATCGAATGGGGCTTGTATCAGATGAACTCTATGAGATAATTCAACAAGTTCATTTGTAATTTTTAATCTTGTTATGTGTTCTGCCTTTTATGGGAGTTCTATTAGGGTAAAACATAGGTAGACTTTATCAGACGTTGTACCTTATTTTCATTAATTAAATTCAATTACATGACTTCATTGATTAAAGCAGTGCCAATACTATCGTCTTTTTTAGGAACAATTAAATTCTGACTAATTGGTCAATACGACCGCATGATTGAATTTAATTGAAAAAACTACTATGAAGTGCCTAAGAAATTGACCTTTGTAAATACAAGCTATGGTTTTCTTTTGCTTGTCATCATGAAATTGAAAATAGTGTATGTTTTTACAGGCAGCAAAAGAAAGTTGCAAAGGTAGTTACGTCAAGTTGACACATCACAATCACAATGCTACGAGGATCTTCAATTAATGAAGCATGTAAGAGACTACTAACTCTTCTTAAAATACATATTTCTTTGTATGGATATTTGGAAATTTAACGCCAACAGAGAATAGTTCCCTGAATTTTCAGTGCACTTAAGACATAAACGAAGCCCATATTCTGGAGCTTAAGTGCACCTGGACATCTCCACATCCATATGGAGAATCTCTTAGAAGAGCCCTTGAGGAAGACTCTAATGGCCTCACCCTAAATTCTGACCCAAAATATTTTTTCCATGTAAATCTCTCTCTCTCTCTCTCTCTCTCTCTCTCTCTAAAAACAAACTTACAACTTGTGGTGTAAAAATGTTTATAATAAAATTGATTCACTTTTTGCAGACCTTTAGTTATGCACTTTCTTACATTTGGGCCAATGATAAAAGTGTCCGAGAAGCCCTTCATATCAGAGAGGTACTAGACTCCTATAACATTAGTAATGGTGGTAATATTATAAGATGATGGTGCCAAATGCTAAACACATCTCTGTGATTGCAATCAGGGAACAATAAATGACTGGAAGAGGTGCAACAAGAGCTTATCATTCACAGATGATGTCACCAGTGTCATTGATTATCATAAAATCTCCAGAAATTGGGCTTACAAGTTCTAGTATTCAGGTATATTCCTTACAACTCACTTCATCAAAATTATTCCTCTTTTTTCGGACCCATTGTACTTGAAAGTTGAACTTGTTTCACACAAGTTATTTTACACAATTCTACACACACACACACCAAAAAGCTATTGAAATCGAGAATTAAAGCTGAAGTCACAAATTCAGTTGCTTTTTTGTGTAAAATTGTATAAAACAACAAGTGTGTAATAAAGGGCGCTTGAGTTTTTTTAACAACAAATTAGGCTTTGGCCCTAAACATCCATATTTGCCATGGAATTATATCGTATGTATGAATTGGTATATAATTGACGATTACATTTTCTTTAAAGCAATATGTTTATAATTTTGCTGAACGATATGGTTTTGCTTCTCTTTTCCCGCAGTGGTGACAATGACCTAGTAATCCCAAACATTGGTACGCAACAATGGATCAAGATACTAAATTTGACCATTGTTAATGATTTGCGACAGTGGTTAGTGGATGGTCAAGTTGCAAGGTAATTAGTTCTTTAACCTTTTAGATGTAGCAAGATTAGCTTTTTCAAATTATGAATGTCGCATATTAATAATTTTTATCATTTGTTTAATGCAGATACACGATCAAGTATTCTACTAATGGATACTGCTTGACCTATGCAACTATTAAGGTAAGTTTAAAAAATTGATAAAAAAATAGTTTCATAATTATTGATGAGCATAAATGGAAAAAGCTTGGCTCAAAACATGTTTGAAATTATCCTATTCCAACCTACTATTTATTAATTAAAGAAACCATTTATATGTAATTTTTTTCAACGGATAATAAATTAGAAAAAAACTCCAAACATATTTAAAGCCAAATTTTGTGGATCAATAATTAGGGCTAAAGATATTTCATAACCATTTTCTTATCCTTTGTTTAGGGAGCTGGTCACCCACCACAAGAGTACAAGCATGGGGAATGCTTTCAGATGTTCAACAGGTTCGTCCATTATTATCCAATCTAATTAACACCTGCAACTTCAAGTTTAAGGAGTGGTTCTACTCTCATTATGTGGAAAATTTTCTTCTTGTAATTTTGTACTATTTCATTGATGTAATCAAATAAATGTTGAAAACAATTAAGTGTACATTTGGTAGATTATAATAGACACTGTAATGTAATAGTTGTTCGTATGGTTTAGCTATTTAGTAGTTTGGTTATGTTTTTATTATAAGTAATAGTCATTCCTTATGAAAAGCTATTTTTTAAAATGAGGAATAACTATTCATCTCTAAAAAGAATGTAATAGCTATTCCTTAATAAGTGTATTAATTTCTAAAATTAATATATTTCCAAATAAACAAACTTTCAATATGCATAAAACAATTATAAAATTATAAAATCATAAAAAATAACTAATCTCTCTTTCAAATTAAAAAATATATATTATTTTTAGAAATATATAATTATATTAGTAAGATATTTCCTAAAATATATCTTAAGTTTGTTTTAAAATGCTATGATTCCATTGTCTTCATGGTTCTATTATTGTGTTGTCACCAAACAAATGAATAATAATAAGCATTATTATTATTCATTTGTGTGTATCCGTTCAAGTTATGTTTATTACCCATATCTTTAATTACATCATGTAACTTTACTTGTAGGTCCATTAGCTTTCAATACGACACACTACACAGGTGTTACGCTAAAAACATATTATTGTTCAGAGTCGTGGACAAAGGTTTGTACCCCACATGTTTTATCTAATACTAGTACCATTATGGTAATGTTATTGAATGTCAGTGAATCATTTCCCAGGACGCCAACATTTTATTTGTAGATGCACCTGTTGGCACTAGTTTCTCCTATGCAACAAGTGTCGAAGCTTACCCTATCTCAGACACAATAATAGCAGCACAAATTTATGCTTTCTTAAGGAAGGTGAACAACGCTCTTAGCTTATTACATTAATAGAAACAATTAGAGCATTAGCAGCTGATTATTAGATCTCTTGACTCATATCCCCACAGTTAAATGGTGATAAAATAATCTTTGCCAATGTTAATAACAAAAAGTAGTGCTTACATAGTACTTCTAGGTATTTATATCTGAGTTTTGCCAGAGCTTCAACTTAATTCAAGACACAATGTTAATAAGGTGATAGATTCTAAATGGCATAGCATCATGTTTACATGGATCAACTATTGGCACCAATTTTACTATTAATGAACAGTTGTATAAAAAGTAATGAAAAATGTTGTATCATACTTATAAGTCAAATATTGTTTGTTGGTTCCAAACAATATAATTGAAGTCATAAGTGTTGTTATGGAATTTTTTTTTCACTTGTAATTTTTGTTTTTGTTGTAAATGCAGTGGTTGACTGAAGAATTCCCAGAATACCTACAAAATGAATTATATCTTGGGGCTGATTCTTACTCTGGCATGTCTCTCACAATTGCTGTTAAGCATACAACTAATGGTAATTAATTTTATGATTTTGCTCTTAAAAAGTAAATTTGAGTTTTATACTTGAAACAAACTTTCAAACAGAAGTGACTCATATTTTTAAAATTGGCTAAAAATATTACAGATAATAAAGCTGGAGTCGTGCCACACCTAAATCTCAAGGTGATTGTTCGAATTGTAGGACTTGAATGACTCAAGTAGCTCATAAAGTTACTTCAACACATTGATAAATTAGGCCATGGATTTTGAGAATTATGAGTTGAAAAACTCTTTGTTTGAAATGGTTTCCAGGATATATTCTTGGGTGCCCTTGGACTGATTATGAAATTAATGGCAATGCATATATAAAATACGCTCATCAAATGGGGCTTGTATCAGATGAACTCTATGAGGTAATTCAACATGTTCATTTGTAATTTTTAATCTCGTTATGTGTTCTACATTTTATGGGAGTTCTATTAGGGTAAAACTTAGGTAGACTTTATTAGGCGTTGTACTTTATTTTCATTAATTAAATTCAATTACATGACTTCATTGATTAAAGCAATGCAAATGTTTATATATATATATATATATATATATATATATATATAAAGCAGTGCAAATACTATCGTCTTTTTTAGGAACAATTAAATTCTGACTAATTGGTCAATACGACCTCATGATTGAATTTAATTGAAAAAACTACTATAAAGTGCCTAAAAAACTGACCTCTCTAAATACAAGCTATGGTTTTGCTTTGCCTGTCATCATGAAATTTATAATAGTGTATGCTTTTACAGGCAGCAAATGAAAGTTGCAATGGTAGTTACGCTCAAGTTAGCACATCACAATCACAATGCTACGAGGATCTTCACTTAATGAAGCATGTAAGAGACTACTAACTCTTCTTAAAACACATATTTCTTTGTATGGATATTTGGAAATCTAACGCCAAAAGAGAATAATTCTCTGAATTTTCAGGGCTATAAAGACATAAACAAAAACAATATGCTGGAGCTTAAGTGCACCTGGGCATCTCCACATCCATATGAAGAATCTCTTAGAAGAGCCCTTGAGGAAGACTCTGATGGCCTCACCCTAAATTCTAACCCAGAATATTTTTGCCATGTAAATCTCTCTCTCTCTCTCTCTCTAAAAAAAATTTACAGCTTGTAGTGTAAAAATGTTTATAATGAAATTGATCCACTTTTTGTAGACCTTTAGTTATGTACTTTCTTACCTTTGGGCCAATGATAAAAGTGTCCGAGAAGCCCTTCATGTCAGAGAGGTACTGGACTCCTATAACATTAGTAATGGTGGTAATATTATAAGTTGATGGTGCCAAGTGCTAAACACGTCTCTGTGATTGCAACGAGAGCTTATTATACACAGATGATGTCACCAGTGTTGTTGATATTCATAAAAATCTCAGCAAATTGGGCTTACAAGTTCTAGTATTCAGGTATATTCGTTACAACTCACTGCATTAAAATTCTTCCTCTTTTTTTGGACCCATTATAATTAAAAGTTAAACTTGTTTCAGACAAGTTATTTTACACAATTTTACACACACACACACACACCAAAAAGCTATTGAAATCGAGACTTAAAGCTCAAGTCACAAATTCGGTTGATTTTTTATGTGTAAAATTGTATAAAACAACAAGTGTGTAATAAATGGTGCTTGAGTTTTTTTAACAACAAATTTGGCTTTGGCCCTAAACACCCATACTTGCCATGGAATTATATGTTATGTATAGAATTGGTATATAATTGAGGATTACATTTTCTTCAAAGCAATATGTTTATAATTTTGATGAACGATATGGTTTTGCTTCTCTTTTCCCGCAGTGGTGACCGTGACTTTTTAATCCCAAACATTGGTACGCAACAATGGATCCAGACACTAAATTTGACCATTGTTAATAATTGGCGACCATGGTTTGTGGATGGTCAAGTTGCAGGGTAAGTTCTTTAACCTTTTAGATGTAGCAGGATTAGCTTTTTCAAATTATGAATATCACATATTAATAATTGTAATCATTTGTTTAATGCAGATACACGATCAAGTATTCTACTAATGGATACCTCTTGACCTATGCAACTAATAAGGTAAGTTTAAAAACTTGATAAAAAAAATAGTTTCATAATTATTGATGAGCATAAATGGAAAAAGCTTGGCTTGAAACATGTTTGAAATTATCCTATTCCAACCTACTATTTATTAATTACAGAAACCATTTATATGTAATTTTTGTCATCGCATAATAAATTAGAAAAAAAATAACTTCAAACATATTTAAAGCCAACTTTTGTGGATCAATAATTAGGGCTAAAGATATGTCTTAACAATTTTCTTATCCTTTGTTTCGGGAGCTGATCACCCACCACAAGAGTACAAGCGTAAGGAATGCTTTCAGATGTTCAACAGGTTCATCCATTATTATCCAATCTAATTAACACCCACAGCTTCAAGTTTAAGGTGTGGTTCTACTCTCATTATGCGGAAAATTTTCTTCTTGTAATTTTGTACTATTTCATTGATGTAATCGAGTAAATGTTGAAAACAATTAAGTGTACATTTGGTAGATTGTGTTAGGACATATGTAGTTCAAGTTTGTTAACATATGTCGCTATTTTATGTAGTTGGCTAATCCTTTGACAAAACGCACTTTACTTGTATTTGGATAGATCTAGGATGTGTTTAATACTTCAAAGAACATGTTGTTCAAGTTTAGTATTAAAACCATGAAGATTGGACCAAGAAACAAGTGAAGAAAAAGTGTGTACTAAAGCTGGACACCTGGTGGACACCTGGCGGATAGCTGCTGGACACCTGCGGACAGATAGCTATCTATCGAGCTATCTATCGAGGTATCTATCGAGATTTAATGAGGCTCGACAGCTGCCCGATCGATCGAGGTATCTATCGAGGTTACGGGAATTCAGTTTTCCAGATCTGATTTTTGGGCCAGGCTTTTGTATTTGTGTAGGGTTTCTTTTCTCACAACCCTAGGCATATATAAGGCATATTTTTGAGGCCGTCACAGAAGAGAATACAAGGAGAACACATGCAAAAGGTGACCGAAGCCTAATTCTCTCTGAAAGAAGCTACTGCGTCTTTGCGCCTTAGGGTTTTGTAACCAAGTGCTTCTTGATCTTCATCGTGTGTATGAAGTGAAGAACTTTGCAGCCAACATTCTTCTTCCTCAAGTTGGTGAGTGAGTCACGTACTGGGATTCGTGCAAAGGAGTTAGTCACGTACTGGGATCCGTGCATCAAAGGGTGGCGTTCATATATTGAAGAGTTCAGAGGTTCTGAAGCAGTAGAAGGTTTCTGCTGGGAGTTCATCTACGGGGATTGTAGAGTCTAGGGACAAAGGTTTTGTACTAGATCTGAAACTTCTCTTTACTATAGTGGATTGCTTTTCGGGAAGGTTTCCCCCCAGGTTTTTTACTGTGAAACTGGTTGGTATCATTGGTTTTCCTGGGTCATCATATCTTGTCTTATTTATTTTTCCGCTGCACTTATATTTGACATGATATTGATGTTTGTTTGTTTTAACAAGTTTTATGCATAATAAATTTAATTAACAACTTGGATTTAAAACTTGTTAATTCCATCAACCGGGGTCTAAATTTCCCAACAAGTGGTATCAGAGCGGGTACACTCTGATTGGATTAATTTCCTGAGTGTGATCCTTGACCCTCGTTGTCATGGATCGTGGACAATCTCTTTTGATTCCTCCTTTATTTGATGGCACTAATTATGCGTACTGGAAAGTTCGTATGAAAGTGTTTTTGCAGGCTCTAGATGAACAGGTATGGCAAGCTGTTGAAGTTGGCTGGATTAAGCCAAAGAAAGCGCCAGTGGATTGGGATGATGCAACAATCACAGCGGAAAATTTCAACAGTAGGGCCTTGAATGCCTTGTTTTGTGGGGTGACTAATGAGGAATTCAAGAAGATATCATCCACAGAAGTTGCCAAGGAAGCATGGACCATTCTTGAGACCACCTATGAAGGTACCAAAGCAGTGAAGACTGTGAAGCTTCAAAGACTCACTAGTAGCTTTGAAGAAATAAGGATGGAAGAGGATGAGACCTTTGATGAGTTCTATGCTAAACTCATAGATATTGTGAATTCTGCCTTCAACCTTGGAGAGTGTATAGCAGAATCCAAAATTGTTAGGAAAATCATTAGGTCTTTACCTGAAAGATTCCATGCCAAAATCACTGCCATTGAAGAAGCAAGGGATATTGATCAAATTCCTTTGACTGAGCTTGTAGGGAACCTTCAAACCTATGAGATGGGATTAGGCTCAATGGGAAAAGGTGGAAAGAGTAAAAATTTGGCTCTTAAGGGAATAGAGGAGGAGATTGAGGACTCTGAAGATGAAGATGATGATGATGATGATGATGAGGATGAGAATCTAACCTTCATAACTAATGAAATTATCAAGCTTCTTCAATTTTGGAAAAAGGATAAGGGCAAACCTCCCAGAAAATCTAAATCCTCTAGGAAGGGTAAGAATGAGAAGCCCATCATCCAATGCCATGAGTGCAAAGGTTTTGGTCATATGAGGATAGAGTGCCCAAACTACCTTATGAGGGAAAATGCCAAGAAGTCAGAAGACAAAGGGTTGGTTGCTACTTGGAGTGACACTGAAAATGACTCTTCTGATGAGTACGTGGATGAATGTCGTCATGTGATGGCCTTTGCTGCTTCAACCGATAAGGTGACTGTGGAGAGTGCTAGTGATAGTGAAGATTCTTCTGATGAGGTCTTGATTGCTCAAAAGCCTAGTTCTGATAAGACTGGCTTAGGATATGCTGTCTCCTCCAGCCCCTCCTCTTCTACAGCTTCTGGATCAAGGACTGTTATTGTGCCTCAATTTGAGAAAGGTAATAAAGGTATGAAATCCAAAACTTTTTTGGCTAATTCTAAATCCTTTGTTAGACCTCATATTTGTCACCATTGTGGTGTTTCTGGACATATTCGTCTTAATTGCTTTAAGTTGTATCCTCATAAGCAATTGTCCAAACGGTCACAGGTTTTCTCTCAAGAACCTACACCGTTGTTTGGAGAGTTATTAAAAGCCTTGAGCTTTTTAACTCAATTTCAGGAGAATTTTAATTCTTCTATGTCCTTTAGTAGTCATACTAGGACACGTGCCTTTTCATCTTCACGGCCAAAGACTCGTGCTGTGTGGGTGAGAAAGGAGCCTAAGACTTAATTGTCTTTTCTGTTTGTCCTCTGCTTCAATTCTTTCTATCTAAAGCAGGACTCTCTTTGCTTGATTTCTTATCTTCTGTTGAAATCATGCTTTCATGCATCTGCACCTTTCTATCATATCTTCATGCATATGCATCCTTTCATGCATTCATGTTGTTTGTCTGTTTTTGTTCGGTTGTTTAGTTTTTATTTTTTTAAAAAAAATAAAAAATAAAAAAAAATTGAAAAATTGAAAAATACAAAAACAGTGTGTATTTGTGTACATTGGTTCATGTGAACTTTTAAAATGGCCATTGAAACAGAGTTTTCTAAACTTTGTATCACTTATAGCTTAGATGAGCATTCTTCTGCACAACTAAGCGAGTGAGCTTTGTAGCTCTTTGTTTGTGATGAGTAAGGTTAAGTGATCTCTTCTTCTTAACACTCATATCACTCTTTTTGACGGGTTGAACTAGAAAATCCTAAGAGAAAGGCATAAATAACCATCTCACCACTGTTACTCGCCAATCATAATATGACATCTGTATGCTTCGGCATAGCAAAAGTGCAATGTCAATGACACCTGTATGCTTCGGCATAGCAAAAGTGCAGTGTCAAAAGCTTAACATCATTGGGTATTTCTTTTCTTTCTCTTGTATGCCCATGTATGATATGCTTGTTAAAAGAAAATATGCAAAGAAATTAAAAGCAAAAAGATCAAAATGCTTTAAAATATGGTTGCAAGCGTGTTTTCTAGGAGATGTGGGAGTTATAGGATGTACCTCGAAGGTGATAGTCCCCATCAAACGGTTATGACTGTGTGTGAGTTAAAGTGATTTTCTCATATCTCAAATCGTCATAACATTAAGACACTTATGCAATCTTGCGATGTTTTCACACACGACACGCAATACTCTTTGCTATTCTTGATACATGTGCAGGTACAATATGATTTGGCCATCACAAGGTTTACATGCTTTAATGTATGCTCACTAAACTGTCTTAACTTTTTTTTGAAATATAAAATTGGTTAGACTTGTTTAGTGTGTGTGTGCGTATTTTGAGATACATGTGCATCAATTTTCTTGTTGAAAGATGATTTTGAGAGCTTAATGTGTTGATTGGATCCTTGGTTGAGTTGCATGCATAATTGCATTCATGTCTGTGTTTTTCTCTTCTTGAAAAACTGTTTTTAAGGCATCTCGACACCTCCTCGACACCTCTCGATACCTGGCTTATCTGTCGAGATCTTCAGTTGCATGTTATCGCAATCTCGACACCTCTCGATAGCTAGGTGGATCGATCGAGAAAGTTTCTGTCTCCTCGATAGCTTCTCGATAGCTGTTCGATCCATCGAGGTATGCTCGATAGCTCCTCGATACCTCTCGATCGATCGAGATTCTCTGCATGCATTGTTTTTCACATGGTTTGCATGTTTCTCTTATTTTGTCATCCATAGCATATTGTTTCATTACATTCATGCATTTTTATGGATTCTTTGTGTCCCCTTGATCATCCTTGATCATCTTTCTGTTTCTCGGTACCCTCTGTCAATCGTGACAAAAAGGGGGAGAAATTGGAGAATTTGTGGTTTCTTTCCTTAAGATTCTACAAGTTAGGGGGAGAAATACATGCCCTTGTAAGGGGGAGTTGTGTTTCATCTTGTTAGGGGGAGTGTTTATCTCCTTGTTCATGTACCTAGGTCTTGTGACCATTTTTACACACAACATGGTATTTATCAAGTGGTATATATATGATGATGTATGTTTTCTTTTTTTTCACCTATCTCTACATGTGTTGTTTCTTTTCTGTCTTTATACACATGTTTCTTTACTTGTATGCAATCTATTATTTCTGTTTCACACAAAGATGCCTTGATGTGTTTTGTTTATAAGTGTTTCAGAAATACAGGTTGTCAAAGTCTTCTTGCCATGAACTCTCTTCTTGCAAAGTTTTTCAAGAGTTTGTGTTAGGATAGATTTTACTGTATGTAACAAGTGAATATGAGTTGAGTGATTTATGACTTCTCTCATATCTTCATTTGTATGTTGTGGTTTTGTCACGGATTGCCAAAGGGGGAGATTGTTAGGACATATGTAGTTCAAGTTTGTTAACATATGTCGCTATTTTATGTAGTTGGCTAATCCTTTGACAAAACGCACTTTACTTGTATTTGGATAGATCTAGGATGTGTTTAATACTTCAAAGAACATGTTGTTCAAGTTTAGTATTAAAACCATGAAGATTGGACCAAGAAACAAGTGAAGAAAAAGTGTGTACTAAAGCTGGACACCTGGTGGACACCTGGCGGATAGCTGCTGGACACCTGCGGACAGATAGCTATCTATCGAGCTATCTATCGAGGTATCTATCGAGATTTAATGAGGCTCGACAGCTGCCCGATCGATCGAGGTATCTATCGAGGTTACGGGAATTCAGTTTTCTTTCCAGATCTGATTTTTGGGCCAGGCTTTTGTATTTGTGTAGGGTTTCTTTTCTCACAACCCTAGGCATATATAAGGCATATTTTTGAGGCCGTCACAGAAGAGAATACAAGGAGAACACATGCAAAAGGTGACCGAAGCCTAATTCTCTCTGAAAGAAGCTACTGCGTCTTTGCGCCTTAGGGTTTTGTAACCAAGTGCTTCTTGATCTTCATCGTGTGTATAAAGTGAAGAACTTTGCAGCCAACATTCTTCTTCCTCAAGTTGGTGAGTGAGTCACGTACTGGGATTCGTGCAAAGGAGTTAGTCACGTACTGGGATCCGTGCATCAAAGGGTGGCGTTCATATATTGAAGAGTTCAGAGGTTCTGAAGCAGTAGAAGGTTTCTGCTGGGAGTTCATCTACGGGGATTGTAGAGTCTAGGGACAAAGGTTTTGTACTAGATCTGAAACTTCTCTTTACTATAGTGGATTGCTTTTCGGGAAGGTTTCCCCCCAGGTTTTTTACTGTGAAACTGGTTGGTTTCATTGGTTTTCCTGGGTCATCATATCTTGTCTTATTTATTTTTCCGCTGCACTTATATTTGACATGATATTGATGTTTGTTTGTTTTAACAAGTTTTATGCATAATAAATTTAATTAACAACTTGGGTTTAAAACTTGTTATTTCCATCAACCGGGGTCTAAATTTCCCAACAGATTGTAATAAACACTGTAATGTGATAGTTGTTCCTATGGTTTAGCTATTCAGTAATTTGGTTATATTTTTATTATAAGGAATTACCATTCCTTATGAATAGCTATTGTTTAAAATGAGGAATAATTATTCATCTCTAAGATGGATGTAATAGTTATTCCTTAATAAGTGTATTAATTTCTAAAATTAATATATTTCCAAATAAACAACCTTTCTATATGCATATAACAATTATAAAATCATAAAAAATAACTAATCTCTCTTTCAAATTAAAAAAAAAATAATATATATATATATTATTTTTAGGAAATATAATTATATTACCAAGACATTTCCTAAAATATATCTTAGATTTTTTTTAAAAATGCAATCATTCTATTGTCTTCAGGGTTCTATTATTGTGCTGTCACCAAACAAATGAATAATAATAAGCATTATATTACAACATCTTGTATTCCTTGTAATACCTATTCCTATTCCTAGGTAATTACCGTTATAGTTTACCAAACACACCATAGTAGTTGATTCCTTGATAAAGGTTAGCAGGATGCACAATTCATGGCATTTTGAAGCTTTGAGTTTGATGTTATAAAAGATTCCGGCTTTCCCAAGGAACCATGGAAAGGGTTATAAGTAATTAATGAGGGAGTTTTTTTTTTTTATAAGAATATTGTAACTTTATTAAGAAGAAGATAAATTCAATAAATCCTAAGCCAGAACAAACTCAATCCTAATGGGATTTTCCTCTATCTATGTTACATAATCATCAATATTCTTAGCATATTGTGCCAACATGTGTGTTGGGCTATTGCCTTGACTTTCAATCCCCATTCACTAGCCACATATTGCTTGACCTCTACTTCCATATTGTGCTCTTTGCATCTAGCCACACATTTAAACTTCTTCTGACCTCATTGATTTCCTCCTCATTATTTCTAGTAGATCTCTGCATCTCTAAACATTGCAGTTTTTCTGCATCTCAGCTATCTTCGTCCCAACAATCCCAAATTCTCTTTTATTCCAACCTCTTAAATTTGCTCTATAGCTTTCAATGCAGTTTAAGAATGTGGAAACTCCAATTTTATTCAACCATTCCTCCCAAGACTTAGTTACAACTTCATCACATCTAGGATCTTAAGCCACATTGCTTCAAAAATGAAATAATTTGTGATGTGACCTTAGTTGAGCTCTCCCATTCTTGTTTATCCAGAGAGCAAGCATAGAATGATCTGATGATGAAGTTGGAATGTGGTGTACTTCTACTTCCTAGTACTTTTGCTTCCACCCATTAGTTGCCAAAGCCCAGTCTAACCCAATCTTCATCCTTCCTTCATCCGATTGGTTTTCAAACCAAGTAAATAGGGAACCCCAATACCCCAAATCAATGAAATCACAATGATTAATGACATTTTGGAACCGGGTCATCTGTCTTAGTGGCCCAATATTTCCCCTCTCCTTCTTAGATGCACTTGTTATCTCATTAAATTCGCCTATGCATAGTTACGAAAGGTCATTGATGCCACTAAGTGACTCCAGTTATGTCCATGTTTCCTCTCTTTTACTCATGTCAAGATGTCCATAGAATCCAGTTAGCCTCCTTAAATCTCCATTATTTTCACAGTCAACAAAGGCATCGATATACCATCGAAAATACTTACAAATCTGTACCTTTGTTTCTAGCTTCCACAATAGAGCAAGACCCCCACTATTGCCATCACTAGATATAGCCACTCCATGTGCATATCCTAACTCATGTTTCAGTCTACTCATTACGTCACAATGAAGTTTAGTTTCCATAAGGAAAAAAAATTGAGCTCTTCTGCCCTCAAGAATTTCTTGAAAGCTTGAACTATTTGTTGGTTCTAAGTTCCCAACAATTCTAGCTTAAGGTACTTATTGCTCCCGCGATGCTGCATAGCAGTCATCGCCGATCCAAAATTCTTTGTCATCATCTAACTCAACACAATAGTTTCATTTTCTAACTTTTGTTTCTTCCCGTGGCCTGAGTCCATCACCTCTTTATCTTTTTTATTTTTTCTTTTTGTTCCTAGTGGTGTTGGATGAGGCTCCCCTATATCCATCTTAATGGGTAATGGTGTTTTCCTTTTCCATGTAGCTTGCTTAGGGCCCAATTTGATGCTAGCAAATTGGTTCGTTGGTCTTATGTCATTGGGGCCATCAACTATATCATTCTCAGAGCCCACAATTTGCTTTGATACCACATTCTTCATCACATGCGTTAAGCTGATCAACACTGTATTGTCCTACTTATCCTGACTTCTAGGTAAGGCTTCCTTATTTTTTGGGTTGCTCATATCCATACATGTCTCACCTAAGATCAAGCTACTACTCTTGGTCACAGTTCCTGTTTCCAAATTTAAACTCAATGGGTTTGGAAATTTATTCTGTTACCGATCAATTTCCTAGAGCCGATCTAAGAAAAGAGGATTGGATGTTTGAAGGATTTCATCGTGGTTGGTGCTTGGTCCATCAACACAATACTAGGCATGTTCATCTCCCTTTGATCACTTACATCAAGTATAGGAATAATACAAACATGAGAGATTTTGGGGAGTAGGCCTATCTGAGTTGCATTGGGGGTCCTCTTGTTGGGGGTGTTGGTGGTGACTTGTAAAACCTTGCCATAGTTACAAAGAGCCATGCTCCATATTGTTGATCTTCCTTACATAAAATGCCATTACTATTCAACCATAGATTTCAATCCTTTTCATTGTGGTTTAACAATCCACACCAGTAGCAAAAAATAGGCAATTTTTCATACTGAAACGACATCCACTGGGCTTTCCCCTGCTTTTTTTTACCATTTTGCCTTTGCATAGTGGTTGGTTGATGACCAATTCACTCTTACTCGCATACATCTCCCTTGGAAATCCCTGGTTTTCGATTCCTCCACACACTTCACACTCCTTAGGGTATGGCATATTACCTCAGCATTCTCGTTTCACATTCTCTGTAATTGCAACCGGTGTATTTGAACCCAAAAAGATGCCTTATCAAACGTTGCATCATCCACTATTGCTACGTCACTTGGTTTGTATAATTCGATCACATATTTATCAAAAGACCATGACCCTTGCATGAGGATTCGATTTACATTGGCAACGTCTTCAAAGATGATTAAAACTGTATTGGCTCCTTGGACTCAAATTTCAAAAGCTCCCCCAAATATCCACATACTTTTAAGGGTGCGATTCATAGCATATAAGTTTGTTCTATGTTTGGTGAAGAATTTTTCTACTAAAGTCTTGGAGTTGTCAATAACATCATCCACCAACTCCACAGTTTGGCTCTCTTTTGTGTTAAGAGATAATCTTGCCTAGTGTCCTATAAGATCCTCCATATAGAGAACTCTGTTGAGTGTTACTGTTTTCACCTAGAAGGGAAAAAGGTCGCCTATCAGGGGATAGGCGAGAGTGTTTCACCGTATTAGGGTTTCTCAAAGAGAAAACCTAGCACGTGAAAATTTTTAATTAAAGGATGGTTATTGTAGTTACATTTTAATTCCTAGCACAACTTGATATTGATTTTAATTAAGTTCACTTATGCCAAGTGATTAATTGATTCAATTTCAGTTTATAAGTACAAGGATAATAAATAACAGTAAGTAAATCACAACACATACACAAACAAAAGCAATATGTAATTTCTAAGTAAAACCTATTGAGTACTAGCCAATTGCAATATTTAACTTGTCCAACACAACAAGGCTACATAGACTCTATGAGAGTCTAGCCAACAACACAATAAGAATAATACAAGTAGAATTAGTCAGTACAAGCACAAAAAAACATAAACTAATTGCATTAAACTAAAAATCGAATGTTTAGAGATACATATTGAGCACAATGTAAACAAAATCTCTAACACCACACAAGTAACATTATAAGAAAAATGTCTCTCCCCCTAAGAAAAAATAATAAGACAACCCACAATTGCTCATTACTCCCCTAAAGAATGACAAACACCAAGGCAGAATAAGAATTTCAACTCTAGTGCTAAAGTTGATTCAGAAGCAACCACAATTATAAAAATGCTCAAGAGATCCGTGTCATTAATAAAAATTTAGAAAAAGCAATTTTAATATAAGGGTTTGACCCATTTTCCCTACTGGTCTAAAAACCTCAAGTTAGGTCAAGTTAGTGGGTTTAAATATAAGGGTTTGGCTTACCTTTAGTACATTTTTAACTGGACATGTCCTTTTGTTCTAAATATATAATGGCAAATGGTAGTAGGTTTTAATCCCCATCTTTCATTTAGTTAGTAGGTGATGTGACAGTATCTCATTAAAACAATAGATGATTTCTTTTTAAAAAATTACCAAGGTAAGTCAAACTCTAAATATAATTTTTCCATATCTAATATTTTAGGATTATTGAACTCTCCAAGACAATTGCAACAAATCTATTTAACTTTCTCCACCAACCTATCATCAATTGAAAGTCATTACTCCTCTTCCTTCATTACACTTAATTTTTGGCCAAAAAGAAAACGCTACTCTAGATTGATTTCCATGACCACAACCTCACCCTTTAAAAAACACTCAATCAACTAAAACCCTATGTAGCAATGAGGGACTGTAACGCATAAAAAGATGAAAAACCTTCTATCAAGCCCCCGTACCTAAACATAAAAAAGTATTTTATGCATCAGAGAGAGAGAGAGAGAGAGAGAGAGAGAGAGAGAGAGATAGATATAGAACATATATGTCCCAAAAAAAGAAAAAAAAAAACCACAGAAAAAGAAATGTTAATTCAAAAGGATTGTTCAGTACTTGATGTTCAAGTTTTTCTTATTGAATCTATAATCCAATTATGACTTGAAGCCTTTGTCATTGTTCCCATCATAAACATATTATTTGTTAATGATGATTGATGAGGCGGCTATATCCTCTGTTTTTTAATGGAATTTATTGTTTTACAAAAAAATTAGGGTAGTTTATATCATCTCAAGTCTCAAAGAAGGTTCGGGTAGTGAGGTAAAGGCAGCCTTGCAAATCCAAATCAAAGCTCCACCAATAAAAAGAAATGCAAATTTTGATCCAATCACCTATCCATACCAAAGTATCAAACCATGAGTCCACGTCACAGGACCTACCCTTCAAAGCTGCATAATAAAGGATGGTATTATTGTAGGGATAACTAATAAATAAACATATAATCAAACAAACGGTTATACACATGCGGATTGCTTATTTTAAATAAGAAAATCAAGAGAAGGCATAATTCTTGAAACACAGTCTTGGTCCGATTCTTCTCAAAAAAAAAAAAAAAAAAAAAAAAAAAAAGTCTTGGTCCGGTTTCACTGCTAAAGTGAGCTTTTTTTTTTTCTTTTTTTTTTTTCCCCCAAATCTACATGCTTAGGTTCAATTCCAAACAACCATCAATAGTGGATAGAAAAGGATTCTCAAAAAACAAAAAATCAAAATAGTGGATAGTAAAGGATTTAAGAGGGGAAAGAATTCTCTCCTTTATGTAATCTAGGGATTTTTTTTTTTTTTTTTTAAATCTTCTTCCTAAATGTATATATTAGGCACATTTTAACTGCTTTCATATCAAACGGTAACAATTTGTTGCAAAAAGAGATTTCCTTGTTGGAAATTCAAAACATTTTTCTCTATCTATGTTTCTTTGCCTTGAAAATAAAAGAATCAATATACCACTTAATTAAATAAGGGAAATGCTAACGAATGCCTTAGGGCATTCGTTAATAATCTATCTAAAGAAAGTTTTTATGGGAAAAGAAAAAAAATAATTAATATTTTGATAGTTTTTTTTAATTTTCCATAAAAGTTAAATCTTTCCTAAAATGGATTGTTAACCAATGCCCTTAGGACACTCATTAGCATGACCCTTTAAATAAAGGAAAAAATTTAACAATGCCTTACAGATATTAGTTTAGGAAATATTTTTAGAAATTTTTTTATGGAGAAAAGAAAAAAGCAACTGAATTTTTTGATAGATTTATTCAATTCCCATGAAAGTGATATCAAAATTTTCTAAAATGACCCATCAACAAATACCCTAAGGACATTTGTTAACTAGACCCTTAACTAAATGATGAAACTCTTTATTTGATCCCTAATATTTGTTAATGTTGATGAAATTAAGAAGTAAATAAAGAAATAATTGTAAAGAAATGTAGGAAATGCAAAAGGAATGAGCGAATGAGAGAGAAAACACAAGGAAAATGGGAAAACATTTTTTGGAAAATATTTTACTTCAAAACAAACGGAGCGTTAAATTCTTTTCTATTTTCAAATGTCTACCAGCATTTTTATCCACTTATGAAAAAAAAAACAAAAACAAAAACAAAAACAAAAACAAACAAACAAACACAAACTCAACCATAAACATTTTACCTCACCAAAAGTCAATTTATCTATTTTATATAACCACTTTTATAACACACAATACATCATATTCTTTATTTTACCTACTACTAATAATTTGCCACATTAATAGTCATGAAGTTTTTGTATCTTTAAACTTTCTTTTTGATCAGTCGTCCATTGGAGGAGTTTTACTTTCGAAATTGCTAGGCAGACTAAAAATTTCTACTTAGAGTTCACTTGCCACTCACAAGTGTATGGCAGTGGGGCCTAGGTGATGTAAAGTCTTGAGAAGTTGTGAGACAATCGGATCCCATAGCCATTCGCTATACTCTTGTAAGTGAGAGTGAACATTTTGGTGGAAACTTTCACTTTAGGCCAGGTAGAATTACTCTTTTAATTTATTGTGATCTACACAAACAGTTAAAAAATGTGACCTTTTTACAATTGATTTTTTGTTACAACCATTTCGATAGAATTTGGATATATCAAAAGCCAATGAAGAGTTATAAGTTTTCTTGTTATAAACAGAGCATAATCACGTGAATTCAAGTTAACTAAATTGGTAAAAATATGTTATTAGTTCAAATCCTATCATATCACTAAATAAATAATAAACAAATACAAATAACCCTCTTTCATAAAAAATTCTATTTTGGATAACCATTTAAATTTTTTGATTAGTATTTAAAAAGACGTAGTCTTAAAAAAGTAGCTTTGATTTGTATTCAATACTCTAGTGTATTGGACACGACATGTGTCCAAGTTTAATCACTTGTTAACCTCATTTTCCATCTAGTACATTAGAGTATTGAACAAAAATTTTACCCTAACAAAGGGATCTTGCTTTAAGCCACAAATTATATTCATTAATTGCCAAAACGTATTGATTTATGGGACCGGTATTCACTCCTAGTGATGATGCATGATGCAATCAACTAAACTAAAAGTCCTTAATGGCATTTGGCATGATATTAATCACTCAATGTAAACAATTACATCTCTGCCAAAAGTGTACTCAGGTGACGAGACTGACGAGACAAATACGGACAGAGAAAGCAACATAGACGAGTTAACTGACACAGACGAGGTAACCAATACAGATGAGGAAAAGGTAAGCAAGTACAGACGAACGCAGTAGGATCATTCAATATCGCTAATAATGTCCCAGGCTGGCAGAACCAGCTGTACAATCTGTTGGAAACGAATTGAAATCTTACCATTAAGCAGGAGGCGTTACAAAAAGAGGTACTAAGACCGCAATAACTGCCACAATGGATAGAAGGGAGAGAAGCATATATAAAGCCTCCACAAGCACGAATCAGGGGTAAGAAAAAACACAATAGCACACTATTCTTTGTCATTTTTTATTCTGTAAAAAGTCTTTAGAGAACTGACTTAAGCATCAGAGGTGTTTTTATAGGCACCACACCGGTGACCACATCGACAGATCTCCCCCACCATTCTCGTGACTACAAGAAGGACGAACTGAAGGTTTGGTTCCGTCTGAACTCATATATTCTTAACTGACAAATCTTTGCTTCATCAATTTGGCGCCGTCTGTGGGAAGTCACATTTCCATATTCATAATTGGAGAGATGGTTCCCACCAAATTCTGCATTCAGATGGAATCCAATCAAGATCCCGCCACCTTGGCCCAGCAAATCCAAGCCCTTGCGGCCACTGTCGAAGAACTCACCAGACAGAATTAGGAGATGAAGGTACAACTTCAATAGGTTCAACAGGAAGAGAGTCGATCCAGGGGCAACCCAGAGGATGAAAGGGATAGTCACAAAAGAACTAATACTCCCAGACCATTCACTCTTGACAAACAGAATGCAGATGTTATACGAGAAATGAGGAAAGAGATGGGCGAGCTATGGAATGCCATTAAAGAGAAAACGGACCGGAGCGTGGATAGATTGGTAAGGGCCACAAACTCTCCCTTCACTACAACAGTCCTCGAGCATCCAGTACCATCCAAATTTCGTTTACCTCAGCTCAAACAGTTCGATGGATTGAAAGATCCTCAAGATCACCTCAACACATTCAAAACGACGTTAGGTCTCCAATAGCCCCCTAACGAGATACTATGTCGCTCATTCCCCACCACTTCAAAGGAGCAGCTAGGGAATGGTTCGCCAAGCTGCCAATACCGTCAATTGACAACTTTGAACAGCTGAGTGGTGCCTTCTTGCATCATTTTATTGGGGGACAACGTCCGAAGAGGCCAGCAGATTATTTACTCACCGTTAGATAGGGAGAAAAGGAAACATTGAAGTCGTACGTAAAACGCTTCACCCGGGAGACCTTGGAGGTAGACGAAGCGGATGATAAAGTGCAGCTGATAACTTTCAAGGTAGGGTTGAGATCCCGAGAGCTCGTAGCTTCACTTGCAAAGAACCCCCCAAAGACAATGGCAGAGATGCTCTTAAAAGCACAAAAATACATGAATTCCGAAGATGCATTTGCAGCCATAGGGGACGCAGAGAGGCCTGGAAGCATCGGGAGGAAGGACAACGAACGTAGAGGACAGAAGAGGGAACGACAAGATCGTCGAGCCAGTGACGGTAATAGAAGAAGAGATGATAAAGGTCCTCGAATGGTAAGGTTTACCCCTTTAATTATGCCCGTTGACAAGATTCTGTCACAGATTAAGGATGAGCACTGCCTAAAATGGCCACAGCCATTGCATTCGTCGCCCAACGTCCATGACAAAAGCAAGTACTGCCGATTTCATAAAGATCATGGTCATTACACGGAGGATTACCGGGATCTCAAGGAACAAATTGAGGAGCTGATACAGAAAGGGAAGCTGCAAAAGTATGTGAAGAAGGGAGAGTACAGCAGACCCAGAGAGAAAGCCCATCCACCAGAAACGCAGAACCTTTGCCCCAGAACGGGACCAGGCAGTAGTAGACGAAGTCACTAAGCTTTTGGCAGCAGGTTTCATACGAGAAGTATACTACTCGGAATGGCTCGCGAACGTCGTTCTAGTGAAGAAGGCGAATGGGATATGGAGAATGTACGTGGACTTCACGGATTTGAATAAGGCATGCCCGAAGCACAGTTTCCCTCTACTGAGGATAGACTAGCTGGTGGACTCAATAGCTGGAAACAAATTGCTGACATTTATGGACGCCTTCTCAGGATACAACCAGATAAAGATGGCTGAAGAGGATCAGGAGAAAACTGCATTCGTCACAAGCCAAGGACTCTACTGCTACAAGGTGATGCCTTTTGGCTTAAAGCATGCGGGAGCCACTTATCAAAGGTTAGTGAACAAAATGTTCAGAAAACAGATTGGCAGGAATATGGAGGTATACGTGGATGACATACTCATCAAAAGTAAAGAAGAGCTTTCCCATCTGGAAGATTTGAAGGAGACGTTTGCCACCCTCAGACAGTACCAGATGAAGCTGAACCCAAGCGTGTGTATTTTTGGTGTAGCTTCAGGGAAATTCTTAGGATTCATGGTGTCCCATAGAGGAATAGAAGCAAACCTGGAGAAAGTGCAAGCCATAATCAATATGGAGTCACCCAGAACTGTTAAAGAAGTGCAAAAGCTGATAGGAGGAATCGTGGCACTGAACAGGCTCGTCTCTAGAGCGATGGATAAGTGCCAACCTTTCTTCAAAACCCTAAGGAAGGCTTTCGAATGGACTGACGAATGCAAGGAAGCTTTCCAGCTACTTAAGCGCTACTTGAGTAATCCACCCCTCCTAAGCCAGGCCAGAAAGGGGGAAACTCTGCAATTGTACTTGGCGGTATCAATCACAGCTGTGAGTGCCACCCTAGTTCATGAAGAAGGTAAGAAACAGCTCCCAATTTATTACGTCAATCAAGCCTTCCAAGGAGCTGAGTTCAAATACCCGAGAATCGAAAAGATTGTGTTCGCATTAATAATGGCCTCACGCAAACTAAGGCAATACTTCCAGGTGAATCCTATCTTGGTCATGACTAACCAACCTATCAAAAAGTCTATGAACAAACCTGAAGCAGCCGGAAGAATGATCCAGTGGGCAATTGAACTCAGCCAATTTGACATCGAGTAACATCCCAAGACGGCCATTAAGGCACAAGTTTTGGCAGATTTCGTTGCTGAATTCACTTTTGCAAACGAAAAGAATCCCACTAGCGATGATGATCTGTGGACGGTACAAACTAACGGATCGTCAGCCCAAAATAGAGGCAGAGTAAAGGTCATTATAACCTCCCCTAACAAAGAGATGCTCAAATATGGAGTTTAGTTGCAGTTCCCAGCCACCAACAATGAGGCCAAATACGAGGTGATACTGACGGGCCTGAGACTTGGAAAAGTTCTTGGAGCCAAGAACCTGCTGGTGCAAAGTGATTCAAAACTAATGACCGAGCAGATAAGGGGACAGTACGAGGTGAAAGAGGAAAGAATGCAAAAATACCTCAAGTTGACAAGGCGTCTGACTCAAGAGTTCGATACAGTCAGATTCGAGCAGATCCCTTGAAGCCAAAACATTATAGCAAATGAGGTCTTAAAGATAGCATCGTCAGAAGAGTTGTCGTCCAGAGGCGGACTAGCAATAGAAGTCCAGAAACACCCCAGCATTGAAGAAGTCCCAACGTTCCTAGTCCAAAGTGCAAGCAGCTGGATTACCCCTATCATGTCTTTTTTGCAAGACGGGCACCTCCCCCAGGACGCCGAAGAGGCTAAGAAGGTCAAGAAAAGAACAGCCAGATTTACGATCCTAAACAACACCCTATACAAGAGAGGGTTCTCCATGCCTTACTTGAAGTGTGTCGATGAAGAAGAAGCTGAATATATCCTGAGGGAGGTCCACGAAGGAATCTGTGGGGACCACATAGGTCCTAGATCCCTAGTAAGCAAAATCATCCGCACAGGTTATTTCTGGCCAACTATGCAGGTAGACGCCGTAGAACTCGTCAAGAAATGTGACAAGTGCCACAGATTCGGGAACGTCCAGTGACTACCAGCAGAGCAATTGACGACTATATCATCCCCATGGCCATTCGCACAGTGGGAAATCGATATCGTCGGCCCACTTCCTATAGGTAAAGGTCAGGTAAAGTTCTTATTGGTTATAATTGATTATTTTACGAAGTAAGTTGAAGCAGTAGCGACCATCATTGAGGCACGAATTAGGAGCTTCGTCTGGAAGAATATAGTCTGCAGGTTTGGGATCCCAAAGACGATCATATCAGATAATGATTGATAGTTTGACAGCCAATGGTTCAAGGAATTCTGTTCAGGGCTGGGCATCAAGAATCAATTCTAATCCCCAAGACACCCGCAGGCCAACGATCAGACGGAAGTGACGAACTGGACGTTGTTGAAGATCATTAAAGCCAAGCTGGACGATGCGAAAGGTCCCTGGCTAAACGAACTTCCCAATGTCTTGTGGGCATATAGAACCACGGCGAGAACCCCGACAGGGGAAACCCCATTTAGGCTCACTTATGGTACCGAAGATGTAATCCCAGTCGAGATAGGAGTCACCAGCACCAGGCGGGAAATATTCAACGAAAAGGACAATAACGATCAACTCCGTGTCAATCTGGACTATTTGGATGAAGTGAGAGACAAAGCTTCCCAGAAAATGACGAAATACCAGAGAAAGATGGAAGAATATTACAATAGGAGGGTAAAGCTCAGACGACTCGAAATAGGCGACCTTGTTTTACGCAAGGTTAGTATGGCTACAATAGACCCTACCCAAGGAAACTTGGCCCAACCTGGGAAGGACCCTACCGAGTCGTTCACTATTCCAGACAAGGGAGTTATCACCTAGAAACATTAGACGGGCAGAGACTCCCACGACCATGGAACATCGAGCACTTGAAGAAGTTTTGCAAGAAATAACTAATCTCAAAAATCAACTAAGTAACAAGATTCCGTCCAGACGGATGTAAGTTACTGACGAATAAAAGAGATTTCCAATCTCAAAAATCGGCTAAGTAACAAGATTCCGCTCAGACGGATGTAAGTTACTGACGAATAAAAGAGATTTTCAATCTCAAAAATCGGCTAAGTAACAAGATTCCGCTCAGACGGATGTAAGTTACTGACGAATAAAAGAGATTTTCAATCTCAAAAATCGGCTAAGTAACAAGATTCTGCCTAGACGGATGTAAGTTACTGACGAAGTAAAGAGATTCACAATCTCAAAAATCAACTAAGTAACAAGATTCCGCCCAGACGGATGTAAGTTACTGACAAAGACAAGAGATTTCCAATCTCAAAAGGTGTCTAAATAACAAGATTCCGCCTTGACAGATGTAAGTTACTATTGATGCACCTAAATTAAGGAAGCTACAAGTAACGAGCCTAAATTACTGACATATCAAGAAGCCAACAGGAGTGCAAATCACAGGAACAGATAAAATAACATAGCCATGAATTTAATCAAAAAGCCCAAAAGCAAACAAGCAAATTCCATTGTTTTACAACTAAAGACCCATAAACACTGGGCCAAACTAATTTTCTTGAAACAGAGGTTCTCATAAAATTAGAAATTAAAAAAAAAAAAAAAAAAAAGAGCAGGAGAAATTTTTCTAAGATCAACAATTGGCAATAAGGGCAGCATCGTCAGGGGCATCATCGGCAGGGGCATTTTCTGAAGTGTCAAGCTGGGCAGATGAAGATTGGGCAACCTCGTCAGCAGCCATCTCTTGGTCAACCTCCTCGAGATCAAGATTTTCCAGGTCCACTCCAGAAGGATGCTTAGCAAGGTACCTCCTCAAGAGTTCGAAGCCTTTTAAGTACCAGCTGAGCAAGACTGTGTTATACTCGTCTGTGGTCTGGAAGGCTTCGACGGACCTGGCAGCGATGGTCTTTAGTTTCTCCTTGGAAGCCAAGAGTAGCTCGTCCTTCTCAAGGGTCAATTGGCGTTCAGCCCTGAGATCGTCGTTTAAACCCTTCATCTTCTCCTTCAGCTCGTTGGCTTCACCCATAGACTGAATCAACTCCTTCTTCAAATTGGAGTTCTCTGCTTGCAAGACCTCCACCCTCGACTTGAGAGAAGCCACTTTGGCTTCTGGGTTAAGTACTCCGAGGCAATGTGGAGGCTTTCTCCCAATACCTGAAACAAAAGCCAAGGTCGTCAGTATGCAGAAAAAGAAGAGGGAACCAAAGATCACCATACCCAAGTATCTTACCTGGACAAGCTTCTGTACATGGTGACTCGCGACGCTATTAAAAGGCGCTCCAGAGAGAGCCTTCAAGTCCTCAGCAGCCACGGCCCCATAAGCCTTATCAACCGCCAGCCCCTCGTCATCCTAGATAGTGGATGAACAAGAAGCAACCTTGTCTTTCTCCCTCTCCAAGAAGCGTGGCCTTTTGGAGGCAGGGGTGGGAAGTTCCTCGATCGATGTAGAGGGAGAGGCTGTCCTCGTCACCTCTGCGCCAGAAGTGACGGGAGTAGCATGAACGGCTGGAGAAACGGGGGCACCTTTCCCAATAACTCGCACCATCTTCCTCCCTAGATTAGATAGGGGCTCATTTTTCTTCGATCTCATCTTGGCATACAAGTCCTTATTAAACTTCGTCGTCATCTCTGAAAAAAAAAATGTCAAAAAAAAAAAATTAATAATCGCCACGCACGAATCTAATACGTACTCTTTTTTTCTTCAATCTCAATATTACGGAGGACGAAAGAGGAAGGTTCTGGTCCGAGACAGTAGAAAGCAAGGGTCCTGGGATCCACAAGGTCGTCCCAGTTCTTTATCATCTACGCGTACTCAACGGCTTTCCGCACTCTCTCTCTATACCTGCTCTTCAGTTTTGGTCTTTTCTTAACTACAGAGAACAAGTAGTAGAAGTGTCAACAGCAACAACAATGAGTACAAAAGGACTAAAGTGACGAGGATAGATTGACACACCTAAAGTCGGGGTTCCCCACCGACGATGAAACCTCGGGAGATCACCCCAAGTCTCGCTCAAGGGGGTCTCAAACTCATCCCTAAACACAAAGAAAAATCTGGACTTCCAATACCTGAAAGATGAGGGTAAACCTTTGATGATCCTAGTTTTCCTCTCCCAGGGCACCAGTTCATAGTACCCGTGCTCCTTGGACGCTTTTAGACGATACAAATGGATGAGCTCGTCAATCTTGAGCATATCACCGTCCACAGTTGCCAGCCAGATATCCATACAGCTAATCACTATTCTCCAGGAGTTAGGCATAAGTTACCCAGGAGCAATGCCAAAATGATCTAATAGATCCATCAGGAAGGGGTGAACGGGGAATCTCAACCCGCAGATGAAAGCTACCTCGTAAAAGCAGACCTCCCCTGGGAAGAAGTTACAAGCCCGATCATTCCCTCCAGGCAGGCGAAGCCTCACTCACTCCGAGAATTGAAACATATCCCTAAATCTCCCTAGCATCTCAGCATCCAGACTACACTCCTCCTCAAGGGCGTGAAAAGCCCCAACTTCCCTAAGATTCGAAACAGCGGTATCTTCTCCCGTTGGATCGTCACTGGACGACAGTCCTGTCTCAAGCTCACTAGATCTAACTTCAGACATTGTTTCTCGACCTTTAAATCAGTCAATTGATTGACGGAGCAAAGGCAACAAATTCGCCAATACAACTCCTAAACAATTATCCTCAAAGACGAAACCTTCTAGGTATGGAAAACTATCTATAAATCCCCCTAAGCGCGCAAACAAGAAAGAAATTGATGGACAAACTAGCCTAACCTCAGAGCCACTAACCATGAAAATCTAGGAATAGTACAAACAGAGCAATAAGAGCTAAAACCCCCTTTAGCAAAAAAAAAAAAAAAAAAAAAAAAAAGAAACTCAGAAAACTGTAAAAAAAAGAAAAGAAAAGGGGAAAGCAGAGTCAGAAGTAGAGAAGATGAGTACCTTAGAGAAGCGCCTCCACTGCACAACGCACCGTTCCAAAGAGGAAATAGCGGGAGGAAGCTTTTTTTGCGTAGAAAAGACTCAAAGTAACAAAGTTCTTTTGGGAAAGTAAAAGACAGGGAAGAGGGATTAAAACTAAGAGACATAGAAACTGAAAAATAGCGGGAAAAACGAAGAGTCACAATGATGAGGACATTAACTTCACCAACTGAAATGCGCCACGTGGCCACGATCAGTACGGTGCCACCACTACACATTTAATGCAGCACGAAACTCCAAGAACCACCTGCTAAACTTTTCATCTTCAATGGTCGTCATGACATGTCATGACGACCAAAGAATTCGGGGGCAACTGACGGGACAAATACGGACGGAGAAAGCAACACAGATGAGTTAACTGACACAGACGAGGTAACCAATACAAACGAGGAAAAGGTAAGCAAGTACAAACGAACGCAGCAGGATCATTCAATACCACCAATAATGTCCCAGGCTGGCAAAACCAGCTGTACAATCCGTTGGAAACGAATTGAAATCTTACCATTAAGTAGGAGGCGTTACAAAAAGAGGTATTAAGATCGCAATAACTGCCACAACGGATAGGAGGGAGAGAAGCATATATAAAGCCTCCATAGGCACGAATCAGGGGTAAGAAAAAACACAATAGCACACTATTCTTTGTCATTTTTTATTCTGTAAAAAGTTTTCAGAGAACTGACTTAAGCATCGGAGGTGTTTTGGTAGGCACCATTCCGATGACCACATCGAGAGATCTCCCCCACCATTCTCGTGACTACAAGAAGGACGAACTGAAGGTTTGGTTCCGTCTGAACTCATATATTCTTAACTGACAAATCTTTGCTTCATCATCAGGTTCTCCCAATTTGGAATGAATTAATTTCATTATCCAAATCAAAAATGATAAATTTAAAGAATTCATATAATTAAAAACAAAAATAAGTTCAATCATGAAATCACTTGAACTTCCTCATAGAAGAAAGGAACACCCAACAAAATAAACAGTCATATTATATGGAACATCTATGTTATTAACATTGCAACCAAGTGACATGTGGATCTCACATGTCTATAATCTCATTCTCACAAACTAAAACATTACAAACAGTTTAGATACAACTACACAAATTTCACAGAGACCCTTCAAATCCTTGTTATTGGTGGTGAGTGGAGCACGGGTTCCCTTAAAAGAGGTTTCACAGTCATCAGTAGCAGAAGATGCAATACGAGACAACTGAGCCAAGGACTCGAAGGTCTCAGAGTCCAAGTCATCGTGAGCCTCTAGTAGTTTCGAAACAGCCTTGGTGTAATCGCGATCACACCTTTTGAGACGTGGCCTTTGGCTTGCGGTGGCTTTTTTAAGCAACGAAGTTATTTGGTCGTGGGTGGTGGTGGCGCTCTGGTAGGCCGAGTCAAATATGACATAGGCTAGCACATAGCGATCGGCTTCTGGGGTACGTGGATCGGCATAAAGAGTCTCAACGCAGAAGTTGTAATTGGAGGTTTGGCTACATACTTTTTTCACAAGATTGGATGGCTGAATAGTAGTAGTAGCAGCAGCAGCATAGGAGGGTTGGATGAAGATGGAGATAGCAAATAACAAGGAGAGACAAAGATGAGAATATGTGACCATTTTCATTTTTTTTATGGATGCAAAAACTGAGTAGAATAGATGTGCTGTATTTTGTGGCAGCTACGTTGGTGTGTGTGTGTGTGTATATATATCTTCCTTGTTACATGAGCAGTTAGATGGGGAAATTGAACCATCAGCCAATCATTCAATCAAGGATAAATCTGAGTTGTCATTGTATAATTACCCTTAAATATTTATTTTTCAAATGGAAAGTCTAAGTAAATGTAATGCTTTTTTTTCTTTACTTTTCTTTTTAAGATGCTGCCATATATGGTCGAAATAAATGTGATCTTAGTCTTACTTTTAATAAGTAGATTTTTAGTGGAAAAGGGGAAGTGGGTTTCAAACCTTCCCGGAAAATGATTATTGCAGACAAGCTATTACACACAAAAGAGGAGTGGGGAGGGGGACAGTTACCTTGCCCAAAAAACACCTTTAATATAGGAGATAAGTTTGCTTAACAATAATTGCTTTGTCTCCCCTCCTTTTTTAACAGATAGGTTATTTTATTAAAAAAAGAAAGAAAGATTTGTATGTTATAGAGAAGTGCTATGCACCAACATTTTCATAAAAAATAACAAGTGGCAATTTCTTATGGATATTTTATTTATCACTGAAATTATTTTATTGTCTACTAGTAACAACTTATAATAACTTGCCACTTAAAATTTGTAATGAAAATTCTGTAGACGTAATAATTTTTATGTAATATATGGAAAAGAAAAAGAAAAAAAATAAGAATAATGTATTTATTTAAAATTTAAAGAAAAATAAAAAAAATCTATATATATATATATATATTAATTGAATTCTCGATTGTGCGCTATATGTCCCATCTAATTTTTAATTTTTTGCCAAGTGAATTATAGTGTAAAAATTGAAGAGTCTAAATCCAATTAAATTCTAATTTGGATTTCAATTCCGTCATGTGTCCATCTAACTTTTTAATATTTGCGGCAAGTGAATTACTGGATATAAAAATTGGAAGAATTTAAAACCAATTAAATTCTAATACCAAAACTTCTTTTAGAAATGTAGTATTTAAAAAAAGTGTAAGCAAATACCATGTATAATTTAAACATCTTCTAAAAAAAGTATAATTTAAACTATATAATTGCTATTATTTTTAATTGTACCCATGCATATGCACGGAGCTACACTCTAATATATTAGTAATGAGGGAATCAAGGCATTATTTTTGGAAAGTACCAGAGAGTTTCTCTGTCGCTAAGAGAGGTATTTCCATCTCCTCTTAGGCAATAGAACTAGAGTCTCTTCTAGTAAGGCTCTCTTCTCCCCTCGCATGACAACATTACGTGTAGGGCTAGTGGTGTTTTCTTTTTCAGGGGTTTGGGAAACAGTTTTTTTTTTTTTTTTTTTTTTTTTCTTGAGAGCCACATTATGGATGAACTCACGAAACACTGGAATTGTCTTTCTCTTTCTAAGAAAGAAGGTGACGATTTGTGTCTCACGAGGGATCGTTGCACCATTGAACATCTTATTGCAGCACTCTTTTTAACCCGAAGAGCTCTTAACATGGAAGCGGTGGCGAGAACTTTCAAACCACTGTGGCGTGTTGATTCCGGATTCGCTGTCAACAACGAAGGCGCTCACAAGGTCCTGTTTAGTTTTGAAAGCAGTGAGGATGTAGATCGTATTTTATCTGGGGAACCTTGGAGTTTTGATAAATCCTTGGTGATACTACAACGGTACAATAGGCTCACTTCCCTTGAAGACCTGACTTTTGATAAAGCATCTTTTTGGGTTCAGGTTCATAATATCTTGATAGGTTATAGAACGAAGTCAGTGGTAGAGGATATATGCGAGGCAATTGGGGTAGTGGACCGCTCAACAGAAGCTGCAGAGTGTGAGGGTGGTACCTATGTGTGAGTCCGAGTCACTCTAGATGTTTATCAACCTCTATGTCGAGGTTGAATTATTAAGGTGGAGGGTGGAGAGAAAGTCTGGGTCAATTTCCGATACAAGGGTCTCCCCAACATATGCTACTGGTGTGGCTGTTTCGATCATAGCAGCGATACGGATTGTGATATTTGGATTGAAATCAAAGGTACTCTACAGACTAATTCCCAGCAATTTGGATCATGGCTATGTGCAAATCAAACAGGTCCATCTAAGAGAAATGTCATTCGTGTTTCGGGTTTCTGTGAGGATAGAGCAGAGAACATTTCCACGCGGCGACGCCGGGAAGGGAAGATCTTTCCCACGTCGGCGAAGATGTTGGAAATAGTGAATCAACCAGAAAAGGGTAATTCTGATATGGAGGCAGAGTTTGAGGAATTTCCAAATACAGAATCTGGTGATAGTACGTTTCAACAAGGTAAGTCAAATCCTTCTCTCCTAGAACGCGAGAATATGGGAGAATGTTTCTCACAAAAAATCAGGGAGATTGATAAGGATCTCGGTATTTATGAAAATCCCACTAATTTAGTACAGGTCGAGAATATCATTTCAAATAAGGAATCCTCTACTCCGTTTGACTTGGGAAATTTGAGGAACAATCTAGAGGAAAAACAAAGTGTGCAATGGTTTCAGAATTTGATACTCACGCCTCAATATGGTCATGGTACACCCCTCCATGAGATAACAAACGTCCCTTAGGTACCAGTGTTTAATGAAGCAACTCTACCAGCTAAATGGAAGTGCTACCCACGTGTAGCAGAGAGCTCCACTGTTACAAATGATGATATCCCTGCTACCAAAGACGAGGTGCTCGGCTCAAAATGGTCCATCAATATGCTTACTGATCAGAGTGAGTTACCAAGTAAAGAAAATATTGGTTTCTTACATTGATAAAGAGAACTTTCCTGTAATGGTGGAGGCTGGTTCCTAGCCCCGCCAGGCACAATGAGTTACATCGTCTGGAACTGCAAGGGGATTGGGAACCAACTAGCAGTTCAAGAGCTTGTGAAATTGGTGCAGGCAAAAGCTCCCGCTGTCGTGTTCCTAGCCAAAACATTGGTAGACGAAGCAAGGCTAGACTATGTGAAGGAACGGATTCGGTTTGATCGCAAGCATTTTGTTCAAAGGATCAATAGAGGAGGCGGGTTAGTGATCTATTGGAGGAACGATGTAGAACTTGAAGTAGTGTCATCTTCATTGACTCACATTGATACAATCATTAATAAGAATTCAACTACAGCCTGGCGTTTTACTGGTTTTTACGGTGAACCCGAAACACACAAGCAACATGAATCTTGGGACCTCTTACGCCGATTGCATGGGCAGATTTCACTACCTTGGTTATGTGCCGGGGATTTCAACGAAGTAACTAAACAATCAGAGAAGTCAAGCAGAAGAATTCGACCCCGGGTTCAAATGCACCTTTTTAGAGAAGCATTAGATGAATGTGGCTTCATGGATTTAGGCTTCAAAGGTTTCCCATGCACATGGAGCTAACACTTCTGCACCTGAGCTTCTATTTGGGAGAGGCTAGACAGGGCAATAGCCACGGTTAAGTGGTTTTCAAATTTTTTCGGGTACTTGGGTTCATCACATAGACAGTACGACATCCGATCATAAATTTTTGTGGATTGAACAAGCGGGTCTGGAGTTTCAATAGAAGAAGAAGCCATTTAGATTCGAGGAAATGTGGCTAGCTGACAAGGGATGTGGGGAAACGGTGGAAGGCGTGTGGTTGGCAAATTATGAGGAATGTGGTAACCGACGTGTGCTTAAAAAGATAGAAAATGTGGGAAGGAACTTACCCGCTGGAGTCAAAATTGTTTTGGAAGTGTTAGAAAGGAGCTGGACAAGAAGAAAAAAGAGTTGGCTCGGGCAGAGAAGATAACATTACAGAATGGGGGGTCTCTTCGGCTTGTGGAACTTTGGAACGAAACAAATATTCTCATGGGGAAAGAAGAGAGGATGTGGCGATAGAGGTCAAGGACTCTGTATTTAAAAGAAGGAGATCAAAACACACGGTTTTTTCACTGTAAAGCCACCCAAAGGAAGAGGCGAAACAACATAGCAGGGATCCGAAACCAGGCTGATGTGTGGTGTACTGAGCAAAGCCAGATTCAAGAAATTTTTTTGGATTATTACAATCAGCTCTTTACTTCTTCTAATCCGATTGAGATGGCTGCTAAGGTGGACTTTATTCCTAGAGTGGTGACTGCCGAAATGAATGAGATTTTAACCAGGGAATTTCAAACATGGGAAATAGATAATGCCTTGAAGCAAATGGCACCGTTAAAAGCTCCGGGACCGGATGGAATGCCTCCATTGTTCTTTTAGAATTTTTGGGACTTGGTAAGAGGTGATGTATGTGGTTCTATCTTAAATTTTTTGAATTCGGGTTCCTTTCCCAACCCTTTGAATCATACTTTTGTGACATTAATCCCTAAAACAAAAGATCCCAGAAAGGGTAACAGAGTTTAGACCTAGTAGCCTATATAATGTGTTGTACAAAATTTTCTCTAAGGTACTTGCTAATAGGTTGAAGAAGGTGTTGCCCTACATTATATCCGAACACCAAAGTGCCTTTATCAAAGGTCGTCTCATCACGGATAATATCCTAGTGGCCTACGAGACCTTACACTATATGAAGAATCACAACTCCGAGAAATCTGGTTACATGGCACTTAAATTAGACATGAGCAAAGCCTATGATCGGGTTGAATGCTCTTTCCTTAGAGAAGTCATGGTGCAAATGGGTTTTCAAGAACGATGGATAGCTCTAATCATGGAATGTGTCACATCGGTGAATTATTCTCTCTTGATTAATGGAGAGCCATGTGGTAATATAAAACCGAGTAGGGGGATTCGTCAAGGTGATCCATTATCACCCTATCTCTTCTTGTTGTGCTCGGAAGGTCTTTATAGAATGATACATAAGGAAGCCAACAATGGAGACATTCAAGGGGTTTCTATTTGTCGTAATAGTCCAAAATTAACCCACTTATTTTTTGCAGACGACAACCTTTTGTTTTGTAGGGCCACAACACATGATTGTCAAAAAGTATTGGAGATTTTATCCTCCTATGAAAGAGTTTCGGGGCAAAAATTAAATAGAGACAAGACGGCACTTTTCTTTAGTAAGTCCACTCCCATTAACATGCGAAACAAAATTATGGATGACCTTGGTGTGACTACGTTGAGAAATTATGAAGAATATCTTGGGCTACCATCCATAATAGGGCGAAACAAGAGGGCAAGTTTTGAGCACTTGAAGCAAAGAGTGTGGAAGCGCTTACAAGGATGGGAAGGAAAATTGCTTTCCCAAGCCGGAAGAGAAATGTTAATAAAGTTCGTCATTTAAGCAATACCCACTTATACAATGAGTTGTTTTAAACTCCCGGTCATGTTGTGCCATGAATTAGAAACTCTTATTCGGAAGTTTTGGTAGGGTCAAAGGGGAGATAGAAGAAAAGTGCATTGGGTGAAGTGGGATGAATTGTGCCAACATAAAAGTTATGGAGGTATGGGATTCAAGGACCTCACAACTTTTAATGAAGCTATGTTGGCTAAATTGGCTTGGCGGCTTCTCCATGATACAAATTCTCTTTTCCATAGAGTCTTCAAAGCAAGATTTTTCCCTAGAGGAAAAATCTTAGAGGCAAAAGATTCTCCCTCAGCCTCATATGCATGGAAAAGTATTCTTGTTGGTCAGAATGTGATAGCTAAGGGAGCCTTATGGAGAGTAGGTGATGGGAAACGAATTAGAATTTGGGGTGACAGCTGGCTTCCAACTAAGCATAAAGCCAAAATTACTACTCCGGTGGTATTTGGACAAGAAAAATCATGTGTTGAAGTGCTGATTGATACGGCCTCCAGAAGGTGGGGGACTAATGTGATTCATCATGTTTTTGAGAGAGCTGAAGCAGAAGTTATTAAGAGTATTCCTCTGAGTTCTACCAGTCAGCCCGATGTAATGGTTTGGCCTTTCACCCCATCAAGCTGGTATTTAGTACAGTCCGGCTACAGATTTTTGCGAGACAGCTCGATTGCAGTACAAAGATCAGACTGTTATTTGGAATTTTGGAGAAATCTATGGGGAATGGAAGTGCCTAGCAAAATCAAAAATTTTGTGTGGCGAGCATGCAAGGAAGCTCTGCCAACAAAAAGGAATCTGCTTCGCAGGAAGCTCACCACGTCAGGCCTTTGTGAAAACTGTAAATCAAATGATGAGGACTGTGAACATGCTATTTTTTATTGTTCTAACTTGCAGGTGATTTGGAGCTCGGGCCCACAATGGAGCTGGCTTGCGGCTTTGTAGGGATGTAATGTCAAAGAAATTTTCCAGAGAGCTTTTGCAGAAAGAAGAGATGCTGAACTTCTAGGTTTCACGGGATGGGCAATATGGAACCGCCGGAATCAGGCCAGGTTTAACGAAGCTGTGTGTCCTTTAACCCATATACTCCCGCTGTCAAAGGAAAGGAAGGCTGAATTCCAAAACCTCCAACCAATTGCAAGGACTGCTCAACACGGGAACCACACAAGATGGAAGCCATCGAAATCAGAAGCTTATAAGGTGAACTATGATGGCGCGATCTTTGCAGAAAAAGGAAGAGCTGGCATAGGAGTAGTCATACGAAATGTTGAAGGGTTGGTTATGGCTTCTCTATCACAGCAGGTCCCTCTCCCAACAACAGTGGCCCAAGTAGAAGCTATGGCAGCCCATAGAGCAGTTGAACTGGCTCTAGAGATTGGTTTCACAAATGTGATCATAGAAGGTGACTCAGAAACCATTTTTAAAGAACTTAATGGTACTGATCCATCCCTAGCTTTACATGGACATGTGATTCAAGACACTAGATGCTTAGCTTCCTCTTTTGTTAGTCATTGTTTTACTCATATTCGTCGTCAAGGAAATAATGTAGCTCATGCTTTAGCAAGATGGGCAATTAACACGCCCAATTTAACTGTCTGGATGGAAGATGTACCACCAGACATCCAGTATTTTGTACGGGCTGATTTAACCCCCAGTGATTAATAAGAAGCAAGTTTCTCAACAAAAAAAAAAAGGCATTATTTTCGGATAACGGATTAAAAGACTTGTTGAAATTCAAATTTCTAAAAAAGAAATTTATCTTTCTCATTTTATTATAACCCAAGGACTTTGTGTAGTGGACCGATATTTTAAACTTAAAATAACTCCAAAAAATAAAAAATAATACACGCAAGTGCTTCGTATTGCCCCTATTCCTCCGCTAAATATTGTTTTTTCCTTGTCATTCTATGAACTCGTACATAGTTTCAGGTTCTAAGTTTTTCCCAAAAACTCAAAATTTAAATATTAAGATGAATGGAAAGTTGAATTTTACATATTTTTTAGAAACAATTAAGGCAATGAACTGATATACAATTTTTCTGGCAATTAAGGCAACGAAGGCAATAATGAACTGAAAATTTTTTTGCTAAAAGTATTGTAAATAAAGCTAAAAGGTAACTGAAATAGTATAATGGAACCCATAAATGGTATCAAAAAGTGCAATAGGACCATAAATAATAGTAAAAATAAACTAAATATTAAAAAAAAACTGGTTTTTTAAGCCACCGCCAAACACACACTTTGTTTTAATTATTTCAATTTATTTTTAGTATATAACTACATACTATATATGTACTTAGATTAATCTTTCAAATTGATTGTTATTAGTCATGAATTAAGTCTAGATCAAATTTTAGATGTATGAAAATAAATTGTCTTGATGAATACAATATTATATATTTGATATATTTGTTTTAGTCCAAATGGAGATAACAAAATAATACCAAATCATAAGACTCTTAGCAAGTTCACGGTGAAAAATAAAAATAAAAATTGCAATTTACGAAGAGTCATTTAATCAAGCAAATGAGATGCCATTTTTATTGCATTACAAGTTAGAGCTATTTATAAGCTCTATTACAAAAGCATTATTAGTCCAGCTCCCAAGAGACATTTTTGTGATGTGTTTTGTTACGAATTGTCAAAGGGGAAGATTGTTAGGTTCTAAGACCTTAGGAACTAATGAATTAGAATTTCAATATGTATTATGTTGGCAAACCATAATCAAAACATAGAGTCTAGATTTAGGCTTGCTCAAAGTATGATTAATTGTAAAATTGGAATCGAGTGATTGTAGAAATTATTGGACAAAATCTGCAAGGCTCGATTGATCGAAATTTAGATTCAAAAGATTAAAACTCATGCAGATTTAATTTTCTGCAGAATTTCCAATCCAGCCTAAGCCCATTTGACGTGTAGGGTTTTATGTTTTACTTCACATATAAAAAGAAAAACTCTAGCTACATTTTAGAGCCTTCTGAGAGTTGTGTGGTAAATCTTTTGTGAGATCTAGAGGTGTTTATCTTCATACATACACATAGGGATATCAAGATCAAGATTCATGTCAAAAGTTTGAAGTTCACTTCAATTGCTACTTAAAGAACTTAAAGAATATCTAAAACCTTTGAGTGGAGTCTCAAAGTCACAAGTAGGAGAACTTGTGGTTGCAGCAGATCAAGGAAAGAAGTAATCCATAGACTCGGAGTTGTCACGTGGTCGTGATAGTAAGTTTTCTACATGAGATAGCAATAGGATGTTAGTGGTCTAAATCTTATTGTACAAACTTCAATTCTTTCTTAGTGTATATTTTTTTTACTTTAAGGATAGCTAGGTTAAATTTTCCCCAGGTTTTTTACTGATTAGGTTTTCCTAGGTCATCAGATCTTTGAGTTCTTTACTTTCTGTATTATATTTATTTTACACATATTTGTTTAACCTGGTTTTAATTAACAAACTTGTTAATCAACTTGGCTTAATATTAGGTCAAACATATTGTGTTAAGGGGTCTAAAACTTTATAGCTTAGACCACTCTTTATATTTAGTCGTACACTCCTAAACTTTATTTGCATATTTTAGGAAAGTTTTTACAAATATGAGTCTGGTTAACAAGTGTCCTTAAAGCATTTGTTAATAAATTATTTTAAGAAAGTTTTAGTGCCATTTTGATGGAAAATATAAAAATTAAAATTAATAATTTTTTCATTTTCTCATTAAAAATTTTAAAAAATAATTCTTAAACTAATGTCGTGGAGATTCGTTAACTTTTTCCCATAAATATTATTAGATCATCCGAAAATTGCAAATGATGAACACTAGGATAATCATTAGATTTCTGATAATTTCTGTGTTGTTACATATTGCATTAGGTTTTGTTGTCTTGGTCCTCAAATAATACAAATTTGTTGTTGATAGGAATGTGTAACTGTAAGGATTAGATTCTTATTTATTTACATTATGAAACATAATTAACATTTTGAACAATGGGTTCTTATAAAATTTGTGAGTTTACATTAATCTCTTGAGTTATTTAGGAATCTAAAGTGAGTTTTATTATCTTGTTATTTCTGGCTCTGGATCAGGTTTCCTAACCCTTTATGGGGCAGGTTGCACTGGCCAATTTTGGACATACCAAATTCAAAGTGACCCAAACATTGGACATTGATAACTCTAGCTTGGTCTGCCCTTGGAGGCTTTGTTTTCAAAATTAAAATGATCCGCAAAAAAAAAAAAAAAAAAGGATAACCATTCGCTAGCTTGAACCCCCCCTATATAATAATGCTTCCTTTCAACCTCATCTTTTCGGACTAGCCTAGAAAGGACCTTGCCTATTCATTTTCTTTTATTATATCATTTTATTTTCTTTCTAAAATTAGGAATCAGAAGGGAACGGTGGACCAATAGGTGGGTGGAGTTAATTACAAAATTACTGAGCCACAAAGCAAAAAATTGGCATGCTTGTGAAGTTTTTCAAAAGAAGATTCTACTTTCGAATCTATTTTGTTGCTAAGCCATTTATCTACAAATACAAAAAAAAAAAAAAAAAAAAAAAAAACCCCGAATCCCACCTATCACTTGTCAGTTGTCAATACTCATTCGCATTTATTAGAGGTGGCACGGCCAAATATCTCAAATAATTCTAGCTTTTTGAAATTTGAAGGACCATAGCATTGGACCACTGCAACCTTTTCCAGCCTTAATTTGCCTCTTGATAGAGAAATGACCATATATAGATTGTGTACACGTGATTTTCTCTATTACCAATCAAGTAAGAGTATAGGACCACTCTTACTTGGCTTATTTGTCTAATCAACAAACGGCCTCAGGTTTCCTAGACATGAATTTTTTTCTTTTTTTTTT
Source organism: Castanopsis chinensis (assembly GCA_032878915.1). Lineage (NCBI taxonomy): Eukaryota > Viridiplantae > Streptophyta > Magnoliopsida > Fagales > Fagaceae > Castanopsis > Castanopsis chinensis. The sequence goes on from JAVQMG010000131.1 coordinate 9,337,660, forward strand.
TTTTTTTTTTTTTTCTGGGGTTCATAGGCCATTAATAATTTAATATGTGATATACATGAATGACATCAGTTTTGTTCTGCTCACCCAACAACATATCATAATTATGGTCTTGAAATTTTGAGTTGCGTAAGTTAGTGGTTGATGTGACTAGAAGAATAAAATATCCTAATCTTATCACTTGGGAAAATGAAAAAAAAAATAATAAATAATCAGGTCTATAAGTTTTTGTGATTGTAAATTCGTTAGTCTGGCCCATAAATCAAACCCAGAGCCCACACAAGTGTTATGGTCAAACAAAATTTGAAAAAATGTTTATAAAGAGAATTATAAAATTGAATAATCTTTCATTCAAGTGTTGAATGCATTTCCTTTATACCACTTTTTATAAAACCCTTTAAAGTAGATTTCATGTTTATCATGAATGGGCCAATTTCATTTTATCAGGGATACCCAACTTTTATTTGGGCCAAACAAAAGTAATATCATTTGTCCAACCCCCAACTCTTCCTATGAACCAAATTCAACCATTTCAAAGGGACACATCTTAGGGCTTATTCCCGGGGCCACCACAAATGGCCTAAAAATAGTCTGGGCTTCTTTATTAATTTGTTTCTGGAGTTGCTAGACCTCATCAATTCCCTATCAGTGGGCTTTTAGACCCCTATCATAAACCAACGAAAACAAAAAAAGGAAACGAAACAAAACGATTGTAGTTCGATGGGAGGGGAGGAAGAGGAGAGCATAAAGATAATATAGAATATATATATATATATATATATATATATATATATAAAAAGAAATATAAAAGGGGAAATGTGGTCAGAATATACTTAAACTCAAACACAAAAGATTTAAAACCAAAATCCAACAAGAATTGGATACTAGCAGCCAGCAAACTACAAGCCACAACAAAAAGAAATGCTACATCTACACTACAACATTTTCAAATCAAATCGATTGAAAGCCCCCTCTCTGATACCTAATATGAGAAGGCACAGAGAAGATACAAATAAACATGAGTAATACAGAGGTTAATATGTAAGAGATTCAAATGGGTTGAAGACTAGCATATAAAGAAATATGAAACATTACTTAAAAGCATAAAGGAGAGTGGAAGATTACATAAGATTAGTTGATATTATAAAATTGGCTGATATTATTAGATTGAACAATGTTTTTTACATAAGGAGGAATGAAGGAATTCTGAAACTCTAATACTATGTTTGGATGTTGGGAGAAGGAGGGGGAGTAGAGGAGAGGGAGGGAGAGTAATTAAATTACCTTATTTAGATGTTTTTTAAGGAATAAGGGGGAGAGATTTAGAGGGGTTTGAACTACTTCTAACCTCTTATTTTTAATACCCCCAAATTAGAGAGATTTGGAGGGAGAATGGAGCATAAAAACGCTTAACCAAATGAATTACCAAATTTGCCCTTACTATATTAACAAAATTACAAATAAAATGACTAATTATTCCATTCCCCCTTAATTTTAAAAACATCCAAATAAGGTGGAGGATAACCATTCCCTTATACTCTCTTCTCCAATACTCTCCTTCCCTCTACTCTCCTCTACTCTCTTCTCTCTCAAAACTCCCAAACATAGCATAAGGCTCTGTTCTGCCTTCCTACAAACACTAACTAGCTATATATAGACCACAGTCTTCAAATGAAAATCAAACATATTTTACAGACAATTTTGCTGACAATACAGTAAGTTGTATGGGCTTCATTAGTAATGGACAAAGCTGCTACACAATGCCATAACATTTTTTGACAAATTCGAATAAGAATGATAGACCTTTTTTTTTTTTTTTTTTTTGGAGTGTTGAATATTATTAATCTCATCCGTCTGTTCCTCGGTATCACTATTCATCAAGATTTGTATCTAGGTCATGTTTGTCATAATAAGGGTCATTGAATGAAAAATAATGGTCAACCAGAAGGAGATTGAATAGCTCCTAAGAGTCGACACATGGCAATTGTTTGGGGTTTAGGGTTGACACTTGGAAATTGTTTATTTCTACTTGTTTCTTTGCACGGTGCTTTTATTAAAAGATATAGTTTTTAGTAACTTTTATATTTAAATGTATTACAAAAGGCTAAAAATTATTTATTTTAAAAAAAAACTAAAAGCTAGCTAGATTATTTAAAATAAAAAAATATTTAAAAAAAAAAAAAGGACAAAAACCAAGAAAAATGTGAACTTTTTTCATCTATTCCCAAACGCAAAAAGTACTCAACTTAGAGCTAGCATTAAAAACATGGGCAAGAGACGTAGCAATTACATATTGTCACTTGGAACTTGCAAGGCAAAATGTAGAAATCTTGTTTTGGTTCTTTCATCTAGGGCAGAAAAGAGATAAGGGTCCACTTTCCTTTTTAGTTAAACAATTTTTTTTTTTTTTTTTTTTTTTCGGATAGGCTTTTTAGTATATAGTTGCTTGTGATTCTCACCAAAAAAAAAAAAAAAAAAAAGTCCTCTGCAAGGGTTTGGATAGATAAATCAATAACTAATTATTGATGCAAATACTAGAAAAATGGAAATAGTATTTTTTTAAGGAAATAATGGAAATAGTTTAACTAAATAAAAATAATTAGTAATATTTATTTGGGAGAAATCACACAACATAATTTGGATTAAGGTGCACCATTTTTTGACAACGTCTCCTCATTTCATGCACCCTTTCTTTGACAACATTTCGTCCTTTCATCTTCCTTGTGCACATATCTAACCCAATATCTATTTAAATACATTTCAGCTCATTATTAATATGAAAAATAGTAAAACATTTAATTAAATAATTATTATATAATTATAAAATTATCATATAAAGCACCGACTCTCTCATAATAACATTTGTACATTATATAATGAATTGAAGATAATTTATGGTGCTTCTCACAAGCCTAAAATTAATTGAATGGCAAATAATTTATGGCTATGTAACTAATATAAATTACATAAAGTATTGTTTTTTAAGCTTCAAGAAACCGCACACCATATTTATATGAAGAAAAAAAAAAAACCATGAATTTAAATATGCCGCCAAAATCCAATTTTAGAAATATTGAAACATGGAAAAAAAAAAAAAAAAAAAAAAGGAAGTAAAAAAACTAACATGAGAACACACACATGCATGTCACATATCCATTGAGGTATCGGAAAGACCTACAATATCTATAAGAGCATTCTTATCAAGATGGCTAAATCTTATAAATGCTAAAATTTAGCATACAAAATCCTATAAATCCTTAATAGCATGCTCCATCAAACCTACTAAATCTTATAATTTTTGCAATTGGTGAACAGTGCAATCTCATTTTTGAGACTGCACTGTTCATCAATTGTAAACCACTTTATTATTTTTTTATTAACTGGACCCCACTTTCTTTTCTTCTTCTTTGTTCTTTCTCTCATTCCGTTTCTTGTCTTTGCTCGCTCTCTCTCTCCCTCTGCTAGCGTCGCTGCCTCCCTCTCCGACGAAACCCAGGCCGAAGCATCAAGCCAAGCCGATTTCTTTTTTTTCTTTTTTATTCACTCAACGCTCTCTCTCTGCTCTGCCTTTCTCTTTCCTCTCTCACTTCTTTCTTCTCTCTTCTCTCTGTGCTTCGCCGATGTGGTTCGCCGATGAGTGGGCTCCGCCGATTATTGTGGGATGCCGATGGCCGTGGTTCGATGATTGTGGTCATGGATCGTGGGTCCGATGGTTGTGGTCCACTGGCGGCGATGGAGGTTTCTTCTTTTTCTCTCTATCTTTTTTTTTTTTTTTGGTTCTGCCTTGTTCTTGGGTCCGATTGGGCTCCGATCGTGCAAAGGAGGATGTGGTTGGTGGTTGTGGGATTGATTTTGGGTCTTGATTTGGTTTTGGGATTTTGGGTTTTGATTTTATTTACAGGTGCGAAGGAAGACGTCAAGCCGCGTCGTGGAAGAAGATGACGATGGGGAGGGAAGTGGTGTCCGTGTCCTGAGGGTTTGCTGGTGGCAGCGATGGTGCCGGCGGTGCTGTGAGAAACAGAGAGAAACAGAGAAGAGAGAGACAGGGGAGAGAGAGAGGAAAAAAAAATTATTAAAAAATAATAAAGAATCATTATTTAAATGAAATGGTAAAAAAAATAGAAGTTTTGATATAGGTGTTATTGTAAAGTAGTGTGTTATATGCTATAAAATTAGGATTTGAGAGGGTAAATGCTATAGTTTTTAAGGACTTTGATAAGGATGCTCTAAGCTTTGTTGTTATTTCTGAATTGGCTAGTACTTGATAATCAAATACCAAATTACAGCATAAGTAGTCTGGGTGTGAGTAGAGAAGGTCAATTCAACTTGACTCGGCATAATTTCAATGGGGACTTGTCATCTAACTCTGTCGAGAACACATCAGACACAATAATGGATGACTTGCTATCATATACTCCTGCAAAGCTGTAACTCTCAAGTAAACTCCCTATCAGTGTTAACCATACAGAGGACATAAACATATGTAAAAATAAATATTCTTTTTATAACAGAATTCATGTCCATATTAATTTAGAGAATACAATCCTTGGGGAAAATAATTTCACGTATAAAAATTGCACTTCTGTCAATCAAAAAAGTGACCCGAAAAATCCTTTTTAAAGCCCTAAAATGGACTCAAATTCAAATGCGAAAAAAAAATGAAGGACCATCTAATTAAATTTCTATAAAAGTTTAAAAATTAGATCTAGTACCTCTTGGAGAGAAGTTGATTAAATAAAATAACTCATGTTTTATATATTGTCTCACATTAGAAGTAGAGTTTGAAAGAATACAGTCCTTACAACCACTTACATACTTATTCGCAATGCAAGAAAAACACTTACATCTAAACTATCATACTTATTCGCAATGCAAGAAAAACACTTACATACATGCATATCTTTGGGCATTGATTTAGTCAAATGACTTATTATGGTGCAAGATTTTTGTTAGAAACTTTTAATCAGAGCAATTCTTATTAGTAATAAACATTGACAAAACTAAATGACAATTTAGCATGTTGACGTCATTTTTCCCTTGAGCTTCTCCAATTCCCTTAAACAACAATAAGTCCAAAATGTTCATAAAAATTAAATACAAGTATATAACAAAGCTAGACTACATATGCAAGAAGACATAATACTAAAAGAAATTAAATATATTAAAATCACTTTAAGCAACATTAAATAAATAAAATTGAAATTCAACCAAATTAGACTACTAACCAGTAAGTAGTAACCATAGTGATTTGTTCATTGGTATAATAAATTAAAGGAAAAATTAAATCATAAACCATAAGATAAAAAATAGAAATTAAATTAGAATCGAAATAATAATAAATAAAAAATTTGTACAGGATGGAGGTGATGAGTTTGATAGCTAGCCAAAACTCAACTAGGTCTTAAACTCTTGATGACAACGGAGTCAAACCATAATGAAAAGAAGAAACAAAAATTGAACACATAGGTTGTATTTGAAAATCTGTGCATGGGACTCAAATAAAAAAATACTCTTATTATATCTCCTTTGTACGTAGTACCCAGAACTATTGCTAGCAGTTTTGTGAGATGGCGTGTTCTGTTGATCAAAAAATTGTACGTAATACCCGGATTTTCACCATGTTTCAACAATGTTCCATTGTTTGGGACATTTTGCACTTGGCGACGTGCGTGTTGTTTATAAAAAGAAACAAGTGTGTGACATGTGTACAACAGTTGAGTAGGATGTGTGCAAGTGAATATTTTAATCTATGTTCATTTTAAAGAGTCACCATCAACTATTAGAATTCTAAAGTGTGATTGGTCAAGTAAGTTTAATAATTTTTATTTCCTAAATTTTTTTAAGAAAATCCTAAAGCTTCTAAGCTAAACTAGAAAAAAACATCTCAAACTATAAATTATAGATTCGAAAATTCGGTTACATGCGGAGAAGGTATTAAGCACCCCACAATGCATATCCAAAAAGATATACCTTGTTTTGAATTTAATCTTACATTTCGACATTTAAATAACTACTAAAACATTTGAAATTTTGGGATCTTAAAACATATGCATGTACATGTGAAATGACACAAAGGTAAAGACATGTAACTTATCCTAGGATGGCATGTATCATCTAAGGATGACTTGTAAAATCTATCCTAAAATAGCATGTAAAATCTATCGTAGGTTGACATGTAAAGATGACATTTATAATCTATTTTAAGATGAAATGTCAAAATGACATGTGTAATCTATCCTAGAATGACACGAATAATGACATACTAATCGTAAACCCATGCAATGCGTGAGAATAAATAATGATTTTGTATTATAATATAATGTATAGTTTTTTCTCTAAACGTTTTTTAAGATAATTTGTTCTCCCTAAAAATAAAACAATTTCTATTCGGTCCAATTCATTCCACTCGGGTCCAATTCCGTCAATTTCAGTCCCTCTTCAGTCCATTTTAGACTAATGGAGCCTTAAATTGATTCTTTTTGTAGGTTTTATTTTTAAGTTTAGCTCAAAAATTCATATTTTTTTCTTAATGTTTGGGTTGAAAGGTATGAAATTCTATTATATTTAAGCTAAACTCTTTAGTTTTGAGTTAAAAAATACAAAGAAAATACTAAAATAGACATTAGAAATTAAAAATATGAGCCCTTAAAATGCAATAAAAACTATAAATATTCAAAAGTCTTATTCGGTCCACATTGGTTCTATTTGGTCTAATTTGTCCTATTTGGTCCTATTTAGTTCATTCTATCCACAAAAGTTAATTCAGTCCAATTCAGATCATTCGATCTGATTCAGTCCACTTCATTCAAATTTGGTCAATTCAGTCCACATTGTCCCTATTCGGTCGATATTGGTCCTATTCAGTCTGCTTCAGTCCAATTCGGTCCATTCTGTCTATTTGGTTCTATTTCGGTCCACATTAGTCCATTTTGTCCACTTTTATGCACTTCAGTCCTATTCGTTCTATTCAGTCCACTTTGTCCCTTTTGGGTCTATTTTGTCCACTTTTGTTCTATTCAGTCCATTCAATCCTATTTAGTCCACAATGCTTCTATTCGGTCGAGTCTGTCCACATTAGTTCACTTCGGTCCAATCTGTCTACTTCGGTCCATTCTGTAATCTTTGGTCTTATTCAGTCGATTCGGCCCATGTTGTTCCTATTCTGTCTATTCAGTCATATTCTGTCCATTCGGTCCACTTTGTTTCATTTCGTCCAATCAGATCACTTCAGTTCATTTTGGTCCACTTCATGCACTTACATAATAGGAAAAGACATGTTTGGGTTAAAAGCACCTAATTTGAATTCAAATTTATTAAAAAATATATATATAAATCTCAAACTCGTAATCATGATTTTCAAACCCGAACCATTCAAAGAATCGGTAAAAGGAGAGGTTCAAGATTTTTAAGGTCCGACCAAGGTTTGACTATGGTCGAACTGTGATGACGTCATAATTACTTTACTAATTAATTAAAACCTAAATATAGATATTAAATTTATAAAACTAGAAAAATTTACTAATATATCTATATATGTAAGGGAAATTTAATAAAACAATTAAATTAAGAAAGTTAATAAAATAAAATAATAATCATGAAAACATTAAAATTTATGATTGATTTTTGAAGGAAGTTGAATATCTTTGAAGGATTTTAATTATACTTTTTTTTATTCCTTGTAAAAGATGGATAATTTAATTAAGTAGAATAGAATTGTGTTAAGTTGTTTTTATATTAAAAAAAAAAAATTGTGTTAAGTTTACTTCAAGTATTTTTTTTAAATTTTTTTTTTTTTTTTAATGGTTGAGCATCAACTTGCAAGCTTAGCTAAGTGGTTAGGCTCTAGCTCCAACTTAGACCGTGCCTAGGTTCTAAACCTGGTAAGCGCACTTTTCTGATTTTTTTTCCCAATTAACAAGCAGGCTTGAATTGGGGTTGGACCGCATGGTTCATGCAAAACTGGATTTAAGGTGTTCATGGAATTTCAAATAAATCTGGTTCTCTATACTAAAAAAAGGGGATTTCAATCCGGTTCTCGATTAACTCAGTTGGACCCTAACAACCTTGCTCGTAATATCTAAAATCTTAAGTATAGTATTTATTATTGCTACACTTTTATTGAGCCACATTAATATAGCATTTCAATCCATTTTGATACAACTAAATTGAAGTGAAAGTCTTTCCAAACATAAAAGTTATGAATATACAAATGTAATTTTTAGGGCAGTTATTCATTTATTTTAACGTCGTTACTTTTAAATGAATTACATGAGATTAATTATACATTTAAGCAAATATATATATGTGTGTGTGTGTGTGTGTGTATAATTTTTATTTAAACAAATTATTCATTCTCTTAACAAAGATTATCTTGATAGTCAAAACTCATATCAAACTTATACTAAATATGTATAATTTATTCTCCAAATTTTATTGGAGAGAGAGAGAGAGAGACTACTCGTGATGTGGAACTAAAAAATACAACTCCAAAACTTATGAATCCAAAATAGAGTTTTAAAAATCACAATAATTCATCAAAATAAAGTAGAGTTGCAAGAAAGAATAAAAATAAAAATAAAAAATCAAAGAAAGAGAATAACTACTTTTTCAAGAGAGATGTCAGAAAGAATAAGACTTTATGTATCTAAGCAATTCAACGACTTAGCTCCGTCACTCTAACCCTTAACTTCATAAGGTCTTCTTATGCCTTAGTATTCTATAGACAATGGCATAAGCATGGGTCAAGCCACACTCATTATTGGAGAGACCATTAAACCATCGATGAGAAATTTGTTACGAACAGATTTTAATAATTGACTGCTATTAGACTGGAAAATGGGAATGGAAAAACAAAAGTTTCTCTTCTTTTTTTTTTTTTTTTACAAGATAAAATTTCTACTCTACCCTAATCTAATTGTATATATTTGTAAATCTCCCTCTTAGACACTTGAACCCCGGCCCTTACTCTCCACACCTCCATAAACATTTATATTTGTAAAATGGCCACTGCATCAAGGGGCGCAGTGAAAAAACAGAAGTTTCTAAAGTAAACCAAATTAATGGCTTGACTAAATGATGTGGGCATGATCATGAAGTTTCGATTGTAAAAGGTATACTTAAACACTAAAACTGTAAAGGCAAGTCAATGGGTAAAAAAAGACTAAATGGTGTGACTTCCTTTAATGCTTGAAATGGTGGGTCGGATTCTCTTTTTATATGATTCTATTGGAAACCCAATATCCTAATTATCCTGTTTTTGACCATCTCTCCCTTTCAACTAACAATATTGAAGAATTTTCGCCTAATAGAAAAGAAGATGCTGGGAAATTTCATGGAAAACGTAATGTGAAAAAGCTAATAATTGAGAGAGCTGCCACAAGAAAATTCAGTCTCAATTGCAATAGCTTAGAATACTGATCAGAATCTGGCTTCTAAATCCACCTGTTCAGCACCCCCAAGCACCAAGTTAAAGCAAACAAAAACCAATAAATGGCAGAAGCTATTGTTTCATTTGTTACAGGAAAGCTTTCTGATCTGCTCATTGAAGAAGTAGTGTCACTGTGTGAAGTCCATGGACAAGTTGACTCAATAGACAGGGAGTTGACACGAATACAGTGCTTCCTAAAAGATGCAGATGTGAAGCAAAAGGTAGATGAAAGAGTGAAGAATTGGGTCAGAGACATAAGAGATGTTGCTTATGATGCTGAAGATGTCATCGACATCTTCATCAGCAAGTTAAGAAGCAGACCCAAAAAACCAGGATTCATTGGGTTCATCAAGAGGTCTAGATTCTTTTTCAGTGATTTGGAAGCTAGGCATAAACTTGCCAAGGAGATACAGAGTATCAAGATAAGAATCCATGAGATATCCACCAGTAGAGTAACATATGGGATTGAAAATATAGGTGGAGAGAGGGGTAGTTATGCATGTGATAGATTGATTGAGCGGAGGCGATCCTCTCCTCATATTGATGATCATGATATCATTGGCTTCGATGAAGACATCAAGATGTTGGTGATGAGGTTACTTGATCAAAAAACACCAAGGCGAAGTGTTATTTCAATTGTTGGGATGGGTGGCTTAGGCAAAACAACTCTAGTCAAGAAAGTGTACAATTGTAACGATGTTAAGAGACACTTTGATGTTTGTGCTTGGGTTTATGTTTCTCAAGAGTACAGTGGGAGAGAGCTTCTTAATGAGATTGGTAAAAAAGTTCTGATGTTCGAGAAAGGCATATTGGCCTCGATGAACAGAGAAGATCTAGAGGAGAAACTATCCAGGGTGTTGAGCAAGAAGAGGTACGTGATTGTCATGGATGATATATGGAATATTGAGGCCTGGGATGACTTAAAAGCGATCTTTCCAGATGTAATGAATGGAAGCAGAGTTCTATTTACAACTCGCAATAGGGATGTAGCCATTCACGGAGATCCAAGGAGCCCTATCCATGAATTACGTTTTCTAGATGATGCTGAGAGTTGGAAACTATTCACAAAGAAGGCCTTTTTAGAAGAAGGTGATTCTATTGCTTGTCCCCCCGAGTTGGAGGGATTGGGAAAACAGATTGTTGCCAAATGCGGAGGCTTGCCACTGGCTGTTGTTATTCTTGGAGGGCTTCTCTCTAGAAAAGAGAAGGCCCCTGGTGTTTGGTTGAGGGTGTTGCAAAGTGTAGACTGGCAGCTGACTCATGATCCAAAGCGACTGATGGAAATATTGGCTCTCAGTTATAATGACTTGCCATATTATTTGAAGCCATGCTTCCTTTATTTTGGACTTTTCCCTGAAGATTCTGAAATCCGAGTGGGAAAACTAATCCTGTTGTGGATAGCTGAAGGATTCGTTCGACAAAGGGGTCAAGAATCTATGGAAGATGTTGCTGAAGATTTCTTGGAGGAGTTGGTTGATAGAAGCATGATTCAAGTGGCTGAAAAGAGGCACAATGGGAAAATCAAGACTTGCCGCATCCATGATCTTTTACGAGATCTTGCATTGTCTGAGGCAAAAGAATGTAAGTTTCTTCAAATCCTAGAGAACATTAATTTTTGCCCCTCCATGACTTCAACACGTCGAATTGCAGTCCATACAACTCTTGAGACGTACATGCATTTTAGGCAGTCCAATTCTCACCTTCGTTCAATGTTGTGCTTCTCAAGATATGACGAATTTCATAGGAGAGACCAATGGATATCTCTATTTCGAAGCCACAAGTTGCTTCGGGTAGTAGATCTAGAGGGTGTGACTGCCCATGTATTACCGAAAGAGATGAGAGAACTCATTCATTTGCGATACTTGGGATTGAAGAATACTAAATTGCAAAGAATACCATTCTCCATTGATAACTTGAGGAACCTGCAAACACTAGATATAAGGGGTACAAAGATCAGCAGAGTTCCAAATGAAATTTGGAAGATGCAGAGTATAAGGCACTTGTATTTGCATAAGACTGCTATAACAGGTAATCCACCAGCTTATGTCTCTTCAATGAACCTTGCAACCTTATCAACTGTATCTATTTATGGTAATATATGGATTCCTAATTTCTTGGGGAAGTTGACAAGTCTTAGAAAACTCGGGATCCATGGTTGTTTTGGTTCACAAGCTGAGGCATTGTCCAAGTCTCTTCTCAAATTAATCAATCTTGAAAATTTTAGTTTAATTGGCACTGATCCAATTTTGGAGCCCACTTTGAGATTGATTTTGAGTCTTTTCAATATTCATAAGCTGTATCTTTCTGGACCTATAGAGAAGCTTCCTGAACCACGACATATTCAGCCTAATCTCAGCAAACTGTCACTGAAAATGTCGCAACTTCTGCATGACCCATTCACGACATTGGAGAGACTACCTAATCTTAGGATGCTCAAATTGTTATCCAATTCCTTTTCTGGAAGGAAAATGGTTTGCTCTTCTGATGGGTTTCCTAGGCTCCATATCTTGGAACTCCAGGACTTGGATAATTTAGAAGAATGGCGAGTGGAGGAAGGAGCGCTGCCAAGCCTTAGACGCTTAATTATCAGTGGTTGCCAAGAACTGAAGATGCTTCCTGAAGGATTACAGTATGTGACTAGTCTAAAAGAATTGGTCATGGAGGATATGCCTGAAACATTTGTAGATAGGACTGAACAAGACAATGGAGATGATTGGAATAAAATCCAACACATCCCATCTATTGCTAGAATGTAGGATCAGTGTTCTCACATGGGGTGGATTCTCCTAGTACAAAATAAACGTGTTATGCTCTTAGTTCTACATGGAGAGAAGATGTAGGACAGCATGAATACACAGGGAAAGATGAAAGCAAACAACGTCAATCCTATTTATTCTGTAGTTAACCAATATATTTTCCACATCTTGTATGTTCTATTTTTATTCATAATGTATACATTTACAAATTTTATTTTCTTGATGAGACTTCAGGACTCTTTGAGCACCAGATCACTATACCTGTCCGTCTGTCATGTAAGCCTTAGCAGATAACTACAGGGTAGACTCACTGTAACCACCTACTTGCTTCATGTCAGTTAGCTACAATCTCATTCTAAAAACCCAGACACTTCACTTCTTAACTGTTAGTTTTAATTGTTTGCACTTTTAATTTTTCTTTTGTTGGTGTAACTGTTGTAAAATGTCTTAACAAGTCTTATGCCAACACTGGGGAGGAGAGCCTGGATATAACTAATTTGTATACCTAGCCCATTTTAGAGGGGCTGTGTGTCAAGTCAAGTAATGACTCCATGGAGTGCATACTAGTCTCCTTATGCTTATTCTACTTAAGCCCACACTACCTTCCCAAAACATAGCATGTAACAGCAATGAGGCCAAACAAATAGTGCCTTGGCTTCGTGCTTTCGGATTAACAGAGCTGAGGGCTGACTTTAATAAATGATTTTCTTTGATGCTGGTTATATGAGCTTAATTGTTCCCTTATCCTGAACTATTTTAAATTGTAACAATGTCATACACCATTATTAATGGTCATCAAATAGCCAGCCATGGGCTGGCCCAGTAGCCGCCAGCCCACCAGGCTAATGGGCAGTCCAGCTAGCAATATTGAAGCCCGTGGATAGCCCAAAAAAACTGTGGATTGATTTCTTTATCCATGGGTGCCGATTGGGCCAGCCTCAGCCCATTAGCCCGACCCATTAGCTCAGCCCATTAGCCTGACTTGTTGCCCTAAATTCATAACAAAATAATTTGGGGGGTAGGGGATGGGGGTGGGGGTGGGGGTGAGGGATTGAACAATAGACATTATAAACACTTTAAGACCACACACCTACCTAACAACTAAATACTTGGTGATTGAGAGCTCAGCCTATCAGTAGTTCAAAAATCATAAATGGGCCTAGCAGGCCTTTTTAAGATTTCGAAACGGGCCGACATATATCAACGTTTATACTTTTTCACTCTTCAGTACTTTCAACAAGACAAGAAGTACTGATTTATATTAATAATTCTTTACCAAAAAAAAAAGATTTAAAATAATAATTATGAGGCAACGAGTCATGTGACGTGAAAGTGAAGCTTTTTTAAAGCCGCGAAATGCGTTCCGACCAAAATACGTGTACAGATGATGAAAAAAAGAGTGCTAAAGTAGTAATACCAATTTTAGTGACCAAAACGCTATATATATATATATATATATATATATCTTAATATTGCCGATTGATACGTAATTGACAACCATGTGAAAATGCAAGACAGATGAGCATGACTTCTTCCATGGGGACCACGTATGTAAACCATTCTAGCGAAATGTATTAATAAATAAATAATGTGTTGGGACGACAACACCGATTTAGTTGAAAGTGGACAAAATGTGCTCCCACCACCACGTGACTACAACGTCTCTCTCTCTCTCTCTCTCTCTCTCTCTCTCTCTGTACTCTACTCACTAGTTGCCTTGCCAGTTGCCATTAATTATTATTATTATAATATTATTATACTAAAAAATCTTAGTAATCGCGACAGCCTGTACTTCCTTCGAGGCCAAACCAAACCAAACCAAACCATGGTCAAAATTCAATGCCATACAACATACAACATCCAACTTTACTTGCTTATTTGAAAAAAGGCCTTTTGCTTTGCTTTGCTGTACACGCTCCCCATTTTCGCTCTTTTTTTTTTCAAAGCATTCTCTTTTGGGTAACCACCTCATATCATCATGCTCTTTTTATTATTTTATTATTGCTAAATGCCAATCCATTCACAACCACCACCTCCATCACTAACACTTTCTTTAAATCCCACTCTCCTTAAGCATTAAAAAAAGATTCAGACTCTCTTTAAGCATTAAAAAAATAGGTGCAAAGAATCAACAAATCTATACTTGACTTGACAAAAGACAAACCAAAATAAACATTGCAAAAGGAAGGTATTAAAGTATGCAATGCATGCCAAAGGAATTGCAAATCAATACCAACCCTATATTAGATAACCACCACAATATTAGATAACAATTAAGTCTTTTAAATACGATTCAATATCACATAACATGCAAAGTTTGTCAAAAAGATACTTATTTCCATGAACCAAAAAAAATAAAGATTTGATAGCCCAAAATAGGTTGGAAGTCTTAATTACAATATAAGAAAGCAACAAGCACAGCAATTAAAAGGCAGCTGCAGACCCTTGCAATGGAAACCACAGTTAGCAACGACCAACACAAATGACCTGACTACATGACAATACTTAGCTGCATTTGAAATTTATGTCAACAAACTCAAAAGAAAAACAAAAATTGTATATATTCATCGTCACTGATGCCAAGAGATAGCAAACTGGATGCTGCTTTCTGCGGCGGTACTGCAAATCTAAAAAAAAATCTAATATACATTACCATGAGACGATGACATACTCTCTAATGACAGCCAAAAATCAAGCTTCAAATCATTTACAAAAACACCTCCAATCCTGCAGATGCGTGTGACTAAAGATCCCAAAAGTAAATACATCATCCACTCCACTGGGGCTTCCGTTCTTCTATGTCAATATTTAACAAATACAAATAATACTAATAATTAAAAGATGTAAGAATTAAACCATGAGGGAAAAAAAAAATACTACATAGAGAAAGAAGCAGACCTGAAAAATTGTGGCCACAGAGATGTTGTAGAGGAAACTTTAGTGATTAAATATACCAGAAGAGCCATTTCATGGATTAATGTTGCACTCCCGCAAATATGGATGATCATAGTCAACATATCTTGTCCAATAGTTTCGATACTTGGGTATGCTTATCTCAAGCCATGGTTTCATGTTGCCATTATAGTGTATGACAGCTGCTCTTTCAATTTCCTTTTGATTTACATTAGGATTATAACCAAGGCCTAACACATGCCAGGATCGATGAAGAGGATAAGTGCGCTTCCAAAAAGTTATGAGACCAGGTGGCAGAGTTCCCAACTTCCACAACTGTCTGTCCTGATTCTGCACGGAAAGAAAATTTTATGCCTTAAAATTGAAAAAATGATTAAAAGAATTGACATCAAAATCTCTTGTAAAGCTTTGAATACCAAGTAACTGAATGCATATGCATACCATATGAACATGCATTCTGTGTAATGTTTAGGTGTCACATGCATTTTGATAGTTGTCAACCAAACACAAGTACTAATACCAGACAAGAGCATCATCCATGCAAAAGGATCTAAAATTATAATCATTACCAGCTTTTGCCATCTGTGATACACTCCTGTGATGTTTTGCCTCTTCCATTGATCCAAATCAAAGATATTCATCCCATAGGCCCATCCACATGCATGAGGGTCAAAATTCTTTGAGATTAGAGGATTTGAGAAGTTCAGATACCGATCAAAACGATGGAAGCTCTCTCCACAAGTCTCAACAGCACCATTAACATTCCCCTTCAAATCCAGGGACCAAAGGGCCGTGAGATCCTTCTTTACAACTATATCATCATCCAAGAACAACACTTTGTTGAGCTTTGGGAAGATCTCTGGCAAATAAAATCGAAGATGATTGAGGATAGATAAGTATTTTGGGTTCCGGTACTTCAAATTTGAATCAGAATTGGCTCGATGAGCTCTGAAGTAATAGTCTATCATGGACTGTGAAGCTAACTGCTTGAGAACTGGACTATAACTTGCATTTAGCCATGTAAATTCTTCGATGTTCTGAACCTGAATAGAAGCTTTGCCTGGTGGATTTGCCAAAAACCAAATCCTCATTGCAGCATAATTTAGCCTATCAGTAACAACGTGGAAAACATGCTTTGAAGGGTCCTGCCAGGATTCCAAAACAAAAAATTTGAGATGTCAAACAAAAAATATCAAACATTGAAATAGCAGATAATTAATGTTTTTTTTTTTTTTTTTGGTTGCAGGTGGGGAAGTTTGACAAAAGAAAGAGGATGTGGGATCGAGAGTCTTAGAATAGCCATTCCAAAATTTCTTTCTTAGCAATTAAAGGAAATAGAAAGTATATCAAGAGTGAAAATTACCTTAGCATATGTTATAGTTGAGTTCACAACAACTGCTGCTGCTAATACGTTATCAGAGAATAATGCATAATGGTACAACTGAGGGTCTTCTAACTTCTCTTGATTTGGAAAGTCATGTTGAGAAGAATTCAAGGTATAATACTCAGTTGTAAGGCGCAACGGAAGACAATGCAGACCTTTAGGAATCGTTTTTGCTGTCAATTGAGTCAAGAATATAGTCTGCTTTTTGTGCACTCGGAGCTGCTCTTCGGTTGAGTGGAGCATAGCCCTCAGCTTCTTCACCACAGAAGCACAGTCATCTTGAAGCTGCTTTCCTTTGGCCAATGTTTGCCCCATTGCCTTCAATTTGTCGTAGGCACTGCATAAAAATAAACCATACCAACAATTTAAGGCAGAGAAAGGTGGGAGAATTTAAACAATTGCAAGCCAAATAGAGAACCTAATAATAAGATCAATATTTGAAGGAAAAATTCAAGAAAGTTTGGTTGTCGGCATATTAATATGTTAAAAGAGAAGACTTACTTCCTTGGCAATTCAGAGTCTTTTCTCACATCCCCAAGTACTCGCTGAACTTCCTTCATCCGACCCCGAAGCTCCCTTGTAAAATGAGGATTGTTTCTTGTGGCTGGGAGGGATAGATAAACCTTTGCCCTAATGATCTGATCTTTGAGTTGCCGCACCCGAGCATCTGGCATAGGTGTTTGGTCATTCTGTATGCTAGTGTCAGGTTTTATGCGTTCCTTCTTTCTAACCTTACTTGAAGTTTGAGTGGTTTGTTGCTCATGCTTAGTGGATTGTTGCTCATGCTTTATTTCCTGGAGGAAAAATGGAAAATAATTATTAAAAAAAAGAAGATTAAAATGCACAATAAATATTCCAATTTTCCATATGGTAGATAGGGGGGAAAGGGGACAAAAAGACGGAGTTTGGCATGGAGGTGATTATTCAAAATAATATGCATGAATCAGAAATAAGAAGTTTGCAAAGAAAGCATATTTCATCAAATGATTAGGATAAAATAATTTAATAACAATAGGCAACAGTGATAATGATCAAAATATATATCAAACGTAATAGTTTAACCCCTATTTCAAGGAGATATGATATAACATGTTAAAAAAAATTCAAATACTGTCATAAACATTCAAGCTAGGGATGAGCAGTATCCAAGCAATACACAAAGTAGTCAGAATGACTTCTGTTTTTTTTTTTTTTTTTTTGGTTGACTATTAGCACATACTATATCCAACATCCAAATGACAAGTCCTACAGTAGATTTTACTACAACATATTAGATGATGAAACCCACTAACAAACATCAAGTCAACAAAAGAGCACCCCAAGCACGATGAGGAGCATAGAAGTATCACAGCATTTATAACGTATACAATTCTATTTTTAACAAAAAAATGAGCTATCAAAAGACTTTTAAAAATTGGAGCAGCAGCAACCAGTACAAATTGGACAATTCAAAAAAAAAAAAGAAGCAAGTTAGAGGGAAAAATATATATATATCATATACCATATTTTGAGTATTTTGAGAGGTATTATCAGATGACTGGTCAGCCTGGTCATCTGCATCAATTGTATCTTCTCCAATGTCTTTGTGAGTGGTTGTGTCAGTATCATGCTCATTTGAGTCGTTTGCTTCCTCGAGTGAATCTGTGACCTCCCTGATGAGGTTAGTTCTTTGATCTTGTTCTTCCTCATCCGTCGTAGATAATACTCTGGTAGACCTTGATTCTACTAAATGCATATATAAATGATATAAAAACTAAGCAGAAAATTACAGGATGAGAACAATTGTACAATTGTGCAAATATTGGTTTTAGTAATTACAAAACAAAACAGAAATTAGAACCAGAAAAATGACTTTTTGAGAAGTACCTTGACCTGAAACTGCAATGTGGGTGTCCTGTAGGTCTAGATCATCTGAATTTGGAAGAGATTTGGCTGAGGTATCTGAATAAACAATTCTAATCGGTTCTTTAACGGTGGTTGCCGATTCCTATACAGCAAAAATCAAATAATTTGAAAAGTAAAGATCTGAAATTTACCACACCATATTAACTAATATGGACGCATTATCAAAGAGAACCCAAAAAAAGGAACAAATATTACCTGGGGCAGCACATTTAGACGCTCGTTATGGCCATTCAAAGTCTGTGTAGTTAACCATTGATTTAGATTTGGTTAATGAAAAATCAAAATACAAGATATACCCAAAAGAGAAAAGCCTTTGTTTTCAAATAAAAGAAAAGTATTTACTACTTACAACGGTTGTAACATCTTCAACAAATTCGTCTCTAGCTGCAGAAATTGTAAACCAAAGCAAAGAATATTCAAATCACCAAAAGAGAAAAACAAAAAAACCCAGAAAGAGAAAACTTGAAACAAATCTAAAAACAAGAGAAAAAAAACTTACAAGAAGAAGAGGTCTTGAAAGTGCCGAGGCGGTCGGTGTACAGAACAATCGGAGCAACCACCGTCACAAACAGCAAAACCAACACCAAATTCCTCACCACCATATCTTTCTCTCCCTCTTTCTCTCTTGTCTCTTTTACAAAAATCTAATGTTGTTATTGTATAAAGAAGAAGAAAGAGAGAACAATTGAAAACCACTTTATTAACTTTATTCTTTGGATACTTTTTTGACAAAAATTTAAGACCGTTGCTTTACCCTTTTGTCCATTGAACATAGAATAAGAGTAAAACAGACAGATTTGATGTAGAAGGAAGAAAAAGAGGCGTGTTGCTTCGCTCACATAAGACAATTTTGTGATTCTTAGCGCTTTAGAAAAACGAAGAGGCAGAGAGAAGAAGAAGAGGAACTAAACATCAGAGAGACAACCTCGGACTCGCTCCCTACAACGTTAATTTTTTTAACAGAGACAACACCTAGCTAATGCTCATCACAGCACTCACAAGAGAGAAAAAAAGAAGTGAACACAACACTTACAACACAACAATCGCAAAGATGGGATTAGCCGGCTTTGATAATAACAACCGGACAATGATGATTGAGAAAGAGAGAGACAGAGGAAAGGATAATAACCCAGAAAAGGATAGGTTAAAAAGAATTGAGTTGTGTTGTGTTGTGTCGTGGTGTGTTGTTGTGTTGTGTTGTGGTGTGGTGTGGTGTGGTGTGGTGCTGTGATGGGTGCGCGCGCGTGTGTGTATGTGTTTTTTTTTTTTGTTGGAGAGAATTACAGAAATAAGTGGCGTGATTAATTATGGTGTAATCAATAAATGAAACGGTTTCAAAAATAAATAAATAAATGAAACACGCGGCTTGGCTCTTTTTTCCTTTTTTTTTTTTTTTTTTTTTTTTGACAAACTCTTCTAGAATTTAGAGTTTTTTTTTTTTTTGTGAGAAATACTAACAAATACTCTTAGAATATTGGTTAATAATTCATTTTAAAAAAGTTTTTATGAAAAAATAAAATAAAGTAATTAATATTTTAACAGCTTTTTTCATTTCTCATAAAAATTGTGTTAAAACTAACCAATACCCTAAAGGCATTCGTTAACATGACTATTTTTTTATTAAACTCTTTCTAGAGTTTCTAATTTTGGAATAAAAGATACCCATAATAATTAAGAAACATAACATGTCACTTTATATACAATTACTTAAGTGTAGTTCAATAGATGTACGTATTCGAGATACATGTCATATTTGTCTTTGAAGAGTGATTTTGATTTTATTATTAGTTTATTGCCATCATTTGTGTTTACACCACGTTAATTAACATTATTTCATTAAAAAAAAAAAAAAGCAAAAACAACCATATTTTTTCCTATAAAAAAACAGCATTTTTTTCATAAAAAATATCAATTAAAAATATTTTACTAATTATTTAAGTTAATGATAATTTCATATAATTTAAACAATTTATTTGTTGAGAATGAATAATTAAATATTAAATTGTGTGTAATTAGATAAATCTTAGATACAAATTGTTAATACTAAAAGTATGTCTTTAATTCTTCAATTTAATTCAAATATCTAATGATGGATTCTAATTGAATCCAGTTGTTAAAATTTATTTGTAATCAAATAAGAGATTTAAATTCAAATTTTGACTATTACAGTATTTATTTATATATTAATGTCTTAGTTTTATAATAATAAAAGGTCCTCGTATTTATTTATAAAAATTTCAATGATGTAACTAATTACATTAATAATGAACAATGATATAGTTGAATTTATTAAAAAAAATGAATTTATTTCAATTATGTAATTACATTACATTTTGGATAGCGTAATTTAAACATATGAAAACATGTTGTTTAGATAATTTCAAAAAATAAAATATTTTGAATTTTAAAATTTTAGGATTTGACTTATCTACAATACTTTTTTAACAAAAACTGACACGTCACTCACTAATTAAATAAAATGTAAAGATTAAAACTCAAAAATTGAATATCAATTTATTTGAATGATATCTAAAATCTTACTAATTTTAAATTCAAATATAAACTCAAAGGGCAAGATATAAGTACAGTACTTAGGTATTATTCCTTAAATTTTCCTTTTAAGATTCTGTCATATGAATTTTTTATAAGATGAAAGTATATTTTTTTAATTAAATATCAAGACGACCGAATCTTAATAAAAAAATCTAAAAAACAACAATTGAGAGGCTGTGCTAACTCTCATTAACCAATACTGTTCAAAAAATGTTTTCTTTTTGTTGTGATGCAGTAATGCGTATGACTACCGATTGAACTGTAGCAGTAGAAACTGGACAGTGCACACCCGTGATTGACGGCTCTTTTTATGATGGCGTTTTACGACTAAATCCATGCCTCCTCCTCCTTCTTTCCCAACCCCTGCGGTTTTACTCGCCTTTTTTTTTTTTTGCGTACTTATTTAGGGTCCACTTGTAGGTGTGCCCGACAGAGTGTATCACGAGCCTATGCCCCCCAAAAGCTCACCCAGATCTCTTTCCCATCTACTACTACTACTACTACTTTTCTATTATTTTACTATATTTCCAGATTCCTACGTCAATGCCGACCTCCCACACACATAAAAATACCCAATAGTTTGAATCAATTTGTCACATCATTAGAGTTTATGTAAATGGTCTGGTTAGTACACGTTAAGCTATTTATTTTGATAAAATTTTTTTGAAAACTAAAAAAAAATTGTCAATGCATTTTAAATTTTCAAAAAAAAAATTAAAAAAAGTTAATTATTATGTATCTTTAAAGCACACATTAATAAAATCGTTATCAAAAATATATTTCCTAATTCCTACGTCAATGTTGACCTCCATACACATAAAAATACCCTCGAGTTTGAATCAATTTGTCACATCATTAGAGTTATCCTTTTATCATAAACAATATTTTAGTAAGTTTTAATTAATTTAATTAGTAAAATCTTTGATAATTGAATAAGACATCTAGAATTCAATCCTCATCTATATCAAAAACTAATTGATATCTTGATCTGACAATAAAGAACACAATTATAACAAAAAAAATACATGAAACTCTACAATAATAATAATAATAATAATACTTGAGAATTATTGGCTCTCTCTCTCTCTCTCTCTCTCTCTCTCTCTCTCTATATATATATATATATATATATACATATATAACGAATCTGACCATATTATAATAAAATCATGTTCTTAATCAGGCTTATCTGCCTTTTATACTTCACAGACAATTACTACATGGCAAACACCCTTCCTGCTTTGGTTTTCATTCTCTCGATCCAAGTCCTAATGTACTTTTCTCTTCCTCAACTCAAAGTCATATATACCTACTACCATTTCAATTGCCAATTTATATACTTAGCCACTCATTAATATATTTCATAATTAAGCTAGTTTATTATAAGAATACTCATTATATTTCTAGATTGCTGAAATTAATTAAGCATGCATATATAAGGAATAAGTTTTGTGCCACATAAAGTGGCACAACGAATTTTGATTAGTGGAAGAGTGATAGTAAATTCATATAGAAACACTCATCTACCAGTTACAACTCACAACATAAATAAATTGTAACATTTATTGTATTATCTCACGTAGCGCTAGAATGACTCATTAATAAAATAGCCTTATTATTCCAATAACTGAATTTAATATAATCACCGTCCGTAAAGCACGTTGTACGAGCAAGCATGGAGTTCGGGTACATTTCATTAACTTTCATGGAGCCCATATCTGTGTGTTATGGATGGAAGTCACATCAACACCACAAAAATCAGAATCTCATGGTAGCTACTAGCTAGCGCTGGAAAACAAAACAAAAGTGTCGGCAGAATGGCTACAACCCGCTACGAAATAGGGTTGCAATCCTATACATTTCATTGTTCTTTAAGTTCTTTGTCTTCACATAAAAAACCCCTGTATCTATGTCGTGTTTCTATAAAACTTGGGGTGGTGATCAGAACACTTATTAGTTTCATACGTAAGTGAGAGAGTTAGAAAGCTGTAGATTACTATTTTATATTGACTAATAAGTCGCTTAAAGTTTGGAATTATTTTTATTCTAACTTTTTATTTTTTAAAATTTTTATCTTGGCCCTCCCTATGTTTGATCTCTTTTTATATTGGTCATGCCGTCCAAATTATTATTAAGGGAATGGTAAATAAAAATTCTCAAACATAAAAAACCAAAATAAAGATAACTCTAAACTTTTATGGTCTTGTACTAAGGTTCAATCGTCCACTTTTTTTTTTTCTTTTTTTTTTGGGTAGCAAGGAAATATTGTTCAATCGTCCACTCTAACCTAAATAAAAAATGCTTCACGAAATGGCAGTCAAATTCTATGAGCAACTTCTAGGTACTTTAGTAAAGAAATCATGCAAGTTGAGGCTACGATTGAAGAAATTCAGAAGTCTTAAATCGGCATGGATGGTGATAAAGGCACAGCTATACAAGAAAGCGTGGTCTTTAGTTGATTAGAATGTCATTGATCTGGATGTGCAATCTCTCTTCTAATTTGCTATGTTCTTAGTGAAAGTAAATGCCACTGCACACTCTAACACCGGTTCTCAAGACTCCTAGTCCAGCCAATGTGGGGATATTTTGCTTGATATCATGATATAATATCCTCTGTAAGTGTATAACTAAAATCCTAACCAATAGGTTGAAGCCAAACTTGAATGCATTGATTGGCCAATACCAAGCCACATTTGTAACAGGAAGCATTGCTAAAAATGTGTTGTTAGCATAAGAAATTATCATAAGTTATCATAAGGATAAAAGTTCCATAAAATGTGTGTTTTGAAGGTAGACATTATAAAGGGATATTATTCAGTAAAATGGGATTTTATTTTGCTATACCTCTTTTTGGGTGTCTCACAGATTTGTTCCTTGTGTCAAGGAATGCATCACAAGTAACCATCACAACTCTTACAGGTAGTTTTTTAAAAGAGTAAAAGGGCAACAAGACAAGTTAAGCTTGCCTACTCACAAATAACACTCACAAATAGCCTTTTTTTTTATTGCCTACTCACAAATAACACTCATGTTCTAGTGTCTCGGAAGCATTCTATGTAGAATGCTAATTAGCACATTAGGCAACAAAATATGTTGAGATCCATTGTGGTAAAATCCAAATTGAGGAAGCTATTCCGATAATACATAGATGGGAAGTTAGAATTTAGAAGCATAACGGAGCTAAGAAAGGATTCTGTAGGACTATCCTCTATAGAGCTTGGGTATCTCCTTTTTTGTATTTGAGAGTTCAAATTTAGAGTCTTAGTTTGGAGTTTAAGGATAAATCAATCTTCTAGTTCTTAAAATTATAGTATCTATTTATTCTAAAATGAGTGTATTAGAGTTTATTATGTTATCAAAATTTTAATTAAAATTGATTATCTCTATTGTAGTATTTATTTAAATTATTTGTAATATGACATTATCCAAATGTACTGATTTCAAAATTAATGAATAAGATTTTAAAATATCCATAGTAAATTAAGTTATTTAAACTTTAGAAAATAATTGTTTAATTATTAGGATAATCTCAAATGTAAATAATACATTTTCTTTTTCTTTCTTTTTTTGAAATTATTCTACTTTCTGCTTGAACTTTAAAAAATTTTATTTTTGTTTTTTCATTTCAGTTCTCCCTTATATAAAGTAGCAAGAGTAATAAGGAAGGGTCCTATTTCGTGACCCCATTTACGAAAAGCACAAAAGTTGGTAGGTAACGTAAATATGTTAAAGGTTTAAAGCACTTCAGAAGGGGATGGCCTTAATGATAAAATGCATGGGTCCAACTCAGCAACCCAAAAACGAAAAAGAAAAGATAAAGTGGGTCCCAATACCCAACAACATTTCTTTTTTCTTTTCTTTTTTTGATGGTTACAACATTTCTAAATTCTAATTGCAGACTCACACGTTCCTTTCCATGTGTTTGATTTATCTTAGTAGCTTTGATTAATCTATAATATAGTTAATTTCTAATAATAGCTAGCTAGCTACTTTTTCCCATAAACAAAAAAATAATAATAGCTACTATCTTTTTTATTTGATAAACACACATATGTGTATATATATAAGAAAAGAAATATGAGATAAGGGAATATATTCACACGTTAATATTAAAATTGCATGTGGCTACTTGAATTATCATATGTATTTTTTAATTTAAATTTTATTTTATTTCATTTTAAAATTAATTTTAACTTTAGGAAATCAAGGATAATTACCCAATTATAGTTCTCGGCCCAACTTTTTTTTTTTTTTTTTGGCCCAACTAGATTGTGAAAACTATCAAGAAAAATTCATTATAAAAAAAAGTGAACACTGCCAAGAAAAGATTACAAATAGTCTTACCCAAATTCATTCTTTTAAAAAAAAAAATATTTAATGATCATTATCATTAGTAAACTTTGGTCACATTGGCTTGTATCTTGTATGGTAGATTCATTTCATAATTCAAATTATATATTACAAATTTAAAAGTGTATTAAATGTCATATTTTTAAAAATAAATTACACCAACTTTCATTGAAGTTTTCTAAAATAACACTTTTCCTAAATATGTTGTTAAATGATACTTAATACGTCCACCTTCTATGCTTGTATAAATGTAATAATTAAGTAGAGAGATGAGTGTATTTATTTTATACCCTATATGAATAAGAATTTTTTTTTTAAATAGAATATTCTGTTAGCTTAATTTTTAAAAGGCATACTTAAGTTTTATATTTATACAAACGAGATGTAATTTATATAAATGTTTAAGGGAGTAATTTACCAAAATTTGTAATAACGTGATACTATACACGCAGTACAATTGGTTTAAGAAATAAAATTTTGACAGTGAAATAGATTTGGAATACTCAAAACCAAAATGAAATGTTTGGGCTAATCAGCATGTTGGTTAGCATCCTCAAAACTTGTCAATTCATAATCAGATCATTCCCATTCAATTGTGAAATTAAGAATATTGACAAATTGTTCCAGAAATCCTACCTTTTACGACTTGTAATCGTACACCTACTTTGAAGTACATAGAGATGCAAAGTATTCCTAAAATAGGAATGAATCAATCATGTTACACCAAAGTCCCGCTTTGATTTGCGGTAACATTTTAGATTTTAACTGTTAAATTAATCACACGACCTCACCTCCTGAGCATTTAAATAAGTTAATGGATGCAACAACAATAAATAACGTAGAAATGGTTGACAATGTCATAAAAAAATCATTATAAATATATATATATATATATGAGAGTATAATACTTAATTTCAATAATTTTTCATGTAAAAAATTGTAATCTTTAGTGTTCTATTTTATAGACAAAAAAGGAAGACAATAAGAGTGGTTAGTGATTAATCATACTACATATGTTTGCATATTTTAAAAATGCAAGATATTGTGACTACTATAAATAAGCATGCCTACTAAAAAAAATTAATGCAAATATCCTTCAATAATTGTTTATATATATATATATATATATATATATATTTAGAAGAAATGTTGTAAATTTTATTAAGATAAACTAACCAAATCGGCTAAAATTACAACGCTATGGTATGAAGGAACATCCCTCATTCACACCGAAAAATCACTAACGTGTCTAACATATTTAGCAAAGTTATGAGCAACATAATTTTCTTGTCTACTAGTATGGAAAAAAACAACTTTAACAAAGGATTCTACTAAAATTTTCTCTTCATCAATGAGATGACCATAAGTAGCAAATGAAGTATCTTCGCTTTTCAAAGCATTGAAGACTACTTCAAAATTACCTTTAAGAATGATAGAAGAGGTAACAATATCTTTAGCAAAAAGGAGTGCCCAAACTACAACCATGACCTCAACTTCATTTACCGTTTGAGGGAGCTTACATTCTTGATTGTGTGTTATTAATTTTTTTTTTCTTATGTTGAACTTTGTTTCCACTTTTGCAAAAGTAACTAAATTTGAGCACGAATACCATATCTCTACCAATTGTTTCTCATATCAATTTTATAAAATTGACATCGAAATTTCATTATATTTAAATAATTAATGCACCACTTAAAATAGTTAATATAACAATATATATCATATCATCTTAATAATCTTTTAAATTACAAAGAATAAATACTATAATGTTGGTTCTATAAAAATTTTCATAGCTTTTGAGTTAATTGTTGTCAAAGCAACTAAACATGAGGAAGAATGTTATATTTTAATCAATTATTATTATTAATATTATTATAAACATAAAATATTTTCTTATATAAAATTTATAAAAACAATCATTTAAATCTTACTAATATAAATAATTAATGTACAACTATAAATAATTAATAAATGTTTTTACTCCATTAGCTAATTAATTCGATGAACTAATACTATGATTTAAATGCAAACTTTGTTGAAATAGAAGTTTAAATAAAGAAAATCTCAATGAATGCACCACATGGTAGAACTAGGAGTGTCATGTCTAGTTCATGTCGAGATAAGGGTATTTGGCTAAATGGTTCAATCCAAACCTAATCTATTTAATAATCGTGTCATGACCTTGCAACCCTAACAAGACATGTTACTAAAGAGAATTAACATGACATGCTTAATAGTCGTGTTGGGTTGACATAAATGTGATACAATCCATTTCAACACACTTAATATTACACAAATTGGGTTGACACAAATGTAATTCATTTAACCCATTTTAAAAACAAATACCTGATTAATATTTTTATTAATTTAATAAACAATAAATTTAATACAAACTCATAACATCAAAATACCTTTTAAATCAAATACTTTAAACACATCATCCAAAAATTCAAGATAACATCAAAGTACTTGGTAAATATAAGTCAATAATGTAATACCATCCACTTAGATTGTGAGGGATGATTTAGGGTTTGAGAGTGAGAGGGAGTGAGGATGGCTTAAATAAATAAATAAAAATTATATAAAGGTTTATAGAGATTTAGGATTTGTAAAGTTTCAATTTACAATTACATTACTTTTACATTTTTGCAACCACTCACTTAAAAAAAAAGTTTAAAATATACGTTGAATCACTTATGACACATTTTTTATAATGTTGTTTTTGGGTCGACTGGTTTGTTTATGACCCAAACTCACTAAGGCCTAATCCTAAATCGTAAAAACCTATGTTATGTTCATGGGTCATGTTAAACATTGACACCTTTAGGTAGAACCTTATACTATTTTACATGAGATCTTTTATATATATAACATAGACCATCAAGAAACAAATGCAACGAAAATGATGAAGGTGTGCCCATTGCTAATTGAGTAAGAGCATCGGGGGAAAAAATGAAAAGGCAAAAAATTTTGGAAGATGATCAACATTATAAAGAAGGTAGCTTGAATTAAGTTTTACCATGTCGATATACAATTAATAACCACATGGTGTGCTCCATCAACATGAGATGAACATGAGGAGCATATACAGCTAATTAAGCTTAGTCTGTGAAGTTGGGGTGGGTTGATTTCCACGCAGGCTTGTGATCATACATTAATTTGAAGACATATGTAAAAAGACTGTATCTGGTGCACAAAACTCACAAGTCTACACAGAAAAATTAGATACCACCTTGTTGAAAAGGCTCACTGAGTAGAGAGGTCCAAATGCAACCCAAGCCATCATCTTTGAATGGCCGCCGTAAATTATCATCAAACTTTTCCTTATGATCATCAGGTTCGTTTAGGAGTGCTTTTAAAAAATTGTAATTTTTAGTGTTCTATTTTATAGACAAAAAAGTAAGACAATAAGAGTGGTTGTTTATATTTTTTTTTTTTAGAAGAAATGTTGTAAATTTTATTAAGACAAACTAACCGCTAAAATTACAACACTATGGAATGGAGGAACATCCTCCATTCACACCGAAAAACCACTAACGTGTCTAACATGTTTAGCAAAGTTATGAGTGACATAAATTTCTTGTCTCCTGGTATGGAAAAAAACAACTTTAACAAAGGATTCTGCTAGAGTTTTCTCTTCATCAATAAGGTGACCAAAAGTAGCAAATGAAGTATCTTCACTTATCAAAGCATTGAAGACTACTTTGGAATCACCTGTAAGAATGATAGAAGAGGTACCAATATCTTTAGCAAAAAGGAGTGCCCGAACTACAACCTTGACCTCAACTTCATCTACTGTTTGAGGAAGCTTACATTCTTGATTGTGTGTTATTAATTTTTTTTTCTTTTGTTGAACTTTGTTTCCACTTTTGCAAAGTAACTAAATTTGAGCACGAATACCATATTTCTACCAATTGTTTCTTGTATCAATTTTATAAAATTGACATTGAAATTTCATTATATTTAAATAATTAATGCACCACTTAAAATAATTAAGATAACAATATATATCATATCATATTGATAATCTCTTAAATTACAAAGAATAAATACTACAATGTTGGTTCTATAAAAATTTTCATAGCTTTTGAGTTAATTGTTGTCAAAGCAACTAAACATGAGGAAGAGTGTTATATTTTAATCAATTATTATTATTCCTATTATTATAAACATAAAATATTTTTTTAAATAAATTTTTTAAAAACAATCATTTAAATCTCACTAATATAAATAATTAATGTACAACTATAGATAATTAATATATGTTTTTACTCCAATAGCTAATTAATTCATTGAACTAATACTATGATTTAAATGCACACTTTGTTAAAATAGAAGTTTAAATAAAGAAAATCTCAATGAATGTACCACATGATAGAACTAGGAGTGTAAACTCAGGTTAGCTTGTCATGTTCGGCTCATGTCAAGATAAGGGTATTTGGCTAAATGGTTCAACCCGAACCCAATCTATTTAATAATCATGTTATGGTTCTTCAATCCTAACAAGACATATTAATGAAGGGAATTAACACGACATGCTTAATAAACAAATTATGTTGGGTTAACATGAATGTAATACGATCCATTTCAACACACTTAATATTAAACAAATTGGGTTGACACAAATGTAATTCATTTAACCCATTTAAAAAAAAAAAAACTGATTAATATTGTTATTAATTTAATAAACAATAAATTTAATACAAACTCATAACATCAAAATACCTTTTAAATCAAATACCTTAAACACATCATCCAAAAATTCAAGATAACATCAAATGACACACCTAGGTAGAACCTTATACTCTTTTACACGAGATCTTTTACATATATAACATGGACCATCAAGAAACAAATGCAACGAAAATGGTGAAGGTGTGCCTATTGCTAACTAAGTAAGAGCACAGAGGGAAAAAATGAAAAAGCAAAAAATTTTGGAAGATGTTCAACATTATAAAGAAGGTAGCTTGAATTAAGTTTTACCATGTCGATATACAATTAATAACCACATGGTGTGCTCCATCAACATGAGATGAACATGAGGAGCATATGTAGCTAATTAAGCTTAGTCTGTGAAGTTGGGGTGGGTTGATTTCCACGCAAGCTTGTGATCATACATTAATTTGAAGACATATGTAAAAAGATTGTATCCAGTGCACAAAGCTCAGAATTCTACATGAAAAAATTAGATACCACCCTGTTGAAGAGGCTCATTGAGTAAAGAGGTCCAAATGCAACCCAAGCCATCATCTTCGAGTGGCCGCCGTAAATTATCATCAATCTTTTCCTCATGATCATTAGGTTTGTTTAGGAGTGCCGGCTCAGGAGTCTGACACAAACACTGGCCAGCAGGAAACTCATCAATACCAACTTCATTGGTGGAAGAAGTGTCATAGAGTGAGGAAGAAAAGGTGTCTTCCAATTTCCAATCTTCTGATTTGGAGATCATACCATCTTTCAGCCAAGGGAAATCAAATACACCTTCATCTAATACCAAGGAGGAATCGCATGATGTCTTTTCACTGTCCTTGTCATCGTTCACATCGTTTAAGTCGACACCCTTGCTGCTATCTTGCTTCTCTGCATTGATCTTCTTTGAACAATTTTGGTATTCCTCATCATCACCTTCCCTTGCTCTCTTATGCTGGTTCTCTCGCTCCATTTATTATTTGTGAAAAGTTGGCCTTCCTGTCAACTGTCAAAGATTAGATATAAAGATTACATTGAGAACTCATAAGAACATATTGCATATGCCAGTTCTAGGACTCATCAATAGATAACTTTATTTTCTTAAATAGATATAATTGGATTTGAAACCTATGATGTTTACTTTATGGTAATTATTATTTATCATCATGCCAAAGCAATAATTAATAAACAGTGTAGACGAGATTTGAACAGTGGGGTTTTTTTTTTTTTTTACTAATTATTGAGTTGACTGAAACTCATAATTTGATACAGACTCGAGAAAGGAAATAAATGAATAATTCTACAATATGATACACACCTATTTATGTGCCAATTGATTATGAGAGAAGCAAGAAAAACTGCATAGAATGTCCTCTACTCTTCTTTGGGAGACAGGTTTTAGTCTTCATGGAATGAACTTGTGTAATTAGTACTCCTATACAAAGTAAGGAACTGATTCGTGAACCAATACATTCCTTGAAAGATCAAGAACAGCTAGGTATCAAAGAATAATATTAGGGGCTAGAACTTTATATAAGAGACAGAACTGTTGTATTAAGAATGACAAAACAAGAACCTAGCCGAAATGGTTTGAGATTGGGATTGAGATGCCCCAACATTATATAATTCTTAAATGATATATTTCTTAAATGATATATTTACAGAACAATCGGACCTAAAGCTTGACATTAAAGAATGCATGATGCATCTACAAAAAGCAAGAGAGGCTTACATGAAACTGAAAAGACAGAACATGCAATAAGAATAAAAAAAATCAAAAGAATAAGTAAAATATATAATAAACTAGAGCCTACCGTGTGTGAGAAAGAGAAGACTCTAATGGAGGTTTTGAAATCAAACTGAATATCAAATTATTCGGTCAAGAATATATTATTATAACATAGAAAAGTTTGTTACCTTATGACTGATGAGGCTGAGAGGCTGAGACACTTTTGTTATATCTAAAACTGCTGCTGGTAATGTTTGCTTTGCTATGATGATGATGATAAGATTTAGATTAGAGAGCTTTGCTGACACGCTACGCTACGCAATTCTAAGCTAAAACCGTTTCCAACCGCATACATATGCACACTTCCTCTCATGCTTTTTACCCATCTCCCTTTTTTCTCTCTCTGTCTCTCTCTCTCTCTCTCTCTCTCTCTCTCTCTCTCCAGCATGAAGAACTAAAATGAAATAGATGGGTTACGTTGGTTCCTTCTTTTTCTCTCTCTCTCTCTCCTTTCTATTTTTAGCTTCCAAAGACCACCAGGCATTGGCAATACCATCTTTTTCGTTCACTTCTGTCTCTCTTTGATTTGCCTCTCCTATGGGCTATATGGCTATTCTTCTCTGATATGCGTCCACCATGTACCAACTACGTACCTTTTCTAGCCATAGCTCGTTTTGCCACGTTATATTTGTCCCCAAGCAGCCTAAGAAATCACCCACACATGTCATGCATTTTAATATAAAGGAATCACTGGTGCAAGGGCACAACTTTTTTATAACAAATTTTATGATTAATTGCAAAAGTGTTCGATTGTGATTGAGAGAAAAATGGTATTGATTTATCTATTTAGAAGTGTCAGTTGTATCTACTACTCACAATCAACCACTTCATCTATTATGAAATTTGTTGTGAAAATTAATTGTGTTAGTAATAGCATATTATGTAAATGTGAAAAGTACAAAAAATTGATTAGTCTTACAGTATTACATTAGTATAAAATTAAAATTAAAATCAAAATCAAAATCAAAATCTCATTCTATTTTTATCATTTAACTTATAGCATGTTAATGGTGTGGGTTTTGGTGCTGAAACCATCGTAATTAGGATGGTCCAAACACTAGCAAAACCTAGCCCATTATCCGACTTGATAATTAAGTGCTGAATTCACTTTATTATATTGCTCTTATGCTATAATACTTAACAATATATGAAAAATAAAACTGTAATATAAAAAACATAAATAAAAATGTATTTAATATTAATAAATACATGTCATATTGTAATTTTAAATTTTTTTTTTAAATTTGTCATATCATTGTTGTATCCCATATAATTTTATACCCATACCCAGCTGAAAACATACCTCCTAGATTTGGAGGTGATCTTCTAAATGTGGGGAAATCAAAACTACGTTTAAAGATTTTATCAGGCATCATTAAATCACATCACCCCAATCAATAAACACAAGTCACCCAACAATTAATTAAAGAAGACAATGCTTACTGGAAAAATTGTAGATGCGGAAAGCATAATGGAGGTTAATTAGTTTTTTTTTTTTCCTTAGAATGAATGCCACCTTTAATTCTTTATGAAAGATCTTTGGGAAATAAGTCAATAACTATTAGGCACATTCTAGAACACACAAATGTACTCATACTTGAGATTTAAACTGAAATTGTGTCACATAAATAAACTGAAAGAAAAGTGTTGCGCCCTCAATATTTTTATAATGCTTTCAAAGTAAATCATTAGTGATTAGTTGTTATTAGTTTTAATTTAAACCTATTATTAAAATTACTTTTTTGTTCACCATAACAATCGGTAACAACCTACCACGTATGATCTGTTATGAAATATTGTGGACATAATATTTTTCAAACTAAAAACGTGTTGTTTGTGCATAATAAACACCAACTTTTATCATTTAATGGACACATCATTTAATAATTTTTCTTTAAATCTAACCCCATCCTCCCTCCCTCATGATTAATCTACCTATTTTTAAAAACTAATAAATAAATAAAAACATCCTTTAGTATGCACTCTTTCAAATGATATAATTTCTTTTCATTTTATTCAATGAAATTCTAGTCTTCCTATAAGAAATTGAAATAAAAATAAATAAATTACAGCTGCATGCAGATGATGATCTGCTCTTCATCAGCAAGAAAAGCTAGCCATTTTATGGTAGTTTCTTTGTAATTGGCACTCAGACATTGGTTTTCACATCGTCAATAGCAGGCAGGAAAAAAATGTATTAATTTCTGCATAAGCATAATATTTGCTGTAACAGATCCTCTTGCTCTCTTTCTCTGATCTTTCCCTTTCCTAAATGGGTGCATTTATTTTAAAACTAGTTGTACGGAGTATGGTCAGCTTCAAGAGACTTGACCACATGTATAGAAAAATGAAGCTCCGTAGAGGAATGCAGTAAAATAGTTTAGAAAGCAAAAATAAATGAATCTCCCTTGATTAATGATTCAGGGAGTTAATGTAATATATATAGAGTGGGTTGTTACAATTGATAAGTACAAACACATAAGGGATAGTTTACATAGTAGATTACAAATTTCCTTTATCTCTATCTAGTTACAATTTCCCTTATCTCTATCTGAGTGATGAGCCTTATCACTATCTTGAGGCTTTGCTGCATTATCCTTATCATCCCCCCGCAAATGAAAACGGCAGTAACAAAACGTTGAGCTTGGTACGCAGTGTATGAAACCTGGTGGAGACAAGTGGTTTAGTCAGAATGTTTGCAATCTGATCCTTGCTGGAAAGAAATTGCATTTGTAAAAATCCATTTCGGACCTGTTCTCTGACAAAATGAAAATCAATTTCGACATGCTTTGTTCGTGCATGGAAGACAGGGTTTGCAGTCAAGTAAGTAGCACCTACATTGTCACACCACAATACTGGACGCATTTTGACTCGAATGCCCAATTCATTGAGAAGTGACTTAAGCCATAAGACTTCCGTAGTAGCATTTGCAACAGCCCGATACTCTGCCTTTGTGCTCAATCGTGCAACAGTTGGTTGCTTTCTTGAGTTCCATGAAACCAGATTGTGACCAAAGTAGATGCAATAGCCGCTGGTGGACTTGTGATCATCTGGACAACCAGTCCAATCAGCGTCAGAGTATACCGACAATTGAGTGGAAGAATTGGGTTGAAGATAAAGACCATAGTTGATGGTGTCTTTAAGGTATCGGAGTATATGCTTGACTGCACTCCAATGAATATCAGTAGGATGATACATGAATTGGCATACTTTGTTGACTGCAAATGACACATCAGGCCTTATGATAGACAGGTATTGCAAGACACCAACGGTGCTGCGATATAGTGTTGGGTCAGAGAATTCCACACCACAAGAAGAGACAATGGAGATGAGGATGACATTGGAGAAGAAATGGGCCTAGCCTCAACCATTTTAGTTTGATTGAGAAGGTTTAGAATGTATCGGCGCTGAGTTAGAAAGAGACCTGCTTTGTGCGGCAATAGCTCAACGCCGAGAAAATAACTAAGTGTCCCAAGGTCTTTGACAGCAAATTCACAACTGAGAGACTGGATAACAAAATTGATGACTGAGTTGGATGAACCAGTGATGATGATGTCGTCGACATATATAAGGATAAATATGGTGATGGCATTACATCGAAAAATTAAGAGTGAAGTGTCTGTGTTGGAATGTTTGAAGCCAAGTGTAATGAGTTTTGCACTGAGGCTAGAATACCAAGCACGAGGGGCTTGCTTGAGCCCATACAATGCTTTATGGAGTCGACACACATGATTGGGGTACTGTGGATGGATGTAGCCTTGTGGTTGGCACATGTAAACAACTTCTGAAAGTTTTTCATGCAAGAATGCATTTTGGATGTCAATTTGTCGCAGGGTCCAACCTTGAGAAATAGCATGGCTGAGTACCAATTGAATGGTAGTGGGTTTGATTATGGGACTAAAAGTGTCTGCAAAATCAATGCCATGATGTTGGTGGTATCCTTTGGCAACAAGCCGAGCTTTGTAACGCTCCAAGGTACCATCAGCTTTTCTTTTGATCTTATAAACCCAATGGCAACCAATAACATTCATGTATGGCTTCCTAGGAACAGAGACCAGGTACCATTCTTCATGAGAGCAGAGAACTCAGCATCCATAGCATGACGCCATTCAGCATCTTTATTGGCTTGTGTAAAACAATTTGGTTCCTCAAGGGAAGAAATATTGGTGAGCAAGGCTTTGGGTAATGGATACCGAGTGGTGCCATCATTAAACTGCTTTGTTTTGAAAATGTTATGTTGTGAACGAGTGGTCATTTGATGGTGGCGAGGAAGCGAGGAAGTATCCCCTTGTGGCAGACTTGAAGATGGGCAAGGATTAGTATGAGATAGAGGTAGTTGAGAGGATTGAGAGGTGGAGGGAAACATTGGTGGTGTAAAGAATGGATGGGGTGATGAGGAAGAAGGTTGAGAAGGATTTGATAAAGGGACTAGAAGTGGAAGAGAAACAGTGTTTGAGGGAGATTGACTGGGAGAGGAATTGTGTGAGGAGTATGGAAAGACAGTTTCATCAAAAACGACATGACGAGAGATGAAGATTTTACCAATGGTAGGGTCAAGACATTTATAGCCACGATGAAGGGTACTGATGCCTAGAAAGACACAAAGTTTAGAACAGTAATCAAGTTTATGTCGGTTAAAAGGTCGAAGAAACGAATAACAAGCACAACCGAAAATGCGTAAGAGGGAGGAATCAGGAGCTTTGCCAAAAAGCTGTTCAAATGGAGAGAGGGACCCTAAAGGTTGTGTAGGAAGACGATTAAGAAGATACATGGCCATAAGAAAAGCATCATCCCAATGTTTGAGAGGGAGAGAACTGTGAGATAATAAGGAAAGACCAGTCTCAACTATGCTGCGATGTCACCTTTCAACAATACCATTTTGTTGAGACGTGTGGGGGCAAGTCAGACGATGTTGGATACCTTTTGTGGCAAAGAATTTATGGAGAGAACGAAACTCACCACCCCAATCAGTTTGGACAGCTATGATTTTTCTATCAAACATTCGTTCAACCATATTTTGAAAGACACAAAAAATGGAAAGCACATCAGATTTATTTGAGATAGAAAACAACCAAATATAACGACTATAATGATCAACAAAAGAAACATAATATTTATTTCCACTAGTTGAGAGAATAGGAGATGGTCCCCATACATCGGAAAAAATTAATTCTAAGGGAAAACTAGACTTGGACTCAAATAAGTAAATGGAAGTCTATGACTTTTGCCTTGTTGACAAGCAATGCAAGAAGCAGGTGCCTTGTTAGTGGAGACTGGAAGGTTGTGCTTGGATAAAATTTGTTGAATAGAGCGATATGATGGATGGCCAAGACGATAGTGCCATACTTCAAGAGAGACACGTTGGCAGAGGAAACTTTGAAGAGATCGGGAAAGTTGTTGAGCAGAGGGAAAAGGGTATAGCCCATCTTTAGTCTTGCCGTGGAGGAGGATGGTCCCTGTTGCCTCGTCCTTCACAACAAAATAACCAGCATGAAATTCAATAAATACATCATTATCAAGGGTGAATTGGCTCACTGAAATTAAGTTCTTTTAATGGCAGGGACATGAAGTAAATTGCGTAAATGAAAAGAGGATGTACGATAAGGAATGGTAGAAGAAACAATGTTAGAGATACGCAAACCTGTCACATCGCCAACTAAAATGTTATCATGGCCATTATAAGGTTCAGCATGAAGATTGAGGTTCTGAAGATCATTGGTCAAGTGAGTTGTAGAGCCGGTGTCGAGGTACCAATTCATATCAGCTGCATTTTGAGGAGCTGTAAAGTAAGCTGACGTATTAGGAGATGAACCTTGGTAGGAGACATCAAAACAATGAAAGCATTTGGGCGCAATATGACCGGTTTTGCCACATAATTGACAGGTTGGATGAGAGTCAAAGGAGAAAGATGAGCCACGACCACGACCACGACCACGACCACGACTTCTGCCTCGACTGGAAGCAGGTTGCTGAGAACGCTGCTAATTGGAGTGGCGACCATTATTATGGCCGTGAGAATGATCATTGCGAGTGGCCATGTTGGCTGAGCCCATTGTGGATTCCACATTAGTAGTGTGTCGCTCAAGACGTTATTCAAAACTAAGTAGGTGACTATAATTGTCTTCCAAAGTCAGGGACATCAGTTGAGATAGAGGCCACAAGTGGATCCTAGGAAGAATCTAGACCATTTAGCAAGGAAGATGCTATCTCATAGGCTGGGAGTGGCTGTCCAATTGCAGCAAGAGTGTCAGCAAGTATCTTGACCCTTTGAAAGTACTCCGTGACAGAGGAGTTGCCTTTTGTGATGGAAGACAATTGAGAGTGCAGATGCATCGTTCATGCAGTGGATGTGTATGAGAACATTCTCTCTAATCTAGACCAAACCTTTTGAGAGGTGGTACAGTTGATGACTTGACTTAAAATGCCTTCAGACAGAGAAGACATTAGAATGCTAAGGATGACTTGATCCTTTTGAAACCATTGACTATAAGCTGGATTCTCAATCTGCACTAGAGTAATGGAAGTTGGTGCAGATGTATTAATGAATTTTGAGGGAGCAATAATGGTGCCATCAACATGGCCAAATAGTTGCTGACCACGCAGATAAGGAGTGACTTGGGCACGCTAGAGAAGGTAATTATCTTTGGTGAGTTTGACAGTCACCAAGGATTGAAAATTGACAGGATTAAAATTGGAGGTGGCGGGGGTGGTTGATAGTGAGGTAGAAGAGGAAAGGGAAGAAGAGGAGTGATGGGCCATGATGACAGGCGTGAGTCTTTATAAGGCTCTGATACCATAAAATAGTTTAGGAAGCAAAAATAAATGAATCTCCCTTGATTAATGATTCAGGGAGTTAATGTAATATATATAGAGTGGGTTGTTACAATTGATAAGTACAAACACATAAGGGATAGTTTACATAGCATATTACAAATTTCCTCTATCTCTATCTAGTTACAATTTCCCTTATCTCTATCTGAGTGATGAGCCTTATCACTATCTTGAGGCTTTGCTGCATTATTCTTATCATGCAGGGTCTGGCTCTTGTGTAGATGCAACTAGTCTAGGACTCTACAGAATTGAGAAGTTCTCAAGAAACTTCGATTTCTTGGAGATTTTCTTCGCATAGTAGGGAAATTTCATGCAGACAACTTGCTTTCTTTGAAATTTCAAGAACAAATTGGTTTTCCAGCTTTCTTAAGGTGAATATAATTTTGGATTTTTTTTTTTGAGACTTTGTTTTTCTTGTATGAGGAAGTACAATAAACTAGGATGTGATGAAGCTATCCCTGTTGAATTCTTTTGTTTTTTCATAATCAGGTGGATGAATAATTGCATCAACATGGGCTTTTTGTTCAATGATCTTTCTACTTTCTAGAATTGAGAAATTAGGTGAAGGAACTGTAAGTGGGTAGGTACAGGCCAACAAATGGGTGACGTTGGGAAGGCATTGGGATCCACTGAATAGGGCCCAATGAGATATTGAATGTGTATCTAAAAAGCAAAACAAGAGGTCCAACTTACTAGTTTGGGCCAACCTATTGTGGGTTGGGTGAAGACAGTCTGATGAACAAGTCAGAAAAATAGGGTTTTCTTTGGGCAAAAAATATCACATACCTCGTCTCAAGGGATGAGCATAGTTCATGTACAGAGGTTTTACTATACTTTTTAGCGTGCCTTAGATCTAGTTTTTCAATGTGTTTAAAGCCAGTCTCCTCAGTTATTGATTGAGTGTATTTTTATTTCAAAATAGTGTCTTTGAGCAGACAAAATGGGACAAGTTCAATCGCATTAAATGTGACTGAAGATAAATGAGACATAATAAATACTAATGTAAGTTGGTTTTCGGAAGACTCAGATAACACTTCTTTTGATAAAATCTTATCACGAGACCAATTGAAGTGCCGACTTTAGATTACTATTGAAACTCAAATGTCCCCGAGACCAATCGAAGTGCCAACTTTAGATTACTATTGAAACTCAAATATGTCACAAATAAAAGAATTGATAGGTCTAGGGTGGTGGTGTAGATTATCAATCATGGTTAGGTCACTATTCTTGGTTAAGTGACCAGGGAATTAGTGGTACTAGTAAGGTGCGATTTGTGTATTGTTTTTTTTATAATAATATGATTGACACATGTTGAAGAAAGACAATACTTTTACTTTTATTTATATATTTCTTCAACAGCTTGCTCTAAGGTAATCTCAAGACTATGTAACTACAAGTCCATGTTTCAATTTAATAGAGGAGAATAATGTGTAAAATTCCCCCTTCGAGACAGACTAAGGAGGTTTTCATGTTACTTATTCTAATAGATATTTGTGGAAGAATGTTAAATATATACACACTGTGAAAGATCCTGTGTTTTTTATGATATTAAAACTGGGAAAAAAAAAAAAAAAAAAGAGTACCTGTAGGTTTCTTATTTTAATGCTAAAGCCAATGCAAGAACGTGAAGTGCTCTTCTGGAAGCTCAAACTCAAACACCATGGGTGTATTAAGTGCAAGCACATGACTGAGTTGTTTTTGGTGAACATTACCTACTAAGAAACACTGACACACCCTTTGGTTGGATGGTTGGTATGTGTACCTCCACAATCTTTAGCCGCACTGTGTGCTGAAAGCTAAAAACTGTCAAACCAAAAACGTAGGCGCCCACTGCCTCACTCTCTCCCCCCAAAAGCCTTATAATATTAATAACTAGCTATACTTGCATGCATTGTCCAAAACCAAACCCAGAAGCTAGATTCTCAAGTCCCCATCCCAAAATACTCCATTTCCACTTATATTCCATTACATAACCTTTCTACATTCACATTGGATTTTGTCATCAGTTTCCTTCACTCAACACATAAAGAGTCAGTAGCAAGAACTGAGGAAGGACATGTTAGGAAACTCCACCCTTGTCACACCAAAATCCTCACTTGGTTTCAAAATATCACACCCAAACAATGAAAATGATCAGGGAATATGGCCTAGAAAGTCTTGTATTAGATTCAGAAGAACCCAATTTAAGACCATTATCACACTATCTGATGCCACTGCAACTGAAAGTACCGTAGAAGGTTCTGAGAGGACAATAAAATCATCATCATCATTATTGTCGGCCAAAAGTGGTACTACTACTACTACATTGTACCAATTACTACGTGTGAAGCAAACTGCTTCCCTAGCTGAGATCAAAGCTGCATACCGTGGTTTAGCAAAGCAGTACCACCCAGATGCTATGAGTTCCTCCAATCCCAATGGCCGGGACTTCATAGAGATTCACAAGGCGTATGCAACACTTTCTCACCCCATTGCCAGGGCTCGCTACGATTTGTCAATCGGTGTCGCTACTACTACTACTGCTGCATGTTGTGGACATAGGTACACAGCAGCAGGATTCCCAACTCCCACAAGGAGGTGGGAAACCGATCAGTGCTGGTAGAACCTACAAAGAAAAAGTTGAGGGTTGCATGGCTATGGCTAAGGCACATTAAGGTCTAGAGAAATGAGTCATTTCCTCCTCTTTTTTTTTTTTTCATTTTCCTCCGGGTCATTGCTTTTCATTTTCAACAACCAAAGCTGACAGATAATCCAAATGCCAGAATGTATTACTGCTTAAAATCAGCTGCTGGGTTTCTCTCAATCATTTTCCACAATTAATACATGAGACCCAAAACTTATTTTTTTTCTTCCAAGTTTGTGCGTAGACATGATGGAACAGGATATGGCCCCTTTATGATATTTGAACTTTGATGACTCTAAAGATGCAACATATTTCACAATTTTTTTTCACAAAAGTTGAAATAACAAGTTATA
Source organism: Castanopsis chinensis (assembly GCA_032878915.1). Taxonomy (NCBI): domain Eukaryota; kingdom Viridiplantae; phylum Streptophyta; class Magnoliopsida; order Fagales; family Fagaceae; genus Castanopsis; species Castanopsis chinensis. The sequence goes on from JAVQMG010000131.1 coordinate 9,379,230, forward strand.
ATTGGTGTACAATAAAAGAAAAAAATATAAATAGTGATCCCATATAAAAATGATGTCACATTATTCAAATGTCATACAAATTAAAACTTGTGTGTGTAATATTGTTCAAGCTATAAGTAAAACATTTTAACTATTCATTTCTGCTGTCTCCACGTGCACTCAACGACACATCATCGTGTGTTGGCTAAGAATTTCGGGAGGGTAAAAGTGAACAAAAGGTAACAAGATAAATTTTTTTTTATTTTTTTATTTTTTGCTAACCTTCAATAGAATTTCATTAAAAAAATATCAGAACAGGGGGGAAGTCTACCTTACAAACCTCGAGTAACTCCACTGGCAGACTATCCTTAAGAAAAAACATAAAGCAAGGGGTCCTAAGAGCTAGCTTGGTAGCGTTGTGGGCTGCAGAATTACAAACTCTGAATTTTTTTTCCATTTAACGTTAATTTTATAAGAATATTGTTAATTGTCCAGTTACAAAAGAAAATGGGAAACTAGCATCTCGAGTTTTTAAAACTCGAGATTAATTCAAATTCGAGTTTTAAAAAGTCGAGACTCAAGCGAGATAGAAGCTGATGTGGAAAAAGTGCCACGTAGAACTCGAGTTTTAGAAACTCAAGTTTCACATTTTACCCATTTCACGTGGAACTCGAGTTTTAGATACTCGAGTTCTATGATAAAACTCCAGTTTTTCCCTCATCCTTCGTTCTTCTTCTTCATCATCTTCCATTCCTGGGCTTCTTCTTCTTTTCTTCATCATCATCGTTCTGGGTTTCTGCTTTTGTTCTTCGTTTCGTTCTTCCTGGTTCGGGCTTCATCTTCGTTCCGTTCTTCCTGGTTCGCGATTCATCTTCTTCCTGGGTTCGGTTCATCTTCGTTCTGGGTTTCTTCCTGGGTTCGGTTCGTCTTCGTTCTGGGTTTCTTCTTTTCTTCTTCGTTCCGTTCTTCCTGGTTCGGGCTTCATCTTCTTCCTGATCTTCGTTCTGGGTTTCTTCTTCGTTCCGTTCTTCCTGGGTTCGGGCTTGGGTTTCTCTCTTCTTCGTGTTCTCTGTTCTTGAACGATGTCGAACTCGAAAGGTATGGTCTTGGGTTCTTCCTGGGTTCGGGCTTGGGTTTCTCTCTTCTCTGAGTTTTTGGATTTCTCTTTTCTGCATCTTCGTTCTGGATCGTCTTCTTCGTTTTGGGTTTTTTTTCATCTTCGTTCTGAGTTTCTAGATTAACTGGGTTTTGGTAGAACTCAAGTCTAAGAGACTCGAGATCTATGTGGCATTACTTGCAATTTCTGTCCAAGTCATCAGTGCAAAGCGAGTCTTGGAGACTCGAGTTTAAATTTAGCTCTCGAGTTTCTAAAACTCAAAATGCTATTTTCCATTTTACTTTCAAACCTTGCTTAACTTACTATATAAAAGCCTCTCACAATGTTAATCTGCACATTCCCTCTACAAACTCTTCTAACCCAAACAAAAGAAACAGAACAAAAGGTCCTGCTTAAAGCAAGAATATCACACACAAAGTTACTAATGACTACCAATGACCCAACTGGGTTGGAGACTATGATCTGATAGTGCATCAAAACACTCTTTCGCATCACCTTCAATCACGACCTTTGTCCACCCTTCAGCTAAAGCAAGATTGACAACCCAGAGCACTGTTGTAGCTTCAGCTTGAGCAGGGGGCCAACTGCAGTACAGCTTGATCCATGCTTTAATGGGAGTACCTGTGTGATCCCTTGTAACCACTGCAAGTGCAGTTAAGGTGTTACTGACTGTTGTGTCAACATTAAGTTTTATGGAGCCTTCTGGGGGAGTGACAAAGAGAAAGGGTGTGGCAGAGGGGAGAGATGCTCTTCCACGGCTCGAGTTGAGAATTCCAATGTTCTTTGACAAATGCGGCTACTGGATAATTGAATATCAGCTTTGCCTTCTTGGAAATTTACTTGATTCCTTAGGTACCATATCTCATCTACAACAAAGGCCATAGTTGAGGAGATGAACTCTTCATCTAAGTCAGAGGCAGAGGGGTTTGGAGGGTCCAAGATCAAGTTTATGATATCCATGTTGCTTATGATATTGTGGTTATGAGCTCTCAGTCCCCAACAAGAGGAAAACCAAATCGCTCTAGCCATGGGGCAATGAAAGAAAAGATGGATAATAGTTTCTCGGCCATCTTGACACAATATGCACTCTAGGTTATCAAGCCCCAGTCTTTGACTTCTCTTACAGGAATGGTATATGTCGCGATCCTCCAAAGCAGCATTTTGACTCTCTCTGGCACTCTGATTTTCCAAATATTTTTCCACATTTGGTCACTAAGGAGCTTTGGTTAGGGTGCGGATTGGACACCTTATATGCAGATTTGGTGGTAAACTCACCTTTGGCAGTAGGCACCCATATCAGCTTGTCTTGTTGCCGATTGGCAACTAGGGGGATGGACAGAATGGCTTTTGCAGATTCGGCCTCAAAGAGGTAGCATACTTGGCTCTCATTCCAGCAGTGATTTTTGCTATCTATAAGCTTGGACACAATGATAGGAGTTTCAGCAAAGGCTAGTTTTACAGGCTTAGGGCTGAAACCTTGAATCCAAGGTACTTAAGGGTCAAGCCACACGTTGATAGAAAAGCCGTCTCCAAAGAGATAACATGCCCCTTTAGCAATAATATCCTTTACTCCTTCAATGGCTTTCCAAACTGGTGAGGCCACTTTGGTGGGTTCTCTCCTAAGCCAGTCATCCCTCACTTCATACTTAGCTCTTAGGATTGAGATGCAAAGGCTGTCTCTTTTGGATGCAACTAACCATGCAAGTTTTGCTAGGAGGGCATTGTTCATCATCTTTGCTCTTTTAAACCCCAAGCCTCCCTTACATTTTGGTTTACATAGATTATCCTAGGCTGTGAGGGCTAGGAATTGCCCCTCTGAATTTTTCGGCTTCCACCAAAATCTGCAAGAGAGCAAATCCAGCTTATTGCAAATGCTATTAGGGATATTGAAAGCAGACATTGCGTAATTAGGGATGGCTTGATCGATGGAATTGATCAAGGTCGACCTCCCTGCCTAAGACAGACTTTTACTTCTCCACCCCACCAGTTTTGACCCAACCCTTTCGACAAGGTATTTAAAATCTTTAGATCGAGCTTTAGTTAGGAAGAGAGGGGACCCCAAATAAATAGCATCCTTCTTTAGGCTCTTCATCTATAAAACATGCTTTATCGCTCTCCTTTTGTTTCGATCTGTTTGCTTAAAGAAGAAAACCCCAGATTTCATATTATTCAAGCTCTGGCCAAACCAAATACAGTGCTTCTAGATGCAGTTCATAATGGCAGTGGCATTGCTTCTTGTAGCTTTGGAGAAAAGAAGGATGACGTCCGCTTACATCAAATGGGTGATGGGTGGCGCACAAACACTAGCTTTAACTCCATTAATTTTTTTAGTTTGAGCCCTTTCTCAATGAGCCTAGACAACACTTCCTACCCAATGATGAAGAGATAGGGTGATAGCAGATCACCTTGTCTAAGCCCTCTAGATAGCTTGAATTGGTCCAATTTACCCCTATTGACTAGCACCTCAAAGGAAACCGTGGAGACACAAGACATAATCTAGCTAGTGAAAGTTCTATTGAAGCCTATCTTACAAAGAACAGCTTGAAGGAAATCTTAGTTTACTCGATTATGTGCCTTTTGGAGATCTATTTTAATTGCCATCTACCTAGATTTTATCTTCCTAATTTTGAAACTGTGGATCAATTCTTGTATAATCACTTGGTTCTCTGCAATCTAGTGGCCGAGGATAAAGGTTGTTTAGGATGGGGAGATGAACCTTGGGAGGATAGGCATAATTTTGAGCACCAATATCTTGGAAATAATCTTATAGATGACGTTACACAAACTAATAGGCCTATAACTATTGAAAGATGGTGGATTTGGAACCTTTTGAATAAGGGTGATGAGTGAGCTGTTTACCTCTTTTGGCATTAATCCGTCAATGAAGAAGGAAGTGACAGCTGCAATTACGTCCTCCCCCACAATAGGCCTATAGGTCCTGTAGAATGCATCAGGAAAACCATCCAGCCCTGGTGCCTTTAGCTCTGACATGTGAAACAAGGTTGACTTGATTTCCTCAGGGGTGGAAATTCTACACAACACTCTGTTCTCCTCTTCTGAAATGACTGCTGAAATCAAGTCCTCCATCTGGGCCAAGAAGTTTTCATCCTCGACAATGAAGAGATTCTCGAACTTCTCCTAAAGGTGTTGTCTTATTGGGCAAGTGTCTATGATCCAGCCTCCATCATCCCCTCTGATAGCAATGTCGTTATGGCATCTTCTAATAATTGTAGAGAGGTGGAAAAAATTAGTATTCTTGTCCCCCTCCTTTAGCTAGAGTTCTCTGCACTTTTAATGCCACAAAACCTCACTACGTAACAACCATTCTCTCAATTTTGCTTGTAGTGCCGCCTTGGTATTGCCATTCCAATTCGATGGCTCAGCTCTTTGAGTCTCAGCAATCTTGTGAATAAGCAAATTGATTCTCGTTTGGCAAAGACCAAAAATTCCTTATTCCACTTGCAAAGGGCTTTGCGGGTTGCCTCTTGCTTTTTGCACAAATTTGTGAAGTATGACCCCCTGACTTCCTCATTCCAGGCACTATCAATGACAGAGTAGCAACTGGGGTCGCGGATCCACGCCGCTTCAAACCGAAAGGGTCTATGTGCGAAAGTCTCCTAAGGACATGTATTAAGAATGAGTGGGGTGTGATCAGAGAAAACCGCGCCGAGGTGTGAGATACAAGCCTTTGGGAAGGCTAATCTCCAGGTAATGCTAGCTATACCTCTATCCAGTCTCCTTTTTACTGCTACACTACCCCATATACCTTTAGCCCACGTGAATTTGTTTCCTGAGAACCCCAAATCAAGGGCACTGAAGTCAAACATTAACTCTCTTAGATGGTTAGTTGCCAAGGGAGCACTAGTACTCCCTCCTCTTCTATCAATGCAAGCACTATTTTTGACTAGTGCTTGCATTGACATAGAACATTCATACATATCAATACTCTAGGGTCTAGTGCAATGCTCATCTCTACGGTCCTGGAGCATTGCACTTTTATCAAAACTCTATGCCAATGCAAGCACTATTTTCCTTTGTGCGTGTTAATGTTTGACTAGTGCCTTTGTGTTAAAAAATGAGGAGTGCAGTTCTTCATATCATGTATTTAAAAGTGAAAAAAATAATAATAAAAAGACAGAGATGCAGGACTGCAGGCATATACCAAAATTTTGAAGGGGCTAAAAAAACTATTTCACACAGATCGTCAAAATACAAACTTGTTACATGAACTATGCTTTCTTTCTTTCCTGGACCTTCCTAGATTTCTATACAACCCAATGTTCCACTTACAACTTGGCACAGATTACAGAAGAGACAAAGTGGGAAGAATCATTTACAGCTCATTAACACAGAATTAATAACATGCATAAGAAGGCGGAGGCTGTTTGCTTCAGAAGCAGAGGTTGTTGGTAGGTTCCGATGATGACCCAGTAACTGATATACCTGCTCAAAGATAGGACGAACATGCACTGCAATCATTGGATCTGCTGGGTTTATGGCAACAGCTACGTCCGTCATCCATGCAAATTTTCTAGATGTTTCATTGCTAATATCACAAGCAAGTTGCTGGAGAAGAGCCAGCAGAACTCCTTGGCTTAGAGGGAGGGGCATTGTCGACAAAATTCTTTGTAAATCAACCTGGCGGAAGAGCATAAAAAATATGAATGTTGTTGACTTCATGCTATATAAGCCTTGTTATTGCATAGCAAAAGCCAGTAATTAGTGTACACAATACAACTCAAATCCTTCAAACACCAAATGGACTCCATATACACACACAAAGGACCACTCCCTCACCCACCCCAGGTCCTGGAGCATTCATACATATGCCAAACCAGAACATTTCGAGAAATTTTAGGCCTAACCGTGTACCAACTATTGATTTTCAAGTAAGAAGTCTAAGAGACTCTTAAAGTCCAGATTCATAACTTTCATAACTATGCATTATGCTAGACATGTATTTCTATATCTACATGTATCTATACGATATTATACTATATATAATAATCGAAGCTTAGCAATTAACTTCATTCATCTGTCATTACGCCACATCAGCCACCTATTTCCAAACCTTTCTCTTCCCTTTTTGGCTCTTTTCCTCCCTATTATTCCGCCTTTCCGCGACACTTCCACTAACCTTTCTCCTTTATGTCTTTTTTTCTTCCCAGTATTCCCTACCTTACTGTAACTCTTCCTCCAACATTTCATATCCTTTTTCTGTTCCCCATTTTCTTTCTATAAATTTACTATTCTCTTTCCCATTTAGTATTAACATATCTTTTTTCTTTTCTTTTTTTGTCTAAGTGAGTTTAATTCTTTTAAAGACAACTAAACTTAATATATTATCTTCAGTAAATTACAGAGAACAAACTATACATGATATCACATTGCCAAATAATTATATATTTCCCTCACAATGCGTGAATCTGCGACTACAACAACAACAACAACAAACAAAGCCTCAGTCCCAAAATTTTGGGGCCAGCTATGGATCCTTAACAGGTTAGTTAGGGGATTTTTTTTTCCTCCATTCTACTCTATCTATAGTCATCTTCTATTACTCCATTAATTGCCATTTCGTTTTTTATTACATGCATAATTTGTGACTAGTTTAACTAATTTTGCAGATAGTTTTTCTTTGTTCAAAAGTAATAAATTTATTAGAGAACAAAAAGGTGCATCATAACCCTAGTACACAGGAAGTATACAAGACTAACACAAGAAAAATAAACTAGATTAATAATTAAGTTTAGCAACTCCAGAAGATCCATTATATTTGACATTTTTTTTTCTTAGTTTTTGTCCCCTATTATTTTTTTAATTGTGGCAAGAGAGGAAGGGACGGTTGTTCATGTTGCACTTGTATGTCACAATTTCAGTACTTAAAAAAAAAAAAAAAAAAAAAAAAAAAAAAAAAAAAAAAAAAAAAAAATTGCAAATTCCAAGCCATATCAAACTCAATAATACATAGCAAGAACAGTACTTAAAATCATGGTAGTAAGGAGTGGCATGGTTCAACATGGTATTATTGCAAGTATGAGGGAAAAGCCAATAACTCTATATTATAGGCATGTCCTACCCTCTACTCGTCAAGTTCCAGATATTAGACATTGATGGAACTTAAAGGACTTGTGCCGTCGAACCAAATAAATAAGAAAAGGCTCCGTTGTATAGTGCTCTTTCATATCAACTCCTCACTCAGAACACATTAATATGAATGTTGGTCTTTGATGAGGAATATTCAGTCCCATATTGCAAATATTGCTCATATTCAAACTAAAAGGCAATTTTTGGGTCCCGAGGGACTTGAGAAAAGAGACTTGCATGCAACAAATGCTAAACTCTATATGCAGCACATTTAATCTTCCACTAGCAATCTTCAGCTTTGAAATCAGACTAACAATATGTGGTGGTGTGTGCAGAGCAGAACATACCTGAGAACATAACCATGAAACTATTGAGACATCGCTTCTCTGCAGGGCTCCAGTGAATGCTTCCTCAAATTTGCACTCAGATATCAATCTAGATAGTTCTTTAGTTGGATCCAAAGGTGCCTCAGCCTACAGACATGACCCTCTAAATGTTATAGTGCCCAAAGAGGGGTAAATGGACAAAATTGCAGATTAAGAAGGAAGCTTATATGCAGGTACCATCTCATGAAGACCAGCCAAAGGTCCATTGCTCAACTGTGATACCAAGGGATTTACTGCTTTTGGGTTAGCACCTGCAGCTGCAATGGCTAACAGCTTTCGCTGGCCATCAGCCAATTCTCCGCTCAAGGTTTGAGTGATTGCTGATGCCGAAGTAATTGCATCCTTTGAATCCATACATAGCATCATACTATCAGTATATATAGTTTTACAAGAATGTTGTGACAATCAAAGCTTAAAACAAATGCCCATAATACAAAATAAAATCTGACTCTTCTTTTGTTACTAGTTGGAATTTGCATCAACTATCCCACAGAATTACTTTACACTATTATATCAGTTTAAATAAATAAATAAAAAACAACAACAACAACAACAACAGCAGCAAAAAACAACAAAACAAAACAAAAAGGAGCATTGATAATAACATGAAGCACACTCAAATGACCAAGACATCCAAATACTGTTAAAGGAACAATAGCCTAAATTCAAGATACACCACGAACCAGATTAGGAATTAGCTGTTGCAACAGAAATTTTGATAAAATATGGTTGAAGTTTATTGTAGAGAATGTCCATTGCATTTTTTTTCTTGGTTCTTACATAGCTCACTCATATTATACCACAAAATTAATATTTTAAAAGCATACTGATGACAAGAAAAAGTTCAAGAATAGGTCGTAAGCACGGATGAGAGTGAGACCACTGCTCATGCAGTCAACTTCAAGATTATCTATTAAATGAATCATATGGGTTACGTCCTTCACGTACTTCAATTTCAAAATGTATATCATTATTATAAATTATGCACTATTTCTAACTAAATAATACAGAACACCCCCCCCCCCCCCCCTCATAGTCTTTTGAACACATAATTCAGAAGATAAAGAGTAGGTGCTGTTGAGAGATTTATTTCACATCCAATAAATATTCCATCAAGTGAGAAATATTCCCAATTACTCCAGCACAATTTGCAAGAATGAATGGTGGTTAAGAAAATAAAGATAATGAAAAAAAACCCCTGCTTCCTACTAAATCATCATGTTAAGCTATATTTACCCTTAAAGCAACGGCTAATGGAGAATGTGCAGACTCAAACTGCTGCTGAGTAGCAGATGAATGTTTGACAAGCCCTTTCTGGAATGTGGTATCAACTTGCTCAAACATAGTTTTGCATGACATCTCAAATGCAGGGATTATAGAAGCTTCCAGACTAGACCTCAGTGCATCCTGCAGTATACAAACCATTATCCATCATCAGAACCAACCTGAACCCACACACACAAAATACGGGTATGTGACCATTCATTTCACAAAATCAACAAAACAACCAAGCTAAAGAGAAACAAAAAATAAGAAAAATGTTAATTCAGTAAACCCAAAATAACACCATAAGGAAAAGCAAGGCTTTTACAGATCCTCCTAATTAATCATATCCAACATTAGTCGAGACAAATTACAGATATGAGATAGACTAATATATATACAGTTAAACAAGCTCTGAATGAATGAGCTACTAAAGGGTGGAAGGCTTGATTTGATGGAGACTCAGGTGACTTGAAAGAGAAATCCACTGATGCTATGGTCCATCTAATTATCCAGAACCAGGGTATGCTTAGTATAACCCATAGAGCACAGGCAATGAAATGGCATGCACAATTACCACATAGGCAATGAAATTGGAGTCTATACTAAGGCAGAGAGAGTGAAAGTTCGTCATGATTCAAGTCCAATGAGTTAGGCCTAAAGAAGATGCCAAAAAAAGAAAACCATGCAAATGAATCCAGACTTTTGCTAAGACCAATCAAGATATGCACTTCTTACAGAACTGTACCAATTAGATCTTTATGTTTCTTTTTTGGAAATTGTTTTAGATATAAATTGATTCTCGAAAGTAGTCATATCTGCATAAAATGGATTAATGATGAGTTGTATTTTTGTTTTCAGTAAAACTTGATGAATTATCTAAATTCTCACCCATGCTTCAACAATCATAGGGTTTTGAATTGATTAATGATGGGTTATACTGCCCTATTGCTACAGAATTTTGGTCTATGGTGTTGGGTTTATTTGGAGTTTGTTGGGTGATGCTGAAGATTGTTGTTGAGTTGGTAGCTTGTTGGCCAGGTAGTTTTCAGTGTCATCGGAATGGTCATTTGTGGATGGCTGCCCTGCATTACTTGATGTGGTGTCTGTGGAGGAAGAGGAACAACTGGAGTTTTGAAGATACAGAGAGAACTATGCCTAATCTCAAATTATTTTCTTTATAACGTTTTTGGATTGGATGTCAGTTTTGCATAACCAGTCCTTATGGTCTTATTGATTTGATAGATTTATGTAATTTGTGTGATTGATTTTTTGGTCCCTAGTCATATACTCCCTGTATATTTGGGCAACTCTATTTATTAATATAAATAAAACTTATCAAAAAAAATTTAATCATCAATACATCCTGCTCAATGGTTCAAGCTTTCCAACACATGAATATCCATGCCTTTGGATTATTTACAAAAACACAATCATGAGCATTGTTGTAAGATTCTTAACATGTACAGTGAGCTATATAAGAAGGTTCAGGACTTCAGGTGAAGAAGATAGGGTTCACATTATAGCTCTAGTGGATACTATTGATATATATACCAAACTTAAAATTACCTGAAGAGCTTGCTTCCCAGAAGTTTGAAACTGTGCTTGAATTTGCCTAGTCATGCTACCTTCAAGTTTTGAACTAACTGACCTTTCAAGTTGGTTCACACCTTTCTGCATGGCACACAATATAAAGCTTATTCAGCCACAATTATTTTGCAGACAAATTAAGTAGTGTTAGTGCAGCCTGTTGTTAATTTAGAGGCTATATGGTGCTGCATTATTTGAAGCAAATCCATTGTTCAGAATGAACCCATCAAGTGATTACTGTCATAGCAATTTATAAAGCATGCTCCATCAGAGACTTTTATCTACTGATTTATAACAATTTAGTATAAATGATAAGGGTGTCACGACTTCAATCCTTATGCCATTTTCTATTATTTGTAACATTTACTATATTTCAAGTAATGGTTCCATTCATAAAGGCAGATTCCTCCAATAAAAACAACAGAAACATAAAACATGAACATTCAAAATGCCAATAAGACATCCAAATTTTGACAAATGTAAAAATTAAAACCTGCAATGACTCCATAATAGCTGATGACATTGTTTTATCCACAATTGGAGTAATTGCACGAGCTACAGCCGGTCCAACCAAAGCTATTTCCTTCTTTAAAGTTTTCTCGAGCATGGTTGGCAAGTCCTTGTTCATATAATTTGTGATTAAGTTTGTTATCTGCTGCATACGGTCTTGTTCTAGCTTCTCCTGCTTTGCATTTTCTTCTTGGAAACGAGCCCACAAAGCTTCAGTGTTAGCCTTGACAACTTTCTCCATGCTCCGGCCCAAGGATCCCTCTAGTCTTTTACCTTCTTTGGTAACTGAGCCAGAAACAATCACATTCATCTGCTTCTGCATTTCTTTTTGCGTGCTCATTAACTATGAAATATGAAAAATCATTAGTCCAAGAGTGCATAACATGTGAGAAATATCTACAGAAGACAAATGAAATATGAATATTTACAAAGCAGAAAACGACTAGATAGGAGAGTAGTGTTTCTAAATTATCCGTCAAAATTATAATGTGATCAGTATATAATCTCATATCATTAATCTTATAAGTAACCAGTTCATTGCGCTATAAAATGACATCCTTAACTACTGACATTTGTTACATAAAAGGAAGCATCCAAAGCAAGCATACCATATGCTATAAAATATCATGACTTTCTCTCTTTTTTTTAACTTACCAAAAAATGATATTTAACATCAAAACTGATAGTAGGAGAAAAACACAGAGATATCATATATAACAAGAAGTGGAAGTAAAGGATCTGACTGCAGTTTGCATTACAAGTCATCTGTTTCAGGTTGTAATATGATTAATATAAGAAGCAATCTGGCATTTTTATTTATATATATATATATATATAAAATAAAAATAAAAAATAAAAAGGAACTTCTAAAAAAGCTACAGTAATTAACATGGAAAAAAATGCCTACAGATGAGGTTAAATGCCAAAATCAACATGAACTGACATTATTACAATGCTAAGGAGCCCATTTTTATTGCCAAGATTCTAACATACACAGGAATAAAACATAATCTCCCAACAACATGAGACTAACCAAGTTACATGATTTAAGCAGAACTCTTCAAAGTCAACCCAGAAAAAGACATGGCCAAAAATATCATACTGGTTAAATGATGTCCGTGAACTAAGCTCACCAAATGTAGCTATCTATAACTAACTATACATAAAAATTTAAAGCAATCACCTGTTCAAGCATCTCCTGCATAGCCAGTAACTGGGGCAAAGCAGTTTCTAAAGTTGGGGAACCTGAATCACCACTTGGTTCATTTGACGAACCTGTAGAGTTAAAAGGACTAAGAGAAGGAGATGTACCAGATACTTGAGAATTTTTCCCCTTCTGTCTTTTCTTCAGCACTGGGGCTGGAGACTGCAAAACTCCCATAGGAGTTTCAGATTCACCAACCTTTGCAGGTATATCTTTCATCGTATCTTGAGCTTCTTCTGCACAAGGTTTAGGAGGTTGGTTTGGTGCTTCAGTAATACTAACATCATTAGCTTGCCGAAATTTCTCCACACCATAAGTTCCCACACAACAATCTCTGGCCATCTGAATGCCAAGATCTGATGCCTGGGAATAGAAGGATTTCTCCTTTTTCTGAGCAACCATAATGTGAGAATCTCTCTGACTGTCGAACTCATTATTTTGACTGGTTCCTGTCTCACCAATAACTTTAACCTCTACTTCAGTGCTTTCTGCATCATTGCTGACAACCACATCTTGAACTTTTGCCTCTACCACATTCACACCAAGATTAATTTGAGAATTTTCAGATGATGATGGGGCTGTAGATAACAACTCTGATGGAGTTACCAGATGTGTTGGTTGTTTAAATACTATAGGAGGACTGGGAACAATAGAAGCATCACTGTGTACAGCATTTTTATCACCCTTATTCAAATTGTCAACCAAGGGAGGCACATTAGTCATGCTATCTTTCCCAGTGTCCATTCTCCGATCAGACGTATATTCAAGAGGTGACTGATCACCCCCATAATCAGTAAGAGGAGGACTAGTCTCAGAGCTATTTGATGGACTTCTAAAACCACGAAATTCACGAGATAAGCCTGGACTCAAAGGAAGAGGTGGCAATGCAGCATGGATATTTTCAGCACTACTATGAGAAGGCAAATCACTTGCAACTGTTTCCACGCCAGAAATAGCAACTTCTGGCAAGTTGGTAACCTCAGAAGAAGCTAAGTTTTCAGGACGGCTTGCTTCTGGGGTATTTTCAGAGCTGCTTGAAAGAATAGGTGTTATGGGGGTTGCCTTAACCTCGGGTATCTCAGTGGGTTTAGTTCCAGGAGGTGATTCAAATGTTGCAGAACCATCAGAAGCATCAAAAGCTCGAGAAACATTGGAGTCTGATTTCTCCAACCCCACATTGTCCAGAGGCGGTGGCAGGCACTGAGATAGGTCCAATGCATACTGCTGAATGGCTTGTGTTTGGACGCAGTAGACCTGTACAATATGTTCTCCATCTGGTATACTGTCACTAGTTCCAGTAAGAGAAAGAATAGGCATTGTGACTGTAAACTCAGCAATGTAATCCATGCGGGTTGAAGCTGGATTAGGCCCATACTCTATATGTACAGCATATATAGCATTTTTCTTCGCATTTGCAAGTAGAAATAAGCCTGCACGAGGCAATGCTATGACTTGATTAAAGAATGCTTCCTCAACCTTACGTTCAAAGGAACTCTTTACATCCAAAGTCTGAGTACACCGCCATGATTCAGCATCACTAGGCAACAACCAGCCCTCATCACTCACAGAGGCCCATATCTTCACCTCCCGATTAAGTGGCCCCTGGAAAAAGGAAAAAATATATATAGATGATTATAGGTCTATTGCTAAGTGGATCTTCAACACCAGACTAACAAGAAGTGAATACCAAAGGAGCTACATAGTTGATACTCTAAAGACACCTGAAAGTCTAGTATGATTATGTCACATAATGGGAAAGTTTAGGAGTAGATACCGCTGTAATAAGAACAATGTGGTCCGGACGGTGAGGGGCAGTCAAGAATGTCACAGAATTAACAGGATTGCCATCATGTGGTTTCAATACTGTAAGTGGTGATGCCTTACGGTCCTCCCAAATCTTCACCTGTTGCAGAAGAGGAATAAATTATAATTAAAAAAATAAAAAATAAAAAAACTGTGAAAAAAAAAAAATTCCAAGCCCACATAAATCAACAATTCCCAATACCAGACTAACTGGCTTATGAATCACATCCTACTTAAAAGGGTAACCTTTGGGCTCTATGAGGCATTGTACAATAGCAAAAAAGCTGCCACAACTCATTAGAAAATGGGTCTTCATTATTGTCATTGTTAAATTACCAATTGTCCTAGAAGCTTAAGCTACTATGAAATGGTGAATTTGATCATTTAACCATAATTGTAACATTTCACCTCACGTGTGAGCCTAAACTACCCCTTAATAAATAGGGCCCAACACGTGGGATTTCAAACATTTTAAATGAGAGGTAGAGTGAAGACAAGGATCAAACTTAGAATCTCCTATTCTAATACCAAGTTAAATTACCAATTGTCCCAAAAACTTAAGCTATTAAGAAATGGTGAATATAATGACTTAACCATAATTCTAACAGTCATAAATTGCCATGTAATGAAAAAATATCATATAGAGTGAGACAAGTGTCCAATTTTAGGGCACTTCCCCCTTCTATGTCATCCTATTAGTAATATGGGTGCATAAGCATGTGACAAGCACACTGTTTTTCATTAACATTCAATGTTTTGCGGGGAACATTTCCTTACTGAAGGCACCAAAAGAGTAAAGATAAAAACTGGAAGACCACAATGCCAATCGGGAGAGAATACTGACCGTGCCATCCATTGATGCTGAAGCTAAACGGCTGGTCATCCATTGGCACATTGACAACTCAGTAACCTCACCATCATGTTTTCCAACGGATTGGACCCCGTCAATTAGTTTATCAATGAGACATTTAAGAGGTTCCTCTGCCGAAAACACTACACCCTTTCCAACTTTTGTGGTGTCGATTTTAAGAACACGGTTTCCAATTGCAACCATCAAAATTTCCTGTAAAGCAATTCTTGTTGGTCAACTATGAAGACCAATAAAACTAAAAACCTAGGAAAATAAGGAGAAAATGCACAATTTAAATCTACTTTAGAACACTTTAGGGGATAAATTTTTGATGAAATAAAACACAAATTCATGATTACTTGTTTGTGAGGATGCCAACACACTCGTGGGTGGACTGACTCCCCTGCTCCCTCTATCTGCATAGAAAGAACAATTTTTCCTGTGATTTGAGGTTTGTCATCCTCATCTGATCCTTCATTGATCTTCCAAATGAAAATCCGTCCATCAACGCTAGCACTGCAGAAAATGGAAATTAGAACTTTCCAGAAGAAGACTAAATGAAAGGGCCAAATGAAAAATCAGGACAAAGACCTACCTAGCCAAAAGGTGAACATCTTCAGCGAAGAAAGCCATATCAGTTACTCTCTGCATAATAAATACTAATATACATAAACGAGAGATGAGGGAGGAGTTTTAAAAGATGACTGAATATTGAATGGTGCATCAGTAATGTATACAGAACAAGTAAGAGAGTAATATTGATAGGAAAAATTTATATATAAGATCCAAATTCCATACAATCATAGGGAAATAAAATAATAATAAAAAACAAAGTTTTAGCCCCAAAATTTAGGAGTCGGCTATGGATCCTCAAAACAAATTAATCAGGGTCAAAAATGTGTATTCTTTTTCACCATTCCAAACTATCTAAAATCATACTCTCTATCAGCCCCTTAATTGACAACTCCCTTTACTACTGCCACTAATGTTATTTTAGTTCTTCCTCCAATTTTTGGTTCACTCAACTTGAATCATCTTACTCTTACTCATTCGTACATTAATTATTCTCCTCTGCACTTAACCAAACCATCTCAAGCAAGTTTCTCTCATCTTTACATCAATACGGGCCATAAATACCTTTACTTTTGAATCCTATCTTTACTTGTATTTCCACTTATACGTATTAACATTCTCATTAAAGCTAGAATCATTTCATGAATAAGTTGTTTCTAAATAATCCAACATTTAGTATCATAGAGCATAGTTAGTCTTAAAATAGTCTTATACAATTTTCCTTTTAACTTGATTTGTATTCTACAATCACACAATACTTCTAATGCCCTTGTCCACTTCGCCACCTACTCTTATCCTGGGATTCACATCCTCTTCAATCTCTCAATCCTTACGAATTGTTGATACAAGATATTGAAATTTAAGGAACACCAGTCAATTTTTGAAATTTAAATTAAAAGTTTCTCCCATGTACTACAACTGCATCTTACAGGCAATGCCACTTGAATTCTTTTACTTGTGCCTTAAAAATGTGAATTGATAATAACAGTCGAACATTTCTACAATAATGTATAAAAAGAAGTTCTAAATACTAATAGTGGTAAACCCAATTGCTGCACTACAAAAGATAAAAGTTGGAGATTTGACAAATAAAGGTTTGACCTTTGAACAAAAATTTATAATGAGAAGTTGTAATATCTAAATCCCAAGCTCCATTATCAATGCCTGGCATACAGTTACAATCTATGAACATGAAAGATTCAAACTTGAAATTGCATTGAATGAAATGATGAACGCTGAAATAGCAGCAATAAACTCAAAAACAAATGAAAAATGAAGAGTCATATCAGACTGTACCTGGCTGTGGCCTCGGAGCAAAGATCTTAAGGCAGTATTAATGTTAAGGACACGGATATTACCCATCTTGAGGCCATAGCAAATATAAGATCTATTAACAGCAATCTGACGGCCAAGCACAAGGCCAGGATCAGAGGCATACTTAGTGATAGGAGTGACTTCAAGCTGTGGCTGAGCCTCATCTTCCAGGCGAACATCAATGTCATAGACAAGTTTATCACCTATTAAATGGCGACCCCTTGGGAGTTTTGTGCTGAGCAACCTTGTGGGAGGCGTGGAAGGCGTAATGGGCAAATGGGTCATTGAGAAATCAGTGGCACTAGTTGTTGGTGCAGTAGTACTAGTTGTTGCAGTTGTGGAGATGGGTCTGAGAGGGGCATGGAGGTTAGGTTGAGGAAACTGGTGGACAAAATGGTCAAGGGGTGTTGGTGGAGGAGGGTATGGAAGAAAGTGAGGGTGGTGGAAAGGGTATGAAGGACCAGTTGGTGGAGGATAAGAAGAAGAAGGTAAGAGATATGGAGGTGATGAAGAGGATGGAGAAGAAGTGGGAGATGGGAAAGATGGAGAGGTATTCAGATTACCAGGATTTGATGTGGGTTTGAAGAGTTTTTGCAAATCAAATTGTGTTCCTTGTTGATTTTGATTTTGGTTTTGGAGATTGGGATTTACAGGGGAAGCCATGAAAGAAACAGAGAGAGAGAGAGAGAGAGAGAGAGAGAGAGAGAGAGAGAGGGAAGGGGGGTGGGGGGGGGGGGTAAAAGAAGAGAGCTTGCTATGTTATTGCTTTTGATGAGGCTGATGATGAAACATACAGATGTAGGCATATAGTATTATTAGTCAAAATAGTTATAATTGACATATAGAAAGAATATACATATTATATGCAGCAGTTGAGTACACAACTTTTTGTGAAAGATGGATCAACTCATTAAGATCTATCTTCTTTTTTTTTTTTTTTGAGAAAACATTAAGATCTATGTAGTTATTCTCTTTAGCAGAAGCAAGAGATGGTATGATTGATGATTGATCAAGATTTTTCTCTTACCTTATTCTTTGATCCATTTATATGATAATCTAAATTAAGAAGGGACTCTAAATTTTTTTTTAATAAATACTAGAACTAGACAATAATAATTAATTATTGTTAATAAGTCCAGCACGTTAATGGGTCAGGATTGCACCAAATGAAATGCCCCACTAGTCCAAAAACTAAAACCCTATGTGACAGAAATTATTATTAAAATCTCAATTTTATACCAATTCTTTTGCAAAAGAGACGGCTTGCCAGATTGAAGGGATTAAATTAATTAAGTTGCAATTAGCGATTTGCAGTTTTCTTTTGTATTTTTTTTATAAAAAAATACTAAGGTAAAACGTATAAATTGATGTGATATTTACTATTAACATCATCATCATCCATCACTCTGTTTCTGGCTTTCTGTAATTGGCGGAGGTGGATGTTTTTGTTTTCATTGGCACAGGTTCACCACTTGCATTATTGTTTGCACACCTCTTGTTTAAAAAGGATTCGCAAGTTTTGAAAGCAATTTGAAAACAGTAATCAACCATTGCTTTCCTTTTCAATTAAAAAAGTGGGGTAGTGACGTAGGGTATTCGGATCTCTTAACATTGGATCAATCAATTTTATGTCGTAACATCACTCTGATGGCCCAAGCTCGCATGAATGTTAGCTTGTACAGTTAACTTAAGAGCATTCACATCCGATATTTACAAAAAATTCTATTTTATCATCTCAAAATCTATTTTATTATTTATATTATATCATTTTACAATACACAAAGCATCACAATTTTTATTTTTTTATTTAACTCATTAAAATAATATATACTACTCAATAAAATAATATAATTCAAGCTTGCTACAATGCCATCCAATAAATGATGACGAGTTGTAGTGCCAAGGCCCAAGGGCAACCCGGCAATTGGCTCTAGATTTGATTCCACCGACTTTATTTTTCTTCTTACTGTTGTCTAAAAAGAAAAAGAAATAGAAAATACCAAACAACAAATTTTGGATGTACGGAATTCTTTAATACAATCTCATTCTTATTCTTTTTTAGTTTAGTTTTTGCTCTTCTCAATTTTATAAATGTTTTTACATTATTTGTTTTTTGGTCTCCATTGTCTTCTATTACTCCCTTAACATAATCCAAGCTTGTTAGAATGTCATCCTATAATGCTACAGGGCCATCCTACCCAATAAAATATAATAAATATTATACAATATTTGCTCGCACTGTAGCACAATTGCAATTTTTTTTTTTACAATTGCAAGACCGGATAATGTGGGTTTTTGGGGCTCTGCTGCTAAATTTCACCTACATATGGCATATGAGAGACTCAATACCAATGCTCTAAGGGAATGGGGCATATGAGAGACCCAATACTAATGCTCTAAGGGAATGGTGGATGGCCGCTTCCACCAGCTCCCATACCGCCTAGGAGGTGATCGAGGCTTGATCAATACCAATTTTCAAAAAAAAAAAAAGAACCCTACTAGCTGGTCCAATTCCAAAGACCAAAAAGTGATGAATTTCAATACACCAAGGCTAGGCTGCAATGCATCAAAATGAATCTCAAATTCTATGGAAGACATTTTCAAAATGAACCGTTAGCACAAAGGCCACCAACAAAATCAATTGACCGCTAAACAGATTTCATTCATAGTCAAGCTACCAGTTGAATGAATTTTTCACAAGCTCCTGATAGGACCAAAAAAAATCAACCATCAATACTATGACCCAAGTAATAGAACACATGAGACTGTAAATGCAACCCAACATACAATATACAGATCATCAGACAAGAACAATGCTCACTACTTACAGTTATCACAATTTGTAATCCTCTTCAACACAACTACTGACGAATGAAATAACTGTTAAATTTACAATCAAATACCCAAGACTTCAGAAAGGATTATACAAATATCTCATATTTTAAGTATGGATGTATTATAGGACAAGTTGCAAAGGAGGGCGAAAAAAGTCTTAACATTCAGACCCATAAAAAGAAAAAACAAGAAAAAGGGAGAATGAGAAAGAACAAGTAGACGCTAGACAGGATGCTTCAGTTTAGCAGATGAGATCTCAAACTTCAATTGCAACAGCCTCCACCTTGAGCAGAACCACCATCTCTGCCTCCTGATGGTCCTGGTATGCCACCATATCCAACCTTTATTCCATAAGACTGCAAAATAAGACCAGGACAAGAGCATCAGCAACACCATCTATACCTCTCATCAATTCAACAAAACTATATTTCTGTGTAACATGTACCATTTCCAATGCTTTGAAGTTCTAACCACTTCATCGGAAAAGGTAAACTTAATCTCAATACAAGTTAGAATATCACAAAAAAATATTATATATCAACAACAGTTCGTCCCAAATAGGAATTAACATATCATCACTTCAAAATCAATATTTTTATGATAAAAATCTGAAAATGCACCAATACTAAGTGAAACTGGATAAACACGCATTTCTCATCCAAAGGAACTACTCACTGCTATATAATGTAAAAACTACACGGTGTGTTTTGATGAGCTTACTTTCATAGCTCATTTTGTTTATTGTGCAAAAATACAGTTGTACCTTAAGAAGGGTGATGCTTTAAAAAGTTATTTATTTCTGTTTTAAGATGAAAATAAGCTCATCCAAACAATCCAATGAAATTCCTGAATTGGAAAAAAAAAGTAAGGGATGGGGGAGAACAAAAGAACAAAAGCTAACCTCATTTGACACATCAAATACTCCATCCTGAATCTTCTTGTAAATGGTAGCAGCTGTTTTTATGAATGCCTGCATAACAATTATTTACTATTTAAAACTGAGATAGGTAATGGCAAAAAACCAAACCTCAATTCACATATATAGTTGAAGAATCTGAGGATTCTGTTACAAGGCACTTTCCAACATATCAGCAATATTTATTCTTACCTCCTCAACATTCTGAGCAGTTTTAGCAGAGGCCTCCATAAAAATCAGACCATGCTCCTTGGCAAACTGCTCCCCTTCCTCTGTGCTCACAGCCCTTCTGTGAGCCAAATCACACTTATTACCAATAAGCATTATTGTCATGTTTGCATTTGCATGTTGCCTTGCATCTTCCAGCCAGCTAGCCAAATGATTAAAAGTCTCCCTCCTACAAATACAAAATCGAAATTGTCATCCTAATGCCTTATCTCAACTAAATGGCACAAAAATATAAATAATTCCCAATAAGTACATTCATTAGAAAAATTCAAAGCTCCTTTTATGTATGCTTCTACATGTAACATATAGTCAGCCACTAAAATCTGCCTGAAGCAAGAACCTTTTAGTTTCCACTAAATTGTGGAATTTTTGTTCAGCTTTCTTTGGCAATGCTGATTTTGTTTTCACTAGACATTGATTTGTAGAGTGTTTTGAAAGGCAATGTAAAAGTTCTTATGATTCACTAGATCAAAAATGATTACTGGAATGTTAAATGGGTACCACACAATGATGAATTTCCTATTGATGGTAAGGCTTAAAAAATATTTAAATTCACTGGGTATGAGTGAAAGCCCACATTGTAGAACAAACTTAAAACAATTAATTTTTTTCTGTATAAGACTCTAAGCAAATGAATGATCAATATTTCAATGAAAAAAGTACCTGGTTATATCATAGACAAGCAATGCACCAGCAGCCCCTCTGTAATAGGACCTTGTAATAGATCTGAAGGATTCTTGACCAGCCTGCAATATTTCCAAGGAAACTTTAGCATCTACAACTTTAGTCACTTAAGGTACAAAATAGAATTCCATCACAAACTCACAGAAATCTAAGGAAATACACTTGATAAATAAGCAACCCATTTCATAATAATCATCAAACTCGCATTTGCAACATTCACGGAACGAAAAAAAGGCAAAGATGCCAATAGTTACAATGTGCTTGTGTGGCAGAAGCTAGAATTCAGTGTAAATTGCAATGCAGAAAGGAAAGAAAGAGAAAAAAAATTACAGTATCCCAGATTTGAAGCTTAATGGGTTTGTTGTCGATGGTGATCATCCGAGCCCCAAACTCGACACCAATAGTGAGGTCATGGACCGGCTGGAACCGCTTGTCCGTGAACTGAAGAAGAAGACATGACTTCCCAACTCCTGCACAACCATAAAACATAAACCATAAACCATAAATTCACTTCACATCAAACTCATAATAATAATAATAATAATATTTCTAAAACAAAACCCTTCCTAGAAGCCAATCAATTACAAAACTCCATTTTGATTCCATCCAACAACAACAATTGTTAAAGTAAATAACTCCAAGAGTCCACAACTTTCACCGCAACTCTAACACTGACACGAGGAATAGACAAAAAAAAAGCGGTGGACCCATCATTGTCTAAGACTCACATTATTTTATTAAACTCAAACAAAAGTCTCATTAGTTAGCTACAATTTCAATTCAAAATTCAGGGATTTCGTTTTCTCGTACATTAAATTAAAAAAGAGAAAAGAAGTCATGGTAAAAGAATTCCAATTCCACGCTGGAATATATAGAATAAAGCCTAGAATCACATCCAACATAGAGAATGAATTAATTAATTCTCACGTACAAAATCAGAAATCCTATCATCAGAGTTGGTGATTGGATAAAATTAAACAGAGAAAGATGAACAACGAAGTAATTCGATGCGATTGAAACAAACTAATAATTATTGAGATCTGAATTCAAAATTTGAGAGAGAGAGAGAGAGAGAGAGAGTACCAGTATCGCCGATGATGATGTACTTGAAGAGATAAGCGTATGACATTCCCAATACTCAAATTTTTTTTAAAAATTTTCCGCTTCTCAAATTCGAAATCGAAATCAAAATCAATGAATGAATGAAACCAAACAAAAGGCAGCAGCTTATAGTTTGAATTGAATTTCCGAAGGAGAAGGAAGCAAAAAGTAACGAATGGAATTGAAGTGAAAGTGAAAGAGAGAGAGAGAGAGAGAGAGAGGAGAGAGAAAAACCAAGGCGAAGGAAGTTACAGCAAGGCTAACGCGTCCCTTTCTTCTCAGCTATTTATATTTTCTTTTCTTTTCTTGTTTTGGGACGGTGAGGTGAACACTATATATAATAGTATTTGTCTTTGTATTGTGTACGTAACGAGGGTATTGTGTCAAATAAACATCAAGTTTAATTATATTATCCTCTCTCGAAAAAATAATAAGAGTTTAATTGTATTATAAAATATAGTATAAAATTAGGATAGATTAATTATAATAATAACTAGTCGATAATACATGCTATCCACGGAAACTTATCTATTTGTGGGTAGATTAAAATAATTTTATAAAATCTTAAATTGATTAAGAAATTACACCATTACATGATTTGCTTTTGTATAACTTCAATTTGTGTTACAATTTAATGAAGAAGTTATTGCTTGAACGTGCAATGGCTTACAAAAAATTTGTCAGACAATTTCAGATACTGCAAAAAATAACTTAAAAATTTAGATATTAAAGCTTCAAAAAGACCAAAAAATATTAATGAATCAAATGATTCGCGGCTTAGAAATTATTGAAAAAAAAATGACTAAAAAATTGAAAAATATAAGTAAAAAGATTGGGTTATATTCAAAAAAATAATCTATGATTATAAGTTTGCACCCTGTCATAAAATATCACGTTAGTGAAGTAGAGAGATAATAATAATAATAATAATAATAATAATATTAACGTTTGAGTTTGAGTTTAAGTTAGACTGTTAGAGAGATAGAGTTTTACTCCTTATTAAGTTTGGATTAAACAAAAATAATTTTGTTTAAAAATAATAATGAGTTTGAGTTTAAGTTGAACTTGTTAGAGAGATAGAGTTTTACTTATTGTTAAGTTTGGGCTAAACAAAAATAACTTTATTTAAATAAAATAATATTTTTATTTAAATATTGTGCTGACGTGAAAAATTATGAGAGTTTCAGAAGTTTCGGTTTTATATAAATATATAGACTACTACTATTAAAATTTATTTAAAATTTTCTTGAAATTTTGTGTGATACTCCTAAAATTTCAGTTTGAAATTTTATGAAACTTAAATTATAAACTTTTTACCTAAATTAAATTACCTTAATAATTAATATAATATTAATAGAATTTTAGTTGGAGTAGAATTTTTTTTTTTTTGAAATTTAATTAATGTGTTCGAATTTGTAGAGAGAGTGTAATTAATTAATTATGTGTGTGTTTAACAATTAGTCAATTACTAGTTTTTTTTTTTTAAGTCTATCAATCTTTTTTTTTCCAAAGCCCATCTCCAATGCATTATTGGGCCTTGCCTTGCCTTGCCTTGATACAAAGAAAACAAATTTGAAATAAATTTATGCTTTTTGTAAATGTGAAGTTTGCAAATAAAACAATTCTTTTTGTCATGTATCCAACGTTAATGCAGCCTTAAACACTTCAATTGTCTATTCTAGTTTTCAGCGAAAGGTTACACACCTATTCTATGGGTTAACTCAACCTACTCCATGAACACCGATAAGTAGAATAGGGGAAGAAACACTATGCCTGGGAATCAACAATATAAAAAATTTGTTAGAAATTTTACCTTTTCTTATGTCAGGATCAGGACTAAGAAGAAAAAAATCTTTTGATTTATCATTGCTTACCGCTTTTTTTTAACTATTTGGGGGTTAACTCTTTTTTTTTGGAGTCCGGCCCGCGAGGTCTTAATATAAAATATGAATCATAGTTAGAATAGTTTGTAATCTATTTCCTATATTCCGCGCGTTCCGGATACTAGAATGAATATCCAACGAGTTCTGTTCTTTTTAATTTTAACCATGACTTGACATAACATTCTTTAAATTTTTTTTTTTCCCTTTTAGAAAGAAGTCTGTGAACTCTCATTAAGATTAGAAGGCCAAATCGGCCGTGATTACATCTATGAATTTTTGTGTAATATTTTCCATTTACACTAATTTGAAGTTTAGGAGTGTGCTTGGGAAAAGTTAAAAGATTTTCCCCTTTTGTTTTTTGTCTCAACTTTTTACAAATAGTTAAACTTTTAGCTTTTTAAAAATAAGCTAGCTTTTTGTTACATATTTAATGTAAAAGTTATTAAAAATTATATTTTTTTAATAAATACTATTCAAATAAACTATCATAGACTATGGAGTCCAATGTCCATCATAGGAATCACTTGACTTCATACAATTTGTTACCTAAATTAAATTACCTTAATAATTAATATAATATTAATAGAATTTTAGTTGGAGTAGAATTTTTATTTTTTGAAATTTAAGTAATGTGTTCGAATTTGTTAAGAGAGTGTAATTAATTAATTATGTGTGTGTTTATCAATTAGTCAATTACTAGTTTTTTTTTTAAGTCTATCAATCTTTTTTTTTTCCAAAGCCCACCTCCAATGCATTATTGGGCCTTGCTTTGCCGGGATAGAAAGAAAACAAATTTGAAATAAATCTACGCTTTTTGTAAAGGTGAAGTTTGTAAATAAAACAATTCCTTCTGTCGTGTATCCACGATTAATGCAGCCTCAGATGCTTCAATTATCAATTCTAGTATTCAGCGAAAGGTTACACACCTATCCTATGGGTTAAGTCAACCCTACTCCACGAGTACCGATAGGCAGCATAGGGGAAGAAGCACTACGCCTAGGAATCAACAATACGAAAACTTTGTTAGAAATTATACCTTTTCTTTGTCGGGATCGGGACTAAGAGAAAAAAAAAGAATAAAAATCTGTCGATTTATCACTTCTAACCCCCTTTTTTAACTATTTGGGGGTTAACTCTTTTTTTTTGGAGTCCGGCCCGCGAGGTCTTAATATAAAATATGAATCATAGTTAGAATAGTTTGTAATCTATTTCCTATATTCCGCGCGTTCCGGATACTAGAATGAATATCCAATGAATTCTGTTCTTTTTAATTTTAACCATGACTTGACATAACATTCTTTTAATTTTTTTTTTTTTCCTTTTAGAAAGAAGTCTGTGAACTCTCATTAAGATTAGAAGGCCAAATCGGCCGTAATTACATCTATGAATTTTTGTGTAACATTTTCCATTTACACTAATTTGAAGTTTAGGAGTGTGCTCGGGAAAAGTTAAAAGATTTTCCCCTTTTGTTTTTTGTCTCAACTTTTACAAATAGTTAAACTTTTAGCTTTTTAAAAATAAGCTAGCTTTTTGTTACACATTTAATGTAAAAGTTATTAAAAATTATATTTTTTTAATAAATACTATTCAAATAAACTATCATAGACTATGGAGTCCAATGTCCATCATAGGAATCACTTGACTTCATACAATTTCTGATTTTTCACATGTATCTATTGTTGGGATATATGTCCTTAAATCCTATTGTATGATGCTATGTATTTTATTATCTTAGACATTATGTATGACTTAATGTTTTGGTTAATAAAGTTGTATTATTATTTGAAAATATTGGTAACATGAATATTGGGACATTATCATATAGTCCATGAGATGCATAGTATGTGATTTATGTGATTTAGTCACAGAAGATATAAACCACAAGTTCTTTGTAAACTCAGAATTATAGTTCGTAGTCGGTGATGAAATTGGGCATTTCATCTGCGAAGACTATAACATATCAACTAAGATGATTTGTCTTGATCATGGAAATGGAGATTTCTAGTTGATATGTTGATATGTTTTAAGAGTTAAGACATATTGAACTGAAGGCGTGAGATTTATTATTCTCCTAACGACTGTCAAATGAATAATAAACTCACGACTTATATTTGCATGAACTCTTAATCCTGAGAGGATAATGGACCTGATCATGAAGTGTAGGTTGCTTTAATATATCAGGAGTGAGATCTATAGTAACGGTCAAAATCTCAGTATGTTGGGCAGCCACATTTAGTGTTGATGGAACATATATTCTCAAGATGGAATTCATAGTCTCTTAATGGAGATACAAAATATTCCCTTGAGATAAGTTTAATGGGTTTGTTATTCAGAGAGTTGGGCCTAACCACTTTAGTAAGGAGTTACTAAAGTATATATTTATGGAATTGGATTTCATAAATATATGATGAATAACTTAAAGAATTAAACCGGGTACTCAAGGAATTAAGATGTAGTAATAAACAAAGTGGCAGTCTACTTTCATAACTTTGTGTTACTATGAATATTTTTTGAAGGGGTTGCATGCATAATAAAATCTTGGGATATAATTTATTAATAAGGCCTAGAGTGCAACTATATTTATATAGTGGTATTAAATATAGTTAATGGTAACTTTGGACTTGTCAAGAGTTGATAGAAAAGCCCAAGGCCCATTGGAGCTAGTGTCTTATTGGTCCCTTTTGGTCCCACTCCAAGCCACACACTTAAGCCCAATTGGAAAGGCCCAAAAGGCCAGCCCAATTAGATAATCAGTTAGATACAAAGGGAGAAACACACAGAATTTTTCAGTAGAGATTTCATAGAGAAAAAGAGAGAGTGTGAGACACACTTTCATTCTCCCTTTGGAACTGATTGAGAGACCACACATCTTGGGCGTTAGTGGAATTGGAGTGAAGATTGAAAGTATTCCCAAGAGCCTCTCATCTTCAAGTTTTGAAATTCACCGCTCCAAGGTACACTTTCATGTTCATATATTCTGAAACTTAAATAGTACATGTTAACTTTTATGTATGAAGTAGATCCGTTTACGCATTATTTACATTTCCTTCCGCTGCACTGTATGATTCCATCATCTATCACTCAAAACTTTTCTTGACTAATCTTTCGTATGTTTGTTGATGCCCACTTTGACAAAGAGCCCAACAGCAAAAGAAGACCTAACAATATAAATAAATTTGAGAAAGGAAAAATAGTAAAGGAATGAGGAAACAAGCCTGGAAGGCTAAATTGGTAGGATTGATGGTTGGAAAGCTCACAAGAATAAAAAGAGGTAAAGAATGAGTAAATGGGCTGAGGAAGTCCAATGAATGAGATAGTAAGCCCATGTGAATAATAAGAGGTATAGAGAAAGTAAATAGGTAGGGGAAGCCCGAAAAATGAATTAGTAAACTTATTGGGTTACATTAAAGGCCAATATGCTAAGAAAGTAAGAAGAGGTAAAGATGTGGTAATTAGGCTGAGGAAGCCTAAAGAATCTAACAAAAAGCTCATGGGAGTGAAAGAGGTAAAAAAGAAGTAAATGAGCCTAGGAAACTCGAGGAATGAAGTAGTAAAATGGGCTGTCATAGCAGGAATGTTGGCCAACAAACCGCAAAAGAGGTAAAGATGTGGAAAGTGGACCAAGGATGCCCTGAACAAAAGATTGATGAAGAAGTGGGCTGGCACGGTAGAAACATTAGCCCACAAGTTCACCGGGTAACACAAAGTGAAAAGGAAAGTAAAGCTATAGTAGGCATGATAAAGTGATATGGTAGGACTAATAACCAAGAGGCCCAGGACTAATAACCAAGAGGCCCACAGACGTAAAAGAGAGGAAAACATAAGCTCGGCAAAAAGATGAGGGCCATTTCCTAAACAACGCCCAGTCCAAGAAGGGGTAAAAGGCAAGGAACATGAGCCCAAAAGCCCACACATCCTTCATGCCACAAAAGATAAACACCAATCAATACATATAGCAGAATAAAAAAAACACAGAGGCTGCAAAAATGGTGTGAAGGGCAAAAAGAAACAAATTCAAGTAGAGTGAAGCATGCACAAAAGGCCAAGGCACCACCTACTTGTACCCAACCAAGACATGGGAGGTGGGCCACGGGTTAAGGGTTTTAAAGAGTGTGGTCTAGAGGTGGAGAGAAAGAGGAAGTTTATTTTGGAGTTCCCACTCAAACTTCTTTGGGGAGAAGTGTCCTACTAGGATGGCATCCCATCCAAAAGAAGTAAACGTGGGTTAAGACCACTTGATGCATGCCATAGAGGTAGGCGATGAAGAGGCTTAATCCTTATCCAAATAAGGGTAATGAAAAACAGAGAAGGAAAGGGGAGTGGTACAACCAACACATTTAGAGCAATGGTAGTGGCTGAGTAGTCGGTAAACCAGTGGGCAATCTTGGAAGGACACCTATAAGGAGCTAAAAGCAGTTAAGGGGTAAAAATGGTAAATCTCATCATAGCAGATAGTATAAAAAGTGGTAGTTGCAAATAGTAAAGGGGGGATGGAAGAGGTGAAAGGAAGAAGGGGTAGAGAGAGAAAGAAAGGAGAGAAAATAAAAGAACATACAATAATCAAAGAGACACAAGTGGTAGGAATAGAGTTATGCGTCAATAGATTACCTTTTTTCTCTCCCTCTTGACAGGCCTACTTCCTAAAAGATTGAGGATTGAAGCTTAAACCATTTAGGTCACTTGTTTGGTATTATAGTAATTCTGTCGTATTGTATTCATGGTTTTTAAACCTGAACTGGACTGGCCGGGTTAATCGTGAACTAGTTATGAAACTGATTTTTTGTATGCAAGAAGTAAACTTTTAGTAAATCTAAGGGAACCGTGTGAATCGAGGCTCAACCCGAAAAATCGGCCGAATCGTGGGCCAGTTCAATTGGGTTAATTGATTGTATTTAATTTGAAAAAATTTGATAAAGGCATTGCTAGGTGTTGAATCGTGGGCCAGTTCAATTGGGTTAATTGATTGTATTTAATTTGAAAAAATTTGATAAAGGCATTGCTAGGTGTTGATCGAACATGAGACCTCCCTTCCCTTTTAAGCACTATGGCTGACTCCGTGACCAATAAACCAGGTAAGCTCCTTATGAGCTAATATGAAGTATTATTAAATTTATATTAGATTTACATGATTTATAATTTCCAAACTTCCATATCACCTCTTTCTCAATGTATTAAATATTACTAAATTTGTTTTCACTACTAAATTAACTTGTGATTTAAGAATAATACCTTTGCATAGGAATTTACTATATATGAATTTATTTTAAAAGTGATTTATATTTAATAAATAATTTCTAATGGAAGGATTATTATTCAATATTTAGTCATGCTTATTATGTTATATTATATTCTATTAACCTTATAACGTACTATTTTATGTTAACCTTATAATATCATGAAAATTTAATTGAAAGTTTGGTTCATTTTTTTAGATATTTTAGTCGATTTTGCTATTATTTACAAATTTAATACCTTTATTTTATTTAAATTAATTACTAAATTAATTATGACATCATCACGATTCAACCTAGGTTGAACCTCGGTCCAACTTTAAAAACCTTGAACCTCTTCCTTTAACGGTTCTTTGAACAGTCTGGGTCTGAAAACCATGACTATATTCCTGCTATAACATCTATAACAGTTGTGTTGGGATGTCTCAACTTTTCCACAAACTAGCCTATGGTGTATTTCATTTAGGCCAACCTTAATTGTCTTACCTCAAACCCATTGGCTGCAGTGCAGCAGGAGAGACCAAAGCCCAACAACACACACAAAAAAAAAAAAAAAAAAAAATCCCCACCACACTTATCAAAAAAAAAAAAAAAAAAAGCTTATCAAAAAACTAATCTTCCATGTTTTTTCATATGTGATTTAAAAATTATACCTTGAATAATGGAGAAATATGTCTATGCTACCATTTCTTCCACATAACATATTGTCAAGTTACTAAAAGAAGATATTAAATTTTTTTTTTGGTGAAAAAAATTAATTTTGTTTTATTAGTAATGGATCTTGAATTCCCTTCTTTTATGTGCTTAAATGTTAAAAGGGAGAAGGTGTTGATTGAACTAGAGCATATTGGTAGCTGTAATTATTAATTTAACGCCCTTTTTTTTCAAAATGCTTTTTCCACCTAAACTTTCATTTCGTTATGGCTTCAAATTTGAAAAAAAGAACATGCCACTTTAAATATATATATATAAATAGAACAAGCCACATGATTGTTCACTTGATGTAATCATCAATTGTCATTTTTTAATATATATCACTTAATGAGAAGTTACAAGAATTATTTTATAAGGGTCTAGAGCATCCTCAAAATTAAGGTTATAACTCCACTTGAGCATATTGGAAAAACACAACTTCCATTTTGAGAGTCATTTGTTAATAAATAATAAAGAAAATTGAGGAATATTTCCACACCCCAAGTACACACCATTAGAACAAGAACAACATATAGTACACAAAGCTTAATGCCTGACATTAGACGACACAGTCTAACTAGCAATAATAAGGGAAAATTACACTTTACCACCCTAAACTATACACCAGATTACACTTTGCACCCTAAACTATTCAAATGTACACTTTGCACCCTAAATTATCACTCTTATCACACTTTACACCCCAATGCTACTTTTACCATTAAGTTAGACATAAATTATCACTCTAATGCACACTTTGTACCTTAAACTATCACTCTTATCACACTTTACACTCCAATGTTACTTTTACCATTAAGTTAGACATAAATTATCACTCTAATTTAACTGTAAAAGTAATGTTGGGGTGCAAAGTGTGATAAATGTGATAGTTTAGGGTGCAAAGTGTGCATTTGAATAGTTTAGGGTGCAAAGTGTAATCTGGTGTATAGTTTAGGGTGGTAAAGTGTAATTTACCCCAATAATAAATAAATAAAAAAGCCAAAAAAAAAAAATTGCAACACAGCAACAATTTTTACTCCTCAAGGTGGATATCTAAACCATTTCTTTAAAAACAAAATGATTGCACATGACTTGGCAAAAAGAACAAAAAATTATTGAACACAGAAACAAAAATCTGTCACCATCCACCATTTTGTAACATGTCTCATATGCAAGTAAATTCTATTCTTTCTTTATTTGCTGGCTAAACAATTAGAACAACACCACATCAAATTTTTCTAGTACTTCTTTCTTTAATGTTCAATTGTTCATCAACCCAGAAACAAAAATCTGTCACCATTTTCTCAAATGTTGCAGAAAAAAACTTGTAGTTCAAGAATTACATTTTCGTTTATTGATTATTTCTCACTTTTGTTTATTATAAATTTTTAAGAATAGTAAATAATACAGAAGTGAGAGTCTGGCTAAAAAAATAAAGCCTCAATAACATATAGCAATGTCCCAAGAACTGGTTCTGCCAGGAACTATTAATGTCAAAAGATTGTCTTCATCTCTGAAGTCAAATTCCTCAATCTTTGAGTTTATCAAGCATGACTTTGGCTTTGTGCTGGAATATGCTCCAAAATTACCTGATCCTCTCCCCTTGACATGTATTTCACAACTAGAAGAATCACTAAAGAAGTCAATTACATCAATGGCTCCACCAGAATTGTACATATTTATCAATCCAATTGGTGCAAACTGAATCTTTTTATTGTAGACCTGCACAAAACCCAAAAGGAATTCATATTTCATAACTGACAAATAATGGTGAGCCAGTAAAAGAAGCTAACCTTAATAGGAGAAACAGTGAAGACATCACATTGCAGAACTTTCAATGTGACATCAAACTTTTCTTCCTTTGATAATCGCAGCAAAGACCCTGAAATTGTGACAGATGTGTAGGAAATAGACAGACTGATGAGAAATTTTTCTATCCCTATATGTACACAGTGTGTTTGTTATCTCCTATCTAAGAAAACTAAGAACGGTATGAGTTGTTTGTACTAAAATGTTGTGGAAAAATGAAAGAACCTGTGCTGGAGGAAAATACTGCACAATCTCCAGTGCAAAGATTCCCAGAGACCTCTTCAAAATACTCTATATCTGTAGGAGAGACCTTGACAGATAACTCAGAGCTAAGATCTTCTTGAGCATTACTTTTTGAGCAGGGCCAGGTTCCTGCTCCTTGGCAGTTGAATACGCCTAAAACTCCAGTGCATTTGTTTAAATTCCAAATCTTCAGAAGACTAATCAGAATTCACACAAGCTGGTCAGGGGGAATGATATATTATCAAATATTGTACAACTTAAGTAAAAGGTAGATACCTTTTCCCGTCCATAACTGGGTCATCGAATAAACAATCACGTGTTGGCCTACCGGGGTATTTAGCTCTGAGCACCGACCCGTTAGGAAGTACCAGCCTTTTGAGTACCTTGAAATCATGCTGACCAGGTTTGTCACTGTTATCAAATTTCAAATGTAGTAAATTAGTTGTTGCAAAACCATTTCAAAGTTACACTGCACCCCAATAATACATGCATCAATACAATGTAAAGAGACATACATAAACAACGGAGTAGGGTCTGACTGTGGGTTTCTCTTCGTGCATTATATGTAGTGATTGGCTAGAAGTGACATTCATAAATCCTTTACAATAAAAAGTAGGAAAAAAGGAGGGTGGGAGGTGGTTGTGCTCATATAGAGGTGCCCTGTATATTTCAACAAGCATCTGAATCTCCTTGGTAATCTTTCTTACCTAACATAGACACCACAACCTCCCACAGCCCTAGCTACTGCATGGAACTCGGCCGCATCATGTTTGCTCTGATAGTTGAAAGATAAAGTCATTAAAAACTGGATAATAAAGCAGTAGATAAAATGATGAGAAGGCTAGGCCATACATAGAACATGTCCCAATCTGGGACAACAACTTCACCAAGAAAAATGCTGTTGAAAGCCACAGCAGCTATGTGTAGTGTCTGTGTGGTTGGGTTGCTTGGGTAGTAATCATCGGATGCTCTTGTAATAGCACTTCTTTTTGAACTACATTAGCAAATTCGGGGAAGAAATTATGTTGTATGCAGAAATATTGGCATATAAAATAATCTCCTAAAGTAGCTCTCATAAGATGGCACGGTATTTATAAAGAAGTGATATGCCAAGATGACTGAGAGGTTCACTTGGTCCCATTGGAACATAAATTACATTATATTGGTTAAGATACCTATCTCTAAGATGAAATTCAAGGTGTCACATGTGCAGATACTTGAGGAAATCTTACCAAAACCATTTCAGGTTTTGTTGAGCACATGTAATGATTGATATGCCATTATTTAATTGTCAATGCTGGAAAAATATCTCCCAATGCAAAGTTTCATTGGCTCATATGATTGTAGTAATCTTCTCTCAAGTCTTAAAATGCTTTATACATATAGTCTCCTAAATTTTAAGGAGGCGTGTTACTTCTTAGATTGCTAAAAAAATTCAATTGAAAAGGCTACAGGAGAAATTTCAAACAGGCCTATTAAATGATTTGTGTAGTCCCTCTTATTTGGTCCATGCATTTTGCAATTCATGAAATTTAATGTGCATGAGCAATTTTCAGACTGCATCTTTGGTTTGTTTAAAAAATAAATTTGGCAAGACATTGTAGTGAAATAGTTATATACTGGTAAATGGAGTCCGTGCTCTGACCCATGCAGCAGATAATGCTGTTGTCTTGGAAGTTGGCAGCTATAGACTTCTCAAGTGCTTGTTGGAAACGTCTGGTAAGAGAAACTCGACCTCCTAAACCACTTGAAATAGTTTCCAGTATGTTCTGAACATCAACCTTAACTCCATCCACATCCTGTGAAATAAGATATTTGTGTAGATCATCATAAAACTGAGATATCTTATCAGGATCTATTGTACCAACGCCATACTTCTCCATGGCATCCATAGATACATCCCTCATGTTTGCCAAATTCCCTGGTGACTGTACTGGGTATCTCAATTTTGGATTATACTTTTTGGTTCCTAATGCATTTGGCTGAAGCCCTCCCCAGTATCCCATCAGGGCATGCCATACATATACATACCTGAGAATTTCAAGAAAGATAAAGAAAATGAAATGTCCAGAACTAAAAAAAAAAAAAAATGTACAGAAGAAATTAAGATACTTGTAAGGAAGACAATCAAATATGGAGACCACGCTGGTAGTTTTACACCTGGTATTTGTAGATGGAGTTGAGGATGAGCTACTCTTCAACAACCTTATTCTACAATCTTACATTCTTACTTATTGAAGATTTCCATCATAATTAAAAAGGGGGGAAAAGTCAGTCTTGGAACCTTACTTAAGGCCAAAAGTTCTCTTAATATCTGTAACAAAATCCTTTAGACTGCTTGGTGCCTGCACCTCACTTTGAGGTTCATTTTCTGTTCTCCGAAACTTATTATTTTCTTCAATGCTGAGTAATCTGCCACCATGCCTGCAATTTCAAGCAATACAGAAAGTAAATATGCACTCTGTCATGCACAAGAGAATAATGAGTAAACTTACTGTGACCCTTCAACAAATGGCTCCCCTTCTTTTTGGAATTCATTAATTGTATCTTGCCAACCATCATCTATAATCAAAAACCTTGCTGGAGTGCCTCCCTGGGATAAACTGGGAGATACAGATATAAAATTAAATAAAAATAGTTTCCAAGCAACCCACAGAGGTAAGTTGAAAAGAAAAAAAGAAAACATGAAACAGCTAATCCTAAAAAGCACTTCTTAAGGGCAAAACAAGCTTCAGCGCAAGCTCATAGAAGCAACTTTTGATATATGGAGAAATAATTGAATCATGGACTGCAATGCCAATGCGAGAATCAGATATCATCAGTTCTTCCTCACATTTGTGTGGCAAACAAAGATGATATATAATAGACACATCTCACTGAAGAGATATGTGAATACATTAGGAGCAACATCCTTATGATAGCATATCAGTAGTTTCCTTTTGTAGGGCGCAAAACCATCCAAAATGCTTAATTTACTTGATTTTTCCGTTCAACCTTACATATATGGGAATATTTAAATCCTACAAATTATCCCCAAAAATGGTGATTAAGTTATTTAGAGTCCAATTTCATCCCCCTCAAATTATTTCATCATAACTCAATTCCTCACCAATAGGCATATGTCAAGTCTTGGTTTACTTCCATGACTATGTAAGTGAACAATCCTGACATACATAATGAAAGAACTTGTAATAAAGAGCTTTTTTTTGCATATCATTTTAAATCCCTGAATATAAAGAGAAAATATATGAGAAACTGAACTAACCTTTTAAGGCCATCTTTGATTCCTTGAGGATGAACTTCCATGTAGAAGGCGTCCCAGGTACACCAACCAAACCAGTCTAACATTCCAGGCAACTGCATCATAAAATCATACCAAAGAAACAAAAGTTATAGAGGTCTCTACTTTTCTTCTTTTATTTCTTGCAAGCACAAGTTGACTAAATTTACTTTGTCTGCTACAAAATGGTTGGCTGACTTGCCTGTTTTGTTTCCCTAAGTGAAAAAGTTCCAAACTGCTGCTCCAAAATCCTGCATATGGTTCGAAGTGCATATGAGAAAAGTGATTATAAATAGATTACCAGCTACTAACAACAATATGCAAACTTAGATTTCACAATCTCATATGGTTTATGTCCTCTGTCTGCTGCTTCAATTCACAAAAGTCAGGGGCTGCCATGCTACAAAGCTAACATTATAAGTGCCATAATCCTAAGTAATTTCAGAAATTTACTTAACTTGAAACCTAAAGCTTTCTTGGAGGGCTAACCTACTTCATAGATTCCTTGATCAAATCAAATGGATGGTTTCCATAATTCACAAAAACTGCTTTTAGGGATTCTGATGTAACTATTTCCGGGTCACCTGTCAAAATACATAGAACGTTTGAATCATTAAAATAATAGAATATGAGAAACTTGAGAAGACAATTGGTGCGTAGGAACAAATTGGTTTTCTTTTTTTCCTTTTGTCTCCTCTTAAAAGGGACAAAATGTTCATCCTTGTCAACCTTCAGATATAATATACCCGTGGCTGCATACTGTTTTTATTCAAACCCAGCTGAGTGCAAAGCCTTAACCTAGCTCACTGAATTGGATGGTTTTTTGGTACATCACACGTAGTAAGATTAGTGCGAATGATGTCAGACTTATCCAGTAGCATCAAATTCTCTAACAAATTTTCTCAGTAAGTTTATTTAACATTATATAGCACAACGAGTGCTGGACAGCGAGAAAAAATTTACATCAGATTTCCATTACGCTTCATATCAATAACCAATGTTATAAAATTAAAAAAGGGAATAAGCAGAACTTTGAAATCTTACCACTTTCAACACACAACTGGAGCTCATTTGATGAATTCCCCTGCAAGCTACTTCTAAATTCACCATCTAGCACAGGCAAGAAAATGATATAAGAAGTTGCTTTATTTTTTGCATCAAGTTCTGGTCCTTCCCCTGCTTCCAGGAGCAACAGCTGAGTTTCAATAGGAATGTCACTGCCTGAATTCCCCACTCGAGGTATCGTCCACCATATTTTAAATCTAAATATACACAATAACCTCACATCCCTGCATCAAGAAGATACCATAAGGAATTTATTCTAATTGGATCTTCAACGGACATGATTGAATGCGAGATAAAAGACATTTCCATGGGCAAACACAGTATAATATTTAGTGAACCCTTGCTGATATCATTAATGATTAAACAGAAGATTAAGAAATGAATCAGTTAAAGCTTGACCTATTTCAAAACTAAGAATACACTAAGAGCATCAAAAGACTAATTATCCAATTGCATGCCATAAAGCTGTGTTTTGGTAACCACAATTATCAACAGATGTGAAAGATGGAACACCTAGAATGAAAAATAAATAAAACTAACTTCGATCTCTCTATTTTGATAGATACAAAGGATTGAAATCTATGGCGTTTTTTGGTGTAAGTGGGATTCAAACCCAGGTCACTTATTTGACTATAAGAGTAGAATTATTTTGCAGTATCCAGACGAATACCAATCCAACCCATTTCATGAATAAAATTTGATCAATTAACCCACCAACAAAACTACTTAACGGGTCAAGGTAACTGCAATGCACAACTAACTTTGATGTTTAGAACGAAAATAATATGTCTCACTTTGATTTGATTGAATAATAAAAATAAGCACATACTAGAATACAACATTATATTTTCCAAATGGGTGAAAATAGATAAAGCAGAACAATCCGATTGTAAAGTTCAAAAGCTACAAATAAAAATATAAATAAAAGGAAATGAAGAACATGCTTACTCGATGACTCCAAGCTTGAAAACAAGTCGGGAACTAGCATCCCCAGTGGAAGTGGCACCAACAAATGCTGATGAATCCGTCAATGGCGTGATAACCACATTGTCAGGCACACCCGTCAATGCTTCCTTACCATTGATACGAAGAGTACCATCTTCAAGGACAGGTTTTGTTTTGAGAAACATGGACTGTCTACATGTCTGAAGCTGACCAAGGCGGCGACCGCAGTGGCCATGATAGAGAACCCTTTGGTTTGAAGGTAGTAAGAAGGAGGAGAATGGAGAGTTGAGCTGTAGAAACCCCGTAGTCGTAGGTGGAGAAAACATGGTGTTTGTGTTTGCTAGCATAGCAAATAGCACTGGCAAGCAGTGTTTGATATGTGAATTCGACCGTTATAAGGAAACCATAATAATATGTGAAGGAGGAACTGTAGAAGTATATGTGGATGTGGGTTGGTTCCTAGTTGATGGGGTGATGAGGTTAGCGTTTAAGCCTTTGCTTATTGACCACATTTTTAAATTTGGTAGTGACCTTGTCTCGTTTTGTCATTTGCAATCTTGTATTGATCGATTCAAACCATGATAATGAGATATATCACACTGAATTCAATTGGACAAGATTATTTATCAAATGAGTCTTTTTTTATTTTTTATTTTATGAGAATCTTATCAAATGAGTCTTTTAGTTTTAACTTTTAAAACCCCCTGGCCCCTTCTAACCCATAGTTCCTTAACCTCGAACCAATTAGCCTTTTAACTTTGTTTAAGGTCCAATTAAGGATGGCTATGGGTCGGGTTTGGATCAAGTATACCTGACCCAAAATCTTTACATGCGGATGTTTGGACTTCAAATCCCAATTATTACTTGTACCTAATTCCTGCTCGAAATTTTTGCATGCGGATACCCAAGCTGCTTTTTTAATTAATTAATTTAATGTTAAAACATGATTTTGCATAAAAACCTTTTTCAACTAAAAACCTAATCTTTTCAACTAATAAAAAAAAAAAAAATAGATGTATGGATTCAAAATCTTGTTTGCTAGACCTCACAAGAGCAAGTCCATCTATTTCATATAAAAAAAAGATGAAAAGTTGATTCCTTTTTGTTTTCTTTTTTTCAAAAAGTAGTTTCAGTTGTCTTTTTGCCTCTCCAATCTATAATAAACCATATCTTATCGAAATAAGCAAACCTCGCTCTTAAAATCCTACCCCCCTGCAAAGAAGTTTGCTTTGATAGTGCAACACAAACAGAGGACCAAAATAACATGAAGGAAAATCATTTACTATGTTTTTTAGAAAGAGAGTTTCAAATTATGGTGTCCGCTTCTAGTGGTAGCACTTTATCATCAGACTAAGACACCAATCGGTTTTTAATATAGGCAAGGATTGAACCTTAAATCTCTTATTCAACTATCAAATATTTTACCAGTTGAGCTAATTGGGACCTACTCTGTTGAAAATCATTTACTATTTCTTAATGAAAAAATCAATATTGATTAAATGCTCACTAATAAACTTAGTTTTTTTTATCCATTACATCGATTTTTTTTAATTGAAATTAAAATACAAGTAATAATATCATTTTTTTTTTCAATACAAGATAGAATTTCTACTCTACTCTAAGTATATATGTGTGTGAAGTCCCCTCTTGGAGACTTGAAAATATCTTAAATATGAGTAATGTCTCAAAGATG
This sequence comes from Castanopsis chinensis, assembly GCA_032878915.1. Lineage (NCBI taxonomy): Eukaryota > Viridiplantae > Streptophyta > Magnoliopsida > Fagales > Fagaceae > Castanopsis > Castanopsis chinensis. Next base: position 9,418,512 of record JAVQMG010000131.1, read on the forward strand.
CATTGGATACAATCTCATTAGTCGGCGAAATCAATGCTAATTGATTAGCATTTAGCATTCTTCTTGCTAATTAGTCTTCTATCCCATTCTTTGGGTGGTTTATCTCCTTCTTTGCTTATTATTATTATTATTATTATTTAAGAAACAAACTAACTATTAAACACACACTTAATTACACTTTCTCACCAAGTTCAAACGTAATACTTAATCCAAAGTACCACAACAAAAAGATCTCTACTTTGCTTAATTTAAAATATCTAAGTTACTGCTTTAAAAAAAAAAAAAAAAAACCAAAGTTACATGGACCTAAGAGCATTCTCATTAAGAATGCTAAATGCTATAAATGCTATTTTTTAGCATCAAATTTGTAAAAAATAACTCCATCGAGCAATCTAAATGTTATTAATTTTGACATGCTGCTACAGTGCACTCTAAAAAATGAGAGCGCACTGTAGCAGTATGATATAATTTTTTAATGTTTTCTCTTTTCTCTGATCTCTCTCTCTCTCTCTTTCTGAACTTTCTACCTTTTCGCTCTTTTTCTTTGCCTCTCTGTCTCCCTCTTTCTCACATCAAGCTTCTTCTTTTTCTTTTTCTTTTCCGCTCCAAATCAACACCGGTTTGGATTTCTCACCATTGTTGTTGTCCTCAGGGGTAAAGCTGATCTTTTTGCCCTTGAGGTTGGTGATGTTGACGAAGAAGGAGGAGCCAGGGTAGAGCCGGTGGCCTGGAACATGGTGGCGTCCAGGGCGGTGTCGTTGGTGATCTGGTGGAGGGAGATGATGTTTTTGATGAGTATGTTCTTGGTGGGTCTGAGTTTGTTCTTCGTGGATGTTTGTGAAAATTTTTTGTTCATCGTGGGTCTAGGTTTGTGATTTGTCTGTGGTTGGTGGTGGCGGCTGTGGCTGTGGTTGTAGATGTGGGCAGTGGTGGCGGTGGGTGTTGGCAGTGGTAGGGGGTTTGTTGGCAGTGAAAGAGATAAGATTGAGAATAAAAAATTAATAAAAAAATAATATTTTAATGAAGTGGTAAAATGAGGTGTTAAAATTGATAAAATAAGTTTTTGAGATAATAAATGCTAAATTTTTTGAAATTTTTGATGAGGATGCTCGCAACAATGATTTCTAAGGAACTCACATCCCAAATATGATAGTCCAATCCATCATGGATGTGTTGGACTTGGGTTATTATACCTTTTATAAACAGGCTTTAACCCTTAGGCCACTTATATCAGATTGGACCTTATAGCGTAGAGCCCAATTATGAGCAGGCTTTCTAATTATATAACCTCTAATGACCCAACTGCACATTCAGGCTTTCTAATTGTGTTCAAGGCTTCAAGCCTGAATGTTGGTTGTTACCTTGACCGCCATGATCACCATTTGGGCCAGCCCCATGTGTAATGGGTGAATGTGTCCTATGATTAGCTGAATTTTGTCCCTCTTCCATTCCTTTAGTACAAAAACTAAACGTCTATTCAAGGCTTCAAGCGTTACCCTTATGCAATCAACTATTTTCTTTGAGATTCAATCTGAGATAGTTTGGAAACCTCCCTCCAACTTATATTTGCCAAGACATCCAACGTGGAATTGGTTTATTGAAGGAGCTCCAATCGGTTCTATTCTCGATTTATTTCCTAATAGTTAACTATGAATTAAGACGAAGGACCAATGGTGATCACCAATGTGAATTTAATGGCTTAAAATGACAACAATATAACTTAAAGAACCAAAATATGACAACAGAACAAACATAAGGGATGCAATTTTTTTTTTTTTTTTTTTTTTGTCTTTTCTGTTCCCAAGTTGATTTTTCGTAAAGTTATAAAATATGTGTTGACTTTTTATTGTTTCCTTCCAACTCAATTTCAACCCTCCCCAGGTGATACTAATAAAGTTGTGTTTAAGGACGATGATTGATGAGTTTGAAAACAATCTTTTTTTTTTTGGGTTGAGAAACAATTTTAAAACAAACTTCAAATAAAGACAAATCACAACGGAAATGTGTGGATTTTTACCCAAGCATGAGTGTGTGTATTGTGCTTATTTAATTTTTTTATTTTATTTTATAAAATATAGAAATTCTACTTTAGCCTAATCTTTTTAGTATATATGTGTGTTAAGCTGCTCACTAATTTGATGATGGGGGCAACTTGCACGTAATTTCTTGAAATGTTCCCAATATTCACGTAGGGACTCTTTCTTGTGCTACCTTACTCCAAAAATTTCTTTTTGTATGTTGGCTGCCCTTGAAGCTGGGAAATATTTCTCCAAAAACAACTTTTTTATCTCGTTCCATGTTTTAATACTCCCGAAGGGTAGATAATAGAGTCAATCCTTAGCCGAATCCTTCAAAGAAAACGGAAAGGCTCTTAATTTAATTTGGTGAGCTGTCGTAAGCAACCAAAAATAAAACCTGTACTCCTAAAAATGTATGTAGTAATACGAGCAAGGATTGTTCTCACGGAGAGTATCTAGCTTAGGTTTATGATACGTGAACAATGATGAGGGGGGGGGGGTTGAGTATAACAAAAACAATTTTAAGAAAAAAAATTGAGGAACTATTCAAATTAAAATATCGAAATCAATCAGAAGAACAAACCTTGGTCTAAGTCAACATCCGCCACTGGAATTTTACAACTGATCATCGATGCAAGTATATATCAATTCACACTTTGAATATTCACCGTTGGAACTATTTTCCTATCTCTCCTTAGTTGCAGTTAATTATAAAACAAGCGATCTAATAAACCCTAACTACTAAACAACCTAAGATCAGCGCTAAAGGTTTAATCTAGTAGCAACCTTAAGAATTAGAGAGATCAATGAAACTAAACAACACAAGCATAAGTGGTTGTATTTAATTTTGTCGAGCGTTCTTCCTAAGATCTAATAATTTCCAACGCAACAAATCATTAAATCTTGGTTGCTTCACAAATTAGAGAGATCAAACAATTACGGATTTGATATCTAACCTAGCAGTAGATTGCAATGAATAATAAACTAGTAGGCTTCCTAGTAATTAAATGAGACAATCATGAAAATAGGCATAGAAGAACATCCGATACTCAAAGCATAAATTGAACAATAAAAACAAATTAGATCTTACAGTTTTATTGATTCCGAGGCTTCCATTTCCTTCAACCAAGTATAAAAGTTTTAGCCATGCAGGGCCTTTTTTATTTTTGGTCAGACAAGGTTTTATGGTTCGATATAGTTCTGGGTTGTCAAACAATAGGCTTAGGCTTGCGTTTATTAAGAAATGGGGTTGATGTGTGGACTTTTAAAGGGAAAATTGGGCCAGGTAAAGATTTTTTTTTTTTTTTTTAATGGGTTTGTGCTGGGGTTGATGGGTTGATCACAAGTTATGTATCACGTGAGGTCATATGGATTGGGTATTGCAAAGAGAAGAGTGTTGGGATTTTAGGATTTTAACACAGGCTATTTATGAGTTACTGTTCGGGATTGGGTTGAGCTTGGTGTCACAGCTGGGTTCCGTGAGGTCTCGACCATGGTTCTAATGAGTCTGGCTTGCAGCGGCACAGAACGGAGGTGATGGTGGTGGTGTGCTAAGCAAACTTCATGAAAGAATTTGACCAGATATGACTGTGGGCATTTGTTGGTAGTGGTGTGCTACGACGGCAGCAATGGGCTCTTATCGCTCTCCTCTCTTTGTGTTTGTAAGGGGTTTGGAGACTTGATAGTGGGTTCTGGATTAGAGGTTTTTGGTTGGCTTCAAAATCTAGGTTTTTATTTTTAATGGGAAACACAACTGTATGACAACTTTCTTATACCATGTAGAAAAATGACAAAGACAACTATCTGGTGGAGAAAAACACAATGGTGAGGGATTTTTTTTTTTTTTTCCTTTAAGTATTTCTGGTTCTTGACTACAGTGATGCTTCAAATAGATCAATGTTTTCTCTGATACCAAAATTGACGTAGGACAACCACACTATTTCAATGGAACAAATAAACAACAATAGAATCAAGAATAAACCCTAGGAGTTAGCAACTAAGGGTTGCTTGGAGTTAGCACCAAGCAAAACTGAAGTCGGCACTAGTGTAACAAAAGAAACATGTTTTCTTATAATTCTCAAAACTATTTTACAATAATGAGAAAAAGTACTTAAATAACTAACAATAAAATGCATAAAGAAACCCTAATTATTAAATTCTCGAGCTTGCTTAATCTCAAGCCCAATTACTAATAGGCTCCATCCATAAGGCCACAGGTTAGACCATCTTCTTTTTACTCTTCCTTCCATACATGCGTATAATTGAGAGCTTGTACCTTGTGTCCACACCACAAGGACCATGTCAGAAAAACTCAATTAGATTGAGCCTTTTGCATTCAAAACTTTTTAGATGCAACTCTAGCATTGGAGTTATTATTCTTATGAGAATTTTGAGCAACTCTAGGATTGGTACAAAGGTTCAAGGCCTTTACCAATTCACCAATAGGTACCATAGGATCTCGTGCTTGAGGCACAAGTACTTTTGGCTTATTTGCTCGCTTTGCAGCTTGTAACTTGGAACAATTTGGACGAATATGTCCAGTCTTTCCATAAAAATGACAAACACACACCGGTCTATTATGCAACTTATCCTTAGGAAGGTTAGGATTTTAGGTTTGGTATCTTTAAGATTAACTTTATTCTTCCTAGGAGGTGGTATAACTTCAACTGGTTTGACACTTTCACTCTTAGGAGGCTCAGAAGAAGGAACAAAATTTGTGGAATGAGTTTCAGACATTGAGATGGTTTCTATAAAACCTAGACCAGTTTTGTCTAAGAGAGACTTCTGAACACTTAACATGTGATCAAGTTTAGAATTAGCAAACCTATTAGTTTGTTCTCTAGTAGCAGATAATTCTACTTCCAAATTCTTAATTTTATCAAGTAACATCATGTTCTCAATCTTCACATTATCAATCAAAGTACTAGCATCAAGCAATTTTAACAACAAATCTTTCTTATCAAGTTCAAGAGAAGCAATTTTTTTTTAAACATTTATCAACATTCATTTCATCTTTTGTAGCAACTTTGCATAGCTTATTGTAAGCTTGTTACAAATCAGCACATTCAGAGAATTTCCCATCAGAAGGGCTCTCTTCAACCACAATGCTTCCATCAGCTACAGCTGTAGCTATAAAAGTAATGAAGTTTCCATCCCCATCATTAGCAGACTCGTGATTAGAAATTTCATCATCACTAAGGGTTACAGCTATAGCTTTACCCTTTGATCTCAAGAATGTAGAACATTCTGATTTCACGCAACCATACCCTTGACAACCAAAACATTGTTGACCTAAAGAGTTATTAGAGGTTTGTCCAGCTTTCTCTTTTGATTTTTCATTATTATTATTAAGTTTAGATGGTTCATTCCTTTTAAAGTTTCTAGGTTCATCATTATTTTTACATTTTACCCTTCTATTATTATTCCTAAGAAAATTTCTAAAGTTCTTAGCAAGATATGCAATTTCTGTAGAAGAGAGTTCATCATCAAATCCATTCCCATCAACATCATCACTTGACTTAAGAGCCATTGATTTAGATTTATTTGTCTTGGGTAGGTCTAGCTCATAGGACTGGAGAGATCCTACAAGCTTATTAATAGGGATGAAGTTCACATCCTTACTTTTAGTGATGACAGTCACTTTGGGTTTAAAGTCCTCAGTCAAAGATCTGAGAATCTTCCCAACAATATTAAGTTTATCATAAATTTCACCCAAATTATAAACAGAGTTAACAATATCATTCAGTTTAACATATAATTCATCAAAACATTCATCTTCAGACATTCTAATACTTTCAAATATAGTAGTTAACTATTGCAATTTATTGATCTTTACTGCCTTTGTGCCTTTATGTATAGTTTGGATAATATTCCTTGTAGTATGAGCAAGGATCTGAAGTCCTTAGTCAAGGATCTGAGAACCTTCTTAACAATCTTAAGTTGATCATAAATTTCACCCAAATTATAAACAGAGTTAACAATATCATTCAGTTTAGCATAGAATTTATCAAAACATTCATCTTCCAACATTCTAATACTTTCAAATCTAGTAGTTAACTACTGCAATTTATTGATTTTAACTGCCTTTGTGCCTTTATGCATAGTTTGGAGAATATTCCATACAGTGTGAGCAACCTCAACATTAGAGATTCATATCCTCCATAGAAACAACATTAAAAATAGCATTCACGGCTTTGCTATTAAAAGCAGCTGTTTCTTTTTGAGAAGTTGACAACTCGCTCACAAGAGTAGTCAGTTTCTCCCATCCGTATTCAACGGAATTCCAAACTCTCTCATCAATGGATTTCAGGAATGCTTTCATCCTTATTTTCTAGTAGGTATAATTGTTCCCATCAAAGTGTGGTGGGATCACAAGAGAGTGGCCGTATTCCATGACAGCAGGGGTCAAGGATCAATTCTTAGATCAAAGGATCTAAACACTAGAGTTAACCCGCTCTGATACCACTTGTAAAATTTTAGAACCCTTAACACAGTATGATTAACCTAATATTAAGCCAAGTTGATTAACAAGTTTGTTAATTAACACTAGGTTAAACCACAATATGTAAAACAAATATAATGCGGAAATATAAAGAATACAAAGATCTAATGACCCAGGAAAACCAAACTAGTAAAAAACTTGAGGAGGATTTAACGTAACTATCCTCAAGGTAAAACAGATCCACTATGAAAAAATTGAAGTTTATACAATAAGACTTAAACCACTAACATCTTATTGTTACCTCGAGTAGAAAACTTACAACCACAACCACTTGACAGCTTTGAGTCCACGGATTACTTCTTCCATTGATCCACTGCAACCACAAGTTCTCCTACTTGTGAATCTTGATCTTCTTGAATATTCTTTGTGTAGTAACTGAAACGATCACTAAGCTCTTGACATCAATCACGATCTTGATAGCTCTAAGTGTGTATGAAGGTAATCACCTCTAGATCTTACAAGAGATTTAAACACACAACATATCAAAAGCTTCTAAAACGTAGTTAGGGTTTTTCTTTTTATATGAGGCATAAAATATAAAACCCTATACGTCAAACGGGCTTGGGATGAGTTGGAAATTCTGTAGAAAAAACAATCTGCATGATTCTCAATCAATCAAATCTAATTTTTAATCGATCGAGTTTTGTAGAATTTGCCCATTAATTTTTGCAATCACTTGATTCCAACTTCACAATAAAACATACTTTGAGCAAGCCTAAACCTAGACTCTATGTTTTGATCATGGTTTACCAACATCTTACACATTGAAGTTCTAATACATTAGTCACTAAAGTCTTAGAACCTAACACAAGGAGTGATGGCAAAGATCTATAGCAGGTTAGGACATCCCAAAGGTTTGATCTTGCTTATGGACTAAAGCTTTTAGCTACTATATATAGTGCTAAACAGAAAGTATGCTTCAGATTTGTGTTAGCTTGGATGGGTTGGTCATGGTTTAGGAATATCGTTAGCTAGAGGCTGATTAGCTGACCCCTCTGAACCAACGGAACCTAGGGAACCTATAACTGTCCCAAGCCTCGTCACAAAACACTGAATGGAATCAAATTTTCATTTTCAGAATATCGTTAGCTAGAGGCTGATTAGCTGACCCCTCTGAACCAACGGAACCTAGGGAACCTATAACTGTCCCAAGCTTTGTCACAAAACACTGAATGGAATCACATGCTTCTTAGGCTAAAAAGGGTTATGTGGTGCCTTCAATCACATGCAGCAGACCAGACAAGATATCCATGCATGAAGCGGCAAATACATGAACCCTTTATGGGTCCTTTGATTTTTGCAAGTGACCCCAACCCACTTAGCAATCTATGCTTTGGACCAATGAAAAAACACAAATGAGCCCAAGGGCAGACCATACAAGATGATCCATCCATGAAAGTGGCCAATACGGGGTCCTTAGATTTTGCAAGTAACCCCAACCCGCTAAGCAAAATCTATACTTCGGACCCATGAAAAAAAACAAATGAGCCCAATCTTATCCACCATTCCACACTCCCGTAATCCTCATTTAAATTGCATGAACTTGGGCCACACATGAAAGAGTAAAATATGCTACAAAATTTGTATAACAAACCCAAAGGGAACTGGGTTTTGCTTTGCATTGGGATTATAGAACTCTGGCAAAAATAACCATCAATTATGTCTATATAAATTTGGTCAAAAAAATAAAATAAAATAATAACCGTGTAAAAAACATAGGAAAATTAAAAAAAAAAATTCATCTTAAAAAGTTTTCAAAAGAATATATAAGAATACAACCAAACATTGGAGACCAAGCATTTTTCTCTAAAAATACTTTTATCTTATAGAAAATATTTTAATCTGGAATAAATGAACTTTACAGGTTTAACAATTTTAAGGCCATAACTAGTCCATTTAAGAATTTTGTGATATAATCTGTTATTTAATTTTGAAAAAAATAACTGTTTCTACATAAACGACTAAGCATTATTAGTAAAATTTTATAAATGATACATCCATTGGGAAAAAAATGATAATAAGAGAGAGAAAGAGAGATTGTTTGGTTTGTGGTTGTGTGAGAGATTAACAGCCTGTTTGGTTTGGGCTTGTTTTGAGTTATATCACTCAAAACTCATAACTCAATTATGAAGAAATGTGAATCTCACACCAATTTTTTTGTTTGGCTTAGTTTCCTAATTTTGTTTTCATCACTCAAACTCAAAAATTTTGAGTTTGAGTAATGAAAACTGAAAACACCAAATTGGTGTTTTTAGTTTCTGAGATACATAATAAGAAAACACCAAAAAGGAACGCGGGTAGCAACCATATTCTTCTGTAGTGTTTGTGGGTGGGTCCATTATTTTAGCAAAAAGTGAAGTTAAAAGGGGTCCATTATTTTAGCAAAAAGTGAAGTTAAAAGCTGAGATACGTTATTGAGTATTGTGACCAAACAAAAGTGTTGGGTTTTTTGAGTGATAGTGGAGTTTGAGTTATAAGTTATGGGTTTTGAGTTAGAGTTATGAAAATTGAGTACTAAGTTATGAAAACTGAGACACCTCTAAACCAAACGGGCCCTAATTGGCTAATATTGGTAATCTACCTACTGTATTACAGTCTCAAATCATCAGTGAAATTAACTGTTAATGATGATTCAACTCACTAACAACAATTTTTTAAACAATTAAAAATTTTAATTGAAGTAGATTTCTATTAAACCAATATTCTATGCCCTTTTTAGAGGTATGAAAAAAAGTACACAACCTATTTAATTCTTTTTTTTTTTTCTTACACTAGTTATTATGTTATTATTATTACAAGTCATTATGTAGAAGTGAGCAATGCCAAGAGATTCAATCACAGTTTTCTCTCTTGTTCTTAGTAAAAAATCACATTACTAATCCAAAAAAATGACACAAGAACAAGAATAAAACAATTGAAGAGAGCAAATCTAATGAATCTATTACTGCTACTAACCAGAGGTTGACTTCTAATCACTAATTACCAGCCTATCTTGCTAATCAGTGGCCAAGAGGCATACCAACTACTATTGGACTCCTTACATAGTGATTGCCGTCTGACCAAACTATCCCTCCAAATACATAGTCTTCAGTTCCCATTCCAGCAGTTTTCTTGGTCACAGTTAACTTGAAACTCTTCTCTTCTCCAATACTCTCAAATTTCAAAATTTTAGGCTCAACATGAACTGAAATTCCAATGGGTTCTCGGACACGAGCTACATAGGTGCCTGGTGAGCCAACATTCTTGAGCTTTCGAGTCACATTTACTGACCGAGATAGATTAGTGACTGTTATGGATGGATAGTTGAAGTCCAAAAGACTAGCTGACTTGGGACATTTATAAGGAGCCTCGGTGAAGAGTTCCAGTAAAGTTTGGTTATAGCCAGAAGCGCAAAGAAAGTCCAAGTAATCATTGACAGTTAAGTCATAGACCAAACCAGGATCCATGGCACGGTTTGGTCGTATGTGGCCAGCACCATAACTGAATGGCGTTGCCTTGTTAAAAGATCCATCTAGGATTGGACTCTCAGTGTTGTCCCTTCTTCTAGCTGTAGAAAACATTCACACACACCAAAAAGTAGGTACAAGATATTGTTTAAAAGTGGATACACCAAAGAGAAAATTGGTAACAAAAGCACTGTCAATAATTTCTTTCACAATGCAAGTTAAGAGAATTTGTTATTTTGTGTCATAGACTCATAGTTGTATGCAACATCTCTCTCACATGGGAATGAACTCAGAACTCCACCAGTGAATGACATATTCCCATAAGAGAGATTCACACTCGCACATAATACCACCTCCGGTGAAAGAGAGGGTATATATATCTGATGTTTAAGATAATTATGAGCTGAATCAAATTCGAAGGTCTTACCGGTTGTCATGAGTGCGGATTTTATGGCAGATGGGCTCCAGTCAGGATGGAGTTTCTTAAGAAGACCCACAACTCCAGAAACATGAGGGCAGGACATAGATGTGCCGGACATGGTGATAAAAGGAATTCTACGCTTATCAAAATTTTCTTCTGTAGGGCTTGCTTCTCCAGTGTAGGCAGCTATGATGTTCACTCCAGGAGCAGTAACATCCGGCTGAACATTAAGAAAAGCAAATAATTGGTTTGGTAGTGAAATGTAAGAAAAATATTACTTCAGCCAACAGAGAAAACAAGATTAGACTCATAGCCAAACCTTAAGAATCTCGGGTGTAACTTGGCTAGGACCTACGGACGAGAATGAGGCCATGAATGGGGCAGGACTTTTGTTAATTCTTGCTGTCGGGGCCGTAATATATCCCAATGGATCTCTGTTAATTCAAAAAACTAATAAGTAAATTGACAAAAGTGTTTGGTGTGGGAGAGAGAAATATACAGAGAGAAAGAGAGAGTACTTCGTAGAATTGATGTAGGCAAAGACTGCTGCACCATCTTTATAGTTAATCTGTGTTGCTGGTAGTACGTGAGGATCGGCAATAATTTCATTACCATCGAGCTTATCATTGCAAAGAATCATCCCAACTGCCCCAGCAAGAGCTGCTTGTTCACCTTTGTCTACTCTTGCGGTTTCTCCTCTCAAACAGGCCAGAATTTTACCCTCAGCCTTTTTCGGATCCAATGTACCTGGTTTACAGAGCATACTGCATAGCACAAACATAATAACAATTAATACAAGCTTCAATTAGGAGGCCTTTAATTGAAATTTCGAAGAGGAAATCTGTCAAACAATCTGTTCTTACGCGTCTTTGGCAGATGCATTAGCAGCTTTAGCATGTGCAGCACTAATAAGTGGGTAGAATTTATCCCCAGCTGGCAAAGGCTTAGACATGCTTGCTCCCTATTATAAAATGACACACAAAAGTCTTAAAACAAATGATAGAATAAAGGAATTTTTGCATAAAAAGAGGGATGGAATAGAAAGATAAACCTTGAATTGCTTCCCATTTCGAAGTTTAACAAAAGATTCGAATTCTCTGTCCAAGGTGCTAGCTCCGACAGTTATCATCCAAGGTGCAACATTTGTTACAGTTCCAGATTTTGGTCCAGAATTTCCAGCTGAGCTTATTACAACAATACCACTCTTAACAGCATGGAATGCCCCGATTGACATACCATCATTGAAGTAATCAGTTGGATTGCCACCAAGTGACATAGAAAGCACATCAACCCCATCATGTATGGCCATATCAAAGGCTGCCATTATATCATTATCAAAGCATTCACTCCCATTAATTGGTTTCCAACAGACCTTGTAGGCCGCAACTCTAGCTTTTGGGGAACCACCTTTGGCAGTTCCATTGCCCACACCAAGTACACTTGCTCCAGGAACAATGTTCCCACCTGCAGTTGATAGTGTGTGAGAACCATGGCCTTCATGGTCAAGTGCATTATTAAGTGCAGAGTTGAAAGGCCCAGTAAAATTTATATAGCCTTGGTTGAAGTATCTCGCTCCAATTAGTTTCCTGCATAAATCCACCAGAAAAATAAAAAGGGTTTAAGTTCTTAGGAATGCTTGCACATCATTGGAGAATGAATATTGGACCATTGAGCTTATCGTGGTGCATTTGAATGTACAATTCTGGGCGAATCCTGCTAATGCTGGTACAAAATTACAGCCATCCCAACATATATATATGACAGTAAGAAAGTGATACTGAATTTATGCCAAAGTAACCAACATAATGGTATAAGATCATGTTTTGTTAAATAATGGAACTTCAACTAATGGTTTCTTTTATAATTTACTATTTTACCAATTTGACTAATTACAAGAAACATTCAAATATATTCATTGGAAACGAAGTTAAGATTTAACAAAAAAAGAAAAAGAAAAAGAAATAAAAAAAGATTTTTTGTTTAAACAACATTCAACCAATTTAAGAGAAATTGTGTGATGTAAAAAACATAATGTAAAATTTCTTGAGTAGCAGAGTAGGATTAATTTCAACAATCAGTAGTCAGTACTAAGCCAATACGGTTAAGTAGAGCAGACCTGTTGCAAGGGACTGTATCATTTTGACAGATTCCTTTCCACTTTGATGGGATGGGTCCATAACCTGTGCCGCTGAAGCTCTTTGATTTGGGCCATACACCTACAATACCACCAAAACCGGGACTTAATAGATTGAAAATTTGAGGTTGACGGAGCTTCTCTCACACCTTTTTAAGATGATAAATTGTCAATGATTTTCACATTAACAATTAACTTGCCAACAGTTTGTGAAAAATATTGTAGGGGTAGACATAATATTTCAAAAGATCAAAATTTGAAAGGATCTTGTCGCATGCCAAGATTTGTGGGACCTAGAGGCTGCAGTAAATGCTGACATTGGCTGGCAAAACAAATACTAGTAATGAAGAACAAAGCAAAGCCCGGAAAAGAAATTACCTGTGTCAAGATTTCCAATAATTATGTCTTCACCAAAATTGGCCTTTTCCCACAAGGAACTGGGGTGTGTCACACCCCCGATCTCTTTTTCCATTAACATAAATTCCCATGAATGGGTTGTGTGTAACTGTCTTCCTTGGTTCAAAAAAACCGACACAACTTTTGGATGCTCTGCATGGCAGTTAATATATACTTCATTAGCACGACACACACACACACACACACACACACACACACACACACACACACATTTATAGAGAATGAAATTGCATAATTTGCATACATGCTTCTATAAACTCACTTGCGATTTCAGCTGCCATTTCCTCTTCAAGGTTGGCAGAAAAACCATTGATATGTCTTTGATACGAGTAGATAATTGCATCCTTTGCAATCTCTTTACTGCATGAAAACAAATGAAAAATAATAAATAAAAGAAATTTTTTTCTAAACACAAAAATTAGGTACCACGTTGCTTACCTTCCCAAGAATGATCCAAGGAAGGCATAATGAGAATCAGTCACACGATCAAAATCAGCCTCAGAAACTTCTGGACCGTGTGCATGTGATCCTAAGTACACTATATAAGACTATTTCAGAATGAACAAAATGAAAACAGATTAGTTTTTGTACTTTGTAAATTGTAAAAATGCATGCAGAAGAGTAAAATTTTCAGAATGAAGAAAAAGAAAACAGATTAGTTTTTGTACTTTGTTAATTGTGAAAATGCATGCAAATATATATATATATATATATATATATATATATATAGAAAAGAAAGCTTTTAACAGGTAAATGCGTTGAGATTGGGATATAATGTTTATTATACCTGTTTGATTGCCAAAGTAGGTGCTTGCAACAGAGACCAAATAATATACAGAAGTAAGATAAGTGAAAGCTTTGAAAACCGTGTTTTGTTTTTCATTGTTAGCATCATAAGCTTTGGAGGAACTCAAGGAAGACGAATATATTATATATTTTACGCACAACTCTATGCTTTATATCAGGAAAATCTCTGTTAGTGTGGGATTTGATTTTGAAGTGGTCAAGTAAAACCCTAATTTACTTATAGTTGAGAACTGGACGTGAGAGAGGTATATATCCAGTTATTAATTATGATATTTTTTTTATGCGATGTTAATTTATGATTAATAATAATAATAATGCAGATAAGAGGTATATGTCCACTATTTAGCCTTTTTTTTTGGTAATGGAAATATATCCAGCTGTTAATTGTATTCATTAATACTATTTTCTAATTCAAAATGATGCAATAAAATAACAACCATATGATGGAATGCAAAACATGTAGGAAAGCATTCAAATCATATATATATATATATATATATATATATATATACACACATATACACACACACCATAATACAAGTGTCTACACTCATTATTAATTAATATTTTTTTTTTTGAAAATTCATTATTAATTATTACTTATTAAGATAACAACTGGCAATAGAATTTTATGGTCAATAGTTTACTCTACTATATAAAACATTCATTAATTAGTTTTTAGTTATTAAGATAGTTTACAGTAGATTAAATTCTATTTCCAGTAGTTAACTCTATTACCTAAAATTCCGTACACTTAAAATTCTACTTTAACCAAAAGTTCCCAAAAGTTTCAAGTCTCATTGATCATGATTGTATAATTGTTCTTATCAACTTTTATATGTATATATATATATTCCGTTGTTATCACTTATCAGAGTTGATATCATCTTTAAATTTTCTTCAATTTTTATTTTTATTTTTTTAAGAAACCTACACTTTTTTATTCTATACACGTTTCTTACATTTTCTTTTTCACGTTTTATTGCCACCCGCAAGAATCCTAATGAAAGATGATTTGAATCTTTTTCTTTCTTTTTGATTTGAGATTTTAATCTTGATTACAACAAGAATCCTAGATGATCTTAATTTTCTAATCATGTAAATTCTAAATAATCTTTTATTTTTACCCGATAAGTGTAAATCAAGTTTGGAGTCCAAAATTAAAAAAAAAAAAGGAAACTTCTTGATTCCCTATGAAACAAAATTATACTTTGTCCCAGATTCATTGGATAGCAAATATCCAGCCCTTAGAGCATTCCCATCAAGTGTGTTAAATGCTAAATATTTGACATTTGACACCAAACTCTAAAACACCACTTTCATAAAGTGTTTTAAATGTCATAATATTTTGCATTGATGAACAATGCAATCTCAAATTTGAGACCGCATTGCTCACAAATTGTAAAACTTATATTATTTTTTTATCTAGGTGGGGCCCGCTTTCTTTTAAAGAAAGAATAAAAATTGAGTGAAGTTGTAAAAAAAAAAAAAAGAATAAAAATATTAAAAAAAGAATATTTAAATGAAATTGTAAAAAAATAGAATGTTTGATGTTTGATATATTGTAAAATGAGGTGTTAAAATTGTAAAAGTAGTGTTTTAAAATTGTAAATGCTAAAATTTTTACAATTGTTGATGAGAATGCTCTTACTCTACTACCAACGTGATGGGATGGTTGTTGTTGCAACTTACAATTAGGTAGACCAAGATCAAAGTATTTCATTTTCTCCAAAAAAAAAAAAAAAAAAAAAAAATCAAAGTGTTTCATATAAATAATAAAAAGTAATTCTATTATGTAATCATCCATAAATAAATAAATATATAACTGGAACCTTTGACTTTTTGTTGATCCTTTTATATTGTGCCACCTAAGCTTTGGAATCCTCACAATTTTATATTGTTCAAAGTATTTTATTGTGCCACCTAACCTTTATTATTTCAATAGCTTTGGAATCCCTTCTCATCGATCAATTCTCTTCCAATTTTCGCAGCGAAAACGAACACCAAATCTTCATCTACTCCTACTCTGATCTCAACAATAGCTGAATGAAAAATCGAGAACTTCGGGTCGTGTTCTGACAAAAAGTCTGACCCTTTCAAATTCAGAATCTGGAACTGGTAACACACACACACACACACACTTTGCATTGTCTCTATATGTGTCGGTTTCAATGGGTTCGATTCACTGATTTTGATATGGGTTTGTAGGCATTTCTCAATAGAGAAGAATCGGCCCTGCCTTGGGTCTCTCCCTTTCTTTCTTGAACTCTCAATCTCACTCAAGCCACTCTCATAAGGCCGACTAATAGTAAGTTTTTTAAATTGTTTGTTTTGATTTTTGTTTTAGGGTTTCCATTTTTGGTTTAGGGTTTCGATTTTCGGTTTAGGGTTTCGATTTTCGATTCTGGGTTTCGATTTTGGGTTTAAATGGACTTTTTTGTAGTTTTTTCTTCATGGGATTTTTGATATTTTGTTGTTTTCAATTTTTTTTTTAAATTTTTTCAAAAATTTAATCTCCTAGATCTTGAACTTCTATTGTATCTTACTTGTAATATTTTCAAATTGGTTCAGATTTTGTGAGATTATGCCATATTAAATTTTATTGTTTCAAGGACGTAGCTATGCTTGGACCAGGGGGGGCAATGGTCCCCCTTGGTCCAATCAGAAAAAGCAAAATATAAAATATATATTCATGCTCCATTTTTGTTCCATGCTTTCACAAAAACTATATTTTCTTTATTCAATTTTTCATTAAATTTTGATTCTTTTTGTGAGTTTCTGTCTGAGTTCTAAATGATTTATGAAATTTATCTTGAAGCATTAGCATTGGATAAGTGCATCTTAAGTGTTTGATGAAGTTCTCCAAAGAAACTTGAGATAAAAACACACACACATATATTCTTTTATAAGTAACTTGGATAAAAAAAACATGGTTGTATTTGGGTTAATCTAGAGCTACAATACGAAGGTTTAGGGTATAACACATTGTATATCGCCTCCCTCACTCAAAATCCTAGCTCCGTCCCTGATTTGTGCATTGTGAGATTATATTATTTTTAGGATTTTTTTACCTATACAAACTAAATGCCTTAAAATGTTTTACAAAGCATTTTTAGGAATGTAATAAAATACCCAAAATCAAATTGTTTTCTGAAAATGTTTTCAGCTGAAAATATTTTATAGATGACAAATATTTTTCATTGAAACAAATGCACCCTTAATCTCCATATTTGTTACTGCAATTTTCTCTTTATCGTTATCCTTGGACATTGGCTTTAAAGCCAAGCAGTGTAAACCCATAGTGTTATTTTCTTGTTTGTGATTGTGTCTATTTCTCTTTATATTTTCTTAGTTCCTATTATTTTCATTTTTATTTTTTTAGATCTTTCTTTTAAGCACATAATAGTTTTCAGGGTTAATCTTGTGTGAAAGTATTTTCAAAAGCCTTTACGTGCAACGCCACCCTCTACAAGTACCTTAACTCCATTACTTGTTTTTCTTCAAATTAGGAATAGGCTCCATTTTCCTAGCTGTGTGTCATAGGAAACCCATTTGCTTAATTTGATGATGAGACACAGCCCCTAGGTAGTTAACATGTCTTCGAATGTAAAGTTTGATATTACTAGATGCATAATTCAGTTCTAATAATCTATATTTATATAATATTTAATAGTTTGTTGTTGTTACGCTCTTATTGAGTACATTAGCGTAGCATTTCGGTCCACTTTGGTCCATTCAGTATATTCGGTCCACTTCGGTCCATTTGGTTCATTCATTTCCCTTAGGTCCAATTTGGTCGACTTTGGTCTATTCGGTTCAATTTGGTCTGCCCAGTCCATTAATTCCCTTCAGTCCATTTCAGTCCAATTTCGTCTACTTCAGTCCTTTAGGTCCACTATGGTCCATTCAATCACTCCGGTCAAATTTGATCAACTTTGGCACATTCCGTCAACTTTGGTCTATTTTAGTTCACTTTGGTCCATTCAATGCACTTAAGAATGATCAGAGATAAGTTTGAGTTGAAATTATACTTTCTAAATTGGAATTTATTAAGAAAAAATGAAGGCAACCCAAACGAAGTGAGGTTGCTCATCTTTTCAAAAGCTAGATAAGTGCATGCTTGTTTAAAGATGCAAAATTAACCTAAATCAAAATAATTGATCCCACAAAATCTTGTCATAGGAAGAGGTCATAATTTGATTTCCTTTTATTTTTGTAACTGCCAAGATGTCAATTGAATATGTTGTTGTTCCTAATGATTGAAAGTTACACTTGCACAACCAGTGGTTACATGAATGCGTGGGAGAAAGGCCTAAATTTACTCTAGTTTTGTTTAAATGAAATCATAAACCTTTTATTATTTATGTTACTAGGTAGATGCATAATTTTTGCGTGGTGTGATATTTTTCACTAGTTGTGAGGTTTGATAAACCAGTCCTAATATTGGTGGTTTTGTATATACAGATGATTATGTTCAAACCCCAGCACTAGTACAAAATCCAGCACAAGAAAATAGGCGTGCAAGACATGGGAAAACAAGGTTAGCTGGCATATGGGCAATGACTGGTGAGTACAAAATCCAGTTGCCATTAAATGTTGAAGGCCAACCGATTGGGCGAGACAAGTCTTTGTTCGTTCGGTGGTTGGGCTCATTTTGTGAGAATGGCCTATTATGCCCATTTACACCTGCTGGGTGGCCAAGCATTGGTGAAAATTTTAAACAGGATTGTTGGATGGAAATTGAGGTAGTATGAAAATAAAGTATAAGTTACTACATTTACAGCTGTTGTCCTAATTAAATGTCATATTCAGCCCCTGTTTTAATTAGGTTACTACACTTTGGTAACTCCACTTTTGCATTTCAGAAACGGTATATAATTGATCCTACCATTGTCGCACCACCCAATCAAATGGCATGGGCAATGCATTAGCTAGGGGAAATTTGGAGAAATCGGAGGATGAAGTTAAAGAAGGGTCACAAAAAAAGAGGGATGACACATGAATAGGTATTGGCTAGCCAACCACCAACGGTTATCACAGCGCAATGGACGGAGATGGTTGAGTATTGGTTCAATGACAAAACAGAGGTACTGCTACTTTCTTCGTCGATTTCATCTTCAAGGTAATTTAGTCAAGAGATGTTTTGTTTTGTGTCTTTTTTTTTTTTTTAGTATTGATGGTAATGTGATTGCAGACATTCAATGAAAAAAACGCGGCTAGTCAAGGTAAACAGGAGGAAATAGCCAGGTCTGGGGCCAAAAGTTTTGCAAAAATTTCTGATGAAATGGTAAGAAATAAACTTAGAATTCGTGAAGGCCTATTTATGGTTTTAACCTCATTTCATATGTTTTAGGAATAAGGATAAGTTAGTTAAATTATTTTATTAATTACATTTTTTTCCTCATTTCCTAGCTATTAATAATAACTTAATAACTAATAATAGTCATATGTAGAGGCCTGCTTAACCCACCAAATGATGTAATATATTGGTTGTGAGAATCCCCTAACTTATTGCATTATAAATTTATCTTTATCAAAATATACACTATGAATTTATCATAGTCAGCAAGAAACATAAGAATTAAAAACAGTAGATTTTTGCATCCTTTGATTCCTTTCCTTTCTTTTTATTATCATTATTTTTTGGCTGAGGTTTGCATCCTTTTCTCTAGCGGCAACCAACTTTTCTACTATTTTCTCAAATCAAGTAGGGCTGATGAGTACTAGCTAGGCTACATTAATGCCATTGATATATCTTTCTTTACGCATTAATAATTTGCTTTGTCACGTGTTTTTCTTTGATTCTTTGTGAGTAAGCTAACCTAATATATATGTTCCACAAGCCCTCCAAAGTAGCATTATTAATGACTTATTTCCAATGAAGAGAATCCTTTTTCCACCAACACAATGAAGAGGATTTCACGTAATAAACCCACAATTAAAAGAAAAAGAAAAGCATAATATATGTTTTTATTAGACAAAGTTCACACACCCGAAAAGCTTTGTCTTTGAACTACTTCAAAAATTTTCCTTTTCAATAGTCTAGCCAAGCTTTGGAGAGCTAGTTTCTAAGGAAGCTTTCAAGAAATCTTTCCTATTGTAGAAGCAAGTTGTTTCTCACTTCACTATGTTTCATTTGTCTCTTTGAGTAGTTAAACCCTTTTGTGGGATATGGAAAAGTTGCTTTTTATAATGAAAATCAGCCTTAATAACCGCACATACACTGTATGTGCAGTAAGCTGTTAACATTATACTGGACAAAGCATTCATGCAGTGGTTGGGAAAATAATGATTATCTTATTAAATTAGTTGTGCATATAGTGTATACATAGAGGGTTTCACATTTTTGTGTTGGTTTCCATGCTTGTGTTAGGGGATGAACTTGGACAATAAGCAAATCACATTATGCATACACTATTAACTATTGATTAAGGGCATTGTCTTTCACGCAAATAGTGTAGATTAATGATAGTCAAACATACTACCTTTATGTGTCGGTTTCCATGTTTGTGTTAGGGGGATGAATTTGGATGATAAGCAAATCACATTGTGCATACACTGTTGACTATTGATTAGGGCATTGCATTTCGCATATACAGTGTAGAGTAGTGGTAGTGGAATCCTCTCATTTATTGCTAGTGGACTTGAAGCAACTTGTTTAACAGTCAAAAGCTACCAAGGAGGTGCTCTCCAAAGTTATTTACTACTCACTCAGCTTTATCTTTATTTGAAAGGGATTTGCTATGTTATGACTATTTCATTGTGGTTTTGTGTTAATGTGGCATAACAACATGAATGCCTTAGTGTTTATTGTATGAATTTTGTTCATCAAGTAGGCGAAAGCTAAAGGGGCGGTAGTCGAGTGCACAGATGTGTAACAACAAGTATATTGCACCAAAGATGGGGTTGCTGTTAGTACCCATGCGCAAGAGAACATGGTACACATAACTTGATTGAATCGAGTTTTAATGTATGTTGTGTTTGTATTGTTTATTGTGTGTAATATGTTATTTGGTTCTTGTGGGAAAACAGGATAGGATGGCAGCACTTTTGAATGAATAGGGCATGCGACTACAAGGAGAGATTGGTAGTGGAATTCGCTGGTCCAAAGATGATGCGTATGCTCGGGTGATGGGTCATCTAGAGCGCCCAGGACGTGTACATGGGGTAGGTTTTGGAATCACCCCATTAGGAAGAAGTGCTACAAACCTTTCACAGTTTACCTCGAGTCTATTGTCGTCAAGCAGAATGACCCAAAGGATTTTAGAGTTGGAGATGAGTCAAGAAGAGCTTAGGGAGCAACTAGCTCAATCTGAGGTAAGGCATAGGGAGGAACTAGCAAAGCATAGGGAGGATTAGCTCAATCTGAGGTGAGGCATAGGGCGCAACTAGCTCAATCTGAGGCTAGGCATTAACAACAAATGGCCGAAGTGATGACATCGATGAGAGACATATTCAACCAACTTAGCCCACTTATGGGTGATTCAAATCCTTCTCAGGTAGCAAACAAATGTTATTTAGCGAAACACTACTTTTTACAATGCTTTGTTATGTGATATTAGTAGGATGCCTTTAATATATTTTATGGTGGCAATGCTTGATGGGAATGAAACTGTGAATCTTGAGGTAAAACAAAATTTCTCTAAAAATTTCTCTCAATACAGTAGCCTACATATATACATACCATGCTATGATGGATAAACTATGAACCTCAGTAGTCAGTACAGTAGGAAAGAAAACTTTCTGTTGGTGAATATGTTATAAAATCTTATAAGTTGATTCAAGACGCATTTCAAAGGTTTATGATATAGTGACTACTCTAGAATATCGCATTCTTATTTTGCACCTGAAACATGAAGAACACACTTTCTTGTCATATGCACATCTCCATGACTAGACACATGCAAAATACGTAATGTAAAGGGAAAAAACAATAGCTCTCATTATCAGTCTCAATAATGTATTGCTGAACTTGATTGAATTGGAAGCTTTGACTAGATTTTTTTCTTCTCTCTAAGTTTTAACTCTGATAAATTGACTAAGTATGTTACTACACTACTCTTGTTAAATTATTAACGAATAGTTGAACTACAGCTAGTCTTCCTCTCATGTTACTAAGTTGATGAAAACGACATAACTAATATGGGGCAGAGATTGATCCTTGCTTATATTTTGGTTGTATTTTTATTTAATCCAAATGAGCTCTCCCTATTTCTAATTATCTAGGTATGTAGTCTTGCACTTATCATATATAATCTCTTTATTTTTTTTCCCTTTCATTTTGGCATTTGAAAAGCCAAATTACTCTATAATTAGGCAAAAATAATGTCAAATTATGTCTCTTTCCCTCGTAACATTGTTTTGCCAAATTGCTCCATGATCATGCCTTTTGATACAAATGTCCCTATAAGCATTGCCATATTACTATTTTGAATTCATGTTTAGAGTATTATGTATTGCAAGCAAAAATTTGGCAAGTTTAACTTGACAAAGAATAATTTGTCTAGTTTTACCATGAAGTGGACAAGAAAGCGTTTATGTTCACTGAAAGATGCCAAGAAGTATGTCAAAATGGAAGCAAATGAAACTGAGGAAACTCCTGAGGTCTTACAACACGGTGGACATTCTAAGCATGTTGTAAAGTTTTTTGTGAATAGACATGAACAAACGTTTGTATATATATTTTTTTAACACAAGGTTTGTGATGTTACTGCTTGCTGGCCATGGCTGTTTGAGGGCAATTTAGAATGTAAAAAATGTACTCTTGTATATTTTTTGTGATGTACAAAATCTATGTACTCTTGTATATCTTTTGGCAATATTGTGTTGGGAACTTGTTTATGGAACTTGTGATGTTGGGATGTAAAAAATTCCTAAGTTGTGATAGCAGGGAAAAAAAAATGAAAAAAAAAAAAACCTATAGCTATGTTTTTAAAACGTGGATATAGTTTCTACGAATGTAAAAACGCGGCTATAGTTTCTACGAACGTAGGAGGCTTTGGCCAGTAAACATAGCTGAAAGAGGGTCTATAGCCATGTTTTTTATAAACGCAGCTGTAAGTCTCAGCCTATAGCCACATTTTTTAAAAACGCAACTATAGACCTAGAGCCTATAGTCGCGATCAAAAAATGCGGCTATAGACCCGTAAGGGGCTGTTGCTGTGTAGTATAGGCCTGATTTGTAAACGTAGCTATAGATCCCGTTTTTTGTAGTGATTGGAAGAAGTATGGACGATCTCTTCTATCTCAATCTCTTCTCTTCTTATTTTGTGTTTACTCTACTATCGTTGTTTCTTTTTCTTTGTTTTCTCTATGGGCTCCACCCCCTCTATTTCTTCATTTCTTCTCTTCCTTAGATTTGTGTGTGTGTGTGTGTGACTACTTCACTCTATTTCTTTTGCTTTTTAAAATTTGGTTGCACTGGCCCTACAACTTTAGACATTCGGGTACTACAAAGACCCAGAGATTTGATGGATATGGAGATTAGGGAAATTCTTCGAGGTGCTAGGGCTTTAAGTGTAAAAAATATACATCCGATTGTGCATGAATTCCAACATAAGTTCCTCAAATAACTAAGAGCTGAAATTAAAATTTTTTTGCTGAAAGTACTGTAGATAAAGTTAGAAGGTAGCTGAAATAATACGATGAGACTCATAAATAGTACCAACGTGTAGTGGGACCCGTGAATAGTAACAAAAATAAGCTGAATAGTAGCAAAAATAAGCTAAATAGTAAAAAAAGCTGACTATTTAAGCCAATGCCAAATGCAATAACTCAAATCTCTAATCTCAATACTAACCATGAAAGAGAGTTCAGAGAGGCCCGTAGTTAAGCATCAACATACTAATTGGCTTGGTAGGAAGCGAAGTGCATTGATGGTGTTGGCATCTCTTATTACAACTGTGGCCTTTCAAGCCAGTGGGAACATGCAGAGGATTCATTTATTTTGGACCGAAGACGATAGCATGTGGAGGAGTTTAAAAGAAGGAGAAAAAATCAAATGAAAAAATGTTAAAAGGTTGAGAGAATAAGTGGATGAAAATAAAAGAAGGTTAAAAAAAATGTTAGTACGATAGTTAGGGTAAAAAATATA
Organism: Castanopsis chinensis; assembly: GCA_032878915.1. NCBI lineage: Eukaryota > Viridiplantae > Streptophyta > Magnoliopsida > Fagales > Fagaceae > Castanopsis > Castanopsis chinensis. The sequence goes on from JAVQMG010000131.1 coordinate 9,442,349, forward strand.
TATAAATGATGCCAAAGATACAAAAAATTTCATCGCTTAACCTCTAGAAACTAATGTCACCAGTCATAACAAAAAATTTTGATATTTGTTTATCTCTTCTCTATACATTAAGAGAATTCAAAAAGTTAGTTATGATTTCAAAAAATGTCAAAAATAACTCTAATCTAAGTAGATAATCTTTATTCTTAAAAAATAAAAAATATGGTTAAATTTTAATATAACAAAATTAGAAAAAAAAAACTACCAAACAAAATTTTTTCCTAAAAATTAGCGCACTTTCTATCTAAAAACTAGCACAAATACATTTGATACATTTTATTTCCTAAAAACTAGCACACTAAACCGAACAGATTACTCCATTTCAAATCCTAACTTTTAGTTTTATAAACTCACTAACAATAGATAAATTCAAATTGAAATGATATTAAAATCCAAAAAAGAAAAGAAAAGAAAAGAGTCTCACTGCACGTGCAGAGCGCGTGTGATGAGACTAGTTATATATTATGATAATGCCATTTACCAATTATAATTATTATCACATTAATTTACAATATATTAGGAGTATGTTATAAATTTGTGGTATCTTTAGCATTTTGAAAAATAATTAGTATAGTATGTGTGTAGTGATATTTCCAAAACGGTACATCAATATTGATCAGAACTAAAATATATTGTTTCCTTAGCTAAACCAAAATGATCTCCGATACAAAATTGACTCCTTGTGAAGTACACCATGTGTTTGACAACATGTCTCACTTATGCATTAGTTTAAGTCAACTTCATGGTTTGTGCCTCTTGGTTTAGTTTCCAATGATTTTTTTTTTTCATGTGCATCAGGCATATTAGGTCAACAACATAATTGGTATTTTTAGTACATTAGAACTTTAATCATAAAAAACGAAATTGCAACATTATAATAGGAGTCTTCTTACAACGAAATTTTTTTATGAATTACGTTTTTTGTATTAATATACGTTTGCAAGGACAAATCAAATATTGGAGAAAATTATAAACTTCATAACATTTAAACATTAGGGGGTAAGACCATTACTAAGTGAAAGATAGAGGTAAAAAATTAATTGAAAAATATTAGTTTAATTTGTTTTAAAACTCTTTGACTTTAAGTAATTATTCTGTGCATAGAATGGATTAGTAGCTAGTATACTATATAATAAAAGTTGGGTTTAAAAACCATGGTTGCATCAAGTAGCTAATCTCACTAATTAGTATATTTTTTTAAAAATAAAATAAATAAAACAACTCAAGTTTTGACTAAGGGATAAGATTTAACAATAATTCATAATAAAAAAATTGAATTCTATTCAAACTAAAAGTCAATAATAAAAAATTTTCTAAACTTAAATCCACACAACTCTTCTTTCTTTTTTTGTCCTGAAGTATAATCAATTTTTGACTTGTGTGGTTGGGCTAAGTGGTTACTCTCATTAATTAGAAAATTAACTATATATAAAACAACAACCCACGTTTGGACTAAAGGATAAGATTTAATAATAATTCAAAATAAGATTTAACAATAATTTAAAACAAATTTAAATTCTATTCAAAACTAAAAGCCCTTTAGCAAAATTTGTGTAAACTTAAATCCTATAAAACCCACGTTTTTGTTTTTGTTTTTTTGCTCAAGTATAATAAAAGTTAGGCTAACAAGACGTGATTGGGTCAAGTGGCTACTCTCACTAATTAGTAAATTAATTATTAAAAAAAATAAAAATAGCTCATGTTTTGACTAAGGGATTAGACTTAACAATAATTTAAAACAAATTTAAATTCTATACAAACTAAAATTCTATTATAAAAAAAAGTACTAAACTTAAATCTCATACAATCCACGTTTTTGTTTTTGTTTTTGTTGTTTTTGTTTTTGTTTTTTTTTTTTTTCTGCAAGTATAAAAAAGTTGGACTTAAAAGCCATGGTTAGGTTAAGTGACTACTATCACTAATTAGTAAATTAGTTTTATTTTTTAAAAAATAAAAATGGCACACATTTTGACTAAGGGATAAGATTTAACAATAATTTGAAACAAATTTAGCTCTATTCAAACTAAAATTTATTATGAAAAATTGCTAAACTTAAATTCCACACAACCCACACTTTTTTCCCTCAAGTTGCATCATATTAAATTAAGCTACAAAGCTCTTGACTAAGGATAATATTTAAAAATAATTTAATTTAGATAAAGTTTTATCTTCTAAATTTAAGAAATTTAAATTCTACTCCTACTAAAAGTCTATTATGAAAATTTAATTAAGCTATTACTTTTTGTAGTTGCGCCAATTGGCTACTCCCACTAATTAATAAATTAATTATATATTTTTTGTTGGGATATATTTTCTCAATTAAGGGATAATATTTAACGACTGTTTAAATTATATAAAATATTATCATTTAAATTTCAACAAATTTAAATTAGGTAAAATTTTATAATTTAAATTTCAATAAATTTAAATTCTATTCAAACTAAAAGTCTTTTATAAAAAAAAAATTATAAAATTAAATCTCACACAAAAACCCACATTTTCTTTCTAAAAAAGAAACTCATGTTTTGACTAAGGGATGATTTAACAATAATCAAGCTCTTTATTTTGTTTTTTCCCATCAAGTTGAATGATTTAAGAATAATTTAAAACAAATTTGAATTCTATTAAAAAAATTTCTAAACTTAAATCTCACACAATCCACGCCTTTTCTTTTGTTTTTTTCCCTTAAGTTGTATCTTATTACATTAATATTTTATTAGGATATTAAGCTACAAAACTCTTGACTAAGGGATAAGAAATAACAAAAATTTAACGAACAAAGTTTAGTTACAAAATTTGGTGTACCTTAAGGCAAAAACTTCCTTTAAAATTACAATATATTTAAAATCAAACCATTAGATTACATGTTCTTTATGCTCTTGATATACATGTCAAATTTTATGTCAATTGAATATTATTTACTATATGATCTATAAGGTTATATTTTATGTATAATTTTAAACTACAAAAACTTACAATTTAAATAATTTATTGATAATAGAGCTATTGATCTTTAATTTTATAAAATTTTTGCAATCATAGAGGATATAAGAAGAAAATGCAATCCAATAGCGGATTTATCAAAATTCACTTCCAATAAAAAAAAAATTCATTTATAATTTCTTAGGTATAATTTTGTCCAAATTTAATTTAGATAAAAATTTATCATATAAGTTTTAGAAATATAAATACTCTAACTAAAAGTTTATTATTAAAATTTTCAGAACTTATGTATATTCAGCCATGGTTTTTCGATAGAATCCCTCTTAACTAATAAGTCATCCCTTGTTTCTCAAAAAAAAAAAAAAAAAAAAAACTAATAAGTCATCGCAATAATTAATTCCCACACAGCACACCCCATGTTGTTGTATTTTTTTTTTCAAAATGCAATTTACTCTTATGTTTGAATCTAATAAATTCATCTTACTTATTGTTCTCTACTTTTGAATTTGCGTGCAGGTTATTATGCTAAACGAAGTTTACTATAAAGAAGCAAAATAATGGAAATCCACTTAAGTTCTTGGTTCTCTTATGTAAGTTTTTATAATTTTTTTATACTCTCAATTTTTGAACTCTTTTGTATATATTTTGATTTTTGGTTTTGGTTATTGCTTTTAATTTGTGAGTGTGTTGATTTTTTCAATTAGACCATCACTAGGAAAAAATAGGTATTGAGGAACTATTTTGTTTATTATTGTTTATACTGGCTAAGACATAAATTAAACATAATCCAAATAGGAATGATCAAACTCATTCCATTCTCATATTAAGAACTTAACACAAAGCACAAAGAGAATTTTAAAATATAAAAATAGATAAACACTTATAAACACTAAACTCTAAAAAATCAGAACTTAAAGTAATTTTTTATTTATTTTATAATTTATTTATTTAATAACTTAGTTTTAATTATTTTAAAATTTTTAACTTAAATATGAATCCTCATCAAACTGAGCATCATACGGGAATAATACTAGTATATTATTATTATTATTATTATTATTATTATTATTATTATATTATTATTATTATTATTATTATTATTATTATTATTATTATCAATCTTTAGATTTTTATATAAATAAGAAATTTGAAAATTATAATAGTTATTAGCAGATATTAAAAAAATTATAATTGTTTTTTATATGGAAATATTAAATATATAATTATATAATAAGATTCTAATTGAGGGTTTAAATGTATAACTGAATTTAAATTAAACTAATTATATATGTGTGTGAGTACAAAATTAAGAGGACTCAAAAATTTATGTGGCAAAATATTATGAAGACAACCAATTTTTTTTTTAATAATTTTAATCTGGGTTAATCAAAATTCAAATATCCTCAATTTTATATTATTTTTTTATCTAAAAGAAAATGATTTTATCTCTCTTTTGTTTTGTATATAAACATGAATTTTGATAATTATGATATTTATTAATTAAAATTTACTTTGGTTGTCTTTATATGTTTAATATTAATTATGAAAATTGATAATTCAAAGAAAAAATAAAATCTGATGATTATGTTATTAATAAATATTTATAGATTACACACAAACGACATTGGACTTGAATACTGTACAGGTAAAGGAAGGGAGGTGATGTGATTTGTACTTAGTTGGAGTGGGTAGATGCCGCGAGCCTAAAGCCCAATCCGAAGCGCCCACCAGCATGGGCTAGGCCGAAGAAGAAGAGGATCGCATTCTGCTCATCTGCTGGGATATTAATAAAACCTAATAAATCCACCCACTTCCACTAATAAAACAAACCTAATAAATTCCCCCTTTAGACGAGTGACAGTGAAGATGGTAGACACTCTGACACATTGTTACTCTATAATTTAAGAATTCGTCTCAATTCTTTAATTGACTTAAGGCCTGCGCTGCACAAGGCCTAGGCCTAAGGCCTCCACGGCACCGCTACAAAAAGACCCAAATGAGTGACGTCATGATTCAGCAAAAAAATAAAATGAGTGACGTCATGAGTACTTCAAATTTATAATTCATAATTTTTTTTTTTTACCTCATCCCATTTACAAATTAATGTGTCACAAATAACAACAATGTAAATAATTGATTCAATATTTATGTTTTTGAAATCCACCAATCAAATTCATTGTGACATCAATTTATAAAGACTATGTATAAAATTTGTAGTAACTTTAGTATTTTTCTAAATTTTACTACATATAGCTTCTAGATTAATGTGTCACCAAATACAAAAAAGTCATTCAAGCATTCGATATAAAGATTGTTGAAGTTTGCCGACCACATTCATTGCCAGATAAGTTTGTAAATGTTTTGTAGTAAAAGCTTTAGCATTTTCTTTTTCTTATCTCTAGCAAGACCTCCAAAATATTAGACTAATAGAAACCTAACCCAATTGAAACCCTAAATAGTTTGGGAAAAAATTTGTAATATGCTAAATCATCAATGATAATTAATTTTTCCTAATAGCTTGAGACTTTAATTTTTATAAACCAATATCCTACATGACATACATTATTGATTGTCAACTTAGCCACATACTAAAAAATCTTTATCTCTCTTTTAACATCAAAATATATAATTTGGTCCAATTTAGTCCTCTTTGGCTTTATTCAACCCATTTTGTCCACTTTGGTCCTATTTAGTCCACTTTATTCCTCTGTAGTCAACTTTGGTCCTTTGTAGTCAACAATGGTCCCATTCAGTCCACATCGGTGCTATTCAGTCCATTCTATTTCGGTCCGCTTTGGTTTTATTTGGTCCTATTCTATTCACTTTGGTCATATTTGGTCCACTTAGGTACTATTCGGTCTACTTTGTTTCTATTCAATCCTATTCTATCAACTTCGGTCTATTCTGTGCATTCCGTTCAATTCAGTCCATTTGTGTCCACTTCGATCCATTTTTGTGCACTTACATATTTGATCCCATTTTGTGCACTTACATCTCTTATTAGCATATGGACATCTATGTCTTAAGCACTAGTTCAGGTTTGACCTCAATGGAAAAATAAAACGAAGCACCAATCACATTCATTGTCTGATGAACATTTTTTTTTTTTTGAAGAAGTTTGTATACATTTTGTAGTAAAAACTTTAGCGTTTTCTTTTTCTCATCCCTATCAAGACCTCCAAAAATTGAAGCTCTAAACAATTGGGGAAAATATTGTAAACATGCTAGATCATCAATGATAATTAATTTCTCCAAATAGCTTGAGACTTTAATTTTTTTAAACCAATATCCTACAAGACCTGCACTGTAGATTGTCAACGTTAACCACATACCTAACAATCTCTATTTCTCTCTTAAGAGCTTAATATAAAATTAAAATTAGATTACAATTTTACTTAACCATGCATCTCATTATATCGAAAATAAAGTAATAAACCTCTTTTTTAAAAATATATATAAATTTTCTTTCTTTTTGTTTTATTTTATACTTGAACTATAATATTTAGTACTCTATATGAAATCAACAATTGATTAGTTAGTATTATTTTAACAAATTATATATGTGGCTGCCCGAGGATCGATGATGAAGTTGAAGAGTTGCAGTATTGGTAGGGGGATGCCACGGGCCCAAGGAGAAAGGTTGTCTAGGGAGAGGAAGAGATGAGTCAAAAGGACTTTGAGGCATTCCAAGAGGGAGGAGAGATCTGATGAGAGATAATCAGAGATCATAGAGGAAGTTTCTAGTTTGGGGAAGCTTGTAACTTTCACATTAAATGGTGGACACCAGTTTTATCAGCTACATTGATGAGGAAGTGACCTAAATAATGCAGTTTACAGATGAGCAGCTCCTTCTACCTCCTTCATCAGATGTTTAAAGGGGCAGGTGTCAAGATGAGAATTTTGTTAGGTAGAGATAGGGGGTTAAGATGTGAAGTAGGGGAGAGCATATAAGAGAAAGAGACTTTCCATAGAAAAAAGGATCAAGACAGAAGTATCAAAGAGAGAAGAGTAAAAACAAGAACATTGAGAGAAGAGTGTGAACAGTGTATTTTTCTGTGCAACATTGGCCTCCTCGGGCAAGCTTGTATTAAGAAATTTACCTACATATTCTATAATATGAAGTCTTCCTTCTTTATTCTCATCCTCAGACTGAGCCCTCTCTTATTGTTTGTTTCCCTCTCTTACAAATTTATTAATTTGGGTCTAAGTTGAATTGTACAAAGTCACTGTTTTAAATGGGTTTGGGCTGATAGATTTCCTGGTCCTTACAATATATATAATTTATTAAATTAACCTTAATTTAGTTAGTATATAATAAATTTATTAAATTAATATTTAAATATAAAATATTCCACTTTGTTAGGACATATGTAGTTCAGTTTGTTGACATATGTCACTATTTTATGTAATTGGCTTATCCTTTGACAAAACACACTTTACTTGTAATTGGGTAGATTTAGGATGTGTTTAACGCTTCAAGAAATAGTGTTTCAAGATTAAGTGTTGAAATCATCAAGTCTGTCTAAGAAACAAGCTGGAAAGTGCAAGTTACTAAAGCTCGACACCTGTCTCGACACATGCATCTATCGAGCCTTAAGAAGCTGTTTTAGCCCGAGCCTCGACAGTTTCTAGACAGATCCTCGACACCTTTATCTGTCGAGATTTAAAGAAAACAGATTTTCAGTTCTGTTTTAATTCCAATCCGTGAATGTGTCTTTGAGACTTCTTTTCTCCTAACCCTAGACATATAAAATGATTGTTTTAAGGGCCGTAAAAAAAAGATGCAAGTTGCACAAGTATTGAGCAATCCATGTTCATGCAATTTGTGATCAAAGACAAAGTTCGTGCCCTAGTTCATCTCTTGCGAAGAATATTGCTGTGTAATGTGCACCGTAGGGTTTTGTAACCAAGCATCTTCCTGATCTTTATCGTGTGGATGATTTGAAGAACTTTGCAGCCAACAACTCTCTCTTTAGTTGGTGAATTGAAGTCACGTATTGGGATTCGCACAATTGGTTAGTCACGTACTTGGGAGCCATGTATTGAAAGGAGAAACTGTCACTACAGAGCAAGTCCAATTGGGTATTGGGGTAAGGGTTCAACTGTAGGTTGGTAAGGTACTTGGGATTCCTTGCTTATAATCGCTTGCTGTGATAATATTGGAGTTTCGGGAGTGGTGACCTTAAATCACCTGGTGGGGTTTTTGCCGTCAGGTTTTTTCCATTCGTAAACAAATCACCGCGTCTTTTATTTTTCCGCTGCATACTTTAGTTTTGGTGATTTGTTTGTGCTGCCACGTAATTTTGCATGTTAACTTGATTAATTAATAATTTGGCTAATTAATCAATTTAATTTATCACTAAGGGTCAATGCATTTGTGGCCTGTCAAGTGGTATTAGAGCAGACACACTTTGATTAGGGTTTAATCCTTGTGTGTGATCCATTGACCCCTGCTGTCATGGATAGAGATCAATCTCTTATTATACCTCCATTATTTGATGGCACTAACTATGCATACTGGAAAGTACGCATGAGAGCTTTCTTGCAGTCTTTAGATGAGAAAGTGTGGCAAGCTGTGGAGATAGGCTGGACCAAGCCTATAGAAGTGCCGGCCGATTGGGATGATGCCAAGATCAAGGCGGCAAATTTCAACAGCAGAGTATTGAATGCCATATTCAGTGCAGTTACCAATGAGGAGTTCAAGAAAATTTCCTCAACAGAAACTGCTAAGGAAGCATGGACCATTCTCCAGACAACCTATGAGGGAACTAAGGCTGTCAAGGATTCAAAGTTACAGAGGCTCACCACAAGCTTTGAAGAAATTAAGATGGAGGAGGATGAGTCATTTGATGAGTTCTATGAAAAGCTCAAAGACATAGTGAACTCAGCTTTCAATCTTGGAGAAACCATTCCTGAACCCAAGATAGTAAGGAAAGTGCTCAAATCGCTGCCCGAGAGATTCCATGCTAATATCACGGCGATAGAGGAATCAAAGGATATTGACAGAATTCCTCTGACTGAGCTGGTTGGAAACTTGCAAACCTACGAGTTAGGGCTGACTAGGATAGGCAAGTCAAGCAAGGGCAAAAGCATGGCACTAAAAGCCAAGAGCAGTGATACAGATGATTCTTCAGATGATGAAGATTCCAAAATGAAGTCCTATATTACAAGACAATTCAAGAAATTCATGAAGAATGCCAATGGAAAAGGCTTCAACAAAGACCGTAGGCAATCTAGTTCTTCTCAATTCAAGAATTCAGATAAAGAGAAGAAGGATGTCAAGGATGGCGGTCAGTACACTGTTCCCGCTGGACCAAAATGCTTTGGGTGTCAAGGCTTCGGACACATGAAACAAGAGTGTCCAACGTACCTTAAGAGTATAGGGAAGAGCAAGGCACTTGCTGTTACCTTAAGCGACATGGAGCCCGAGGATGATTCCGAAAATGAAGATGACGGAATCTTGAATGCCTTCACTGCCACTGTTAATCCTACTGATGAGGTTACTGAAGAAGTAGATGAAGAAAAGGAATTGGTGGATGCCAAGTTTGAGACTATGGATGATCAAGATGATATCTATACCGCCTATGAGAAACTGTACAAGTTTTCTGAGAAGCATGAGAAACTCTATAGGCTGGCCACCAAGAAGCTCAGTGATATGGAACTTGACGGTGAGGAGCTTTCTACTAAGGTTGATGAAGCAAATCAAACAATTAGAGTACTGAGGTTTAAGAACAATTTCCTAGCTGAGAAGACCAAGAAGCTTGAAGCAGAGCTGTTTCAAGTTAAAGCACAATTGGAAAGGATATCAAGTGCAAAGCTGGACGAGATGCTAAGTGTTCAAAAATCTTCTTCAAATCATACTGGATTGGGGTATAAATTCTCTCTCTCTAATACTCCTTCTGCTAGTACTACTGTTTTTGTTCCACCTGTTAATAACATTAAAACTGAGGATAAAAATGTTAAAACTGAATTAGCAAGTGAGAACGTAGACAAGGGCAAGTCTATCCTAGGAGCACCCCTTAAAGTTAAAAAAAGGAAAACTAGAAACCCTAGGACTAAGAAGGATATCTCTCAAAAGCCCAAATAGAAGAAGCAGCATCTCTATTATCATTGTGGTGTTGCCGGTCATACTCGACCAAATTGCTACAAGTGGCTAGCCACTCAACAAAGCAATGGCATGATAGCATCTGGGAACCAGAATCAGCTTCAGACTTCTCTTGCTCCTCTTGGGGACATTCTCAAAGCTCTTATGTTCCTTTCGAACTTGAATGGTTCATATTCTTCTCCTTCATCACCGGTTTAAGGGTTGACTAAAAGCAAAGGTTCTTCCAAGGTGTGGAAGGAAAAGGGTTCTAAGTGATTTTGTTCACTTCTTCTTTTCTCTCCCCGTTTTACTGTTTTGCATTACTTGTGTGTTGCTTTACTGTTTTGAGTCAGTATAGTTTTATGCATTGTTTTGCTTTCTTTAACTTGTTTTTGTTTGTGTGTTTTCAGTTTTGTGTTTTATTTTTGCTTTTCTGATAAAATAAAATCAAAAAAATTGAAAAATTGAAAAATACAAAAACAGTGTGTGTTTGTGTGCGTTGGTTCTTGTGAACTTTAAAACGGCCATTGAAACAAAGTTTTCTAAACTTTGTATCACCTGTAACTTAGATGAGCATTCTTCTGCACAACTAAGCAAGTGAGCTTTGTAGCTCTTTGTTTGTGATGAGTAAGGTTAAGTGATCTCTTCTACTTAACACTCGTATCACTCTTTTTGACGGGTAGGATTAGAAAATCCTAAGAAAAAGGCATAAATAACCATCTCACCATTGTTACTCGCCAATCATGATATGACGTCTGTATGCTTCGGCATAGCAAAAGTGTAATGTCAATGACATCTGTATGCTTCGGCATAGCAAAAGTGCAATGTCAAAAGCTTAACATAATTGGGTATTTCTTTTCTCTCTCTTGTATGCTCATGCATGATATGCTTAATAAAAGAAAATATGCAAAGAAATTAAAGCAAAAAGATTAAAAATGCTTTAAAATATGGTTGCAAGCGTGTTTTCTAGGAGATGTGGGAGTTATAGGATGTACCTCGAAGGTGATAGTCCACATCAAACAGTTATGATTGTGTGTGAATTAAAGTGATTTTCTCATATCTCAAATTATCATAACAATGAGACACTTATGCAATCTTGCGATATTTTCACACACAACACGCAATATTCTTTGCTATTCTTGATACATGTGCAGGTACAATGTGATTTGGCCATCACAAGGTTTACATGCGTTAATGTATGCTTCCTAAACTGTCTAAACTCATTTTTGAAATATAAAATTGGTTTGACTTGTTTAGTGTGTGTGTGTGTGTTTTGGGATACATGTGCATTATATTCTTGATGAGAGATGATTTTGAGAGCTTAATGTGCTGCTTGGATCATTGGTTGAGTTGCATGCGTGATTGCATTCATGTCTGTGTTTTTCCTCTCTTAAAAAACTGTTTTTAAGGCATCTCGACACCTCCTCGACACATTTTCGACACCTAGCTATCTATCGAGCATCTTAGACTTTTTCTAAACACAGTCTCGACACATTCTCGACACCTAGTGGATCGATCGAGAAACTTTTTATCTGCTCGATAGATTCTCGACAGCTTCTGGATCGATCGAGGTTCTTAAGTGGTTGATCCTTCTTTCTCGATACATGTTCTCGATAGCTGTATCTGTCGAAGTACATTTTCTCGACACCTACCTCGATAGCTGTCTCGACACCTCTCGATACCTGCATCTGTCGAGAATTACTGAAGGGCTATATATAAAGTTCTGTCGCGATTTCTCTCTTTTCACTTGATCTCTCTCTTTTCACTTGATCTCTCTCTCTCGATAGCTGGTGTTTTCTCTCCCAAAACCTTTCTCACCCTCTCTAAACCTTTTCCTAAGGATTCTTCAAGTGTATTACTTGTTTTTCCTCACTTGGTAAGCATCTATCCTCTAATTCTTCATGCATTTCATGATTTACAAACCTAGGTTTTGAGGTTTTTGAAAATTTTTGGGGTTTTTCAAAATTGTTGAAAGTTTTATGAAATTTTTGGGTTGGTTTTATAGATTTGATCTTTAAAACTACATGCATTGCATTACATTAACATTCTAATTGTATTTTCATGTATTTAGATATGTGCAAACTGGTTGTGTGCTGTTAGGTATGGATTGGGCTGAGCCCATGATGTTTTTATTTTTGCATGTCACATATTCATGCATTTCCCATGCATATGTTCTATCTTTTCAATATTTCTCTTCCTATATTGAACTGTTTGGGACTTTTCTGCGTGTTTCTCTAATTCTCCCTCTCTCTATGTTTGCGTTAGTAGTGTCTGTGGCACCTAAACGTAAGTCTATTCCATCCCAGAACCCTTTGCGTTCTAAGAGATCTTCTTCTTCGGATTCTACTCCTTTGTTTATCCGGTTTCGTGATGAGAAAGCCCATAAGGACTTCTTGGAGAACTTCTCTAAACGAGGTGTTCATTCGGAACGCTACATTGTCCTGGCAGACTTTGCCGACACTGACCTACTTGATGTCATTCACAGTCTAGCTTGGGAGTCACTGTGTGATGTCCCGGTCACCTGTCCTCTCGTGTTGATACATGAGTTTTACTCCAATATCCACGGGATTGATTCTTCAGTACCTCTCTTCTATTCTAGCATTCGAGGTACGCGCTTTGCTGTCTCTCCGGAGTTAGTCTTCGAGGTTCTTCATATTCCGAGGGTGGATCATCCTGATTACCCCAGATGTGAGCGTCTATGGACTGTGTCCAAAGACGGGATGATCTCGGCGTTCTGTGAGCGTCCTTCCTCTTGGGGAGATCATCAGTACACACCATGTCGGCCTTTTGCTAAAGGTCCTCGTTTCCTTAACATGGTGATGACTTTTATTTTGCATCCACTTTCTCACTATAACTCCATCATAAAATCTCGTGCTCGGTTTTTGTTGTCTCTCGAGCATCTCACTATAGACTTCCCTTCACACTTTATCTGTTATATCATAGATGTCTATAGAGATACGGCCACCCGTGATAAGCTCATTTTCCCTTCCGCTATCATGAGGACTCTTCGCCGTTTTTCCATCCCTTTTCCTTCGTCCGATCCATTTCATGTCATGTCTGCCATAGACCCTGCTATCGTAAAACGTAGCGAGGCACAGTTCAAATCGAGACAGTCGGATGCTGCTGCTCCTTCCTCCCGTCCGACTACATCCGGATCTGCTCGAGCGACATCTGCTCCTTCTTTTTCGAGCGACATCACTCTTGGAGACATCATGGCGCAGCTTCAGCGCATGGATGCTCGCCTCGATACACTTTCCATGGAGTTGTATCAGGTGAACATTCGTGTCGGTCGGATCGCCAGGCGACAGGCGACCTTGGGAGGCTTTGCTCCAAAGGCTTCTCCTTCGCCTCCTCATGTCACTTCTGTGACTGAGGATGATGATGACGGTGATGACGATGATGCTTCGGATAATGATGATAGAGATACGAGCTCTTCTGATGAGATGTCTACTTGACACTCTACCCTTTGTCACTCGTGACAAAAATGGGGAGTAGTTTTAGTGTATGAGAGTAGTCATACTTAGGGGGAAAGCTTGTATAGGACATTTTTGATAGGGGGAGTGTTGATTTGAGGGATGTAGTGAGGATTACATGTATTTCTTTTCTTTTCTATCTTTTTAGAGATACATTGATCATGTATTAACATAAATTATACTTATTTCTTGATATATATGTTGATGTATGTTTCTTTCACCTATCTTTCCATGTGTTATTTCTTTTCTATCTTTATACACATGTTTCTTTTACTTGTATGCAATCTATTATTTCTGCTTCACACAAAGATACCTTGATGTGTTTTGTTTAAGAGTGTTTCAGAAATACAGGTTGTCAAAGTCTACTTGCCATAAACTCTCTTCTTGTAAAGTTTTTTTAAGAGTTTGTGTTAGGATAGATTTTATTGTATGTAACAAGTGAATATGAGTTAAAGTGTTTTATAACTTCTCTCATATCTTCATTTGTTTGTTGTGGTTTTGTCACGTATTGCCAAAGGGGGAGATTGTTAGGACATATGTAGTTCAATTTGCTGACATATGTCACTATTTTATTTAATTGACTTATCTTTTGACAAAACGCACTTTACTTGTAATTGGGTAGATTTAGGATGTGTTTAACGCTTCAAGAAACAGTGTTTCAAGATTAAGTGTTGAAGTCATCAAGTCTGTCTAAGAAACAAGCTGGAAAGTGCAAGTTACTAAAGCTCGACACCTGTCTCGACACATGCATCTATCGAGCCTTAAGAAGCTGTTTTAGCCCGATCCTCGACAGCTTCTCGACAAATTCTCGATACCTCTATCTGTCAAGATTTAAAGAAAACAGATTTTCAGTTCTGTTTTAATTTCAATCCATGAATGTGTCTTTGGGACTTCTTTTCTCCTAACCCTAGACATATAAAAGGATTGTTTTAAGGCCGTCAAAAAAAGATGCAAGTTACACAAGTATTGAGCAATCCATGTTCATGCAATTTGTGATCAAAGACAAAGTTCGTGCCCTAGTTCATCTCTTGTTAAGAAGATTGCTGTGTAATGTGCACCGTAGGGTTTTGTAACCAAGCATCTTCCTGATCTTCATCGTGTGGATGATTTGAAGAACTTTGCAGCCAACAACTCTCTCTCTAGTTGGTGAATTGAAGTCGCGTACTAGGATCCGCGCAATTGGTTAGTCACGTACTTGGGAGCCGTGCATTGAAAGGAGAAACTGTCACTACAGAGCAAGTCCAATTGGGTATTGGGATAAGGGTTCAACTGTAGGTTGGTAAGGTACTTGGGATTCCTTGCTTGTAATCGCTTGCTATGATAATAGTGGAGTTTCGGGAGTGGTGACCTTAAATCACCCGGTGGGTTTTTTGCCGTCAGGTTTTCCCCATTCGTAAACAAATCACCGTGTCTTTTATTTTTCCGCTGCATACTTTAGTTTTGGTGATTTGTTTGTACTGCCACGTGATTTTGCATGTTAACTTGATTAATTAATAACTTGGCTAATTAATCAATTTAATTTATTACTAGGGGTTAACGCATTTGTGGCCTGTCACACTTAAATTTATCAACTTAGGCCTTAAACTATATTGAACCCAACAGGTTAATCTCTAACACATTTAGTAAGTCTTTCTCTTCTAGTACTAACACTACAAGAAAAATGAGCTATTGCGATGGGCCTATTGCGGTGGATGCGAAAATTGCCGCTATATGTCGCCTATTGTGGCGCATTTTTGGCCCGCCGATGTACATGAGATCCATCGCGGCGTTCCATTGGCCCGCCACAATAGTTCTAGTATTTTGCAGCGTATTACAGTGGCGGGCCAATGACCCGCCGCAATAGATCTCATGTAATGGCATTAAGCTTACATATAGTGGCATGTCAATTACTCGCCGCAATAGACCTTGAAATTTCCAGCACCTAGTACTAAATTTTCCCTCTGTTTCTTTTTTTTTTTGTCCCTTTTCATTTTTAGCACCTTTTCGTTTTTAGCCAATTCATTAGTCTCCCACACACACACTCTCTCTCTCTCAAACACTTCGAAAATCCCTCATTCTCACCCTTTCTTCTTAGATCAGCTCTCATCAAACTCTCTCAAACTCTCATCTCATTCTCTTCTTTCTTCATTTGTTTTTTTTTTCTCTCTCCCTCATCGTTGAGACCCATCTCGCCTAGTCCTCCATCTCACAGCTCACCCAATGCCGATCCAAGCTTCATTGCTGATCCAAGCTCATCGAGGCCTCTTCTTCACCGTTCGATCAGTTTTCCAAGGTTATTTTTCATTATTACTTCACTGCATCATAGTTTTTGTTTTTGTTTTTGTTTTTTTTTTTTTTGGGATTTGGATTTTTCTATTTTTGAATTTTTTGATTTTTTGTTTTGTTTTGTTGTTTTTCTAATCGGAAATGTAATTTTGTTAAGGTGTTTGGTTGCCGAGAAAATTTTTCGAAATGAAAGAAATCATTTTTTTTGGTTATTAGCAACTTCATCACTCAAGCAGCACAAGGAGAGTAAAAACTAGTCAACACCAGCCACATCAAAACCAAGGCTTCTAACTTTTCCCCATCTCCTCTCAAACCCACCACAAAGGTATTTCTATTTCTACTTTTTTCTTGAGAAATTTTTTATTTTTTATTTTTAGGGTTAGCAATAAAACCTGAAATTAATAAACCCTTTTGAGAGAGAAAAACAAAGAAGGAAAATTAGTTTTAATAGAGAACAATTATTTTGGGTTTTTTTTTCTAGGGTTTTATTTATTTATATTTTTCAATCTAGACAAGTTTGAGATTATTAACCTGAAATTAATAAACCCATTTGAGAGAAAAATGGGATCTTGCTTAAAACGCTAGAATTTTCTAGATTGGTCTGTTAGTGTGACATAAGATATCTGAAAGCTATGAAATATTATATCCTTGTTTAAAATGAAATTTCACTGGGTGGCTTGTCTCTTTCAAGTATTGGGTTTATGAAACTTTAACTTTTGTTAGGGATTTTTAAGCACCTCTTTGCCTTGTAGCAATGGGGGCTACCGGGTCTTGTATAACCAAATACTTTAGAATTGAGCATGGGGAGAAAAGGTTTTAGAAATAATTGTCTCAAAGAGACCTGTTGCCGTTATTTGTTGGCTTAATCTTGTCAATTGATTAATGTGGCCATGTTGAATGTTGTGGACCATATGGTAACCCAATTGACATTTGAGGGCGTCAAAGTTGGAGTTCTAGGGTTGGTTGTTATTCATCCATGCAGGTTTTGAACAATTTTTTTATTCAATTTATTGTAGTCTTAATAGTTAATATGGGAAATTTTCTAATTCTCTTGCCGTGGTTTTAGTTATTTTTCAACTCTTTGAATGCAGGCAGTGGTTTGCAAAATTTACTTTGGGCAATGTTTGAGATATCTTAAATGTCACTGTTGGATTTTAATCTTGATTATATTGAGAAATTATTTCATAAGTAGAATATTGTACTTCTTAGAACATTTTACTTGTTAAGTTGACTGATCTACTTGATTAGTTGGTTATGATTTCTTTGATATATAACTAATGAGCTATTGCTCAATTCCCAAATAATGGGATCAAGAGTGAGGTCGTGGGTTCAAGATTTATTTATTTATTATTATTTTTTAATGCATCTAATAGGTCATGAATCCACAACCTCACCTTACACATAGAACTTATAAGGGGAGTAGGTGCCAATTGAACTTGTCCTCATTGGCAACCAATTAATAGTAATATGCATCTCATTTAAAACACCAAGCTTTGATATCAGACCTTGATAATTCTGATACATGAACGATGATGATCTGATGAACTGAAGTCTGCTAAGGAGTAGTAGACTCCTCAAACACCAGTTGAAATGCAATTTTATATCACAAGCTGTTCAAAGTTGGCCCCTTACTCAAAGCATTTTGATTGTCACAGTTGTTTATGTACTATTATCAACATGAATCTGTTGGAGCATTGTCTTCATTGCAAAATCTAAATTACTCTCACCTACTACAGCTTTTGTACATTTGCTGATTGAGACCACACACACACACACACACACACACACACACATATTTTAAAAGTGTTCCAATAAAATGTTTTAGAAGCATTTTGATTTGTAAATGCTTCACTTCTGCCCACATTGCTAGTGATAAGTATGTTAACTGTACAAATGCCCGCTCACATATTTTTTTCCCACTATAAATGAATACTTATTGATAACTTTTAACTTATATTTTGTTACAGGTGGACTGGTTTTAAGTGGTGGACTTCTTGGTTTTGTTTTCTCAAGAAATCTTGCAACTCTGAGCACTAGTGTGCTCTTTGGAGGTGCTTTGCTAGCTCTCAACACCTTTAGCTTAAAGATGTGGAGGTAAGAAAAATCCAGTTTGCCCTTCATTCTAGGACAAGCAGGTTTTGAATTGTCGGTGACATCAATCCATTTTAGTCTTGATATATGTTTTGTTATTGCTTGTTTTTAAGTTATGGATATTTTGAGAGACAAAATTTAGGAATTAATTTTTATTAGGGAATGATCATTTGATCAATGAATACGTTGTTTATTTGTTGGCATTCAAACCCATCATTCTTTTTTGTTCTTGTCCTCTGTTTGAAAATAGGACAGACAAACATGCTCTATAGATTCTTTAATATGAATATATTATGTGTCTTGATTGAATTTCTTTGGGGAAACATATAATATTTAGAACCAGTATTCTTATTATATTTTACATTGTTTATTACAGGCTTGTTGGACTAAGGCACTGAAAGTTGGCTCTAAAAATTTCAAGAAAATGAGGAAAGATCCCACGGCCCATGTGAAGCTCTATACCTATTTGGTGAGCGAAAATATTTGAAAATTATTAATTGGTAAGTTTTCTTGTTGTGTCACTTCATTTGTAATCTGCCTACCAATTGTTTGTGAATGTACCTAACCAAAGCTTTTGTGTGAACTTTGTGTCATTTTCTTTGTTGTTCTGTTTTCAACATTTATGGCATGTGTTTACTTATTCATGGGGACTTTTCCTTCCATTTTTGCAAGAATATTCTCGATGTGCTTTGTTTTGTGGCCATGGTTGTTCACTCTCTTTGTTGAATTTAATTTCAAAGAATTTGGTAGTTGAAAATATTTATGATCATTAAATGAAAAACATAAACAGAAAACAAGCCGCCATTTAGTAATTATTATATTTTTTGAAATGAATAAACCAAGCTGACATATTATTATTCACAGTTTAGCTTTAATAATTTCCAAGAGCCATAAACAATTTTAGAAAGTGTGAAATTGCCTTTTTTCGATTAGGTTTCTGTGCTCAACATATAGGAGATGCTTTGTGACCATTCTAATTGGTTACTTTTTTTTTTTTATATATATATTGACATATTATATGGTTAATGAGCTTAATTATGTGAATTTGACCTTATAGAGGCATGAATTGGTTTCAAATTAGTGTCTTTTGAGGATACGAAAAAATATGTATGGGCATCGTACTTGGGCAAAGGTCGCTTTTTAAGTGTGGTCCCAATTGTGGAAGATGGTTTTGGGGAGATGGGAACCAATGTTCATCACTAAATAAATATGCTATTCATAATGTAGGCAAAAATGGATGGACGTCCTGTAGAGTGTTCAGTGTTATATCAAATACTACATATCGTAAAGATGGATCTGCAGTTAATCCTGTAGTGAAAGCAAAAAAAAGGTGGACACCAATAGTGGTGCACATAACCCGCCGCTAAAAGTCAATTGACATGAATTCGAACATCGTATGGCGGCGGTTTTATGCCTGCCGCAATAAACCAAAATCACCGCTAAAAGGTGTATCTACAGCGGCACCATTTTTTTGTAGTGTAACTATGTTATGGATGGGAAAATTCTTAGGTAATCTAGAAGCATGGATAAACGGTGCTCCCTTCACTTATATTCATAATGGACCTTACTATAAATTTAATGAGTGAACCACACCATGAATGTAAAAAGAAGGAGCATAATTTTCCGTGCTTTGAAAATACCTAAGTATTACTCCCTTGGACAACGCTTGGCCAAAGATTTTATTGTAGTTCATGTTCTCAAATCCACCAGTGACAATATCAATAAAAGTTTGGTCCCATAAAAAAAATAAAATAATATTTTGACTAGAAGAGAAATTGTCATGGATTGTCAAATAAATCTTTAGACTTTGCGTCTTCTATCAAGCTAAATTCACATATTATTAATGCCAATATCGACATTTTAATTTGGATCAAAATAAAACTTTAGGTGTTATATTATGTATTATTGTCAAAAGTAAAAGAGATTGATTCAAACTACATATAATATCCTATCAAAAAAAAAAAAATTACACGTGGGTTCTAGTTAGCTCAACTGGTAAAGTCTTTGATGGTTGTATAAGAGATTTGAGGTTCAATCCCCGCCTACACCAAAAACTGATTGGTTTCTTAGTCTGATGATAATGAGTTATCACCAAGAGCGGACATCATAGGTTGAAACTCTCAACAAAAAAAAAAAAACACTTAATATGGCAATGAATGTATTTTGGTATCATGTTAACAACATAATAATTAATTTGTAAGCATTATGTAGGGGTGACAATTCGTGTTCACGTGTCAGGTTCATGTCGTGTCAACTCATGAGTATCTGACTATATAAGTTAACACTAACCCGACATGTTTATTAAACGGGCCAAGATTTTTCAACTCTGACACGATCCATTTATTAAATGGGTTAGTTGTGTTGACATATTTATCATATTTTCTCAAAATGAAGAATTTTTTTTTTTGAAAAAACAAACAAATAAATATTTTTAATATAAAATTCAGAACTAATGAGTAATTGCATCCCAAATAATCATTCAAAACTAAATTATATCCCAACATTACAAATAATCAATCACAATATGTTAGAAAAAAACCACAACTAATAAGTTTATATACTTATAGTTTGAAGGGGATATTGGTAAAATGTCATTTAATTAAGCGGGTTCCATGTGTTAAACACTAACCTAACCCGTTTATTAAACGAGTCAGTCATGTCAACCTGAATATGACATGAATCCATTAAGTCTCAACCCATAACCTGCTAATTTTATGTCGTGTTGTGTTGGGTTCACATGTTGTGTTCAATTTTGTTATCCCTAACAATATGTAGTAAAATTTGTAAATATTATTAACATCACTCTTAAAACTTGAATCCATCCCCCTAATTTCCAAACATTTCGTGCATGAAAATATACCAATTGAGTTGCAAGACTCTTGATGGGTATTGAATCATTAAATAATAATAAAAATCTTCAAACCCACATGAAAGGTGTACCCATAGAGTTTCAAATTTTATAGGATAAAAAAGAGAAATTTTGGAATCTAGGAGAAATATCTATCAACTTTTATTATAAGGAGAAATCAACTTTTATTTTTATAAAAAGAGAAATTTTGGAATCTAGGAGAAATATCTATCAACTTTTATTATAAGGAGAAAAATGAATTGCCTTAGAAGATACAATATAATTAAAAAGGAATAAAAGTGCTAGGGCTATTAGGAGGCTCTTAGAAAACCTTAAAGTACCTATAGGGCAACTAAAAGATGCCTGCACACCTTAATTTGTGTTAAGCAAAAATTTAGGCCAGAAAATAGGAAAAATTATAAAAAAAAGACAAAATTGAGGAAATTACAAAATCAAATCCTACATACTCTAAGAGATGTCTTAAAACAAATGAAACTGGCCTTATTCTCAATTTTAAATTGAAAGTTATAATAAAAAGAAAAATAACCTTAAATAGAAAAAATTACTAATTAAAACCCTAGGGAATGCATTTTCCAAAATAACAACAATAATCTGGCTCAAAAAAAAAAAAAAAAAAAATAATGATGATGATGATGATGATGATGATGATGATGATGATGATGATGCTGCTGCTGCTGCTGAAGTTCAAGGCCATAAAGCAATGACTTTTACTCCTCATGAGTAGGTCATCAAATTTCATGCAATTATATCATAAACTCCAATAATTTTTTTTTTATTTTTTTATTTTTTTGATTTCCTACCATGTTTCTTCAAAATTTTCAACTAGAAACTAATCACTGTTCACACCAGGTAGACCCACGGAGGGGTAAAGCGCTGGCTTAGGAAATTTTTTTCGAAGTGCAGGTAGCAGGACTCGAACTAGGAAGCACACTCAGTCGAATCCAGTACAAACACCTTAAGACTGAGAGCCCAACCAACTCATCTAACCTTCTGGGTAAACTTCAATAATTTCTACTAATACTTTTCTACTTTTTAAATTTTTTTACCTGTTGACTTCTGGTTATCTTTTTGTCATCTTCTTTCTACTTAACTCCTTATATTAAAATTTTTAAATAATAAATAAATAAATAAACTTATGGTAACCACCCCTTCTCAGTGATTTTTTAGATCCTTGCATAATCATCACTGCAGTCGCAACTCGCCAGGCTTATGTCGTGAAGCGGAGTAGATTTTTCTGTGTCAAGAATGAATTCCATGGTTTTCTTTAATTTGACCAAAAAAAAAAAAAGAAAAAAAGAAAAAAAAGAAGACCTTTTATTGATACTGATTCCTGACATCTGTATCAAATGGTAGGCACAGACAATATTGCCATGTAAATGTAACCCCAAATTTCACATAGCATTAGTTTGATCTCACCTAATATCCATCAGATGTTAAAAGCTCTTCATAAATACTGACTCATAGAAATTATGGAATTGAAAAGTTAGAAACGGTGCAGTAAATTCTAAGATTATCATGCTTTCACACCCCATCGATCTACTCAACCACTGGCAATGCTAATAATAAATGTGGGTTCTTATCCGATAAATGTCAATACCAAATAGGCAGAGAGCCTAGTATATATCCTCCTGGTTTTTAACATTAGATTCCGTCATGCATATGATGTAACCATGGTACGTAATATCAAACATCTCACAGACATTAGATTCCCATATATAGTACATGCTTTAATTTCCATCGCATAAAAAAATACAAAAGAACATCTCGTTCTCATTCTTATTTCCATTACTCGAATCTGAATCTGATCTGCCAATATATATAACTTTTCTCGAAGGGTTTGCTTTTATTTTGTCGAGAACAGTTGCTGGCTTATTCTACCTCTTCATTAATTCTCTCATGTGGATCTAAATAAGAAAACATCGAAGAACTAAACGCCCCATTGGTCCACATGCTACAATTTTTTTAACCTACTTTGTCTTGTTCTTTATTAAAAGTTAGAAATTGTAACCTACTTTTAAACTAAGATGTTTAGATGAATAGAGTTGCTGGCTACCAACCATGGGAATCCATTATTTTAGTTTGAGGGACTTAGATTGAAAGATATATAGAGTTAAAAATATAATTGATTAAAAATTTTAATTAGCTTTTTTTTATCTAAAATTTGTTGCTTAGATCATAAGTACATATGACATAACCATACAAGTCATTTCATTTTCTTTTTAGTGTTCCCCATGAGTCAACTAACAAATTGCAGGTGGCAATTTGTGTTAGTTGATTATGTTTGTGTCGTATCAATAGAAGCGTATTTAAATACGTAGTTTAGACCTAGCCTAGCGCATTTAATAGTCATGCCAATAAAACTTTGATCTCAAGTTTAACGTGATTTGTTTATTAAGCGAGTTGACACGTCATAACCCATTTTAACTCGTTTCATAGAAAATCTAAGAGCAATAAAGTGAAATGAGTTTTTTTTCTTTGTTTTTGGTAAAAGGGTTAGAGAATTTAGAGTTTTAATAAATAATTTATCAATATAACCATTAAAATTACTCCATTTTTTAGAATTCAAATTTATATTAGATAAAAAAAATTACATTTATTTATTTTAATTGGATCATTTCGAGTTGATTGATTAACACAAAATTGACCCATTTATTAATCACCAGAACACATGTCGATTCATTTCAACACAAATCTAATTACACTAGACGCCAATTCGCGAAAATTGTGTTATGTTCATATTGTGTATGCAAATCGTGTCATCCCTACAATAAATCACTTGGGACCTGTAGCTACCCTCTTCTCTTTTTAATTTTAAATGAATCCCACAATTGAAGGTGGAAATTATAACACGTGATACAATTCTATCTTGACTTGGATAGGTTGTTGAAAGGTCCAATTGTTCGAGTCAACAATGAAGTCTTTTTTTTTTTTTTTCCTTCTTTCTAGGGAGGTGGTAAAATGATTTTTTTAGGAGCACTTGCCACTAAAAAAAAGAGAAGATTTAGGCAAAACACATGCATAATGCATCTCGATCCCACATTATGATTTGTTAATGAATATACTATGCATGCGAGGTCTCTCTTCCACGGTTTAAGACTTTAGCCTTAGTGTTCAAGGTGAGTGGGAACTTAAAAAGAAAAACCCAGTTGGCTGTTCTCTCTTTTTGTTACGCCGACAAATTACAGTTATGGCTGAAGAAGAAGCAAAGACTCATGATCACTTGGCTTGTCTCAATGACCTTTCCTGCAACGAAGATAACATGAGTGCTATTGAACAGCCACTGAGTAATAATCATTTGCCACAATTTTTAGTGGAACTGGATGAGCAGCTTGACAAGCAGTATTGTTGGCTACATATTCTGTTATCTAAGGAAGACGAGACCCATACCAAGCTCTCTACCTGCTTTTTAAAAGCCGATATGTCTCTCATCATCATTTCAGCTCGTCAAGAGGCCGTACAGTGGATTTTGGCTGTCAATTCTTACTATGATTTCTCTGCCTTCACTGCAGTTTTGTCAGCTAACTATCTTGATCAATTTCTACTCAGTTTTCAGTCGAGGAGTGACATGCCCATGAAGCCTTGGATGGTGCAGTTAGCTGCTGTAGCTTGTCTTTCTTTAGCAGCTAAAGTTGTGGAAATCCACGTTCCTCTTCTCTTTGATCTCCAAGTAAGTTTAATTTGATCCCTATCTCTCTTTCATATGTGGTAGAAAATCATGATGGTAAGGTATACAATAAAGAAATGAGTGGTACATATCCCTCGATGCATACATAATACACAAAATTTCCAAAAACGAGAAAAACTGTGATTTCACAATTTGAACTTCCTTAACTTTAAGTCACGATTTCCATTATTTTAGGCATCGCGGTAGAAAAATCATAGGGGTAAAGTATACAAAAAGGAAAATGTTTAGTGTACACCCCTCAATGCACACATAAAATAAAAAAAAAAAAAAAAAAACCCAATCACAGTTTTGAACTTTCGTAAAGCCACAAACCCACAGTTTTCTTTTGTTTTTAGAGATCATGGGTACTATGTGTACAAGTGTGTGTGTAATAGAGACTCCCCATATAAAATCCTTACAGTTTCTCCACAAAATATAGTACCTTTTGAGGGTAACACTTAACCCTTTTGTATTGATTTGTTTTTTTTATTTGTTTGTTGTTGTTGTTGTTTTTTATTTTTTTATTTTTATTTTTTTTACATGACCTATTACGGTATTAGTAATTTCATTTCAAAAGAACAACAGTGATAATAGTTCAGAAACTCAACTCAACCGATCAAGCCCACCAATACTGAATGACTGTATTGTATTTCTCATTGAAATAATATACATGAGTGCCTTTATATAGGAGGCATATGAGTACAGTACAAGTAAATATGAGTGCAGTATAAGTAAGAGTGTAGTACAAGAATGTGTGCTATACAAGTAATCTAGTTGGGCCTAAAGTACACAATACTATACACGTTAACAGCCCTTCTTAAACTCAAGGTGGATGTGAGACCAGCTTGAGGTTGTTGACTAAATCATGAAGACGTCCCTTAAGATGTGACTTGGTGAAGATATCTGCAAGTTGATCTTTGGAGGAGACAGAGAAGAGCTTGAGAGTACCATGAACAAGATGATAACAGATAAAGTGACAATTAATCTTAATATGTTTAGTCCGTTCATGAAAGACATTATTGTGAGCAATATGAATGACACTCTGATTATCACAATAAAGAGGAGTAGCAGAGGATGTGGACACACCTAAGTTTGTAAGTAGCCATCGTAGCCAAAGGAGCTCAGATGTGGTATCAGCAAGGGCACGATATTCTGCTTCAGTACTGGAGTGGGCTACAAAGATTTGCCTCTTACTTCTACAAGAAATTAAGGAAGAGCCAAGGAGAAAGCAATAGCCAGTAGTGGACCTGCGATCAGTGGGATCTCTTGCCCGATTAGCATCAGAGAATGCACGGAGTACAAGAGGAGACTGAGCTGAGTAGAAAAGGCCATGGAAGAGAATGCCCTTCAAGTATCGAAGAATGCGCAGAACGACAGCATAGTGAGTCGATCGAGGAGTAGATGAATATTGGCTGACCTAATGAATAGCTTAGGAAATGTCTGGATGAGTAACTGTGAGATAAACTAGGATGCTAACCAATTGTCTGTAAAGAGAAGGATTAGACAATGGTTTCCCCCCCGTGGGAGTCAGATTCGCATTAAGCTCAACTGGAGTGTCAGCAGTCTTGCTGTCAGTGAGTCCAGCTCGAGACAAAAGGTCAGAAGCATACTTGGCTTGAGTAACATAAAGACCATCTGTGGAATGAGTGATTTCAAGACCCAAGGAATAGCTAAGGTGTCCAAGATCTTTCATCTCAAACTATTGACTGAGAAAATCCTTGAGTTCTTGTATTCCACTGAGGTCATCACCAGTTATGATCATATCATCCACATAGAGGAGGAGTAAAATGGTGCCTTTATCAGTGCAACGAAGGAATAAGGTAGCATCATAAGGACTGGCAGTGTAACCAAGGCGAAAGATGGTAGAGCTGAACTTTACAAACCAAGCTTGTGGAGCTTGTTTAAGGCCATACAAAGCACGTCGAAGGAGACAAACCTTGTTTGATTCAACAGAGAGACCTGGAGGAGGTTGCATATAAACTTCTTCACTCAAATCCCCATTAAGGAAGGCATTTTTAACATCCATCTGAAAAAAGGTCTAATTTTCTAGCAGCGGCAATAGCCAAGAGGGCATGAACAGATGAGATGTGAGCAACTAGAGCAAAGGTCTCTTATAATCAATCCCATACTCTTGTGTAAAATTTTTCGCAACAAGATGAGCCTTATAGCGCTCAATGGATCCATCAAAGCGAGTCTTAATCTTGTAAATTCACTTACAACCAATCACAGACTATCCAGGAAGGAGAGTAACCAGATCCCACGTATGGTTTTTGGTTAATGCATTAAGTTTCTCTTTTATTGCAATCTGCCATAAAGGGTCAGTGGAGGCCTCATGATAGGTCTGAGGCTCGTGGAGTGTAGCAAGGGCAGTATAACAATGATAATCAAGTAAATGTGTAGGATTGGATCTTACTAGGGTTGAGTGATAAGGTGGAATGTCTTGTGGAGGATCTTCAGGCGGAGCAGGAGCAGGGGACCCAGGCTCAAGTTGGGGTAGCTCGTCATCAACCTGTTCATCTTCAACCTATCCAGAAGAAGTATCAAAAATATCTGGAGGAGGGATAGAGAAGTCCAAAGGAGGATCAAGAATATTTGGAGAAGGAACATAAGACTCGTCTGGAAAAACTTCTAAAATAGATGAGGTCGTTAAGGAAGAACGAAAGTGAGAGAGTTCAACAAACAAGCTGTGTTCCTATAAGACAACATTACGAGAAACACGAAGATGATGAGACACAGGATCATAATATCGGTACCCCTTTTGTGTTTCGCCATAACCAAGAAAACAACAAAGTCTAGATCGAGGCTCAAGTTTGTTGTGCTTATGAGGTTGAAGAAGAACGAAACAAGCTGATCTGAAGGAGCGAAGGTGATGATAATTAGGTGGTGACCCAAAGAGGCGCTCATACAGAGTTTGATTATGGATGATTGTGCTTGGAATGTGGTTAATAGCATGAACAACATGAAGAACAGCTTCACCCCAAAATGGGAGAGGAACTTTGGCAGAAAGAAGAAGAGCACGAACAGTGTCAAGAATGTGACGAAGTTTTCATTCAGCTCGACCATTTTGTTGAGAGGTACCTGGACAAGTTAGATGATGTACTGTGCCATAGGAGTGTAACAGAGCTTAAAAAGCATATTGAGTATATTCAAGAGCATTATCAGATTGAAAAATTTTGATACGTTTGGAGAATTGTGTTTCAACCATTTTTGTAAAGTTACTATATATTGGCAAAATTTCAAAATGAGATTTCATAGAAAAGATCCAACTATAACAAGAATAATTATCAATAAAAAAAACAAAATATCGAGATCCACCAATACTAATAATAGGAGAAGGTCCCCAAACATCAGAATGAATTAACTAAAAAATGCTATTAGAAATAGAATCACTATTATTAAAAGGCAAAACTGGTTGTTTTCCTAATTGACATGAAGTACAATAAAAATTATCTGTGGACACAAAACCTAACAAACCCTTAGAAGCTAACTGTTGTACCCGAGAAGAGGGTGCATGACCAAGACGAGAATGCCAAAGTGCGAGAGAAGGTAAGGAAGAAACCGCAGCAGCAGCAGCAGTAGCAACAGACACTGGAGCAACAGGTGGAAGATGAAGATTGTCCACGGGAAACATACGCCTAACTCTAGGACCGGTCCTAAGCTCTTGTCCCGTCCTCAGATCCTGCACAATACATCCAGAATAGTCAAAAGTAAGGTGATATCCTAATTCAGCTAATTGTCCCACAAAGCACAAATTATAGGATAGGTCAGCTACATGGAAGACCCTAGGAACAGAGATGTTAGAGGTCGATACAAAACCTAGGCTATTTCCATGCATGGTGAAACCATCAACTATATGAATATTTAGAGGATGTGGTGCAGGGTTAAGTTTGGAGAATAAGGACAAGTAAGGTGTCATGTGTTTGCAACAGGCAGAATCAGAAAGCCAAGTTTGAGACTTACGGGGTAAAACTGAGAGAGCAGTGGAAAAAGAGGCATTACCAGCCATACGAACAGCCTGAGCTATAATCTCCTGTAGTTCAGTGGGTGAGAGGTTGATAGTGAATCTAGAAGACTGGGAATTAGCTGAAATTGGAGGCATTGACGGAGTAGACTCAGTATTAGCAACTGCAACATTAGATTTGTTGCGACGGTAACAAATCTCAATAGTGTGGCCAGGATGCTTGCAATAGTTGTAGAACTTTTCGTTGGTCTGCTTGCGACGATTGCTAGAGCTAGAGGGATCACCTGATTGCGGAGGTTGCTTTATGACTGAAGCAGAAGGAGTAATAGTCAGAACATTAAACTTATTATGGGCTTAAAGGGTTGCAAGGCGAGCTTCTTCTCTAACCAACTCATTTATAGCCGTATCAAGAGATGGAGGAGGACTGCGATTAAGAAGCTAAACTTGAATGGGCTCATAGTCCTTGTGGAGTGACATTAGGAACTCATAGAGACGAAATTCATTTCTAACAGCAGCATATTGTTGAGCATCTTTTGAGCATGCCCAAGTTGGATCAGAAAGATCAATTTGGTCCCAAATGAAGTGAAGCTGATCATAGTAGTCATTGATGGATTGCCCTGGTTCTTGCCTGAGTTGATGCAATTCAACCACTAATTGATATTTCATGGATCTGTGAGTAATGGAGTATCTTTTGGCCAACATATCCCATGCTGATTTTGCATCTTCAAAGTTGCCCGACAGATTGGAGATAGAGGGAATGGAAGTGTTTTGAATCCATGTGAGGATCATGTGCTTGTGACTATCCCATTCAATTATGCGACTGAGGAAGACTGTATCATCTTCACTTGCCTTCTTCATAGGAATGGTGATTACACTAGTACAATATTGCCAGAGCATGCAACCCTTAAGAAAATTGCGCATAACTTGAGACCAAGATAGGTAATTCTTATTCCCCTCCAATACAATATTGATGGGACGAGGAAGAAAAACATCCTTTTTATCCATTTAGAGACACAATATGCAAAAACAGATTGCAAAAATAAAATCTACACGAAAAACTGAGTAAGGAGAACTTGGACTGAAAAAGTCAACTTTGGAAAAAAAGTCAACATTCAAAGTCAACGGTCAACGGTTGGAGATGATGATGTAAGCAAGATGACATGGCGTTGACGTCAGCAAGTGACTGGATGCTAGCGTAAGCTAGGGCTGACGTAGCACTACTGACGTCATAGATGACGTCAGCCTGGAAGAGTTGACGGCGCATGGGGTGCGTGGGCTATAGCGCAAATTCTTTGAGCGGCGCGTGCGGTCTCCGATGGCTTCGCGGTTTCCACGAGCGTGTAGATCGGTGCAAGTCGATCTTAGTGGTACCCTCTCTCAAATTCAAGATGGAAACTTGATGAAATCTTGAGATTTAATAAGGTTGAGAAAATCCCTTGAATGAAATTTGGCTTTGTGACAGTGGTTTGAAAAAAGCAATGGTCTTGCAGTCTTGATGCACATTTTAACGGTGACATGACTATACCGGAGAATTTTGACAGTAGCAGTGGAAAACCAAAGAAGATGAACGCAACGAAGAAATACCGAGGAAGGCAAAGATTACTCTTAATACACCATAAGGACAGAAAACCATAGCCATAAGAAGGTGGCTTTGATACCATGTTAGAAATATTGAATGACTGTATTGTATTTCTCACTAAAATAATATACATGAGTGCCTTTATATAAGAGGCATATGAGTGCAGTACAAGTAAGAGTGTAGTACAAGAATGTGTGCTATACAAGTAATCTAGTTGGGCTTAAAGTCCACAATACTATACACGTTAACAAAAGTCATAGGAGTAAAGTATACAAAAAGGGAAATGTTTAGTGTACACCCCTTAATGCACACATAAAAAAATTTAAAAAAAAAACCCCAATCACAGTTTTGAACTTTCGTAAAGCCACAGACCCACAGTTTTCTTTTGTTTTTAGAGATCATGGGTACTATGTGTACAAGTGCGTGTGTACTAGAGATTCCCCTATATAAAATCCTTATTGTTTCTCCACAAAATACAGAACCTTTTGAGGGTAACACTTAACCCTTTTGTATTGATTTGTTTTTTTTATTTGTTTGTTTGTTTGTTTTTTTTTTTTTTACATGACGTATTGCGGTATTAGTAATTTAATTTCAAAAGAACAACAATGAAAATAGTTTAGAAACTCAACTCAACCGATCAAGCCCACCAATACAGTTTTTTGTGTTTTTTTTTTAGGAAAGACCACCAGTACAGTTGCTACAACTACAACACCAAAACAGCTACAATACCAAGATAGTTTTAAGAAACATTGCACAAAGAGCTCAAGCTCAAAAACTGACAATATAAAACTTCTCTAGCAATGGGAAAATGCTATATACACACACTAACAAATAAAAAATTAAAAAAAAAAAACATGGAAAACGTGACTTGAAGAAAGACTTGTACTCCTTTTGTCAAATTTCTAGAAATTAAAGGCAGTCCAAGGTATTTAACAAAAAGCTTCCCTTCTTTAAATTGGAGTAAGCATAATGTTTGCTGTTTTAGGCTTGGAGGAGTAGCAGCAATGAAAATTACTCTTAGGAAATGTTTAGCACATTGTAATAGAACGGTTATTCATGTGTAATGGTTATGTGTAATAGTTATTCGGTTATTTGATTACATTTTTATTATGAAAAATAACTATTTCTTAAAATGAATAAGAATAGTTATACATTTTTAAAATGTTGTAATAACTATTCTTCAGCGCATGCAATCGTTTTTTAAGTTAATATATTTTAAAAAATACAAATTTTCCTTATGCATCATCTTTACAAGCTTTCCACATGTAACAACCAAATTTATACTACCATGCACCATTGGCCTGATGGTCACTTCACAAGTTTAAGCTCTTACAGGATGGAAGGGTAAGGACCAAGATTCAAGTTTCTAGTAAGGAATTTTACATTCATATACTTAGATTAATTTAGAGTATAATTTTTCTTTCAGCTAATTAAAAACAAATAAAAATAAACTTATGAATAAGAATAATACTTATTTCATTACAATTTCTTTCTATTCTAGTAATAAAAATTACTATTTTTAATTAATCTTGATTCAGTATATCAAACATGCCCTTAACAATGTTTGCTCTCAAACCCGATAGCTTTGTGGACTTATTCAAAGTTTCGAGGATCACTTGAATAAATTGTAGAGAAGCTCCCCAAAACACCATCAAATCATCAGCAAAACATAGATGAGTGAGCTTCAATGCAACATACTTTGGACGAAATTAAACTTAGCACATTCTCCCACTCCTCTCTCTCTACAAAATCTTGGAAAAAATCTCCGTGGCTTGAACAAATATGTAAAGGGAGAGGCGATCCCTTGCCTTAATCCTCTTCCCTTTTTACAATAACCCACCAGGCTACCATTGAAGGCAATTGAAAATTTTGGAGTTGTTATGCACTCCTTCACCCAATGGACAAAAGTTAGAGGTACACTAACAACTAGAAGATAGTGTAGTACAATATCTCCTTCAACAATATTGTAAGCTCCTTCGTGAGATCCACTTTATGAGTGCATCTAGGTCGGTCTTTATTTTTGTGGTAGATTTTCACTATTTCCGGCGTTACCAAAACATTCTTTGCAAATGTCCTTCTAGGGACAATGGGGGTTTGTTATTATTGTTGGGTTACATGTGTGAGTGAAGTTCTACATTGAATAATGATGAGAAAAATGAGTAGTTAATATAACATTATTGAGTACATACCCCTAGAGCTTAGGTCTTTTGGTGCCTTTTGGTTAAAATGTGTTTCTATATATTATATTAATTATTCAAAGAATCTCTCCAAGGTGTTTATATCCCCAATAAGTGGTATCAGAGCCTATGGTGTTATAAGGCAAAGGTAACAAGGTTATCAAAGTTCTTTTTGCAGTTGGAGTGGGAATGGGGCGTATGTACTCGAAGCTCTTTTACAAATGGAGCAAGACAGGTCCTTTTCCCAATTGGAGGAGTGACAGTATATTGTACCAAGCAAGCCCATAAAGCCCACACAAGCAATCTTGGAAGAGGCCAACAAAGGAGTATTATTTCCAATGATTCTAGACAACGATGAGGTGCGAGATTCCCATGGAGGATAAAAGGCATGCAAGGTTGACATGTGAAGGCTCATGAATTATGAACTAATGAAGGGAAACACCCATTACGCAAGGGGAAGCGAGTAGGCTTTGGTCATGGCCTACGGAGAGGTTATGAAGCCTATAAAGAGGCAGACTCTCACACATGAAGGGGAGATTGTTGGGTTACACATGTGAGTAAAGTTCCACATTGAATAATGCTAAGAAAAATGAGTAGTTAACATAACATAATTGAGCACATACCACACCACTTAGACAAGGCTTCAACCTATTTTCTAAAATTGAAGTAATACATTTGTAGATTATGTTACGGCATGAGATAATTTGTTTGAAATCTCCCATCTTAGAAGGGTTAGGGGTTTTGGGAATCAAAGACAAGATTGTTGCAATTACCCCACCAAGGAGTTTACCTAATTCAAAAAGGACACAATAGTGGCTATACCATCTTCATGAACAATGCCTTCATAAAAAATTAGGTAGCAAAACCATAGGATGCATGAGCTTTGTCTCCATGAACAATAAATAAATCATTCTGAAGTTTTAAGCTTGAAACCTTAGATTGCAAGGCAGATTTCTATTGCTCAGAGATTTTATTAGTGAGTAGCTATCCTATTTAATTTGGAGGCTAATCATCATTCATCACTCATCACCCATCACTCAAACTCATAACTCAATTCTAGTAACTTTAACTCAAATAAAACCATAACTCTGCTCTCCGGGTTGTTTGGCTAGAATATCTCAATGGCTTTTCCAATTCAAAAACTCAACTTTATGTCACACACTGGGTCCCACAAAAATTTATTGCAGAGCAGGTGCACAAAACGACAACTTTGCCTACCCTCGTGTTCTCTCTCTCTCTCTCTCCTTTTCATGCCCATTCCACAACTCCACACTCTCTCCGCAACTTCAAAACTCTTTGACCTCAGCAGTGTCTCCATTCTCTCACCACTGATCTTTAGCTCTTCAAACCTTCACTCCACCTCTCATTTTCTGCTCCTCACTTCTTCCCCTCCACATCGCCTTTTTTTCTCCAGAGTAACCGATTGCATTAGATCCCTCCGTTACCAATAAGATTGAAGGTGCTTTCAGAGGTTCCCCTCTCCTCCTTGATTTCGAAATTCGGAAACCCACACAAAGGAATCCCAGACTCCCAACTTTGAACGCAACTCAGGTATCCCACATTGCTCATTTTTATCACCTTCAACTTCTAAACCCATTGCGGCACTGTGGGTCTGTTGAAGAGAAATTTGTGAGACCTTTGTCTTTTGCTTATTTCTTAACGTTTTCATAATGTTGGGTCTATATTTCATAATTTTTTTATTTCGGATCTCGTACATCTATCTTGAACAATCAAATGGTGTGAATTTAAGGTTGGATTTGAAATTTTTTCTCACCTCTTAGTACAAGAACAGAGCAATATGAGTGAAAGTGAAGAGAGAAAATGAGAGTGAATGACAGAAATAAGGTGACTGCACCAAAGCTGAAATTGAATAGTCCATTTAACCGTTGGCTCCCATAACTTCTCTGCATTTGCTCTGCATTTGATGTGACTAGACCATTGGCTGGGACCCACTTGCCTCTATTTGATTACAACTTTGCCACCATCACCCGTAACTCATGATCTGGAAACAAGCAAAATATGTTTCCATTTTCCATCACTCTAACTCACTTTTCTGAGTTATGAGTAATGGAAAGTGAGAAACCAAAACAAAGCCAAACAAGCATAAATGGTGTAGGTCCCACTAAAAGTGAGTGATGGGTAATGAGTTGGGCAAAGCAAACATGGTCTAAGTTATCAATGCTAAATCACTATGATTTAAGCTGATGCTTAAAATACCAAAAATTAAAGATGCTCATAAAATTCCTTTGCAATGTCTTATGAGAACATAGGGTTTGCAACATTCTGCCCACTATTGTCAACTAGGCATTTGATAATGCTTCTTGATTTTCTAATGGAAACAATTTTATTTTGATCCCCTAGTGACAACCACTTCACTTCACTCCAGCTTGCACAAGGAACTGATGAAAATGCTTACTTTCCCTCTCCCTCACAATCAAGTGAGCTGTCCCAGGAGTCTGGAATATTGTTTTGGACCTGCTCAAGTTCCATTTTAGCTCTGAGACCTTCAGAGAAATAGCCAGATACTTCTTTATTATTACTCTTCAAAAATCTCTTGTGCTATTGCTTCATGTGGAAAGTATACACTTAACCTCTGTAGCTATGGGTTTTTTTTAATATTAAAATCTAGAACTGCATGCATTTTCACAAAAATAGCTGAGATTTGTGTATTTTTTTTTTTCCACAATCACGGAACTGTCTTTTATGTCTTTTTGAGTTTTTCCTACTAGTATTGCATTTACAAGTTGCAGCTCAATACAAAGGCTAACAAGAATCAACTTTTATGGTTCCAGGTTGAGAAATCGGAATATGTGTTTAGGCCAAAGTCAATCCAAAAAATGGAACTGTTGGTGCTCTCTCTGCTAGATTGGAAGATGAACCCGGTCACCCCACTTTCTTTCATGAACCACATTATCAAAATGGTTCCCTTGGGAGATCACCAGCATTTGGAGTTCTCTGCATTATTTAAGCATCGTGTTCTTTCTCTGCTCAGTGATTTTAAACTAGTGCATTATCGGCCATCTGTAATTTCTGCAGCCGTAACACTTCATGTGATGAAGCATATGGATTTTGGGGGTGAGAATTTGGATTCCTGCAAGAATGAACTCTGTGGTGTTCTTCAGTTCAACAAAGAGAAACTCGAGGCATGCTATCAACTCATCCAGACATCTTTAGCAAATGGCAATAACTACTAGTTCCTTTTTCTTTTCATTTTTTTTTATAGATGTGGCCATCTACATATAATACAACATATCAGATGTATCTCTTCTAGTCTTTCCATAGAAAACCGATAAAATTGAACGGTATAGAGAAGATTACAACAGGGTGCTTTACCTCTCTCATGATGTACTTTTTCCTAATTATTATTTATTACTTTCTAAAAGAAAGTTAGATTACATAATAGCTTGGCTATTCCAACCATAAGAAAGTTTGGGACTGCACTTTCTGCCCACAATTCTAAATCTATAAAATTAGAAACCAAGTTAGGGAAAATAATTCTTTTCATATAATATGAAATGGAAAGGGTCCGTTGCATAGTCAAAAATTTTTATTTCGACACTATTCTTCCGCCTGGAAAGAGATTATCTTCATTTCAAATCATGTTCATCTCGTCTATTTTATGATTCAATTTAATTTTTATAAATCTAAAGATGTGCTGAATGTTATGTCATTTAAAATTTTAAATAACCTAATAACCTATGCATGATTAGATTTGGCACATAAAATGTGACGTGTGAAATGGAGAAAAATGGATGGAAACTTGAAATTGAGGCGATCCTATCCCGTCTTGGATGGACACAAGTAGTAGCTTCACAATTTTTATGGATCTTATAACCTATTGCAAGTAAATGTGGGGATTTTTGTTTTGTCATGGAATAACCCTTTTTTTTTTTTGGTGGCAAAATTAGCTTTTGTTTGTAACGCAAATTGGTCTATTCTCGATAGACTCTAGTGCAGATAACTAAAATACGCAAATGATCATTTGCCAATTCGTTATTAGCTTTTTCCATTTTTGTTTTTGTTTTTATTTGTGATAGAATTTTAATTTACAGTGTTCATCCCATGATAATTACTCTTATCTTTTATCTAAGATATCAATCGGTTTTTTGTGTACAAAGAGTTTGAACCCCAAATTTATTATTTGAAGATAAAATGCCTTACTAATTGAGCTAATCTACCATCTCTTTCAACAAATTAAAGTATAACAACACTTTTCTTATGAAGGTTTGTTTATTCAATAAAATCATATAGGCCTTAGCTAGGTCTACATTCCACTATGTTTCCATCATATGGATATAAAATAAAAACATTTTCATAACACTTTCATGACAAATTTTTGGTGGCTAATTGTTATGTATACTTGTTCTTATGGGAGAACAAAAAAGTAATTTCACTGGTGGATTTAGATTAAAAATTTATAACAACTTCCCACCGAATATTTGTTATAAAATTATTATAAAAATACTGAACACGTATCTTTTCTCTAATACAAATGTCTCAAAATCAAGTGGAAACTATGATAAGTAAAAGCTAAAGTCCCAACCCGGGTTATTATGAAGTAAACTACAGGCCCACAACTTGTCTGCCTCTTGGTTGAGACTTAAGAGGCCTTGACTGAGATTCCAAATGGGGCCCAAGGCATGCCAATTACCAAACTAAAAATTTGTAGTCTTATTGTTTCTGTAATGGGTTACGTATTTTTTTCCAATAATACACTCAACTCCATTAATTATCCCATTCCTAATTCAATAATACACGAACCCGACATGAGTTTTTGAGAGTTAGGGTTGGACCTTAATGGATTTGGGTTATAAAAGGGTCAACCCAAAGCGACACGATAAAAAACGTGCCATGGGTTAGGGTTGTTTCTGTAATGGGTTACATATTTTTCCAATAATACACTCAAGTCCATTAATTATCCCATTCCTAATTCAATCTCCAATTCCTTGCTTTGGAGTAGGGGGTCAATGTTCTACCCAACTTGCAAACATGATACGAACTCGACATGAGTTTTTGCGGGTTAGGGTTAGTCCTTATTGAATTTGGGTCATAAATGGGTCGACCCGAAAGCGACACGATAAGAAACGTGTCATAAGTGAGTCAACCCGCGTAATTCGTAATAGACATGTTTGTCATGCTAATTTATTTGTGTCAACCTGAAATGACCTACTTAATACAATTTGTTTAACTTGTATAACAACTAAATATTCATTTTATTTTAGATTTGTCAAATACCTTTTATATCCAACATATATTTTAAATTTAAAAAGAAAAGTGAGTAATTACAAAAACTTATAAGCGATATAATTGGAAATTGAAACTTTACAAATCCTAGTTCTCTAAACCCTAAATCTCTAAACCTTCTTATATATATCTAATTTTATTTTTTTATTTCAGTTGTACTACTCACTCGACTATCTTATAGACTCACGCCAGTTCTCAAACTCAAAATCTCAAACCAGTTATTGCTGTGTGTGTGTGTGTGTGTGTAATGTGTTTAGTAAGTTTTAGAATCAAAGAAAATTGTTTTCTTGGTGTTTCAAAATTCTATAATAATTTTTATTGCATAATGTTTTTCTTCTATAAACTTTGAACCTTTGTGCCATTATTAATATATGAGATATATTAATTGTTGATTAAGGCCGTCGTTGTAGCTTTTGTCTTGTGCCATGCGTTTTTTTTTTTTTTTTTTTGGTGTTTGTATTAGTGTTGGATACCATTTGCATATCTTGCAAGTGGGTTTATTAAGATAGTTTATAAACTAGATCTAATGGGTACTACTTTCAAAACTGTTGAGGCATGATCATATTTTGTAATTACTAATACTTATATATATATATATTTGGCATAAAACTTGCACAAATGAAATTGGATGAGCTTGTAGAAGATGTTATAAATTTGGATATCAACAAAGAATATATGAATGATAATTATAGTCATAGTCAGGATTAGTCTACTGTTTACTCCAATTCTTTCAATATTGATACTTAACATTTGGCGAGTTCTAGGGATATTATATTTTTGTTGAACTATGTTATTTCATTTTTGTTAAATTATGTTATTTTGAATTTGGGTTGAAGTGTATGCATTTTTTTAGAGTGTAAAGAACTTATTTCTAGATGAATGTTATATTTTTATTCAACTATATTATTTTGAATGTGGGTTGAGGACTTAAAGTATATGCACTGCTTTTGGGATCTAAAAAAAAATTATTTTTAGATAGATGTTATATTTAATATTATGTAGGTTAAAATAGGTTGTGTTATAATCGTGTCAACCCAATACGACTCGTTTATTAAGCATGTCAAATGGGTTGGGTTTGGTTAACCCGCCTTATTAGTAAGTCGGGTTAGAATTGAAGGATCATGACACGATTATTAAATGGACCGAGTTAGGGTTGAGCTATTTAGTCGAATACTCCTATCTCGACATGACACAAACCCGCCATACTAACCTGAATTGACACCCCTACTTTGGAGTAAAAGATATGGGTGTCAATATTTGACATAGCATGTGAAAATGGTGCCAATAGTGTTTCATATAATTGGATTTGCATAGAAGTGGATCAACCCACTTTGACGATTAATAAACGAGTTAATTCTGTCTTGACCTGCTTGATCAGCAACCAACCCAAAATAAACTAGTTCATCATTCGTATCAGGAATTGGAGGTTGAATTAGGAATGAGAAAATTACTGGGCTTGAGTGCGATGGAAAAAATAGGTAACGCATTACAGAAACAACTCTACTAGAAGCCATGGGCTCCCTTGCTCTAGCACTTGGGTTGCAAGTGTAAAAGCTGGATCCAAATTTAGTAATGGGCTGAGATGGGCGGTAAACAATGGTCAGCTTTATGGACTTGCCTTGGGCCCCCATTTGGAATCTCATTTAAAGCCTTTAAGTCTCAACCACGAACAACAAATTGCTAATTAAATCGCAGATATTGTAAAAAGTAGAAGAACAAAAAGTGCAAAAATGTAACTCTGTTGATAAATAGTAGTTTTCATGAAATGTGGGTCCTAGTCCTAATGATCATATTTCTAGAGCGCATGATAAATCATTCGGATCCATAACACTTACCCTCAAAAGATTTGGTGATCCAGAGTGCCTTCAGCATAGACTTTGTATGCTGCAAATAAAACCATACATGGAAGAGGTCATGGGATGGGTATCTCAAAGGCATTTATTCATATATGATTTAAAGAAAGTTTTAATACTATTTTAATGAAAAATATAAAAAAGGGTTATGAGATAGGCATTTTGTAAATATATCCGATGAGATCTTATGGAGATTCTTTGAGATTTGGGCTAAATCTAGGTAGATCTTGTTGAGATCTGGGAAGATCTAGTCGAGATCCATCGGAATCTAAACCAGATTTGGTGATATTTTATTCGTCACTGCCTCCATTAGTTTAGTTTGAAACTGACTTGATTCAAATGAAGAACTGCTTGATCCAACCCGATAGTGCTCACGGTCAGTGGCAAGTCCTCCGCTTTGCCACCCACAAAAATCAGGTCAAGTTCAAGTGGAGTCCAAACCCAAATCATGGATAGCCTTACTTCAGGTCATCAAATTTCATTCAATTCCACCATTGGCTCCAATGATTTCTATTAATACTTTTCTATTTCTTAAATTTTTTTAATATTAAAAATACTAATTAAATTGTTTGCCTTAGACATCCAAATGTGTGTTAAGTCGAACCTATAGTTAGTGCCCTCCTTTCCAAGGAGTCGAATTTTCCTCAAGTCTTAAGCATGTTGTCTAGACAATCATTCAATATGGTTCTGTTTGGCTTTTTTGTAGGGCTGAAAAGGAATATATTTGTTTGTCATGTCAAAGACGTTTTCTCTAATATGGACAAGGAACAACAAAGCAACCAATTAGCATAGACCTATAACAAATGCCCTATTTTCATGGCACAAAAATATTTGGGACTTAGCCACCTATTAGGTATTAAAAACTTACCGATAATCTATATTTCCATTACGTTTACAATTGGATTGTGAAAAAGTAACAAATATGTTTTGTGTTGAAACTTAAATGACCATTTTAGTGACATGCATGGTTATTTTCAATACTACATATGACATCATTAAAGATTTTTGGCCCTTAGATGTGTTCCTTAGTATTAAATGTTAATCGCCTTCAAGAAATAAATATTTTTTGGGTTACTTTTATGTATGATGATATTGCAGAATTATTAAAGCATATTTTTTGAAGCTTTTGAAATGCATGTAAGAATAAAAAACTCAAATCTATTTCCATTGAACTAGACACTGCAATGACAAAAGTATAAGCTGAGATGATGCTAAAAATGATGCAAAATGACATCAAGAAATTTTTTGGAAGCTTTGTTATTTTTTGTTTTATTTAAAAACCTTGTATGTTTGTGTACAAATATAAAAACATTTAAAATTATTGATTGAAGATAAAATTTGATTAAAAGCACCTTAAACATAAACTTAAACTAAAACATAAATTGAAACGGAGAATTGTTTTTTTCTTATATTGTACCAAAAAAATGTGTTTTTTAATCATATATAAATATGGAATATTTAACTATTCAATATATATTTGAATTAGTTATACAATTAACAAATCAATTTTTGACTATAGATGTAAGAGACGTTTTAACTTTCAGTCTTTAAACACTAAGAAATTTTTAGTGTCTCTCCTGTAGCACTTGAGCATTTGTTGAGGAAAACAATGATCACCCTCCCTAATAAATGATTCACAATTCTAATATTGGGTATTAATTTTTCAATCAAATTTAGGCCATATGCCCAAAATATAATTAAGTATTTTCAATTTTCATCTGAAAGAGTTTTGAGAAATGTTCAGGAATAAAATATTTTCAAGATGCATTCAAAAGACTAGTTATGTATGGTGTTTTATCCTTTCTTGTAATAACAATTCATATCTATCAACAAATGCATCCCCTTTATTTCGTTGCAAACTTTCGTTGTAAATTTGATTGATATCTTGTCCTTCATATCCATATTAACAACAATTCTTATATTTATTTCGTGCTTCTGCCTTCTGCCATTGGATTATGATTTTCTATATTTTTAACTACCACAATTATTAAATTTTGCCAACTATTTGAAGCATTATTTCAATTTTATCAACAAATGCATTGCCTTGACTTCGTTGCAAATATCAATTGTAAACTAGTTTCCTTAATATCATACGTACTATTTCCCTCTGCTTTATTTTTTCTTCATCAGATACTTATTTATTGCTTTTCCCATTCAGTTATGATTTTTTATATATTTTTTTCTCCACCACAATTATTGGATTTTGCAAACTAAAAGGAATTTACCTATATGCAGTTTTATTAGTATTGAGTGGGGAGAAAAGGTAAAAAAGTTGTAGAATTTTATCTTAATAGTATAAAGTAGAAAATAAAACAACTTTAGAATTATCTTTCAAATCTAATTAAATTTGTTCTTTTCTTGTGAATTTTTTATATAAATAATAAAATTTATGTTAATGTATGTTAATGTTGACATTTCTTTTATGAGGAAATTACACTTACCATCCTAAATTACACCCTTGAATACACTTTGCATGCTAAACTTTTCAAATGCACTCTAAATTATGATCTCTATTACATTTTGCATTCCGACATCAAATTTACTATTAACTTGGATGGAAAAGTATGGCACTACGTGAAAAGAACTAAATGTCCCTCTTCTTAATCCCTTAAAAGCAAAAGAGAAATTATAGTTTACTAGCTTAAACTATACTCATGATTATATTTTGTACCGTAAACTTTGAATTCCCATCAAAGTTAATATCAAACTTAACTTTGGAATGCAAAGTGTAACAAATGTCATAATTTAGATTGTAAAACGTGCATTCAAAAAGTTTAGGGTACAAAATATAATATAAAGTATAGTTTAACGTCGTAAAGCGTAATTTTCCTTTCTTTTAAACTGGAAGCACGCAGTTTAGGTGTTGACATGTAAGTGTATCCTCTTATCTCATCCCCCTTCCCCTATATATATGTGTGTGTGTGTGTGTGTGTTTCTCAAAAAAAAAAAAAAAAAATGGAAGCAAAAGACCACCCACTTGACCATCACCATGAGAGCATTGGGTCATGTTTGGATTTTTTGGGTCTCACTTGTACATGATGCGAGTGAAAGATCTAAAGAAGAGAATTTGTTTGTGTTTATCTTCTTTAATTATTAGTGTCACTTGACCAGCACCACTCCTACATTGTTACTTTATAATTTTTCTTAAGAATTTTTCTAAATTCATTAATTGACTTAAGTCTTATAATGTCTTTGACCAAGAACAAAGCTTAGTTATAAAATTGGTTGTAGCCTTAGGTTACAAACTCACTCAATATCTTTTTATTAGAGGTGAATTTTGACAAATCTATCATTGGATTACATCTTCTTCTTATATCCTCCATGTTTGCAAAATTTCAAGAAAATTAAAGATCAATAGCTACGTCATTAATACATTTTTAAATTGCAAGTTTGTGTAATTTAAAATTAGCATAAAATACAAATTTATAGATTATATAGTAAATAATATCTGATTGACATAAAATTTGACATATATATTAAGAGCATAAAGAACATGCAATTCAATGGTTAGATTTTCAAAATATGCAGTAATATTTATTTTATTAAGTGAGTTTATAGCCTAAGATTACAACTAATTTTGTAACTAAATTTTGTTCTTTGACCAATCCTATTAGTCAATCTCCAAGCCCGAATCAAGGTCTCCATGGCTTTGCTACAAAAATTCAAAATTTTCTTATGAGTGATGTCAGGACTTAAGTACAGTACTTAGGTACTGTTGCTTATAAAAGCCCAAATGAGTGATGTCAGGACTCAGGATAATTCAAATTTTACTACATACCATTTACAAATATTAATGGGCAAAATTTAAGAACAATATTGTCCCTTAGATTCCTCTTTTAATATTTAGCTATGTGGTTTTTTTTTCTTATGGGATGGAAGTGTATTTTTAGTTAAGTACAACCATATAGTTGAATCTTAAGAGAGGAACTTAAGAAACAGCACCTAAGAACTGAACTTAAGTTTTTCCCATTACAAATTGATGTGTCCCAAATAACAAAAAAAGTAATTTATTGACTCTTTAAAAAAAAAAAAATCCAATAATTATATTAATTGTCACATCAATTTATAAAGATTATGTACTAAAAATTGTAGCATTTTTTGCATTTTTCTAAATTTCACTACATCTGGCTTACAAATTAGTGTGTCACTAAAAACAAAAAGGTAATTCAAACCTTTGTTAAATAGATTGTTGAACTTCACCAAGTACATTCATTATATGATAAGTTTGTAAACATTTTGTAGTAAAAACTTTAGCATGTTCTTTTTCTCATCCCTAGCAAGGCCTCTAAATACTAGACCAATAGAAACCTAACCTAATTAAAACCTAAACAATCTAGGAAAAAAATATTATAAACATGCTAGACCATCAATGATAATTAATTTCTCCGAATAGCTTAAGACTTTTATTTTTATAAACCAATACCCTACAAGACCTACACTATAGATTGTTAAAAAGATACGGTAAAAAGCACAAGAACAAAAGTGAATAACTCTGCCTCTGTTGATATATAATGGTTTTGAACGTGATTACTAGTGTAAAATATCATAATTCTAGAGCACATGATGGAGCTCTCTAATCTATAAGACCAACCCTTTGCTTACTTTTTTTTTTTTTTTTGTACTACAATGTTGAGTGCATTCATCATCGTCGGATGTTTTTTACTACGCATTGTAACCTTCAACACAATGCTTTGTTGCAAATAAACCATAGGATAAAAGCTACTCCGTATTACACACGTTGTTACTCACAAAAATAAATAAATAAATAAAAAGCAACTAAAATTATTGAAAGCTTGGATTTGTGTGAAAACACAAGAGCTTATTTAAACCCCCAATTAAAAGTTACAGTTAGATTGCTTTTACTTTAACTTATCTAAGTACAGAACAAGAGTGAATGGGACGCAATAAATCAATAACTATTCCAGTGCATAAACTTGAATAACAAACAATAAAAATAAAGTACAAGAATAAGGAAAGAAAGATGCAAATATAAGATAACACGCTGATATGTTATCGAAGATAAAACCGAAGAACTTGGTGAAAAACCTCTTCACCACCCACCAAGCAGTAATCTACTCAATGCACTTAAGCCCTCTAAGCTCCTACTCCAACAAGGTTTCTCGAAACCGTGTTTTATCTAGTTTTTCGGATCCCGCAATACGCCTGATTGCATCTGCCAAACCTCACCGACTTCTTTTGGCAAATCCTCAAAACTTCCCAAGCTCCAAAACACTCTC
Organism: Castanopsis chinensis; assembly: GCA_032878915.1. Lineage (NCBI taxonomy): Eukaryota > Viridiplantae > Streptophyta > Magnoliopsida > Fagales > Fagaceae > Castanopsis > Castanopsis chinensis. The sequence continues at coordinate 9,486,828 of JAVQMG010000131.1, forward strand.
TAAAAATGTGTGGGTTGTGTTTGTGTACAAATCTCCTCTCAAGGTATGACAATGAGAAAAGGAATGAGAAGAGGCTGCAATGATTTCTCTCTAAAGATGAGAAACTCTCTCTCTGAAAGATGCATGTGTGTGTTATTGAAAACCTATCTAGGATTTTTCTCTTTGGATGGCCTCTTTTACTTTTATGGGTAATGAGGGTATATATAATATCGGTGAAGGGTAAGAAAGTCACATTTAAAAAATCTTTCAAGCAAAAAGTTTTGCGGGTATCTGGCAAGAAGGCCTTACCCGTGAGACACTTGTGACATCCTCCACGCTGGCACGACGCTACAGCTTTCAGCCTGTGCTTCTCACGTGGCTCTTTCGCTAGTTAGCTTTTTGCGAGCTTCTCGCGAGCTTCCCGCTAAATCCACTTGTTATTCAATTCATGCTAGATTCTTCACCAACTTAATACTAAACTCAATACAATAAAATCCCACAAAATACAAGGAACAAATTAAAGCAAATACAACACTTTTTGACATGCAATAAAGCCAATATAAAATATAGTTGTAAATCACAACTTTACAATTATGACTTCAAGTCATGGTTTGAATTACTTTTTTATATGTGTGTAAATATATGGAAGAGATCATGAAATAGGCATTTTGAAAATATAAAATGCAAAAATATATATATATATATATATATATATATTTTAGATAAATACAATAGGTTGTTAATTCTACTGTGGGTGCCTGAGAACCGAGGGTGAAGTTGAAGAGTTGCAATACTGGAGTGAGGATATCATAGGCTCAAGAAGGAAAGTTGTCCGAGAAGAGGAAGGAATGAGACAAAAGACTCTAAGGCGTTCCAGGTGAAAGAAGGGTTTGAAGAGAGAGAATTAGTGATAATAGGGGAAGTTTCCAGTTTGGAGTATCTTGTTGCCTCCACATTAAATAGTGGACAACAGTTTTATTAGCTGCATTGATGAGAAAAAAACCTAAATAGTGTAAGTTACATCTAAGCAAACTACTTCTACCACCTTCTTTAGATGTATAAAGGGACAAGTGTTAGGAGAGGAGATGGATGATGAAAAGATAGAAGATCAAGATATGAAGAAAGGGGGGAGGATATAAGAGAAAGAGGGTTTTCAGAGAGAGAGATCGAGAGACAAGTATAAAAAATAAAAAATAAAGAGAAAAGAAACAAGAAGAACACTGAGAGCAAAGAGTGAATAGTACTATTTTTGTATAACTTTGGCTTCCTTGGGCCAACTTGTATAGATAGATTAGCTCATCTATTCAATAATATCAGCTCTTTCTTCCTTATTTTCTTCCTCAGGTTAAGCCCCATCTTGTTGTTTGCTTCCCTCTCTTACAAATTCATTGTTTTGAGTTAGGGTGAACTGTACACCTCACTGATCTAAGTGGGCTTGGGCCATCAGTTCATTAGGTCCTTACACCTACAATTCAAAAATTTTCTCCTTAAACCACCAAACACTTATTGCATGGGAAGATGTTAATTAAATCGGGTTTATAATACATTACATAACTAGAGTACTACTACAAAAGGGTCTAACATTTGTAATCGTAGACTGAGGTTATAAATAGGGAACAACACACACAACCAATGTGGAATAAATATCTCTTTTTTTTAGTAAATAGTAATACTTATTAGAACATATACAAAAATAATAATAGTACTTTAAACTGGATTTATACATTACATAACCAATATTTGAAACAATATCTAATTACAAGTAATACAATCATATAAAAAATTTTATTGAAAAATTAAAAGGATTTTTCTCCAATTTCATGTGTTGCTTCACTTTCAGTTACATTAATAACATATAGGCGAAAACCACATTTTCGTCCCTACATTTTCAAGCGATTTCCACTTTAGTCCCTATGTTTTATTTTCACCACTTTTAGTCCTCATTTTGAAAAACGCGTTCCGTTTTAGTCCTTGCCGTTACTCATTTGACAGAATTATCCTACGTGGCAAACGGTCCAATAGTAAATGCTGACGTGTCCATTAAAATAATATTAAACGTGTCCACGTCAGCAATTTCATTTAAAAAAAAAAAGCCACGTCAGATTTAAATAAAAATTTCTAACCTAATTAAAAATTAGTTAAATTAATTTTTTTCTTTTTCTTTTTGGAAGAACACGAAGAACAGAGCTGTGTTCTTCGTTTTCTTTGTGTTGTTCATTTTTCTTTGTTCTCACTTCTCTCTCTTTGTTCTCTGTTCTCGCTGAGACCCAGACCCACCAACCTAGCACCCACCGTCGCCGAGGCTTGTTCTAATGTCCCTCTGTTCTCTGTTCTTGTTCTCTCTTCGTGGGTCTGCGTGGATTGCAAGAGTCGTGGGTCGGAGTGTGAGTTTTTTGTTTGGAGCATGGATCGAGTGATTTGTGAGCATGGATCGGAGGATAGGTCTGATTGTTCGTGGGTCAGAGCATGGATCGAAGGAGTTGTAGGTCGGAGTGTGGGTTTTTGGTTTGGAGCATGGATCGAAGGACTTATGAGCATGGATTGAAGGGTGGATCGAAGCGTGGATTGTGGGTTGAGTTTTGTTGATATGGGTTTTGTTGATCGGAGTTAGGTTGATCTGGGTTTTGTTGATCGGAGTTTTGTTGTTCTGGGTGATCGGCGACTTCAAATCTGGGGAAGAAAACGAAGAACACAGCTCTGTTCTTCGTGTTCTTCCAAAAAGAAAAAGAAAAAAATTAATTTAACTAATTTTTAATTAGGTTAGAAATTTTTATTTAAATCTGACGTGGCTTTTTTTTTAAATAAAATTGCTGATGTGGACACGTTTAATATTATTTTAATGGAAACGTCAGCATTTACTATTGGACCGTTTGCCACGTAGGATAATTCTGTCAAATGAGTAACGGCAAAGACTAAAACGGAACGCGTTTTTCAAAATGAGGACTAAAAGTGGTGAAAATAAAACATAGGGACCAAAGTGGAAATCGCTTGAAAATGTAGGGACGAAAATGTGGTTTTCGCCTAACATATAATGTAAGTAGCAATTAACCCCTATTCTTGGTCAGTTTAGTCCGTGTCCGTTTGGGTGCTCTACAGTTTTTGGTACTTATCTCTCTCTCTCTCTCTCTCTCTCTCTCTCTCTCTCTCTCTCATATATATATATATATATATATATATATATATAATAAGTGAAGCAGAGAGAAACTCCAATTGCAATTCTAAATTAGAATCCTAATTTTGTGTCATGTGTCAAGATTCATGTGGTTCCATTTGTCTAAATTTAAGTGGATCAGTTGTAATTCTGGTCTACTCTTTTTTTTTTCTTTTCTTTTTTTTCATACCTGCGTATTTCAAGGTTCATCTCCTCACACCTGCGTATTTCAAGATTCATCTCCTCTTATCCAATAATCAAAATGTAAAAACCTTCCTCTCCTACTCAATTAATGGTGCATATACCCAGTTACCACACCGGTTCAGGAACCTTTATATACAGCTCCCCTGTTGTTCAATGAATGCTATGGAATTTGATAAGAATCTCTTAGTATCAATGATGCATGTATTTGGGTATTGCTATATCTTATATAGGAAGATGTTTTCCATAAATTCGGATTGTCCTCACAATTTTAATGGTTCTGGTTTATGCTTCCTAAGGTTTGATTACTTCTTTCTTTCATCTACCTATACTTTCGTTCGTTTTTGTAAATAATGGTTATTGTTTAATTATAAATTTTTTTTTTTGTTTTTCTATCATCGATGTTGCATGTTTATTTTTTGTTTCATAACAAGTTGCAAGGAAACTCAAAATTTTAATGGTCCTGGTTTATGGTCTACAAAACGAATTCCAACTATTCCTAAGGTTTGATTACTTTTTTCTTTCATTTGCTTATTGTTTCCGTCCTTTTTGTAAATAATTTTTATTCTTTAATTATAAATGTTTTTTCGTTTGCCTATGTTAATCAAGTTTCCCCTGATTGCGTAATAGTATATGTTGTAAACAACTTATTGTCTTGACAAAGGTCGTCATAGTTTATGTCCTTATTTGCTGTGCTTTTTTCCCCCAGAGGAGATCGCCATAACATTGGAAATTTTGTTGCCAATGAACTGAGGCTTTAGAACTATTGATTTCCTTACCAAAATTCAGCTCTGTTTTTATTGTTTATCTTGTTATTATTATTGGTGAATTATTTGATAGGATGTTGATATTCTGTTTATTAAAGCTTTTGATGTTCTTATTTGAATAATAGTTACAATTGTATCAAAACTTCCTATTATCCCATAATCTATTCTCAAATCATTAAAAAATATGAAAAGTAATTAGCTATGTTGTTCCATAATATTTGCTTATTTTGTTAACAAAGGTCTATTTTTTTCCCCTATTTATGTTGTGATTACAAAAAAAAAATTTAAGTTAGTATTTAACCCTGATAATGTATAAATAATTGCTTATTCTTGTGAAAAAGGTTAGCTACTTTTTTACTAATAGTGTTATTAAAATTACCCATAAATTATATGACTTATTGTTAATACATTTTTCGTTAAAGCCTTGAACAATTTTGTTTTAATGGTATTCCCAATTAATAAATTTTCAAGTAATTAACAAATATGGTGAGTGCTTAGAGGTAATGTTGTGTATGTGGTTTGATAATATAAGTATATTATATGAGAGAGATATGGATGAAGCACAAGCTAGAAGGTCAAAAGGCGTTTGATTTTAAATAAAAAAAGAGCTATCCGAACTCAAGTAGAAATGCATAGTAGAAGTGAAGTAGATCCTGGCAACTGATTTGATGTTCCTATTTCATATAAATTTAGACTTAACTAAGCCTTTTAAACATGAATATACTCATGATTAATAAATAAATAAATAAATAACAAAACCAATTGTATTACTTAAATAATAAAATGCAATATTTTTTTTACATTTTTTTATTAAATGATATCTATTCCCGTTTAATATTTAAACATGAATTTAGACTTAACTAAGCCTTTTAAACATGAATAAACTTATGATTAATAAATAAATAAATAAACAAAACCAATAGTATCACTTAAATAATAAAATGTATTTTTTTCACTATTTTATTAAATTATATCTATTTTCGTATAGTAGCATGAGTTACATACTAATTAACATAATATGTATCAAAAGACACGATTTTGGGGAAATAGTCATTTGTGTGACAAAAAGCTACAAGTAAACCTATTTCCAAAAATAAAAATAAAAGTTAGAATACTGACAAAAAAGGCTAAGACAAAAAAGCAAAAAGATTTTTGCCTTTACCCAAACGGACACAAGTGGATTGGATGAGGAAATGCAATAATAACATAAACGAAAAAGTCTATTGCACAGTGTGTTTTACACACTACAATAATACACTGAAAATGTGACCTTATCTCACATTTTCATTTTTAAAGATTTAATACAGTTTAACTTTAAAGATTTTTAATACAGTTATATTTTAATGGATTATAATATAATTTTTTAGATTAGTCAGTGTAGATTTGTCAATTGAAAATGTGATTTTAGTTTTTGTAAGTTTTCAATAGCCAAGCATAATTTATTTTTGCAATCATGGAAAATGGTATCGACGTGAAAATGTTAGTAGAAGCTTTACCCAAGGATTGATGAATTTTTTCTAATTGTCCTCACTATCTTCCCCAAGAACTCGAGCAATGACACATGAATAGCATTTCCTAGGACAGAATACCAACGAGGGTGCTTGCTATATTGCTATGAGAGGAAGAACACACAATTATCTGTTGTCTAGAATCTTCAAACTCACATGGATTTCAATTTATCATTAGATTTTTACAAATCAGAGCATCCACATCAGTTGATGTAAAATTTTTTCCATTTTGCACATCTAAAACCTACTTTTTTTTTATTTTATATATTCATTTTTACAAAACACTTACATCAGGTTATCTATTCTACACATTTATTCAATAAAATATTCATTCTTTTACATTTTTTATTAGTTTCTCACTCATGGCCTCTCTCTCTCAGACCCAACCACCGTCATCATCAGTGAGCCACCATCAAACCGAAACCCAGATCTATTTACTTGCTTTGTGCTTTTTTGGTTTCTCATTCTCATGGTTGATTGGAGCCGAAACCCAAATCGGAGCGAAGGTTGATCAGAGCAAAGGTTAAAGCCGAAACCCAAGGTTGATCGGAGTGAAGGTTGATTAGACCCATTCCTTTACTGTGGCTGCGAAGGTTGATCGGAGCCTCCTCCGGCTCTCGCCGAAGTTGATGCCGATGAAGAGGACACCATGTTCTCTGTTTACCAGATGGTTGAAAGCTTACAGATGTAGAAAAAAACAATGTAGAAAAAATGCTTGAAAAAAGAAGAGCTTATAGATGAGTGGTTGAAGAAGAGAGTGAATTGGAGCGAGAGAAAAGGAAAAAAGAAGCAGAGACAAGAGAGAGAAAAAATTAATAAAATAATAAATAGACGAGCTACAATAACCGTGTAAATATATATGGTTATTATAGGAAGTGTATAAATATACACATTTTTACACATTTTTAGAAGTACTGATGTGAAGCATTTTTTAGGCAAAATGTGTAAAAGTGATGTCTTTTTTTACTACACAAGATTTTGAGTGGATGCTCTTTATATGTTAAACATGGTGATTGTTGATTGCAAATTAGTAAAATTTTGTTGTTTGTAATTTAACATTTGATTTTAAAATAACTTTTTTTTGAAATTAAATTTACTTATCTTTATTTTATTTACATTACTTCATTATTATTATTTTTTTGAACACACCTTCAACTACTATATATAAAACTTTAATAAGGAAAATGAAAAAGGCATGGGATAATTAATGATGAATATTATCATATTAGAATATGCTTTATTGGATGTGATCAATTTTTTCTTTTTTGGCCAATGACCTGGCCTTTAGGGGGGGGGGGGAGAGAGAGAGAGAAATATGCAATGGAGCAGTAAGAGAGAGAGATGTATACTTTTTTTTTTTTGGATTTAGATCTTCTATATTTCTTAGAGTACTCAATCAATAAATTTATTTAAATCCTAACCACTCTTTTATGATTTAAGGATCTAGATTCTGCCATGTCAGTATTTCACTAACAATACTCTTAAAATAATAAAATAATGTTGCAAACAAAACAATTAAAATTATTGTTAATGGAATGCTAACATGACAAAATCTAAACCATTAAATCATTAAAGAATGGTTAAGATTTAAGAAAATCTATTTAGTAGAGTACCCTAGGAAATCAAGATGATCTGAATCCCTTATTTTTAGGTTTAGAAATAGGTATGAAATGTAATAAATAAGGAATAATTAATGAGATCCTAATCAAAATATTAGCATTAACGAGTGTGCTTTTTTTCCATTGGATTTACTTAAATCCAATGGTTTAGAAAATGTATAACTCTTACACTAGTGTGGCGTTTCGTACGAGAGAATCCACATTATTTCTAGCATCCAGATTCCTAAAAATGTGATTTCTTGCAATCTAGATACTTAAGAATATAGTTATTCCTATGTTTGGTTTCAATAGGAATCTAAGATTCCTAGAAATATGAGATGATAATGTTTGATTTATTCTCAGGAATTTTAAATGAATTATTTATTTTTCCCATTCTTTCATTAGATTTGAATACAAATTACCAAGTCCTTTAAAAAAAAAATATTCCTCTAAATAAATAATGAAAAATAAAATATAAACTATTAATAATTTGTTTAGCAACACACACGCAACTGCAAAAGTGAATACTTGGCCATAAGGGGAGGTCCCCTTCAAACTTTTTTTTTTTCCACATGTGAAACCTAAATAAAATTTTGTTAAAGAATATATCAGCAGGGTTGTCTATCCTATTTATGTTATGTTGGCGGGAAAAGATAAAGACAAGAGAAAACATATTAATAATTTATTTTATATTTTATCTTACTTGCTAAAATGATAAGGAAAAAGGGTTAAAATTGTCAATTTATAAAAAATACAATTTCCTTTAAGTTTGGGAATATGAATACCCACTTGTTTTAAAGGGAATTTACATTCCTACTGAGAGGGGTTTAAAAGGGAAATCCAGATTCTTCTGGCATCTGATTCTCTTGCGTAATTTGCAACCAAACATAAGAATCTTTAAACATTCCTAGGAATCCTAAAACATTACCCCGTACCAAACACCACATAGGTGTAATTTGAACCCATTTCAAATATAAAATATAAAACTTTAATGAGGAAAACAAAAAAGGCATGGGATAATTAAAGATGAATATTATCAGATCAGAATATGCTTGATTAGATGTGATAAAAAATTCTCTCAATTTTTTTCACCTCTTCCTTGGTTTCAAAGTCAGCTAAATTACTATGTGAGTCTCTCTAATTTAACTCTACTTCCATATTTTTTTAATGTTTAGAAATCTGGAATTTTTTTTAATGTTTAAAGTTTTGGATTGTTTTTAATTATTGATTTCAAGGTTTCTTTTTGTGTATGGTAATGGTATGGGTATGTTTTTGTGGCAATTTCTACTCTCAATTTTAATTATTTTTTAAAAATTATAAATTTGGATTGTTTTTAATTTCTAAAATTATATATCGAGGTGATTGCTTGGTGTTAAAGCAGAAATATTAGTGCACTTTTATCCATATTTCGTGTAACATTAGGGTGTTAATTATATATATTTTTTAATAATTAAGTTGGGGTATAAGATGTTGATATTAATTTTGCACTCACAAACGGAGAAACCTTAGCTTTGTTGTGGGGACTTTAACGAAATTATCGGACAAGATGAGAAACTTGGGAGTGCACAGAGCTCTCTTTATCAGATGTAGCAGTTTAAATAAGTGATCAATGAGTGTGGATTTATGGATTTGGGTTTTGAATGATCAAAGTTTACTTGGAGTAAGCACTTCGAAAGTGGAGTTTCAATTTGGGAGAGGCTTGATAGATGTTTGGTCACAAATAGCTGGTTCATGAAGTATGCAGGTTCAAGAGTGTACCATTTAACTTGTACGTCATCTGACCATGTACCTATTCTCATCTCACTCTCGGGTTTGATTCCACATGTTCCAAAAAAACTCTTTCGTTTCGAACAAATGTGGCTCTCAAATTCAAGCTGTGAGGAATTAGTATACTTGGCCTGGGGTAGTGGAAGTGATCTCGGGGCTAAGGGAAATATTTTGAGAAAAGTGGAAAGATGTGGTAAGGAATTGGGTCGATGGGAGAAAGTTGGTAATGTGAGGGTGGAGTTGAATCGGTTAAAGCAGGTTTTAGCTAAGGAAGAAAGGGATGCCATGATTAGTGGGAACAATTTTTGGGTTAGAGAGATTAAGAAAGATATTAAGGTTTTACAAGATAGGGAAGCAACAATGTGAGCTCAACGTTCTAGAGTTCTTTGGGCAAACCAAGGGGATAAAAATACTAAGTATTTCCATTGTTGTGCCGCAAAGAGATTCCGGAAAAACTCTATGGAGGGAATTAGAGATGAGGATGAGGTATGGAGAACTAGTCAAGAAGAAGTAGGTGAGGTCATGGTTAAATATTACAAGTCGCTCTTTGCTTCAACAGAGGGTAGTGTTCCAACTAGCATGTTGAAGTGTGTGCCTACAATGATAGATGAGGAGATGAATGCAGCCCTATGTAAGGAGTTTGAGGCATGTGAAGTTATTAGTGTACTCCAACAAATGGCTCCTCTCAAAGCACCTGGACTTGATGGTAAGCCGCCGCTCTTTTATCAACATTTTTGGAGCACGGTAAATCATGATGTCACATCATCCATATTGTCTTGGTTGAACTCAGGTACCATACCAACTCCCTTAAACCATACTTTTAATACACTTGTTCCGAAAATAAATTCTCCTAAATATGCACACCAATTTCGTCCCATTAGCCTTTGTAATGTCCTTTACAAAATCTACTCCAAAGTCATTGCAAATAGCCTAAAAAAAAATACTTCCATCCAATATCGTAGAACACCAATTAGCCTTCACTAAGGATAGATTAATTTTGAATAACATTTTAGTGGCTTTTAAGACCTTACACAGTATAAAGAAGTATAAAAGGGGCTCTAATAGGTATATGACACTAAAAACTAGATATGAGTAATGCATATGACCAGGTGGAGTGGTATTATTTAGAAGGGATAATGAGGAATATGGATTTTTGGGAGAGATGGATAAATCTTGTGATGGGTTGTGTGAAAACAATTTCGTATTCGGTTTTGGCGAATGGTGAACCATGTGGGATGATTTTTCCTACAAGGGGGATTAGGCAAGGAGACCCACTTTCACCTTTCCTATTTCTTCTTTGTATGGAAGGGCTGAATGGTTTGATAAAAAAAAAAAAAAAGGCTGAATTATAAGGCAACATCCATGGCAACTCCCTTTGTAGGAGAGGCCTAAAACTAACACGTCTACTCTTTACAGATGATAGTCTTACTTTTTGCAGGGCTAGAATGGATGAGTGTGACAAAGTGATGGACATGCTAAACAAGTATGAGGAAGCCTCAGGACAAAAAGTAAACAGAAGTAAAACCTCTTTGCTCTTTAGCAACTTTGTATCGAAAGAAGTGAAGCATGGGAACAAGGTGACCTTAGGAGTTCCGGAATTCATGCAATGTGAAAAGTACCTTAGGTTGCCCTCTTTAGTTGGTAAGGGAAAAAAAAAAAAGAGTTTCAATTACATAAAGGAGAAGGTATGGAGGAAACTTCAAGGGTGGGAAGCAAAATTACTCTCCCAAGTCAGAAGGGAAATGCTCTTAAAGGAAATTATTCAAGCCATCCCTACTTACACTATGGGATGCTTTAAATTGCTGGTAAGTTTGTGCAATAAGATTGAGGACCTTATAAAGAAGATTTGGTGGGGACAAAGAGGTAACCGTCAAAAACTTCATTAGGTTAAATGGGAGGACATGACAAAATCTAAAACCATTGGTGGTATGAGTTTTCAAGATCTTGCCATGTTCAATGGCTCTCTTCTAGCCAAGCAAGCATGGCGACTCTTGCATAATAAGTCCTCACTCTTCTACAAGGTATTTAAATCTCATTACTTCCCAAATTCTTCACTTATGGTGGCTGCTGACTCAAGGTTAGGATCTTACGCTTGGAAAAGCATTTTTAGAAGGAGAGACATCATTCAAAGGGGGGCAATATGGAGAGTTGGAAGTGGAGAAAAAATTAATATATGGCAACAACACTGGCTGCCGAGAAAACACCCCCCACGACAGCCAATTTGTCCAATAGAAGGTTTTGAAAATCATACAGTGGATTCGCTTATAAATCCATTCACAAGAAAATGGAATGAAGAATTGAATAATGGTCTATTTGTGGAAGAGGATGTTGAGTTGATCAAGACAATCCCACTTAGTTGAACAGTAACAGAGGATTCCTTATATTGGCCCTACTCTACTTTAAGTCACTATACATGTAAGTCCAAATATTGGTTCCTTAAGCAAGAGTTTGAGCTGCAATTAAAACCACAAGCTCACCCACTCCATGACAAACAGGTTTGGAAGGAGATTTGGCAGATGCAAGTTCCACCAAAAAAAAAAAAATTTCCTTTGGCGAGCTTGTCATAATGCTTTACCAACTAAACAGGCGCTGATGAAGAGGAAGATCGTAACTGATCCGATCTGTGTGAGATGTAATTCTGTTGTGGAGGAACCCGAGCATGCATTATGGTCATGCCCGGAGTTGGATGTGGTGTGGGCTGATCGTGGAGTATGGGATTTCAGGTCTGAGATTGAGTTTATGGATGTAAAGGGGCTGCTCTCTTGGCTGATTGCAGAAGGGAAGTCACTAGTACTGTTTGCATACATGGCTTGGATGGTGTGGAATTAGAGAAATAAAGCCCGATTGAACTTACAAGCTGTTTCGCTTATTAAAGTGGCAGAACAAGCGAAGAAAATGTTGGCACAATATCGAGCGAATCTGCAGGCTCCAAACATCCAGGTAATTAACAATGGTAGTGGAGGAACGAGGTGGAGATGACTGCAAGCTGGGTTGGTGGAAATAAAAATTTTGATGGGGCTATATTTGGTGAATCAAACACGTCCGGTATTGGACTGGTTATACGGGATAGTAATGGAGCTGTTTTGGCTTCTTGCTCAGAAAAAATCCCTTGAGCATATAAGGCTGAGGAGATTAAGGCACTAGCTGCCCTTAAGGCTTTGTTTTTTGCGTTTGAGTTGGGTTTTCGAAGTGCTATCCTTGAAAGTTATTCTCTTGGACTGATTCAAGCTTTGAAATCAGAGGAGCGTAGCTTATCACCAACAAGTTTACTGATAGAAGATGTGAAAATGTTTGCTAACAATTATGTAAGTTTGTTGTATTCTCACATTAAGAGAAACAGGGTTGTTCATAGTCTGGTGAAAAATTCATTATGCATACCAAATTTTCAAGTATGAAAAGAAGATGTCTCATTGCATATTATTTCGATTTTACAATTGAATAGAGTTGAATTACATTAATAAAATCCATCAGTTTCTTTCTAAAAAAAGAAAAAAGAAAGTGTTGATAGAAATGACATGAAGCAGACATGTAATAATAATGGATAGAAATAACACTGTTGACTTATAAGTTATAACTTTTCTTTTTGTCATTTTCTTTATTAGGCCTATAAGGAAATTGCGTCATAGATAGTTGTTGGAAAAATTGAAAAGTTTATGACTTTTAATGGCTGTTCCTTATTAGGCTCATGTTTTAAGCTTAAAGGACCTAGTGTCTGTTAGGCAAAAAGATTTTTGCATTTTGCTTTCCACTTTTTGTCTCAATTTTTTTATTTATTTAAATTTAACGAAATTAATATTTTTAAAATAAGTTAATTTTTATCTTTCTTTTTTTGTCACATATTTAACAAATAAATTATCAAAATTTATATTTTTTTTGTCTCATATTTTAACAAATAAGCTAAACGAAATCGATTCTAAAAAAAATAAAAAATAAAAAAGCTAAGCGAAATCAAACAAATGGTGTGTTATAGATAGTTCATGTGGGCTTTGCTATTTATCCAAAAATACAATAGAAACTAAAAGGAATACACCAACTTAGAGTCTTTGACATACAATTTCATTTAAAAATAATAAATAACAACAACAATAAGACATAAAGAGTACTTCATTTTTAAAAGATAATTATAAATTTTTTTGAAGAAAGTGACTATTTCCCAAGCATTATCTCCTTCATATTAGTATAGACACTTTAGATACTTCTAAAAACACCTTTAGGACCTCTTGCAAGCTAATTATTGACACTTACTTTTATTTCATCAGATTTCACCTAATTCTGGTAATGATATGGTGGCTGTATATTAGCCAGAGAACGCCATCTGCAAATTTCATTACTATTAAACTATTCAAATATTTCTTATTTTTATATATGTGAACCACTAAAATGCAAAAAAGTGCTAATATGATTCTTTGTGATCAAGAGTTATTCTTTTTATTTTTTGATTAAGTTTGACATGCTTTTGTAGTAAGGAGGAAAAGTAAATAAATGTACATTGATTGAAGAAATACTTTTAGACATTTTTTTATGAGAAAATAATTAATTTTTTAATAATTTTTTATATTTTTCATAAAAATGGTATCAAATCTTTCTTAATACAGTACATTAACCAAATGCCAGCAGTTAACTAGACCATTGTATTAAGAAAACATATTAATTGGTGGTTGAGAAGTGCCATATTACCCTTTTCAAAGTATCTAATAATCTTGCAAAGTGATGGACTGTTTGTTCTTGGCTGTAGGTTGGGTCTTTGTCTTTCCTAGTCAAAATTGGCAACTCAAGTTGGACAGACTTCTAGACATCATGAGTACAACTGTAATGATTGATGTATACAAGTCTTAGCGAATCGTTTTCCGAGGGAGAGTATGACAACATGAGTACAACTCTGAGTATGACAACATGAGTACAACTCTAGACATCATGAGCACATTTTGTTAAAATGCGTTTCAACTTTTTTTTTTTTTTTTTTTTTTTTTTTTTTTTCTTGGACAGGGCCTCTTGTACTGTTTATTGTTCATGAGCAGTATAAGAGGCTTATAAACAATACATTCGCTGGCGTTTCACGCCTTTTTGCTTGTTTTTGGCAGTAATTTTTTATTTTTTTCACACTAGTGAAACCGTATACCGTTTTTAGAATCCACAAATTTTATTTTTTAATAATTTTTATTAAAAATATGTTTTACGGTACTATTTATATATTTAAAAATTATTTTATTATAGTATTTTTAACTTTTAATTTTTAACTTTCAATTGTATCCAAACCGATTCTAATTTTATTGAAAACTAAAGACCAATAGAGCTCAATACAATCAAAAACAAGACAACGAACATTTGTAATCTCAAATCTCAATCAAGACATGTACACAAGGAAAAAGGAAAAGAAAGAAAGGAAAAAAATAATTAAAAATAAAAGATCACGCAACAAACGCTGCAAGCTTTATAGTTACTATATATGATGGCTAGTAGGTCCAGCTGCAATTCGGTCTAGTATAAAACAATTTGAAGGCAGACATGAATTGAGGGTATCAATATTTTTCCGAGGGAGAGGAGATTTAAACACAAACCCAGGCCCAGGAACCTGCATCAAAGGAGTTCTTCACAGCCACATATGTATTAAGTTCAGAAAACACTGCCGAAAAGCTTTCATTGACATCCAAAATCTGCCATGAGCTAGGCACCATCCATTGATGGTACACTAAAAATTATCTGAGCTTTAGGGGAGGTTATCCTGTTCTAATTGCAATCAACTTGGTTGCTCTCGCACAAGCCTCCTAGAATAAATAGATACATACACATATATATACATGCACACACGCGAAGATCTACCTGTAGAGAGATGCAAGACTAATTTTTTTGCTAAACTCAGTCTTGCATCTCTCTACAGGTAGAGAGATGCAAGACTAATGTTACATCAGAAACATATGTAAGTCTTATCTTACATGAGTTCCCAATTTAGTAGGCTATGATAGTGGTAATTAAGGATGTTGGATGTGCAATAACAATCAATGAATTAAAGAAAAAAAGTACATATATAGAGGATGATGATGCTTACAAAGGATTGCAAGAGGCATTTACACATAAGTGCTATCAATAATCATCACATTTGGGCCTGCGTGACTCCCCTCATGCCAAGTAGGAAGGTTGCCAACACTCTTTGACAATCTTCTTAGATGGCATTCAGGGAGCCAGGCAAGCATAGCTAGGCATATCAACAGTAGACGAGTACTACCAGACTTGGTCTAGTCCTTAAAGTTTTGAGCTTCCCAAACCTGTAAAATCCCCCACAAAGTTATGTAAGCATTTAGAATTACACCAAGTACAAAAACAATGGCAATTAAGAACATAAAATTCTTCTTGCCCTACCTTTAAAAATGGAAGAACAGACTATTTAGTCAATAATAATGTTGAAAGTATGAAATCACCAATAACTAAAGCTGTTATTTCCAGTTATATATTGCTGACTTTATTAAATAAAGTGTTCCTAGGACCTGGAAAACGTACCAGCTGAAATGCAGAGAGAATAAAAAATTTTGCAGACTGTAACAGCAGAATTTCAGAGAGAAAGCAGTGTGCTTGCTTTCCCCACTATATTGTAGAACTACACATATATATAGCATAGTTAAGCTTTGATGAGCTCCCATATAATATCATTTGTGTGGCCTTGAAGAGAGGCAAAGAGTAGCAGCTAGGAAGGGATAGAGTGAGAGAGAGAGAGAGAGAGATGTAAAAGCAGAAGGGTAAAGGAGATAAGACAATAGAAAGCCCATAGATAGGAGAAGGACAGGTCTTATAAAAGGCGGCAGCCAAGGCCTCTTTCTAACAAAGTTCCATCGATAAGGCCAAAGCTGCCTGGGTTTCACAGGTAGCCTCCTTTGGATTTTCTTCACTCCCTCGGAAAAGGTGATTCCTCTTTCCCCATTTCAATAACTTCTGTGTCTTTCATTTTTTATTCTTTTATTATTATTATTTTTTTATTTCAGTTCTATTTATATACCGTGTATATGTTAATTTTCTTCTTGAAAATTAATTATTAAAATCTTTTCTTGGGTACTAACCTTTTTTTTTTTTTTTTTGAGAGGTAAACTTGTATTTCATTAAAACTTGTATTAAAATCTTTTTTTTAGAGGTACTAACCTTTTCTAGGCTAGAGGAACCCTCTTATTTGATTCTTCACCCATCAGAATTACTATTTTCATTTTTTAAGTTTTTGTATCATATCAAAAAAAAAATTAAAAAAAATTATTAGAAAGCATAATTTTGAGTTCATTTTTAATTTTATCAATATGTGTATTTTACTCAATTTTGTAATGGACATAATAAATGATTAAAAGCGTTATGCAAAAAATAAATGATTAAAAGGGGTTATTTGTTATATAAATAAAAGAAAAATGATAGTGTTAGGGCAAAAAAATATTTTATTGTTAGGTTCAAATTTGAACCAATAACAACTAACCACCTAAATTTGTTGTGAAAATATTGTAAAAATATTGTGGACGTAGCATCTCTCTAAATAAAAATCTCAAGGGATGGAACATAGTTTATAAAAATAAGCAAACTTCAGGAAAGGTTATTGCAATTTACCATTTTTTTATTCAGCATTAACATTGGTATAGCCATAAATTTAGCAATATGTCTCTACAAAAAATTATTTTTCTATCTCACCTTTTCACTTTACAAAATATCCAACATCGGTTTATTTTAGTTTTCAATAGAATAAAATAATATAAATAATACAATAAAATAATACATCTATTATAATAAAATAAAATATTCACTACAAAACAGTGTGAATATATAAATAAAATAATATATTTTATATAAAGTAGTGTGAACACACAATTTAATATATATATATATATATATTTTTTTTTTTGCCTATGAGCTCCCGGCACAGCCACCTTTGGCTGTACACTATAGCTGTAGAGCCAAATTATTTGACTTTGAGTCCACCAATATATTCATAAATTTATATTTAATAGTATTAAAAATAACAATATACTTTTTTAGCACTGTCAATACTAATGCTAACAGGGTTTAATCTCTTCTTTTTTCTTTTTTTTTTTGAGTAGGTTTTAAACTATTTAATTGTACACAACGCATTCATATGAAAATCCTACTTTTTATGAGGTACAGACTACAGATATGGACGTCTCTATATCTTTTTTGGGGATAGTTACCAGTCGAAAGAAAGATAAAGACAAAACCAGTGAATAAGACAAGGAAAAGTGCGCAGCTTGCGTTAGATGAGGTTGAGGTTGATTCTCTAACACTGAAGTTTAGTCATGTATGGACAAAATCATCTATACAAATTTAATTGGGGGTAAGGGACAAACAGAATCAACAAAATTCTACTCGATCAAATTGGACCCTATTTTTGTTCAAAGGCTATGACTTATTACTTCTAGTTTGTGAAAATGCGCCAGTAGTTTTCACTGAATGAGCTAGGTTTTCCCCACCTTCTCTTCACCACAAAAGTAAATAGTTGGATCAGTAACAATTCATGTTAAATAATCTCCTCAATAATGATAAGTTGATGGTAATTAATATCCTTTTCAATGTTGCCACTGGCATTATTATGATGGTGAATTAGTGTCTCAACTTGCATTCAATCAATATATTGCCAACCTTTCTATTTGTAATAGATTCATTCATGGTTCAAATTAAATAAATTATAAAAATTTTGAAAATATATAATGTCATGTTATTTAAAATTTAAATAATATTATGTTTTGGATGCTGTTAGATTCGAAAAATAAAATTTTAATTGTAAAATGGACTTTTCATTTCAAGTTGAGGTTTTTTTTTTGTTTGAGAGAGAAGAGTTGAGAGAATCTTATTCCCAATGTTCCTTCCTATAATTTATCATCAATTTTCCATTCTTCCAACAAAATTGGTTCACTAGTAATTGATTCCATCATTTGACATCATTGATAGCCATTGTTCCCTAAAATTTATTGAAGATAATTTTGTTCTTCCAAAAAATTAAAAAAAAAAATTCTAAAATTATTTTCCATATTTATATCTTTACTAATATATCACTCTATTATTTTCATTGAGTTTGATTAATATTTTTCATGTATAATGTGATTGATATTCTTTGAAATTATATTATAGTATGCTATTTTTTTTGTACAACTAAACTTGTTAGGTTTCAAATAAATTATTCAAATTCTTCATTCTCTTAAAGGAGATTATCATGATAATCAAAACTCATAACAAGCTTATACTGAATATGTATTATTTGTTCTCTAAATTTTATTGTAGATAATTTGTTTTTTCCTAAAAATTAAACACTTTCGAAAAGAATTTCAATCACTTTATTTTACATATATATAGTTTTATAATTTTTTATGTTTTTTTTTTAAATTGATATCATTATTCTTTTTTGAAATGGTTCATATATATGCTTCTAACTACTGTTATGTTGCATTATATTTTCATAATTTATTATTGTAAAACTAAAATTTTAAAGTTATTGTTCAAATTCTCATTCTCCTAAGGGGATTGTTATGATTGTCCTATAATTACAACTGATATTACTCCAAATTGGACTGAAGTGAATGAAGTAGATTGAATGGATTGAATTGAATTGAATTGGGCCGAAATGGATAGAAGTAGACCGGATGGACCGAACTGGACTAAACATGACCAATTTGATATGTTTTCTATTTCTTTTTTCTTTACCACCTAAAGTAGAGTTACAAGGAAAAATATAAGAGAGAGAGAGAGAGAGAGAGAGAGAGTGAGTGAATAATCACTCTTCCAAGAGAGAATGTGAGAGAGAATAAAAAATTTATAGAAAATAAGATGAGAAGAAAGAGCAAAAATAAAAGATATAGTAATAAACACCAAATTATCCAATTCATGCTATGTAATAGAATAACATTATATTTCTTATATACTATCTTCATAATTCAATAAGATAACATCTATGAAATCAAAGAAAATAAAAAATTAACAACTTAAAAATACAAAACTAAATCACATCAACCTAAAATTGAGTTAGAAAGAACACAAAAAATCATCAACCTAAAGTAGAAATGTGCAAGAAAATAATAAAATCCACCAAAAAAATAAAAAACAAATGAGAGAGAGAGAGAGAGAGAGAGAGAGAGAGAGAGAGAGAGAGAGAGAGAGAGAGAGAGAGAGAGAACATTTTTGTGTGGGAAAACTATGCATAAAATGAGAGAGTGGATTTCAAATTTATAGTAAGAGGATAGGAATAAGAAGAGCTAAAAATAAAAGGAAGATAAAAGGATAGAAGAAGAGTGATATTAAGGTAGATAGTAGTGGGGATATGAAACGGTAAAAGGGAGAGGGAAAGTTGGAGAATGTGCAAAAATAATTTGGAAAATTAATAATGGGAAGATGATGAGTTGAGAGAGAGAAAAGATGATTGATTATAGAGAATGTGTGAAGTGAAAAAAAAAAAAAATGACATGGCAATGATGCAGCGCATCTGAAGCATAGCAACAATAAATGCTACGCTTCAGCTTTAAGTTATATATAAATAAATTATTATAATTTGGATAATAAATATTCCAAATAAAAATACTTTTTTACATAAATAAACATATTAATTTTTTTATATAAATAATTAGCACACACCTATAGATAAATTATATAGTCCATTACATAATGATTGTCCTTTATCGTCAAGTCTAGACACCAATTGATTTAGTGTAGGTGGTGATTGAAGTCCAAAATTTTAGTTGACGATAAGAGACTTTACCAATTGAGTTAATGAGAACTCACGACTCTTCAAGGCTCCTTTAACTCAACCGATTGTTATATCCTAATGTCTCCAATAGAAACATCTACAATTCAGATCTCTTATTCCCCCTTGTAACTTGTAACTATCAAATTGTCAAAAGAAAAAAAAAATACATGTATATGTATATGTGCCAAATGGCAAAAATTTAGGCTATAACATTTGAGGTTTATATATATGAATGTTACACCACCTAATAATTTTTAAGTAAATGTGAATTTTAACAAATCCACCATTAGACTAAATTTTCTTCTTATACTCTTTGTACTTGCAAAATTTTAAGATAAACTGAGATCAATAACTATGTCATTAATCATATATAAAATTTATAATTTTTTCCTATTTAAAATTGTGCATAAAAGATGAGTTTCTAGATCAAATAGAAAATAGTATCCAATTGGAAATGATGGATTTAAAAAAAAAATTCAATTAAAAGTTATTAATTTGTGTAACTTTACTTAGAGTTCTCTCTCTCTCTCTCTCTCTCTCTCTCTCTCTCTCTCTCTCTCTCTCTCTATATATATATATATATATATATACACACTCTTATTTGAAACACTAAATTAAATATGCACTTTGATTATTTTTTGATACTCTAATAGTTGGGAGATGAGATTTTTTTTTTTTTTTGAGAATGAGAAATTTAAATCCGAACATTATAGTTGAAAATACTAAAAAGTGTCATTTATGCCGCACAAAAGTTATTGTATTGGCACTAGGGAAGTTAATATCGTACCATACTAGCACCTAAACCAGTACCAAAACATGGTTGTTTCTTACCGCTCCAAATACCGAGTCATACTAGATTGTACCGGCCATACCGAGAAATATATCCGATTCTGGCCGAAAAATAAAAATCGGTTGGTATTTGGAAAAATATAAAATAAACGATGTCAGTGGATAAGAATAAAAAAACCAGATAACTCAGATCCTCACTGTCGCCATGATGTTCTGGTAGTGACTCTATTTTTCCGTTCATCCTCTCATCTAGTCCTCCTTCTAATGTTCTTCTTCTTCGCGCAGAGTCCCAAAAGCTAGACTTCTTCCCTCTTTTCTGTTTCATACTTTATCTTATGGTTATGGATGGTAGACTCAAGTAATAGCTTTTTAGCTTTTACTTTTTTGGAGGACATGTGTAGCATTTATGGCCTTTAAGTGATGAGTTATTAAGTGAGTTATGGAAATTGAAAATATATTTTAAGTATTTTCAAGTTATAGAAACAAAATTATGATGGCATTTTGGTAATTAAACATACACCGAGGGACTCGCTAGACTCACTAGTCAGAGGTCAGCCGTAACTTTTAACCCTTTTTTTTTCTTACTAGGTTTGGTGATGTGGTCTTCTTCTTCTTTTTTGTTTCATTTTCCTTTCACACTGTCTTCTTCTTCTTCTTCCATTCTTCATTTCCCTTTCACCCTGCTAGTATGGTCTTCTTCGTCTTCCTTTTTTTTTTTTTTCTTCTTCTTCTTCTTCTTCTTCTTCTTTCTTTTCCTTTTCACATTGGGTTTTTGGGTTTGGTTGCATTTTTTTTTCTTTTTTCTTTTTTCCATTCCTTTTCATTGGGTTTCTGGGTTCTCTTCTTCTTCTTCTTCTTTCTTTCTTTCTTCACTTCTCCCGATCTTTTCTCTAACACACAAACACAAACCCACAAACATGTGCATCCACAAAAAAAAAAAAAAAAGCCGATTTAAAAAACCCCACCCTATCTTGCCGCCATACACGTCAGAGAGATGGATGTTGTTCACTAGGTGACGGCCCTGACAAGGCGATGGAGCTTCTAAAATTTTTATGGGTTCAGGTTTGTGTTTTGGGAGAGATGGGTGTTGTTGCTACTGTTATTGTTGTTGTTGCTATTGTTGTTGTTACTATTTTTGTTTTGTGGTTGAAGTTGATTTTGTTAACAGATGGGTTTGACCACTTTACAGGAATGGGTCCCACAAAAAAGTAGAAAAATTGAGAGATGAGAATGTGAGTGAAGTGTGCAAAACAGGTGAGTATAGAAAATTGGGGTATTTTAAGTAATGAGTGATGAGTGATGACCAAAAAAATAAAAAACCCAAACAACCCCTAACCCATTTTTAGGCTATACAGGCCCAATATTTCTAGACCCAATGATCCTCTCTTACCCAGAGGCCCATTTTTAGGTTATACAGGCCCAATATTTCTAGACCCAATGATCTAGTTGGATATAAGTGACCAACTTTTACATTATGTAACCGAACAAAGTTTCTCTCTAAACTAATTTGGAGAGAAACCCTACAAAGTTTGGAGAGAAACCCTACAAACTCATCATATATTCTTATAGTGAGTGTGAATTTTGAAAATCTAACCGTTAGATTACATGTTCTTATTACATTCTTAATACTTACAAAATTTCAAGAAGATCAAAAATTAATTGCTATGTCATCAAATAAATATTATAATTTCAAGTTTTTGTAATCTAAAGTTGTATATAAATAAAAAGTTAATTAATCAAAAAGTAAATAACATCCAATTTGAACGAAATTTGATATGTATGTTAATAACAAAAGGAACATAAAATTCAATAATTAGATTTTCAAAATTCATATAAAAAAAATATATATATATAAGAAGTTTGGAAAGTTTCTCTCCAAACTTGACAACTTATTGAACTTTAAAAAATAAAAAGATTATTTTTTGCTTAAAAAAAATTTATTATATTGGAAACAGAGATAAGCCCTTTTTTTTTTATTGTTGATTCAACTCTTTTTGGTTATTTATTTCTTGCTAGCTAAGGAATTAAAAAAAAAAAAAACTAATTAAAGAAAAGGAATATTCATGACGAAAACCCAGGGATGTCATTGCATAGGTCACTGTATTTGGTAGTTGGAAGACAATAAAAGTGGCTGTGAAACGAATCTGAAAGACTAATAGTGTTGTTCCACGTGGCACTTTTAGTCATATATGATTGGGCACTTGAAATTCATTTTCTAACAGCAAAGTGGAAAATAGCACTAGTCATTTTTGCGTATTGCTAGCGTATTGGATTTTAATATTGTTGGAAGCAATGATAATACTAGAATTAACAAAGACTAGAGGGCAGAGCACTTGGCTTAAGTCGGAGGGTTTTGGATTTAAAAAATTGATTAATTGAGACTCTACTGAGCCATACATAGCCAGTATAGGTTAAATAATTACACTTCTTTTTTTTTTTTAATAATTCAATTGTTGCCACTTACTACAACAAAGATAGGAGATTTGAACCATAATAATTTTCATAAAGGTGAGATGGCTATAGTAGTAAACAATTACACCTGGAGTCACATAAAAAGTGATGTTAGGATATGTTATTAATTGATGTGTTAAATTTTAAACACAGAACAAAAAAGATAATAATTACGAATTTATTAATTATGTTGTTGATATGGCCCAAATCATATTTATTGTTATATCAGTTTGTTTCTTACGCTAATGTAAGGATAGTCTTAATTTGGGAATTTTTTTTAGAGAGTCAATCAATTTATGGCTTAGGAGATTTCTTATCTTTTCTCGGTTGGTGGTTGGCCTTGATGTAAATAGTAAAAATCATATTTATTGTCAGGTCAATTGGTAAGAAAACAAGATAGTTTTAAGGTTATCCTAAACATACAAGCTAAGATTAAGAATTGCAAATAGCTCCAAAAAAAAATTTTAGTATTTAATTATTGTCTTTCTTTTTAAAACAGGGTAGTAAGTATTTGTCCATTTATTTAAGTTGGTTTTGCGAAATTCGAGAAGTGGACAACAAATACATCCTGCACATATAGTATACAAATAAATGTTCTACATATATAATAAGCACTGTTTCTTTCTCTTCTCATAATCATCATTATCATCCTCATCATCCTTCCACATAGGTAATGCAGTGAATGCCAAGAAGTTCTTGGGATGGTCAAATAAGCTTTGTGTGTGTTTTGGGGTTAAATTTATGTTGTAATAACTAGTATCTATCTTTTGGTGGACCCAGCTTTGTTTTTTATCTGGTACTATGCAAGAATGGTTTCTTTTTTCTCATGTTGACATAATGAGTAAAGTTGAGGAGTTTTGTGGATGCATGGAA
Organism: Castanopsis chinensis; assembly: GCA_032878915.1. Classification (NCBI taxonomy): domain Eukaryota; kingdom Viridiplantae; phylum Streptophyta; class Magnoliopsida; order Fagales; family Fagaceae; genus Castanopsis; species Castanopsis chinensis. The sequence goes on from JAVQMG010000131.1 coordinate 9,510,626, forward strand.
ATTTCCTTGAAAGTTGCTTCTACTCTTATTGGCAAAAAGTTTCTAGATGACAAGTAATTTCTCAGTAGGCTCCAAATGATAGTTAAAGCTGGGAATTAGGCACTATGGCTTTCTAGTTTATTTCCATGAAAGTCGGTTTCTAAAGAAGTTATTGGTATTTTCTTGATTTTGACAAGTCAGTGTTGACATCTATGTTATTGAAATTGATTCAGCAGTGTTTTTTCGTCTTTGTATCTGCCTCCATTTATTATCTCTCTGCCTTCTTAGTATAAGACACATGAGTTCTGTACCAAGCTTTTGATCTGATTACATTTGATCTAATACAGATTGCTTTTTTCTGATTGGTTTTGTATACTTATACGGGTTGCTTTTCAGGTAAGGTTTTAAAGACAATATATTGTTATTCTAATAGAATTAGAAATTTCCCAGTAAGCATAGCTGTCATACTTTTTGGATTTCTATTTTGTCTTGCGGAATATCTTGTATTGGTGATATTTGGGTATTGATATTTGTTTTTACTATTTATCTGGTGGATTGATATGTGGGAATGTTGGGATTACAAATGTTTACCTCTGAGAAGTAAACACCAGAATTTCAGATACCTTTTGTAATTTTCTGTTTTTAGAGATTTTGGAGTTTAATAGGATTGGCTAATTTGTTTATGATTGACAATTTTGTATATGATTTTTTAATTTGTTTGAGGAATTGAATATCCCTTTTTGCAAAATGATTAGTAGCAATTTATGTTGCTCAAAGCTTGCTATTGAAGAAAACTGGTCAAATTTCAACATGCAGTTTGTGCCACAGTTAGAGGGCCTCTGCAGAAGAAGAGCATTATCAAATTTTTAAAGCGGTAGTGAGTTGAGACATTAACATGGGAGGCAAATCATCTAAATGTGACAGTTCACGATACAGTTTCAACCATGATACTTCATATGGTTATGCTTCTCAATCAGACGTTGGCTCTTCATCCTCTTCTTATCCAAGAAATTATGCTGATTATGAAAGAAGAAGCAAGCTGCAGTCAAGGTACAAAAGAATTGGTGACAACTACCACTCTCTGGAGCAGGTATTATGCTTATGGAATTCCATCAAAAAGATATTTGATTGTATTTTTCTAAGCTTGCTTCCAGGCCATTCTGATTACTGGAAAATTTGGTATGCCTATGCTGTGTAAGCACACACATGTTATACACTTCCATTGATGATTATAATGATTAATAAATGCAACATAGATCAGGAAATTGGATTACACTTACAAATATCATTGAAGAATCAAATACTTAGAACTGATATTTGTATAATTAACTCTCTCTTCCTTGTTAATCATGGTAAAGAAAAACAGTGCCTCCTCTAGTGGCTTTCACACTTTCTAGTCTATTATTATTGAGAAAAATTGTGGGCTTTTCTTGTATCTCTTTCATGTACACTAAAAATGGTTGGAGAGTTGAGTTTAGTTGATAGTATTATACTATTCTTAGTGTATGCACTACATTTCATACTCCTGACTCCTACTCTTACTGGTAATTGTAGATTGAACTTTATATGTTACTTAAAAGTTCGTTATCAATCTTGGATCCTAATATTTGATTACACATTATAGGTGACACAAGCTCTTCACCAAGCTGGTCTCGAATCTTCCAATCTTATTGTTGGCATTGATTTCACAAAGAGTAATGAGTGGACAGGCGCACGATCTTTCAACCATAGGAGCCTGCATCACCTTGGAGATCCCTCAAATCCATATGAACAGGCAATATCAATAATTGGCAGGACGCTTTCAGCATTTGATGAGGATAACCTTATTCCTTGTTATGGCTTTGGTGATGGTCAGTATCAGTAAAACTTTCTGCTCAGATAGAAACATACATCACACATGCACAATCTCTTCTGTTGTATGTGTCAATTTAGGGTACTTCAAAGCATAATAGTGTAATATTTGTCATGATTTTGCAGCAACTACACATGATCAAGAAGTTTTTAGTTTTCATCCAGATGAAAAACCTTGTAATGGATTTGAGGAAGTACTTTCTCGTTATCGAGAAATAGTGCCACTAGTACATCTAGCTGGTTGGTTGAATTACTTTCCCAATATTGGTTTTTGTTACGCTTTCCTCCTGAGTAATTTCTATAGTTCAACTGTTCTATTCTGATATGACAGGTCCAACATCTTTTGCTCCGATCATTGAAACTGCAATTGGAATCGTTGACAATAGTGGTGGTCAGTATCATGTTCTTATGATCATTGCTGATGGACAGGTCAGTGACATGACTTGTATATTTTCTTTTATCTGAATGCTACAATAAAAATTTCTTCTCTCAGACTTATCGGAAAGATTATAGTAGATTCAATTGATGTTGCTTCTGTTTTCATCTCCCCACTTCCCTATTTTGCTTTATGATCCTTTTAACCTCATATTCTTGATGTTATCATGATTAACAAGGTAACAAGAAGTGTGGACACTGGTTATGGTAACTTTAGTCCTCAAGAGAGAAGTACCATCAATGCTATTGTGAAAGCAAGGTTGTAATACTATATTACTTGAGGACCTTATTTTTAAGTGATATGTCTTCCACAAAATCTGAAGGCCTTATTATCCCTTTTGTAGTAATTATCCTTTGTCAATAGTTTTGGTTGGAGTTGGTGATGGACCATGGGACATGATGCATGAGTTTGATGACAACATTCCATCTCGGGCTTTTGATAATTTCCAGGTAAGAAATTGAATTGAGCAACTCATGCAACATTTCTAGCTAGGTTTTTACTCTGTCGTGACTTGTTTGATGCAGTTTGTAAATTTCACTGAAATCATGTTGAAACACATCCCTGCATCCAAGAAAGAGACAGAGTTTGCTTTGGCTGCACTAATGGAGATACCATCACAATACAGAGCTACAATGGACCTGCAACTTCTGGGGTATTGTCACTACTGACTAGCACACACTTTCACATATGACATGTTAGTAAAAGAATGCTCAAATATTTTGAATGCACACATTCTTACTTTCTTGCAGCTGCCGAAAAGGAACTCCTCGGAGATGTCCACTCCCGCCTCCAGTTAGAAGCATTTCAGAAAATCCTTATCCAAAGTATATTCAATCAAGCAGCAACGAACGTTATAATGGACATAGCAATGAACACAACAATGGATATACGTGGTCAAGCAGCATTGAACAAGAAAGTGGATTTCATTATGCTTATTCTACTCCATCACCAGAACATTCTCCACACAGCAGGGTAGGTTTCTGTTTTCTCTCTGCACTGACACACACATGTGACCTGTTTGTCTATGAAATAGTGAATTATAAAAAATAGATGAGTAAGATTTCAATTAACCTATAATCATTAGGTCTGATTTATTGATAGCCCTTTTTTGCCATTCAGAGTTGTCCTGTGTGCTTGTGGAGTAAGAAAGATCTTGCATTGGGATGTGGACATCAGGTAATCTAAAAATCAAAACTGGGATGACATCAAAATTTTTTATATTCAACTCTGGTTAATTGCTATTCTTTCTTTATCTTTTGCAGACATGCTATGATTGTGGACAGGTCTTAACCTCTTGCCCAATTTGTCGAACTCACATAACAACAAGGATAAAGCTGTATGATTAATGCATCTGGCGAAGCAACTATTCTCTGGAATGAAGATTGTTTAACTCTCTAAGCTTGTTTATCAAAGGGCCAAATGGGCATTTCAAATTATTTCCTCGGATACCAAAACATTTCTTGTAAATAGTGTAACAATATGCTTTTTTTCCCTGAAACAAAAATAGTGGTTCACCATTTGTCTATCAAAATACCGAATCTTTCTGAATTGATCATGAATAAAGATAACAATTCAGTTGAAATGGGATAATTTCAAATGAGGTCATTTGAGTCTCAGCATAATTTGGCTCGAGTCTTATTACACTCTTACTACACCCATGACAGCCTTTTCACCTTTTGGAATATGCTGAGCATTTTAAAAGCTAGTGAAGCAACACGAGAGCTTCCAAGTTGGATCAAGTTTTGAATACGAACCAGGGATCTTCATGATTGAATGGTTCAAGAAAAGATTGCTAAAAGAGAGTTGATTGTAGATCACAAGGGGATGGATTCTGTTGCAATTATGATCAAATTTTGACTGAATGACTATAAAGTTACTTGGATACTTTCACATATAATAGGCAACATAGGAAACATCTCTACTTAGGGAAAATTAAAAGTTATTGGAAGCAAATCTCCATTTGAGTTTCACTACCGGAGAAATCAGATGGTTTATGGACCTATATGTGATCCTCATATCACATATTCCACCCATTTTTGCATGAGAAGGGGTCGAACAAGCAAAACATTCCACCTACAATTCATGCCACAAGATTAAAACTTTACTAAGACCTTGGAAAGAGGAAACTGGATTGTTGACATCAGGGACGGAACTAGGATTCATACCAGAGGGGGGCCAAAGCTTAAAACCAAAAAAAAATTTATGAAAATAAAAACTAACATCTACTTCATATTCAACAAAATACTACATACAAAATAAGTATTTCTTAAACATTTCATATTATAAAACACATCAACAAAGTATAATATACAAAATAAGTATTTCCTATTTTCTGCACGATTTTTGTTTAGTCCATATATATATATATATATATATATTTTTTTTTTTGTAATTAAAGGGGCATGAATTTTATTTATTTATTTCTTTTCTTGTAAGTTAATATCTAAATATTTTAGAGGAGGAGGGACAAATATATATATATATATATATATATATATTTAGGGGCAAACCTTAATTTTTTGTAGGGTCCGGTTAATGTGTGCCCTTAGGGCACACATTAAGTTATTTATTTATGGTAAAATTTTCTCAGGAACTGAAAAAGTTGTCATTACTTTTTCAATTCCCAAGAAACTTTTTCCTAAAAATGAATACTTATTGTGTGCCCTTAGGGCACATATTAGTAAAATCCTTTTTTGTATACCAAATTTTTTTTTTTTTTTTTTTTTTTTTTTTTTTTTTTTTTTTTTTTTAATTTGGGGTGGGTGGGGGGGGGGGGGGGGGGGGGGAGGGGCAATGGCCCCCCTCTGCCCTGCTGTAGTTCCGCCCCTGGTTGACATGAAGATTACCCTCTTGACAGACCTTACACTTCAATATCTATTGACTTAACCCGGTGGGTACTTAGAACTAAAACAGAGTAATGCAATTTTCAATTACCAAATGGCCTTTCATTTTTACAAATTGATTTAGAAAATGCAGTTTGTGAAACTGAAAGTCATTAAAAATATAGTTCCCAACAACTTCACTTCCTATTTTACATTAGACTGCCAAAATCATGAAGTTTTAAATTCTAACTAGGATATTATTATTATTATTATTATTATTATTATTATTAGCTTAGCAAACAAAAAAGGGATATTTTCTTTAAATACTATAATTATAGATGCTTGTGAACTTTCAATAAGGTTTCAAAGATAAAATTAAGAAATCTTTTAGTCTACTGACGTGTTCAGTTCATAATTTCACATAGGCAACTAGTGCAATCAAGACAGAAATGTTTGGCTTATGTGGATTGACCAGTCAAAAATATCCTATTAACATTTTTAGCACTAACAAGTTACAATATATTTATATTTGTTAAAATTGAATGACATCTGAAAGGATGGGGCTCAATTCTTACAATCTGAAACAAAAGATACCGCCAAACTTAGTCAATAATGGTAGAAGCGGTTTATGTATACTGTGAGCCAAGGATTCTTACATGGACCAAAGGACAATATGTGCATATGCTAGGATAGATAAGCATCACATGCTTAGATGAGGGAGAGACGGTGCAGAATCCATTCCCTTTGGCTAAAATAATTTGCAAAAGGGGTGACACTCTTATAAATAACATGAAAGAGTGCAAAGATGTCATACAACAGTTGGGTCATTCAATTTGAGCTTGGTAAAGATTGTGAGAAAGGAAAAATTAATGATTGCTCTTGCATGGCTGCTGCTAATGGCATCCATTATTTTGTCAGCAAATGCAATGGCAGGTGCTCGCCTCAATAAAGTTGAGCATATGGTGCATCCCCAAGGTAAAGTTGAGCTATTAATTCTACTCGCTCAAGATTTTTTGTCATACCTAACAACTTGTACTCTAACCATGACTTGTGCCTGTGCATGTGATATAACACATAATCATGATATTTGAAGGTTGTCGCTGCTGCTGGTTCATTTGGAAGCCTGTAATCTGCTGTGGAAAAGCATGTTGTGAAGATGGATGTTGCACTTAAACTTGACGCATAAGCTTCAGGGAGGGAAGAGAGAGGAGGGGGGGGGGGGGGGGGGGGGGTTTGTGGGGGCTGGTTGTTTTGTTTATGTGTTGGTAGAAGAGGTATGCCTGTCTAATAGATTGGGGCTGATGCTTATCAAATAAAAATATGGAATAAATAAGTGCTGTTAAAATACCATCATGCAGGAGGAGAAAGTTCTAACCTCTGTTTTATTTAAAGGAGGAGGTTTTCTGTGAATAGTTAAAGAATTGACTTCTGCATTCAACAATAAGCCTTTGCCTTTAATGGCTGTCTTATGCAAAGAGATACGTCTGAGTCAGTGGAGATGCCATAATGCACTGCAGAACCATGGTCCATCAGTTCACAAATCTACGGCCCACTTAGATTTTTGGTGTCATGATCACAAATCATGCTTCAAAATGAAGAATGTAGTTCCATTGCAATTCTAAATATCCAACAGACTAGTATATCCATTTGAAATAAAAGAGAGCCAGTGTGGATATAAATTATATTTAAATAGTTCACTACATAAGCTTTTACTCTGTTTCTTACACGATGATAAATAAGTTAATCAAATATCTGGAATAATTTTGGACATTTCTAGATAACAATCGTATTCTATCACCTAAGTTTAGCATCATAGTATCAAAGGGGGACTGAAAAAACCCACTAAAGAAACCTTTTTTCATGCTGCAAAAACCCAAAACCCCCACAGGATCAAAAACCAAAGAATAAGCCACCTACAATTTGGTTGGAAGCTTGATGAACTATCATCGGTGAGGCCCACAACAAACCTACAATCCCCAACAGAAGGGTCCAAAAAAGTGACCATACCAAGCCCATCAAAATCGCAGCTCTGTGAATTCTGCATTTGCAGCTGATAGTAACTGTTGAATGCATATGAGATATTTCCCTTTGCTCCAATGGCATTACACGATCCCCCGTAGTTAAGTGTAGTACAATCTGCAACACTACAGGCAAGTTTTATGTGGTTCGTCACCTCTGACAAATCTGTAGATGGGTTTGCCACACACCATCTAGATGGAAGATATTGAACATTCCTTGCATTCTTTAATGACCTGTTGCCCAAACCAAGCTTTAGCGCATATTTCGCTTGGCCATCAAAGGAAAAAATACCCCAATGCCTCTCAAAGTTTCCTGGAAGAACGCTCTTTGCCCCTTCATCAAGGAGACTGAAAAGGTAAATGTCCACTGGAGGTACACCAGGCCTCAGCGGGGTTCCTTTGTTACTCAGAACATGATTTATGAGCCCTTGATTAAAAACCCTTGCTGCAGTGAGATTTGCACCAATGGCTCCATCCGTAGGCCAACCTACTTCCCCAATAACTATGGGCATCTGACCATATCCAAGTTTGCTTAGAGCTGCAATTAAAGTGTCAAAATTCCCATCAAATGCATTGTAGTAAACATTGGGCCCATCCGTAACAGCATGAGTAGTCCCCTCAAAAAATGCATACTCTTGTGGAAAATCAGCATTCGCATAGAGACTTAGAAATGGGTAAATATTGACTACAAATGGGGAACCATTTGAGTTGAGGAACGAAACAATTTGAGTGATAATTTGAGTCAGTTCAGGTCGGAATGCCCCTTGAGAAGGAAGGGTGGATTCATATGCATCAGCATTGCAAGGTACCACCAACTTTACATAGCCTGCAAGATTGGCTTTGGCTAAGGACTGTTGAAGATTGAGCAATGCAGGCATGACATAGGACTCATATTGACCTGCGTAACTAGAAAGGAAGGGCTCATTTCCTACTGCAACATACCTGTCATGAAACAGTAAAAACTGAATGGCTTGCTCAAAAATTCAAGATTTAGAACTCGTAATACATAGAGAAATTTACTGAGACATCTAAATTGCTGAAAATTTTGAAAAATAATTATGAGATATCAAAATTTAAAGTTAAGAAAAATATTAAATATCCAATGCGAGTTCCCTTTTAGAAAAGCAGTGCGTTGTGAACTTTTCGAAGAATCATACCTACCGCTATCATATGTCAGAACTAGGCTCTAGTATTACATTAGGAAGATATGGTGTATTACCAAACTTGAGGATTAATTGTATCGCTAGCCTCCAAGGAGGTTCAGATTTCTCATAAATCTAGTCCCTACCTTTCTTCTCAAAATATCAATAATAATAATTCAAATCCCTACCTTACAAATGTGAATACATTATGCATTTAAAAAGTGCTTACATGAGTCAATTTATTGGTACCATCTAAATGAGCTGAAAAATGCATCAGCTCAATAAGTTGATCTCAATTCTTAAATGCTTTGAACAAGAAACTGGTTTGCAGGATAGAACCCTTGGGAGGAAGATAATAAGCATTGAAAATCTAACCCATTTTGATTTTGACTGTAAATCAATAATTTCTAAAAATACTGCCAATCACTACCACAAGGTGAAGGCTGAGCAAGCCATTGAAATTCAGAGCTTTCATAGGAAAGAGCCTGGCAGCATAACTATGCATCAAAAGTTAGCATAGATAGTAGGCTGTTTAAGTGGAGACAGACATCAATTAGATTTATCCACAGGTCAAGCTTCATTTTTATTTGGTTAATATAGCCAATTCATAATCACGATAAGCTTCATGCCAAAATTCCCAAATTATTCAAAAAATTTCAAGTGTATCTGTTTTATTTTTTTCCCCTCTCAAGAAGTAATGCTGTTTTCATTAACAAGTTATGACCTGAATATGTTTGTAATAATTTAACTCCTGTTCTTAAAAAAAGGGTAATAACTCTAACTATGGGTCAGTCTTCAATGATTAAACAAGAACCAGATTACCAAGAAATTTACTACCTGTCACAATCAAATAAATTTTTTTCTTCTTTGGCAGAATAACGTTTACTTCTATTACAGAATTTCCTACAATGATAGTTAGACACTGAAACCTGACTCTCAAATATATCATCTATTTTTTTGCCCCTTCTTCGGGGTACTATTTTAATTTGATTAGAAATAAACTCAGCCTAATACAACTAGTGTGCTTTGTTGGATTGGGTTGATTCTTGTAAACAGAAACATAAGATCCAAAAATTTTATTTCTTTTCTCATTTTCCTACTTCTTTGCCAAATAAAGAACACATATTAAAAAAAAAAAAAAAGAAGCATTTGAAGGACATACAAACCTGATATCAACGCCACCTTTAACCATATATCTAGACACATTCTGGCGAACCCACAAATCAGAGGCCATAGCGGATGAGCTCAAGGAAGCCAGCATATCATTGGAGATTCCAACCATGACTTGAAGCCCAGACCCCATGAGAGCCTTAAGGGCATCTGGGTCTGCATCAAAAAGCTTAACTTTTTGTATATTATTCTCTTTTAGGAGATCCACCACTGTGGTAGGTTTCAGCTTGTGGAATGACAAGGTCCCCCAGTTCACTCCTATGGCTGATTCTGCTTTCAGAGATGAGTTTATAAGAATGAGAGAAATAAAAGCAGCTACTCTGAATCTAGGCAACAACAACATCTTTGTCTGAAAGAGGAGTTTGCTGCTGGGTTCTAAAAAATAAAAAACCATTCAGTCATTCATACACATACATTGGAGTTTTTGTCTGAAAGTGAGTTATTTCCTTTGCCCCCGAAGGAAGAAAAACAAAACACCCTTTTGTCTGTGTTTGTTGTTAGTTTTTTTTTTTTTTTTTTTGCTGAATATGTTTGTTGTTAGTTGGTGAAATGAGAGTGAGTTTCTGACAGTATATGAGTGCTTTGGAAAGAAACCCGTTTATGGAAGAGTAAAGTTCAAGCTCCCTTTGGCTTTAGAGATCATTAATATTATGGAGTATTTCTTCAATTTGATAATGATGTGTAAGCCAATAGTAGTGAAATGACCAGAATACCCATCCTCCAGTGATAAGGGAAGGGAGTTGCCATTGCCACTTGCACCAATCACAGCCCTTTGCTAGTTATTCTTTTGGGAAGGGACCCTTTCTGAAGATCTTTTTGGAAAATGCAATGCAAGCACACCTAAAAAAGAACGTGTTATGTATAAATGATGTGACATGGTAATTACCACCTAGTGATAAAATTGGTAAACTGATAATAACAGACATTAGTCAAGTGATATAAATAATAGTTTATCCTTCAAAATTTACATGGGCTGGTTAGCAAAAAATTTGTAGGCACTCTCGAACGAGAAATGGTCTTTTCTTCTATTTACGTTAATAGTAGACCTTATCATAAATTTAACAAGTAAATTTCGCCATAAATATGAGATAAGGAAATATTATTTTTCCATACTTTAAAAGTACTTAAGAATTACTTTTTAGTTAGAGTATTAGTATTAAATATGGTAAATGCTAAATTTTAACATTTTAGCGTACTAAATACCAAAAAAAAAAACATACTTCATTGAATGTGTTAAACTTTTAAAAATTTAGTATATATGGAGCTACAATACTTCCAGAAGAATGTAGCTCATGCTAATTTTTTTTTTATATAAATAATTTCTCTTTCTTTTGCATTGTAGCTCAATGGGTCCTTTTTTTTTTCTTTTTTTAATTTCTTCTTTGGTTTGAATTGGGTTATGTATGTGTTGAGATAATATTATTTTAATGTGATGTATGTATTATTTTAATGTTTTGTATGAAAAAATAGAAATGATGTAAGTAAGGTGTTTTGTCAAATGATATATTAAAGTCTTTCTCAAAAAAAAAAAATGATATATTAAAGTAGATAAAGTAACTTAAAATAGCATTTTCATTTTTGATAACATCCGATACTCAAGTAATAAAATTATGAACCAAAGAAAGATCATTCCCCCCACAGAATTGATTAAGGGGCTTTAATAAATTTGAAAAGAAACAATGGAAGTGGTATCAGTATCAGTATCACTATCATGCCTTTATCTTTAGTGAGGAATAATTTTATCGGGTAGTTTAGTCAAAAAAATTTTATCGGGTAGTGACCGACTTCCCATGTGGAATTTGTAGATAGATGGATGCACCGCATTACATCACCGACGTGAGGGGCGTTGAAGTCCAAAACTCCGACGCAGTACCAATGGCGGTCTGATATTTTTTGTTTTTTTTTTTTTTTGGCCCATGTAATTTTTTTGCTGAACAAAAAAGGAATTCAGCGTGGATTCATTGACCTTACGCTACATGACAGCAACGAGTAATACCATGTATACCACGCAGATTTTACTGAGCTATCGCCCAAATCACTTATTTCTGAGTACTAAAACAAAGGTTCTTACTATCAAGCTACATCCCTTTTTTTTATTTTTTTTTTTCCTTTTGCCCATGTCGGCTGTACAAAACAGGCCACTCGATCATTATCTAGAAAATGGTAAATATTTTGGTGTTTTTCAACGTTGATTGTGCCATCTTATAGATAAGTATTTATGACTACGTTGTTATGGTAGCGGGTAGGTCATGAATGTCACCTCTATTGAAAGGAAAGGTTACCTGCCTGTTTAGGCGTTTTGTGGTTGCAAATGCATAAGTATGAATCACACAATTTTTCACTATTATCTCTCCGGAAAAAAGAATGACACCCTTTGTGGTGATTAGTTTATAGGACATTCATTAAAATTTTCCTAGTTTATATTAAAGTTTTATTAATGGCAAGTGCATGTTTTAATGATACTACTTCAATCCTTATTTCTTATTCGATAATTACAGCACTAAAAATGAAGATTTGAACCATAATTCTTCTAATAAGGAAACCGTTTTTCTACTATCACAACTTTTGAGTCATTTTTTTTTTCCATAATTCTAATGTGATCGACTGTAAATGATAAACAATCACTTTTACATGAACTTACCATTTACAATCAACTACATCAAGGTTGTGGCAAGAATAATGACTCAAAAGTTGTGTCTACAAACTTTCTCATAAAAAAGACCAAATTATATTATTAAGCTACAAGCCTCTTGAATTTATCACATGAATAAATTGTGAAAATTGAAGAAAAAAGTGTCCATTAAATATGTGTTCAAATACACTAAAAAAAAAAAAAAAAAAAAGGAGGTGCCATTAATTTTATTCATGAATGATTAGGTGTTTGAACCAAAATATTTTGAAAATTTAAAGCATAGAAAGACATATTAGTTAGTGGTTAAATTCTTCAACTAAATTGAAATACATAGTTTCATTAATTAATAATCAATATTAATAGAGTATTATCTTTTTCAATAACAATTGAATTTAACTAGTAGATGTCTCGTGCGATACGCGTGTTCATTATTAGTTATTTTATAATACTCATATGCGTTATAATGTTTGAAAAATTAATTTTGATTATGTATTACACGTCTCTAAAATAATGAATGAAAAAAATTGTAACACAATATATCCGTAAGCAACCATAATTAATTAGTCTCTAAAAATACCACTATATGCCCTTTTTTGTTTGGTCAAAGGTGTACATGTATATTTAGTTCTTACATTTGACTGTTTCCAATATAAAATTTTTTATTATTTCCTTTTCTTTCTTTTAGATTTTTTTTTTTTAAGAAAACACGTGAATTTTTGAAGGCTAAAATCTAAGATTTAAGGTTTATAATTTATAATTTGAAAAACTAAATATACATGCCAAGAGAATGAATAAAAATAAAACAATAATTGGATAGGGAAATATAAACTTTATACTATTTCATATCTTACGTTTAATTTTACTTACATCTAGCTACCTTAATCACTTACAAAGATTTAAAGATTTTCCAAAAATATAAATAAAGACAAAAAACATATACCTTTTAGAAACCCCATATGTTGTTAAGTATTGTATCAAGCTTTGATAGTGTTGTTAAGAAATTTAGATCATATGCACCTAAAACCAAAGCTAATTTCATACTCTTGTTGACACTAATTTCTCACTCTTTGTCTCTCTATCTCTCTAGTCCCATTTTTCTTTTGGCCTTTTGATATTTTGTGAAACTGGAATAAAAGAACATGAAAACTAATATTGAATGGAGAAAACCTTTCATTTTTTAAATTAATGAAATTAAAAGTAGAAGAGTTCAAGAAGTTAGAAAATGGAGTAGAACCAAATCTTTTAATTTTATGTATTTATGGCTTAAACTAATCATTGATAAGAAGGTGGGAGGTGAAAGACTAAAGGAAAAAATACTCATACAAAGCGCTACATGGAAAAACCTCATACACTTTCACATGAGGTCTCTGTTTATATATATATATATATATATATATATATATATATATATATATTGATATTGATTAGATAACATTAATATATTGCATTTAAGTAATTATACCTACATTTTACCCAAAGATAATAACCAAGTAATTAAAGCATTCCTTTCATGGCAAGCTTGGAACCATACCTATAAACCTCGTACTACTCATCTCCTTTCTGTTTTTTCTTTGCCAAAAAATTAAAGTAATTGATGACTTGTGTTGTTTGTACAACTCTTATAGGCCTTGCGTGAACAAAGTTCAAATTTTTTCTTAATTTTTTGCTGTATTTAATCTTTATTCTTCTTTATATATATATATATATATATATATATATATATATATGTAGTACCAATGGGCCCGAATTACACACAGTGGGCCGGCCCAAAGGCTCTCACAATGAAAGAAGCCCAACCCCACATCTTGAAATGGTCCAAGGACGTAATCAGTCCAACCTACAAAGTCACGTGATAAAAAGGGGTGTCATGCATGACCAAAATACCAAGAAATATGACGTCCGAGGACAGCATAGTCCTCGGCAAGGGTTGCCGAGGACGACGTGAATGATCTAGCAGTCCAACAACGCCCCTGACGGAGGCCTTTGATGCTGGAATTAATGGAATAGAGATAAAGAATAAAGGGGAGGGGTAGGAGAATATCCAGAAAAAAGCTACTATCACCGCATTTAAAACTCTACACCTACTTCTCTGGCCGCATTAATGAAGAAGTGACGCCTGAACGTTGAGTTTGAACCTTATCTTCACCACCAGAGACCTTAGTAAAAAGGGGTGATGGGACAAGTATCCAAAAGAGAAGAAGGTCCAGGTTACACGTGGAATAAAGGAAAAAAGAGAGAGACCTATAAAAGGTGAAGGAAGGAGACATAAGGAGAGGGGGGAAAAAATCAAAGAAAGAAAGAAAGAGAGAAAGAGAGAGAACTTGTAAGGAAACTCAAACATTTGTCCTCGGCAGTAATATACGAAGTAATATTTCGTCCACGTTTGATAAGTATGCATATGTTCTGTGATCAAACCGAATCTTTATGTTATTTACCGCCCAAACCCCTGGATTAGAATCCTGCTCTCTATAAATTCATTGTTTAGGGCTCATAGGCTTAATCCGGAGGCTCGATTCAACACAAAGCTCGATTTGTGCCCTTACAATTGGCGCCGTCTGTGGGAATCCTTGAGTTTTTGGCGCAGATAATGTGATGGCGGATTTGAATCCAGACCATGCAGAGTCTCTAGGATCTCAGCACGAGGATCCATTACAACAGTTAGAACAAATGGGAGATCGAGAGGGCAGTGTGCACTTAGGGCGAACAGCTGGTAACCGTCCACAGGGCAGAGGCAGGGGCTCTAGAGAAGATAACACTAGGGCCATGCAGAGAGAGATTAACCAGTTGAAAAGGAAGCTTCGTCGTGCCGAGCGGAAACAAACGCCTTCCATATCCGACCCTTCATCAGATGACTCTCAGAACAGTGGCTATAGGCCGAGGTCAAGAACCCCTCCCACAGAAACTTTCTCGTACCAAGAGGAAGATATCCATGACAGAAGGAGTAGAGGAACGACTCACAGGGGCTCGGGCAGTGACGCCATGGGGAAGGCATTGCTCCAGCTCTCCAAATCACCCTTCACACATCGTATTGAAAAGGGGAAACTACCCCGTCGGTTCACGCAGCCAAACTTCACCATTTATAATGGCAAAACAGACCCAGTGGAGCACGTAAGCCATTTTAATCAACGCATGGCAATTTACTCACAGAATGAAACCCTGATGTGTAAAGTCTTTCCCTCAAGTTTAGGACCCGTTGCGATGAGATGGTTCAACGGCTTAAAGGCGAACTCCATTAATTCATACATGGAACTTACAATGGCATTTGAGTCCCGTTTTGTTACGTGCAGTAGAGTACCTCGGCCTTTAGACTCGTTACTATCCATGGCCATGAGAGAGGGCGAGACGTTGAAAATCTATTCAGATAGATACTGGGAAGCGTTTAACGAGATTGATGGTGATTTTGATGAGGTAGCGGTCAATACCTTTAAGGTCGGCCTTCCAGTTGAGCACGATCTAAGAAAATCCTTGACCAAGAAACCGGTAAAAACGGTTCGTCGGCTCATGGATCGTATTGACGAATATAAAAAGGTTGAAGAGGATCAGCAGCAGAGTAAAGGGAAAATGAAAAGCATCCCCCAGGAAAGTAGGGACTACAAGGCGGAGAGATGTAATAGCAAGTGGCCGCGAAGAGATTTCACTAGCCAGACTAGATCGGCTCTGCCCCAGACAGTGAACGCCGTATTTCGTGAGCCGGTGCATCAAGTGCTGGAAAAGATTTGCCGAGAACCGTATTTTAGATGGCCCAGTAGGATGATAGGAGACCCTACAAAACGTAATCAAAACCTCTATTGCAGTTATCACCAGGATAAAGGCCACACCACAGAGAACTGCAGGAACTTGTGGAATTACCTGGATCAGCTGGTTAAAGAGGGGAAATTAAGACAATTCACGAATCGACCTGATGAACAAGGTACCCAATCTGGCTCCGTGAACCAAGGCAGTAACAATGTAAGGCCTCCATTGGGCACGATCAATGTCATTTTTGCGGCGCCAGGTCGGACTGGGTCTTGCCCTACTAGAATAATGTCAGTACTACGTCCCACTGCCGAGGACCTCAACTCTGAGTCAAAGAGGATCAAGAAGAATCCTCTGCCTATACTGGGATTCTCTGAGGAGGACAAGGTTGGCACTATCCAACCACACGACGATGCGTTGGTCATTACATTAAGGATAGGGGGTTACGATGTGAAAAGAGTAATGGTTGACCAAGGGAGTGGGGCTGACATTATGTACCCGGATTTGTTCAAGGGCCTCAATTTG
Organism: Castanopsis chinensis; assembly: GCA_032878915.1. Taxonomy (NCBI): domain Eukaryota; kingdom Viridiplantae; phylum Streptophyta; class Magnoliopsida; order Fagales; family Fagaceae; genus Castanopsis; species Castanopsis chinensis. The sequence continues at coordinate 9,526,936 of JAVQMG010000131.1, forward strand.
AAGTCCGAAGATCTCACGGCTTATGACTCCCCATTGATAAGTTTTGAAAGGAAGGCTGTATTTCCAAAGGGGTTAATCAGACTACCTGTACAGTCAGGACCAGTGGTAGTGGACGTGGATTTTATCGTAGTCGACGCCTACTCCCCTTACACCGCCATAATGGCAAGACCATGGCTGCACGCCTTAGGTGCCGTATCATCAACTTTGCACGTTAAAATGAAGTTTTCGTACGAAGGTGGAGTTGAAGAAATACTAGGCAGCCAGTCCATGGCGAGGCAGTGTATAACAGCAGTTATTACACATCAGACGAGACAGGAGTCTCAAACCCTGGCAGAGAAGAATTTGTAGCAGTTAGTATTCTCGGCCGAACCAAATGAGGCCGAGGCTGAAGGGCCATGCTGTAAGGATTTGGAAAAAATGGTTATTGTAGATGATACGGAGAAATTCTTCCAGGTAGGAAGTCAGTTGCCCCCACAGGAGAAGGAGGATCTAGTTGCATTTTTTAAACGAAATATTGATGTGTTTGCATGGGATGCTTACGAAGCACCAGGGGTCGATCCAGAGTTTATTTGTCATCACCTTAATGTTAATCCGGCCGCAGTACCACAAAGGCAACCACCTAGGCGTTCATCTAAAGAGCACGCCGACGCTGTGAAAGAAGAAGTGCTGAAACTCAAAAAGGCAGGGGCCATTAAGGAAGTGTTTTACCCAGAGTGGTTGGCCCATACAGTGGTAGTGAAAAAGAAGAATGGAAAATGGAGAGTATGTGTAGATTTTACAGACTTGAATAAGGCTTGCCCAAAGGATTCATTTCCAATGCCCCGTATAGATCAATTGGTGGATGCTACTGTAGGGCATCCTCGGATGAGTTTTTTAGATGCTTTCCAAGGTTACCATCAAATACCCTTAGCTCCAGAAGACCAAAAGAAGACAGCTTTTGTCACGCCCACAGGGAACTACCACTATAAAGTGATGCCTTTCGGCCTGAAGAATGCCGGAGCTACCTATCAAAGAATGATGACGCGGATGTTTGAACCGCAACTGGGGAAGACGATTGAGGTGTACGTGGATGACATGGTGGTTAAAAGTAAAATTATCTCGGCCCACATACCAGACCTCGACGACACCTTCCAAACGCTGAGGAAGCATAAATTACGCCTCAACGCATCCAAATGTTCCTTTGGCGTCGGATCTGGCAAATTTTTGGGTTACATGGTGACACATAGAGGAATTGAGGTCAACCCCGCTCAGGTCAAGGCCATCAACAACTTACAACCACCTCGGAATCCGAAGGAAGTGCAGAGGTTGACTGGGATGACGGCCGCCCTCAATCCATTTATCTCCAGATCTGCTGATCGGTGCAGGCCATTCTTCCAATTGCTAAACAAATGGAAAGGGTTTGAATGGACAGAAGAGTGTGCTGTGGCTTTTCAGCAACTTAAAGAATACCTTACTCATCCTCCTGTTATGTCTCGGCCTGAAGTCGACGAGGTCCTATTTGCATATATTGCAGTGGCAACCAACGCCGTTAGTTTGGTGCTAATAAGGGTCAACGGGGACGTACAAAAGCCAGTTTACTATGTGAGCAAGTCCTTGCATGAAGCCGAGGTACGTTATCCGCCATTGGAGAAGGCAATCCTTGCCGTGGTGCACGGTACACGTAAGCTCCCCCATTATTTTCAGTCCCATACGGTGGTTATTTTGACTCAGCTTCCCCTCAAAGCTATACTCCGGAGTGTGGATTATACAAGCAGGATTGCGAAATGGGGAACCATCTTAGGCTCTTTTGATATTAAGTACATGCCTCGCGCAGCAATAAAGGGTCAGGTGTTGGCTGATCTTGTCGCGGAATTTACAGAACTCACAATGGAAAGTAATGTGATCAACAGGGACATCGATGAAAAATCAGTTGGTATGGTCGCATGCAAAGGTCACGCGGTATGGATTGTTTACGTTGATGGGGCTGCTAATTAAAGGGGATCCGGGGTGGGTGTGGTAATTACAACCCCAGAAGGCCTCACACTGGAAAAGTCCTTAAGACTGGGATTCTCGGCTACTAATAATGAAGCCGAGTATGAAGCCTTGCTGAATGGGATGAATATGGTCCATAAGTTGGGTGGAAAGATCGTGCAAGTGTTCTCAGACTCACAACTAGTTGTGGGCCAAGTAGACGGAAAGGTGGAGGCCAGAGATCCGAGGATGCAGGACTATTTAAATCAAGTCAAAGCTGTACAACATAAGTTCGAGTCCTTTACTTTGTCCCATGTCCCCAGAAGTAGCAATACGCATGCTGATTCCCTAGCAACTCTTGCCACATCGTCAGCACAGGGACTACCTCGGATTATCATAGTTGAGGACTTACCTAAACCCTCGAAAATGATCGGAAGTGTTACCCTTATACACCAGATTAGGATGGGGCCTAGTTGGATGGACCCGATTATATCCTTCCTGAAAGATGATGTTCTGCCCAAGGAAAAAATCGAGGCGGACAAGATACGTAGAAAAGCCTCCCGATTCTGGTTGGCCAAAGATTATAAACTCTATAAACGGTCTTTTTCTGGCCCATACCTGTTATGCATGCATCCCGAGGCGACAGAGCTACTTTTGGAAGAGTTACATGAAGGAATTTGTGGAAGCCATACGGGAGGAAGGTCTTTGGCTCACAGAGCTCTAACACAGGGGTATTGGTGGTCGAACATGCAGCGAGAAGCTCAGAGTTATGTGCAGAAGTGCGATCAATGTCAAAGGTTTGCACCAAACATTCATCAGCCTGGAGGTGTGCTCAATCCTCTGACGAGTCCCTGGCCTTTTGCACAGTAGGGTTTAGACATTGTGGGTCCTTTCCCAAAGGCGCCTGGAAACCGGAGATATTTGGTCGTCGGCACCGACTATTTTACTAAGTGGGTAGAGACCGAGCCCCTGGCAAACATCAGGGATGTCGATGTGAAGAAATTCGTATGGAAGAATATCGTCACTCGATTTGGTGTCCCTCGGACCCTCATCTCCGATAACGATTTGCAGTTTGATAGCAAGGCGTTCAGACGATATTGTTGTGGTCTCAGCATAACCAATAGGTACTCCACTCCGGCTTATCCGCAAGGAAATGGGCAGGCCGAGGCTATTAACAAAGTTATAGTGAACGGGTTGAAGAAAAGGCTGGAGGACGCCAAAGGGAGATGGGTGGAGGAGTTACCCCATGTTCTATGGACATATCGGACCACACCCGCCGATCAACGGGAGAGACGCCATTCTCGATGACTTATGGCGCCGAGGCTGTTATCCCTTTGGAGAATGGTTTTCCAACAATGAGGACAAGCTCCTTTACTACGGAAAGCAATGATAGACTGCTAGAAAGAGGCCTGGACTTGATTGAGGAAAGGAGAAAGGTCGCCATGATTCATTTGGCTTACTACCAACAAAAACTGAAACAGGGATATGATTCGAATGTAAACTCAAGACCGCTTGCTCTCGGGGACTTAGTGCTGAGGAAAGTAGTGGGCAACACCAAAAATCCAACATAGGGAAAACTTGGGCCAAATTGGGAAGGACCGTATCGCATCACGGCAATAGCCGGAATAGGAGCTTACTACCTGGCAGATTTGGATGAAAAAGTTGTATCCCATCCTTGGAATGTAAGTAATTTGAAACGATATTATTATTAATGAAAAGTATTGTTGTCATTTTATACTTATCATTTTTATACAATTAATTCTGTTGTGCCTAAGGTTACGCCGGGTCCTCAGATCCTCTACCTTAGTCCAAATTTAATTAAGGTTACGCCGGATCATCAGATCCTCTATTTTAATTCAAAACAAAAAAGTAAGGTTACGCCGGGTCCTCGGATCCTCTACCTTAGTCCAAAGTTAATTAAGGTTACGCCGGATCATCAGCTCCTCTATCTTAATTCAAAACAAAAAAGTAAGGTTACGCCGGGTCCTCGGATCCTCTACCTTAGCTCTAATTTAATTAAGGTTACGTCGGATCTTTAGATCCTCTATCTTAATTCAAAACAAAAAAGTAAGGTTACGCCGGGTCCTCGGATCCTCTACCTTAGTTCAAAGTTAATTAAGGTTACGCCGGATCATCAGCTCCTCTATCTTAATTCAAAACAAAAAAGTAAGGTTACGCCGGGTCCTCGGATCCTCTACCTTAGCTCTAATTTAATTAAGGTTACGTCGGATCTTTAGATCCTCTGTCTTAATTCAAAACAAAAAAGTAAGGTTACGCCGGGTCCTCGGATTCTCTACCTTAGTCCAAATTTAATTAAGGTTACGTCGGATCATCAGACCCTCTATCTTAATTCAAAACAAAAAAGTAAGGTTACGCCAGGTCCTCGGATCCTCTACCTTAGTCCAAATTTAATTAAGGTTATGTCGGATCATCAGATCCTCTATCTTAATTCAAAACAAAAAAGTAAGGTTACGCTGGGTCCTCGGATCCTCTGCCTTAGCTCTAATTTAATTAAGGTTACGTCGGATCTTTAGATCCTTCATCTTAATTCGAAACAAAAAAGTAAGGTTACGCCGGGTCCTCGGATTCTCTACCTTAGTCCAAATTTAATTAAGGTTACGCCGGATCATCAGATCCTCTATCTTGATTTAAAGCAAAGAAATAAGGTTATCTCGGACCATTTTTCCGTGATATAAAAACAACGTTGAAGCTACTAAGTGAATGGATCTTTAGTTGCTGCTAAGTGCTAAGCGCGAAGCTTGAAGTACTGTTAATTCAAATGTGAAATATGTCATTACGTTCCTTTCAAATGTGTTGTTATGAAAATAGCTGTTAAGTAAGTCCTAAGCAAACGGATTCCATCTTATTGTATTACTTTTTTTAGTTCCTTGTTTGTCTTTAAATTTGAACAAGACTTGGCAGTCGTCACTTAAAGCATTTGTACATATAGGAGTTACACCAATTTCCTTGAGTAATGATAGAAAATTATAAATACTAGTTGTGGATCCAAGCTATTGTATTGCCATATTACATGTGTAACAACGAAATAAGACATCAACACTGAATATAAATTGGGAACTCTTTTCATTAAACAAAAGGTTTGTCAATACATTCATAACCAAACTTGTTAAGTCACAAAGAAAATGCAAAGGTAAATACGGAAAAAAGAAAAGAAATTGAGAGCTGCTAAGGCACGAGTAATTATGGCTTGGGCTAGGCTTGACCTTCTGAATCAGCAAGAGGCACCAATAAGGCCGAGGACCCCCCAACCTCGGGGTTGATAGGCAACTCCTCGGGGGCAGGAGGAGGTGGAGCATCTTTAACTTAGCCGGCAGGGGCAGTGTTGTCAGCAACACTCTCCTCTACTTGCACCTCGGCTGAGGGGAGAGGGGAATCATCCTTGGCTGAACTAGATGCAGCCACGCGGATTGCAGGGGGAATGTAGGCGTTCTCCACCTTCCATAGGGGAGAGGAAGCATCAACCCCGGCTTGGGAAATAGCTTCCTTCCACACCTGGAGGCAGTAGTCCCTACAAACCCCCGGCACTTGGGCTTTGAACGTTTCTGTGGTTTTGGCCACGCCCATGTCATAGCCGCTCTGCTCAGCCTCGTCAACCATTGCCTCGGCTGCTTGTGCCTTGGCAAGTGCCTCTTCCTTGGCCTTTATAGCTTCCTCCTTAGCCTCCTCAGATGCCGTAAGGTCCTTTGCAAGGCCTTCTGCCAGCGACCTGGCCGAGGCGAGATCTTCATTAGCACGCTTGTGCTGCAGCCTCTGATCCTCGGCCTGCCTAGTGGTATTCTTCAGTTCAGCCTCCAGACCTGACCTCTCACTCGCCGCCTTGCCCAGGCTGGTGGTCACCTCTTAGAGCTTCTTCTCTTTAAGCTCCAGTATCTTCTTAGTGTGGTCCAGCCTAACCACTTTGTCCCTTAGCGCTCTGTAGGAGCTGGCAGCGATCTCCTCTGCCCTATGAGCAGATTGGACAGCCTACGTACAAGCATTGTTAGTAAATGACACACTACATATAAAAAAAAAAAAAAAGAAGAAGAAGAAGGGTAAAGAAAAGCATAAGTGCCAAGGATCGGTCAATTTGAATCCTTACCATAGCTAACTCTTTTTTTAGGGTCATAAAGACGTTATAATCTCTCATCCTACGCAGCTCCCCCATATCCTCAGGCAGTAGTAGTGCCTGCTCCAACGCGTCGGTGATGCAGGCAGCTGTGCCCTCATCGGATCCCCTGATAGATGCATCGGCGGTGACCGCCTGATCGTCTACGTGCATCTGAGGAGCCCAAATAGGCGCATGGAGGGCTGCCGGAGGATCACTTCGTCTCTCCGGCCTCGGATGGGCATGGCGAGCATGCTTGCCACCCCTCTCCTGGTCTATCTCCTTAGCAGGGAGATCCTTACCGCCTTCAACTATCTCTTTCCCCTTCGGCTGGTCTCTTTTTCTTTTGTGGTCAGCCGGGTCTGGATGTTGCTTTCGAGGGGAAGGAGGAAGAATAACCCTCACCGGGGGAAGTTTATCGGCACCTTTATCCTTAGCCTTCTCCGGAGGCACCTTCGAAGGGTCTTGCGCTCCAACCTGCCCTTCTAAAACATCCTTCAAACTAGGCTTGGGTCGGCGCTGGATTCCCATTCTTATTAAGGGTTGTTCGTCGTCGTCTGAAGATGTAAAGGAGGGGGAGCCGACGACCGGTGATGGATGCCTAGGAGGAAAAAGCTGATCAAAAACTTCGGACTCCTCGTCTGAATCCGATAGCTCAACGATTTCCTCTCCTTCTTTTTCTTCTTCTTCTTCTTCTTCTAGGGGTGGATGGGAAGATGAGCCTTCACCCAACTGGGGTCGAGCCGAGGAACTGGCAAGGTGAGTGGCTCCTGGAGCAACCCTGACAGGCTCAGTAACTAGAACGCCTTGAGGGATTGGAGCGCCAGGAGGCAACAAAAAACCTTCGACCGCTACACTGATCCTCAGAAGTCGCGGATCTTTCTCCTTGATGACGCACTTGGTTTCTTGGAAGGCGGAGGAGATGGGTGTGTATCCGAGAATGCGGTGGGCGGCGCGAAGCTGACCGTCTGAATGCACAAAGACCTCGGCCTTTAAGATCTTGTTCAAACGGTCGAAGTTAACGAGATTGGCACGGGGCGCGAGCGCACGACGATCTGCACGTGTGTATCAAAAAACGGATTAGTACAAGCAAATTAGGGAAAACATAACCAACGAAAGAAACAGCAGATTTATCATTGATTGAGGCTAACGCTACGTGAGCACTCACCAGGCTCTCCCTCCGTCGTCGGACAGTGGAGACCGTCATACCACTCCCCAGACAATATAAGGTAGTCCTTGTCCAAATTCTTGTTGGAATGGGGAAGGCATTGGATCAATCTGACTTCAGGGTGTCTAGACTTCAGGTAGTAGGTATGCCCTCTCAAACGGTGAAGGGTATACACCCAATTCACCTCGTGGTGAGTAAGACCTAACCCTAATCTCTCGTTCAGGACGTCTATAGCACCTAGGATCCTAAACATGTTTGGAGCACACTGTGTGGGGGACAGCCTAGCGGTTCTAAGATAGTTCATGGTAATGGGCATCATAGGGATTCTCATCCCTCCCTCTATAAACGCTATCATGGGAATCGCTACCTCACCGGTCTTTCTCTTGGTGAGCCACTCTCCCGTCTTACAATACCTAATAGACACTCCGGGTGGGATCTCATACTTGGCTTTAAAGGCTTCTATTTTCTCAGGGGTATCCACTAGCGATGCGAACCTACCCATTTCTTAAAACTAGGGAGTAAACACTATAACAGAATCGGAAGATCTAAATGGCCGAGGACAGAAGAAAGGGGATAATCAAAAGAGTAAACAGCGATAATGGAAACAGAAGGTTGGAGGACTTACTTTTAAATAACTACGTCACCTCGGCTTAGAAATGAAGGGTGTGAAGACGCGTGCAGGTTGCAGGAAAGGTTAAGTTCAGTGTGCAAAGTCTGAAATGAACAGAAGACCTTTGAAGTGGCAGTATTTATTTCGTGGGAAGGCGTAAAGCAAAAAATCTCCCGCTTATTTCCCCTTGAAGCACGCCCACCCGTTGGATGATCATCGCACGGTTGGACGTGGGGAACAGAGAGCCGCCAATATTTAATTGAAGCGCCGCTTGTAGACTGAAGCGCCAGAAAGGGATCATTCCACGCGCGTATATCGAAGCCCTCACTTCTCCTAATAAGATAGAACTAAGGGCTTCGAGGGGCTAATGTAGTACCAATGGGCCCGAATTACACACAGTGGGCCGGCCCAAAGGCTCTCACAATGAAAGAAGCCCAACCCCACATCTTGAAATGGTCCGAGGACGTAATCAGTCCAACCTACAAAGTCACGTGATAAAAAGGGGTGTCATGCATGACCAAAATACCAAGAAATATGACGTCCGAGGACAGCATAGTCCTCGGCAAGGGTTGCCGAGGACGACGTGAATGATCTAGCAGTCCAACAACGCCCCTGACGGAGGCCTTTGATGCTGGAATTAATGGAATAGAGATAAAGAATAAAGGGGAGGGGTAGGAGAATATCCAGAAAAAAGCTGCTATCACCGCATTTAAAGCTCTACACCTGCTTCTCTGGCCGCATTAATGAAGAAGTGACGCCTGAACGTTGGGTTTGAACCTTATCTTCACCACCAGAGACCTTAGTAAAAAGGGGTGATGGGACAAGTATCCAAAAGAGAAGAAGGTCCAAGTTACACGTGAAATAAAGGAAAAAGGAGAGAGGCCTATAAAAGGTGAAGGAATGAGACATAAGGAGAGGGGGGAAAAAATCAAAGAAAGAAAGAAAGAGAGAAAGAGAGAGAAAGAGAGAGAACTTGTAAGGAAACTCAAACATTTGTCCTCGGTAGTAATATACGAAGTAATATTTCGTCCACGTTTGATAAGTATGCATATGTTCTGTGATCAAACCGAACCTTTATGTTATTTACCGCCCAAACCCCTGGATTAGAATCCTGTTCTCTATAAATTCATTGTTTAGGGCTCATAGGCTTAATCCGGAGGCTCGATTCAACACAAAGCTCGATTTGTGCCCTTACAATATATATATATATATATATATATATATATATATATATATCACAGAAATGAGTTTTGTACATTAGTTATGAGCACAATTCTTATGTGATAATATTAAATTCTAATTGATGTCTTAACAGCACTGTTTCGGAGTAATATTTGTATGATCTAATATTTATACATACACATGTATCAGTAGTAAAGAAGCATGAAAACAAGTTGAAAAGAAATATGCCTTAATTCAGCCAAAACCACCTGAATTTACAGTCTTAAAATTGATTTTACCAGTAGCCCAAAAAACCCAATGGAGATCACTTATAAACAACCTTTTGACAACGGTCGACTTTGGAACATGCATGCTAGCTATACCATCATGTCGCAACACATCTTTTGATGCCTCTCAGACCTACAATTATACTGCCACTCTTATCAAACATCGTTGGGGCCAAGCCTGTCCTTTGTTCCATCATCCCCGTATTCAATACCATGGGTTGAAAGTTTTTGTTCCTATTTTTTTCGTATGATTTTTTTGGGTAAAGCTAATTGTTCTCTGTCTTTATCATTCTCTATGCTTGTTGCCTATTTTTTTCTTGTTTAGCTCCTAAATAATTCTCATAAGCAGGCAAAGGTAGTGATAGGATAGCCACTTGCCTAGGGCTCAAACTCTAAGGCAAGCTCTTAAGAGCAAGATATTACATCTTATTTGAACTGGAATGCACTAGATGCTACGTAAAAGGTGTGGTTTCTGTTTCGAGGTTGATAACTGCACTTGTAATCTATTCATACTTACTTTTTGAACTTTTGAAGATATGTAAAAGTTGAAGCATCATTTTTTAAGGCCATATAGCTAGGAAAGAAAATGTAATATTCCCTAGCATTCACAAAGCCACAAAGCATTTGGTTATCTTTTTTTTTTATTCATGAAAGTGAGTGACACAGTGGGAGATTAACCTCAATTTGGGAGAGGAAAAAGAAGAAAAAAGAAGAAGAAGATAGAAAGAAAAATCATTAACAATTTCTCACATTGCTAAGATAATATGTGATTCCTCAATGAAAGAGACCTTGTCTTTTTCTACTTTATCTTGCATGGAATGGAAGACAATTGGGCTATTCAAATGGAATCGGATCCTAGTATTTGCATTATTAGATTTAATATTGATGATTAAGATTAAAGTTTCTGCACAACTTTTGTGTATGACAAGTGCCAATACAAAGTATCATATCGAATTATGAAGCCATAGTAACCAATTAATGCGCAATTGCACATGTTCATCACTACTGTTGTTCTTTTGCACATTATTTGCGCCATGACCTATGACTAAGTGGTTTCACAAAGTTTGGTAAAGTAAAGCTAAGTATGGCCCCAGGATCCAACCGTAAATGCCACCATTAAAAGAATAATATTCGCTGTCCTCTTTCTAAGAGAGATAAACACATATAGCTGACCTTGCTTTAATGGCAATTGTTCAAGCATTGTGCGGTAGAACAATGTTCATGTCCTTGATATCTTTTACTACGTGCACACTAAAGGAAAAAGAATATAACGAGGAAAGAAGACATCAACTGTGACAGCTTGACCAACACAGCTGTTTGTATGATATGACAGTTCCAAACATTCACAAGTGATCCAACCATAATGTAGGCTAGATGAGCATCATATAAAAAAAAACAACATTGAATTATCTCAGTAAACAAGAAGGTTTCGGGGACAACATTATATGAAAAAGGAGAACAAATATAATCAGTTCAACCCTTAAAGTTTCTTCATCCCATGCAATACATTCAACACTGCCACTGTTAATCTTACCGTTGAATCAACCCTTTGAAGCTACCAAGTAAAAACTGAACCTGGAATGATCTGCAAGCTGAATCTTGATAATATTCAAAAAGCTGAGAAAGCCACAATGTGAATCGGATTAAGAGACCGCAAAGATGAGCCGTGCTGTCTACAAACTGTTGATTGGCATTTTATGTTTAGACCTTCAAAAAATCGGGTTGATTGGTAACAGATCTCACCCAGGCCCATTTGTGATCCTTTGTGTTAACTCCATTCTTAGATTGTGCCACCTCTTCCAATGGAATATATGCATATATGCCATTAATAGGACCGGAGACAAATCCAGTGTACCCTGCCATAACCCCATGAATTGCAGAGTGTGCTAAAAGTGTACAATACAATTTATCTGTAGCATTTGCGGGAACAGCACGTATCATGTATGTTGGATCTATGTACTTCACTGTAAGCAACTCATTTTGGTGATTTCTTGCCCACCATTTCTTTAGCTCTGACTTCAACCACCCGCCAACATCTAAGAACACTGGGTTGCCAGATTCATCCCTCTCCTCTTTCTGTGCATCAGTCCTGGGTATTATATCCTGTCCTGCCCCCTCAGCAACTACTAGTACTGCATGCCCATTCTCCTTCAGTCGCTGCTCAAGAAATTCAAATAGCCCTCCTTTTCCTTCCAAGTAAAATTCCATTTCAGGAATCAAGCAGCAGTCCACATCACGACTGCTCAATGTTGCATGAAGGGCAATATGCCCTGTGCTTCGACCCATTAGCTTCACCAAGCCAATTCCATTAACTGCACTCTCAGCCTCCACAAGAGCTGCACTAATTGCTTGCTGTGCCATTTCTACTGCTGTCTGGAAACCAAATGATCTGTCAATGATTCCCACATCATTGTCAACAGTTTTTGGGATGCAAGTAATTGAAACATTCAGTTTCCTGTGACAAATTTCATCAAATATATTCACAGCCCCACGCATTGTGCCATCTCCACCTACGACGTACACCTGTTTACATGTTGGGGGATGAGCAAATAGAGGAACCTAATAAGGACAAGTATACACTTAGAAATATAAAATTTACCCTAATTGCTAGTTGAGAATCTACCTCAATTACAAGAAGGTCTATCTCTCAAAATTTGTTAAAGCTAATGTGATAACGTGTGATTGTACCATTTAACAAAGAAGATATGAAACAAGATGTACTTGAATGGCTAAGATGATTTGTGTAGTGAACCCCTGTACAACTTGCGTAGCAAACCCCTCTTTAGAAATTACTGATTCTTCTAGTGACAATTTCTAGTGAAAGACTTGCATGCTAGTTTTGGTCTTTAATTAAACTATAAATCCCTTCATACCCCCTACCCCCTCTTTGTTTTTGGGCTAATTACATTAAGCGTCCTTAATTTTTCTTTTTACAAATTACCTTCAGTTCCCGGGATGTTTAATAAATAACAATAACCATCTTCCACGTCTTTCATACGCTCCCAGCATCTCTTCATTGACATATCCCATGATGAAAGCATTTGCGTTATACATGACTAATTTCCCCTCATTATAACTTGTTAAAATTATTCTACAGATTTTGTAGTGCACCAGTTTGAGTGAACATAAAAGCTTTAATGTGAGGAAAAGGTTATCAAGAACTTAACACACCACCTGGAGATTTATTGATGTCAAATGTTATTATGAAGAAATGACACGCAACCATTGGATTTGAAGCTTTCTTTGATTTATTTTACCCTAGGAATTCTGTTAAAAGTCTCAAATAGAATCCTGTGGCCAGAACTACTAACTTCTTACGGTGGTCAGTATTCTAGGAAGATGTCTGCAAAGGTTTAGCAAGTGAGGTGCTTCAATGCTTGGGGGTATTTGATTCAACATGTGAGAAGATTAAATATAAATAATAAAAAAGCTTGAGGGAGAAGTTCGGTCTGTGAACAATTCCTCAATGCTCTCAATGCCACTTTGGGGATCCCAAAGGAAGGTCTCTTGTTTTGTACAACTTTACCTCAAATTTCTTTTTTAAACTTTAAGTTCTGTTTCTCTTCATTAACATCTAGAAAATGTCTGCTTTAATTGATTTTGTGGGCTAGCAGTCATTTTTTAGTATCAAATAAAACTTAAATTAGTTGGGAGTATATTTTATTGAGCATCAGTTAAACCCAATAATAAATAGCGCTCACCACATGTTAATGTTCAAAACTTTTGGTGTACCTTATAATCAATAGTATGGATTTTATTAATGTGTTTTAATTGGAACTAAGCCGTCGTCAATGGGACAGGCTTGTATTTTGAGTACTCACACAATGGAAAGGTCCTGCCCTCTATATAGCAGAATATGACACTCACATGTATAATATATTAAGGTGTAGTGTGCAGACTAACTGAAGGTGAGACTTGAGAGTGCAATGGAAAAAGGAGTAACACACTCTCTCTCTCTCTCTCTCTCTCATGTGTGATATATAAAAGTGTTAACTGAATGTGAGAATGGAAAAGGAAAAAGGTGTAACACACACACACTCCATTCTAAAAAACAAGCAACTTTCTTTTTTTCATGGAGGGCTCATCATCATTATCATGTGAATCAATTGTACCGAATCATTTGCTAGCTGTCCTTTTAATATATTTAGCGGTTCTAGAGAGAGGTATCAATTCATTTTCTGGTTTTACATCAATAAGTAGGAAAACTTTAAAAACATGAATTTGTAAACATCAAAGGTAAGGGTGGCACCAAAATTTAATTCTATTTAACTAAACAGGAAGACAAGGAAGAACTTAAAATGAAGAGCTTATTATAATTACAGAAACAGAGAAGAAACAAAGCAAACAATGTGAATAAAGCCCTAAAGGGCTTGATTCAACATAGATTAAAGAATTCACTCTCTTCTATATAGCCAAAGAACTAAAATGATATGTCTAGCAAGGAAAAAGTATAATATTCACTCTCTCCAAGAACAGATTGAAAAGTTCTCTAGCCTCACCTTTACTAATGCAGATCTCTAGAGAGTATTTCCAATTAATGCATCCAAGAGAGAATATTAACATAAAATTGGTATTTTCTAAAATAGCCTCAGCAAACATGGGGTTCTGTCCCAGGAAAATTATTCCCTCAGAAATTAAACTTTCATCTGGACTATCATGCCCATGAAAATAAGAATGGAACACAGTTCAACTAGTGAAAAAGGTGAGCACCAATTAGAAATCTAGCACAGCCTCTGCATTCCAGATAATTTCATCTTGTATATCTTTGTTTCTTTTGGTGTCTTGTCATTTTAGTAACTTTTTGGAATATGCTATTGCTAAAAAGACTATGCTTTGAATGAAAATGGACCTAGCTGAGGACTTGATAATAACACTATCAATCATGCAATTCATACCTTTTACATAATTGTTGAAAAGGAGGGAGAAAGTGCCAAAGGATTTAATACTTCGGGTTCAAAAGGAAGGTAGAACTTAAGAAATTCATAATATTTCAAAAGATTACGAGGAATGCTGTGTCACAAGCCACAACCAACACGATCTTTTGTGCTTGATAAAGCAAACTGAAGTTCGAAGATAACATAGTCTACGTGCACATCCGTATAAAGGGCATCGATTATTATGAATACACCCTTTAAAGTTGATTATCTAGCCAAGGATAATCGATTAAATATAAAATGGCAACACTGCTTTTAGCTTTTCATTTTTTTTTTTTTTTTAAGTTTACCTTTAGCCTTTAGGCTAGCCTTTTAATTTCTTGTTCTAATAGTTTTCTTTCCAAACGTTAGAGACATATACATAGACTACATAAACCAAAGTCTTAAGGACTTCATAGAATCTTAGTTAATTCTAAACAACAGTCTTCAACCCAGTTCAGGATCCAATCTAATCATCAGATTCAGATGAGTGCAATGATTTTTTTTTTAAAGAATTTTACCATCCACATAAAAACCAAACCATGCTTCCAAAATTGCAAAACATTCTTTGACTACTCTTTAAAAAAAAAAAAAATCTAATGTACAGCATTAGATTCCTCAATTAAATTCAGACAGAGATCAGAAAACAAAACCTGATTAAAATGACGATCCTGAATACCATCGACAATCTTTTGAAGATCAAAGCCACCCCTAGAGGTCTCAAGCACAGTGCCACCCTTATTGTGCCAACTGTGCACTAACTTAGGATTGAGCTCCACAGGTTCAGAGGAGTAAAACCCTCTGTAACCAGCTTTAACACCGAATATCTGACGCACACCATAGAGGTCCCAGAGAGCCACCACGAGCTCCCTGATGACAGTGTTGAGACCAGGACAGAGTCCACCGCAGGTGACAATAGCAGCCCGAGTTTGGGACGGGTCGAAGAAGATACGATCACGTGGACCCGCACGGGGGTAAGCTATGGAGGAAGGGAAGGACTCAGAGAGGTCGAAGACTATGTGGCGGAGAACGACATCGGAGTGGGAGATGTAGAAGCCTTGAGAAGGGTGGTAGAATGGGTTATGCTCTAATGGGTTGGGTTGGGTTTTGAGGCCTTGTTGTGGAATGTAGTCTTTGAGGTGTGGTAGTTTTTGTAGGGTTACTGGTGATATTGAAAAGGTGGTCGTGGTGTTGGTGTCAACGCCAATGTTGTTGTTGTTGTTGTTGTTTGATGATGGAGTAGTGAGGTTTGTGGCCTCAGTGTGTGAAATAGCAGCCATTTTTAAGGATCTATATTTTCTGCAGAGATATGAATGGAAGGATATGATGACAAATTAAACACAACACAAAGACACACGGTGGGGATTTTCTGAAGCTCAATTCTGATGAGTAAACTCTAAGCTTTGAGTTTTGATTGTTCTTTAACAGCTTTTTTGGGTAGAGTTAGATACGTGGTAGACTTTCTAGCTAGGCGACACGTTTGATTTATTTAACCTTGGTTTGGTTTTTTAACAAGAGTTAAATTAATGGCAGTGCTGTGTCATCAATTTAAAATAGGTGGCAGCTCTCAATTGCATGAGAGTCCTCCAGGAGGTTCTAATGTTGGTAGCTTTGTTTTACAGTTTTAGACTTTTAGTCCTGATACGTTGCATGATGGCGAGTGGTCGTTTGTTTTTTTGTTTTTTTCAATGAATTGGGCCTACTTTTTTTTTTTGCTGAATGAATTGGGCCTACTAGTAAGTCATGGAGTGTGTTTTGAAAGCAGGCAGGCTTAGGAGCTGGAAGCCCAATTATAAACCTATTTTGATATTGAAATTGGATACAGTATGGGCTTGGTTGTAAAGGATCAAAGAGCTGTACATCTACTTTTTTGTTTTTTTTTTTTTGCTTTCTTTTGTTGTTTTGTTTTTTCCCTTTGGCACGGCTTATTACTTTGTTTTCATTAAAACTCATTTCTAGTTTGCTGTTTCTATTTCTATATATATGGAAAGTTTTAAAATCATCATATAATAATCCAGAAATTGCAATAGAAAAGAAAAAGGGAGGTTTGTGATGATTTTAAAATCTTTTATACTAGGTAATCCAGTATCCTTATGCATGAAGATAATCAATTCGGTCGTTGTGGTTGGACTCTATTATGGATTTCTGACCACATTTTCCATAGGGCCCTCTTATCTCTTCCTTCTCCGAGCTCGGGTTATAGAAGAAGGAATCGAGAAGAAAGTATCAAATTTACTCTTTTTTTTTTTTTTTTGCTTTTCTCTTTTCCACGGCTTATTACTTTGATTTCATTAAAACTGAACTATAAGTTGGGGTTTATCATTTATGGTGTTAGTGGAAGTGATCAAGTTTTGTGTGTGAGATTTGTAAAGTGGCCTCCCAGAAAGACAAACCTTGCAGTCCATGCTTTGGCTAAATAGTCTTTAAAGAATAATGTATTAGGTTCCTTTGATTTTGGATGTCCCCCCCCCCCCCCCCACAAAAACCTTGGGTTTTTTTTTTTGTTTTTGTTATAAGCGTGGAGGCTTGAGTTTCCTCTATATAATTCCTTTGTTTTGGGAATAAAATCTTTTTCCAATTCGTCAAAAAAGTTTTGCGTGTGAGATAGGAATTAATTGAGTCTTTCTAGCCTCTATATACTTTTTTTTTTCTTTTGTTGGGCTCTTCTCCCATTAGAAACCCTCATGTTGTCTCCCTTTTTTGTATTTGTAAAGGATTTGTGGCAATTAGATGATCTAATGGTTCAAAAAAACCACGTTAATTGAGTGGGTGTCTTGAGTCCCACATCAAGCATATATTAACTTAATATGGGCTTTATAAATAAATACAATGAACCTTAATTGTGATTAAACTAGTCTTTTTAGGATATAACACAGATCTTGGTACCACTTCTTTCTTAGATCATTACAAATGGTTCAAGAGCCAATTGTCAACCTAGTAACCTCATGTAGTCTTGAAGACACTGCCCCACAATGTTGGCCTTGATGAAACGTCAACAATTTAAGAGAGGAAGATTTTGATACCACATATTGATTGGATATTAAATTCAATTTGTTGAGTTTGTTGTGTGAATGTGTGGGTTGAATTAGAATACAACTCTTACTTCTTTTTTTCTTTTTTTCTTTTTTTAAGAATTAAGATATAACTTAAATATGGCTATCACTCTTTCTTAGGTCTTTACACAATTAATTTAATTGCTGCAAAATATAAAGCTAAACATAATCTTTCAATAATAATGTATTATATTTGACTTTGTTCAATATTCTACTTATATACATAAAACTTGTTCATGGACTTCTTTATTAGCTTTGTTAGGAAATTTAGACCCCGGTTGATAGAATTAACAAGTTTTAAACCCAAGTTGTTAATTAAATTTATTATGAATAAACCTTGTTAAAATAAACATCAATATCATGTCAATATCAAACACAGCTGAAAAATAAAAAAGACAATATATGATGGCCTAGGAAAACCAATGAAATTAACTAGTTTCAAAATAAAAAACATGGGGGGAAACCTTCCCGAAAAACAATTGACTATAGTAAAGAGAAGTTTTATAGTAAAGAGAAGTTTTAGATCTAATACAAAATCTTTGTCCTTAGACTCTACAATCTCCATAGATGAACTTACAGTAGAAATCTTCTACCGCTTCAGAACCTCTGAACTCTTTAATATATGAACGCTACCCTTTTGAATGAATCCCAATACGTGTCTAACCAATGATGCGCAGATCCTAGCATGTGACTAACTCCAACAATTTGAAGAAGATGTTGTTGGCTGCAAAGTTCTTCACTTCATCAATGTTGAGGACCCTTTTTTCGCCCTACATGGCACTACTTCATTGGCAACCCATGCCACATCAACATATTATTTATTTTTGGGGCAAATTTATTTAAAACCCAAAATAAGCTCATATCTCATTTAACTATATGAATTGGGCTCACGTGGCCCATGAGATCCTTACTTCGAAAGGTGGATTCATGGTCCACATTTACTCTTAATCAATTGGGATCAAAACCCCATGACATCATCAGCATCAACATGGATCGAGCTTAAGAAATGAATCAAAGTTCACGACCCATATAACCTCTGTTACACTCATGACAAGCGGCTTCTGTGACAGAAGCTCATATTTATAACAAAACTCAAGGTATGTCACCTTATCTTTGGCTTATGATCCAAGCTCATAAGTCTATTTGGAAAAACTTTGGGAGTCGTAGTTTGAAGGGCCAAAAAGTATGTTCAGTAAAACTCCAGCGGTTTAAAGTTGATAAAAAAAGCATGTTGCTTGGCGTGTTTTCTCCAACTCCCTGAACTCTGACGAGTCCGTGGATAGTGGGTAACATATGGTAAGCATCTCTTAATATTCATCATATGACAAACACTCAATATCTCCAGTTATCTAAATGCTGAACAAATAACTATTCATTCAATCTCCAACTATTTCTATACAAATTTAGAAACTTCATTATATTATTTTACAATAACTACATTACTAATTTCAACTAAAATCCAACCCAAACACATGGCCTAATCTGATTGGCTATCTTTAATCTCCAAATATATAGAATATCTATAATATCTCTAATATCCAACTGTTGTCTATCACAACCAGACCAAATTTTCCTCTGCCAGCTACTAGAACAGAGCATTAAATGCTCTTTTTAATCACCAAGATTAAGTCACAACACAACAAAACCTTGACTAAATCTCTAAAACTTCATTAATTATCAACCAATCATTCTATTACTTACTAAAATTGTATTGTAATAGAACCTTGGACCAAAGATACAAACACTCAAAAAATGAAACATCTCCAACAGAACACCAGCAGTGTGCTCAGCACCTGACACCTGGTTGGAAGTGATACCACCAGCCACTTAATGCTGAAATCCCCGTAGCCAGCTGCTATACTCAAAATAGCAAGATACCCTTAAAAGAGATATTACTATTTTCAACCAAATTCATGAAATAAATGTTGAAATCCTAGCAGCCTAACATCTAACCCCATCTACTTCTGCCCTAAGTAACTGTTAAGGACATATTTTATGTAGTTGACTAATCCTTTAACAAAACACATTTTACTTGTATTTGGATAGATCTAGGATGTGTTTAATACTTCAAAGAACATGTTGTTCAAGTCTAGTATTAAAGCCATGAAGATTGGACCAAGAAATAAGTGAAGAAAAAGTGTTCACTAAAGTTGGACAGATATCTAGACACTTGTGGATACCTGCTGGACAGCTGCTCGACAAATAGCTATCTATCGAGATTTAATGAATAAAACTCGACAGCTGGTGGATCGATCAAGAAGCTATCGAGGTTACGGAAATCAGAATTTTCAGATCTGATTTTTGGGCCAGGCTTTTGTATTTATGTAGGATTTCTTTTCTCACAACCCTAGACATATATATGGCTTATTTTAGAGGCCGTCACACAAGAGAATAAAAGGAGAACACATGCAAAAGGTGACTGAAGCCTTATTCTCTCTAAAAGAAGCTACTGCGTCTTTTACGCCTTAGGGTTTTGTAACCAAGTGCTTTTTGATCTTCATCGTGTGGATGATTTGAAGAACTTTGCAGCCAACAACTCTCTCTCTAATTGGTGAATTGAAGTCGCAGACTAGGATTCGCGCAATTGGTTAGTCACGTACTCGAAGCCATGTATCAAGAGGAGAAACTGTCACTACAGAACAAGTCCAATTGAGTATTGGGGTAAAAGTTCAGCTGTAGGTTGGTAAGGTACTCGGATTCCTTGCTTGTAATCACTTGTTGTGATAATAGTGGAATTTTGAGAGTGGTGACCTTAAATCACCCAGTGGGGTTTTTGCCGTCAAGTTTTCCCCATTCGTAAACAAATCACCGTGTCTTTTATTTTCCGCTGTATACTTTAGTTTTGGTGATTTGTTTGTGCTGCCACGTAAATTTTTATGTTAACTTGATTAATTAATAACTCGGCTAATTAATCAATTTAATTAATCACAAGGGGTCAACGCGTTTGTAGCCTATCGATAACAACTCTCTTGTGACATCTGTCTTATGATAGCTTTTCCTGAGAGTTGGGACTACTTTTCTTGATAAGTGGGATAGCTTTTTCAAAACAGTTGTGATAGCTACCCAGCAACCTTAACATTACAAATTTTTCTTATTTGGTTAAGGGCTAAAACCAACTGAAGTAACTATTTTTTTCTTGCTAAAATATTTTCCTTTTCTACTACTCTTTCTCCAATAGATCTTATCCAAAATAGCAAGAATACCCTAAAGCTAAACATACCATCTTTAGCCAAATCCTAGGATGGATTTTTTGAAAATTCATTGCTAATTGGGACAAATTTTGGCTGAGATTATTTGCTAAAATACCCCCTTAAACTCAGCTATAAATAGAACCTCTCATCAACACATCAAAGGGGGGGGGGGACACCAATGGAGAAGAACAACAACTCTCTCATAAACTTTTCTATTCTAGCTCCCTCTAATTATCTTCTTAAGCTCCTAAAACGTTCTGAGCTTCTGAGTTTTTTTAGTTTCTAAATTAGGAACTAAACTCTTCAGCCCTTAACTCATAAATGCCCTTCATAAGCCTTCATACATTCTCTAGCAGAAAATCCCAGCAACATTGCTAATCACACTACTACAGTATTACCCCTCTTATACTTATTCTCTCACTCTCCATATTCAGAAAATACACCTATTCTACCACTCCTATCTCCAAATACCTAAACACATCTCTATACTCTTCTCTTACAAAATCTTTCCTCTTGGAAGGCAATCTCTTCAACTTTTCTAGCAGTTATAATCTCATATTTTTACTATCTTTAACCTCCATATCTCTCGTACTTCCATATATCATACATATTAAAAATACTGCATTCCACAAAACATCTATATCATTTACCATCTCCACACTTTTCAAGAGATATCAAACACTCATACTAAAAGTTCTTCTCATGGAAGGCATGGGCTTCTATTACTAAAGCCCTTCTCCTAGAAGGCACTAAGATCTCATATCAAAACCCTTCTCCTAGAAGGCACAAATCTATCTTACATAAACCCCTTCTCTGAAAAGGCATAAATACTCTATATAAAATACCTTCTCATGGAAGGCATTATTCATAACTTCAAAACAGCTAAAAGAGCATTGTCAAAGGGGAAACTCATTTAAGTGATTGATAAGAGGGACGAGCTTAACCAGCCTCTACACACAGCTGGACATACTCTCTCTCTCCCTCCAATTGCACCCATTTTTCCCCTTCAATCTTGAAGTTACAATGGCAAACTGTCTCTCTACCGTTGAGTCATTCTGCTGAAATGTTGTTTACTCACTGATGCTACACTGTTGGAGCTGCAAACCATCAAAGATAAGTGACTCTACTTCCGTATCTTTAAATTTACATCATTGAGTACATGATTACTTCACCTTTAAATACATATTACTTTATTTCAACTATTAATCAAAGCTATTATATCAAAAAGATATTACATATTTATTCAACTATTATCATGATTCTTAGATATTGGCTTTAATGGTTTTGTAGGCTTAAAAGTATACCGGTAGCCGTTGGACCAAGTGGCCCAATGTTGAGTTCCGGAGGCAACTCCCCAAACAAACCCTGGGCCTAGCAAGGTCACCCTTCCAACGGACTAAACGTGGCCAAGCAATCAAAAAAGTCCCCTGAACAATCAACCATGAAGATCAAAAAACACTTGGTTACAAAACCCTAAGGCGTAAAAGGCACAGTAACTTCTTTCAGAGAGAATAAGACAATAGGTCACTTTTTGTATGTGTTCTCTTCATATTACAGCTTTTAAAATAAATCTAATATATGTCTAGGGTTGTGAGAAAAGAAACCTTACACATACATGTTAGTATGAGCTGAAAATCATATCTGGAAATTTTGAATTCGTAAATCTCAATAGATACAGCTTTTGTCGAGCTGTTGTCTAGACTCAGCATTAAACCTCGATAGATATGAATCTGTCGATCTATTTATCAAGCTTTAATGAACAACACTTCTTTACTTGTTTCTTGGATAGATTTGCATGGCTTCAATACTAAACCTGAACTCTTGTTCCTTGGAGTACTAAATCCATCTTATATCTACCCAATTAAAGTGCGTTTTGTCAAAAGATTAGCAAATACAGAATAACATATGTCTCTAACAAGTCTCACATATGTCCTAACAATCTTAAACCAAAAGATTGCTAATGGAATCCTGAATGGTTAGATTGTAAAGTTTCAATGGCTTGTCGTTTTAAGGAGATGTCAATACTTGAGGTGTTGCAAAATATTCTTTCATTGGTTTGAATAATTTCTGATGTTCGTGAACCTTTAATTGAAGCAACAATATTTTTTTTTTTTTTTGGTATTACATTCAAAGTAAATGTTCATAAGAAATTTATTTGACCTAATAACTTTTGTAATTCCTTTTAATTAGTTGGAGTCTTATTTCATAAAATAGCTTTAGCTTTGTCTTTTCAAAAATCAATTTCTATACCTCAATTATGGGGTAATAAGTCTAAGAAATTCTCTTCCCTTACTTTGAAGGCAAATTGCAACAAATTCATTTTTAATGGTGTTTTCTCATTTGTAAAATGTTTTTTTTTTTCTTTCAAATTCTTGATGATGGTAATCGAAGTCTTAGGAGTCAACTATGACAGACACAAACATGTGTGCATTTTATAGTAGCTTTTAATTCTTTTTCAATATTCTATACATGAGTACCTTTTTAATAAGTTTTAAGAAAAAAAACATAAAAATTTTAATTTAATTTATGATTCTTAGTAGTATGAAAGTTTACATCGCATCAGTAAAACATAAACATACACATAAACATAAACATAAATGTATTTTTACAAATTTGTATATAAGTGTGTGCTCTATGAAATTGCTTCAATATTAATTAAATATGATTTATGAAATATTTATTTAAAAGTGGGATCAAGATAGTTCAAATTCTTATTGTAGTAAAATTAATAAGGTAAATGTTGGTAATTGTATTCTTCTTGATTTAAATATTATTTATCCTTGGTTTTTTTTTTTTTTTTCCTATAGGATTAGAAATAAATTGGCTTAGATATTATTTAAAACCCAAGACTAAAACTATCAAAATAGTTCCTTATCGTAAAACCTTGAACCATAAATGTGGGAACTTATTAAGTCCGATTTGCCTCAGGTCCAAAGAGTATTGAAAACAATAGCACCAAGGTAATACACGAACGCTCGTTTACGTCCAGTCTATTTGAGAGAGCTTCTTTGATATTTTCATGTATTACTAGAATGTAAATAGTTGCAAACATACCAATTATATTGCATCAAAACATATTATTCACTTGTTAGACAACTTAATCATTAATAAATTTATATAATTACAATAATAACATTATATGGGATAGCATACTAAGAATTTCATTAACATTTCCAAATAGCTAGGCATGTCTTCTAGGTGCAACTAATATTAAATGTAGACTTGGAAATAATTGGCTCAAGAAAGACCACTCTAGAATTCCACTCATTGTTTATGAATAGTGACAATTTTTTTTGCAAAAATATACAAACATACAACCATATGTGTATTGTTATATTTATGTTTATGTTTTTTAATATACTTTGTATGTGAAGTTAACTCTCATTGAAATAGAAAATGAACTAAACTAAACTTTCTAGTTTTACAAAATATGTTAAACAAAAAGTTGACGAATGAAAATATATGTGGTCGACCTTGATTAGTTTGTTGAGAATTCATACCCAGCCCCAAAAAATATATAACTAAATAATGGTTGTTGTTGTATTTTTTTATTATAAAAAGTTCTCAATATATATATATATATGTGTGTGTGTGTGTGTGTGTGTGTGTGTGTGTGTGTATTTTTCATAATAATCAATTTCAAGATTAATTTAACTTATTATAGATTAACAAATTTAACAACCCCTCTTAATTTGGATATATATATATATATATATATGACAAAACACAACACAAAGACAAGAGTGGGGATTTTCTCAAGCTCAACTCTGATGAATGAGCTCTTAAGATTTTTTTTTTTCACTTCTTTCTAGGCGATATGTTTGATGCTAAGATTGTGCTGTTGTTAGTAGCTTGGTTTTAGTACAGATACATTGCATGATGGAGATTGGAGAGTGGTCGTTTGATTGGAAAGTGTGGTCGGTTTTTTTTTTTTTTAATTAATTTTGCTTTCAATGAATTGGGCCTCATAGTAAGGCATGGAGTATGTTTTGAAAGCAAGCAAATTTATGAGCTAGAATACAAACTAAACCTAATTTGATATTGAAATTAGATACAATATGGGCTTAGTTGTAAAGGACCAAAGGGTTGTACATCAACTTCTTCTTCATTTTTTGCCCTTTTCCACGGCTTATTATTTTGATTTTATTAAAACTTAACTCTTATGCTGGGGTTTATTATTTATGGTGTCAGTGGAAGTTGATAAGTTTTGCGTGTGAGATAGGAATTAATTGAGCCTTTCTAACCCATATATATATATATATATATATATAAGATATAATGCTTGAGGGAATTTAATTCAGCATGTGAGAAAATTAAAAATAGATAAGAAAAAAAAAGGCTTGATTGAGCCTAGAACAAACAGGCTGAACTTCCGTATGGTGACCAATGCCTAAATGCTCTCAATGCCACTATGAGGATCCCAAGGAACGTCTCTTGTTATACAATTTTACTTGAAATTTCATTTTCTAAATTTGTTTGTATCCACATCTAGAATATGTTAGCATTTTTTAAACTTTGTGGGCAACCACAACCAGTTTTTTAGTATCCAATAAAGCTAGAGTTGGGGTATAATTTTTTGAGCTTTTGTTAGACACAAAATAGTAGATAGCGATCACTTGTTGTTAATATTGGATGTTGATCCTTTTAAGTAATAGAATGGATTATGTTAATGTGTGTTTGTTTGTTAATAACCAGCCCTTAATGGGATAAGCTTGTATTTTGAGTTCTCACAATCAAAGCATTGGTTTGGCCCATTAAACATGGAGGCTTATGAGCAAAAAGCCCAACTAACCCATAATTTGGTATTGAAACGAGATTCACAATGGGCTTGGTTAAAGAGACCAAAGGGCTGTTCATTTACTTCTTTCTTCTCTCCTTTTTGCCTCATTGCTCTTTTTTAAAAACTTAATATTTATCATATAACAAACACTCAATATCTCCAGCCATCTAAATGCTGAACAAATAACTATTCATTCAATCTCCAATTGTTTCTATACAAATTTATAAACTTCATTATATTATTTTATATAAACTACATTACTACTTTCAGCTAAAATCCAGCTCAAACACATGACCTAATCTGATTGGCTATCTTTAATCTCCAAATATATAGAATATCCATGATATCTCTAATATCTAATTGCTGTCTACCACAACCAGACCAAATATTCCTCTGCCAACTGCTAGAACGGAGCATTAAATGCTTTTTTAACTCACCAAGATTAAGTCACAACACAATGAAACCTTGACTAAATCTCTAAAGCTTCATTAACAATCAACCAATCATTCTATTACTTACTAAACATGTGTTGTAATAGAACCTTAGACCAAAGATACATACACTCAAAAAAGGAAACATTTCCAACAGTGTGCTCAACACTTAACACCTGGCTGGAAGTGATATCACTAGTCACTTAATGCTGAAATCCCAATAGCCAGCTGCTATACTCAAAATAGCAAGATACCCTTAAAAGAGATTGACAGGCCACAAATGCGTTGACCCCTTGTGATAACTTAGATTAATTAATTAGCCCAGTTCTTAATTAATCAAATTAACATGCAATATCACGTGGCAGCACAAACAAATCACCAAACTAAGTTAAGCAGCGGAAAATAAATAACACGGTGATTTGTTCACGAATGGAGAAAACCCTTACGGCAAAAACCCCACCGGGTGATTTAAGGTCACCACTCCCAAAACTCCACTATTATCACAACAAGCAGTTACAAGTAAGGAATCCCAAGTACCTCACCAACCTACAGTTGAACTCTTACCCCAATACCTAATTGGACTTGTTCTATAGTGACAGTTTCTCCTTTCAATGCACGGCTCCCAAGTACGTGACTAACCAGATGCGCGGATCCAGTACGCGACTTCAAATACCAACTAGAGAGAGAAGAATGTTAGCTGCAAAGTTCTTCACTTCATACACACGATGAAGATCAAGAAGCACTTGGTTACAAAACCCTAAGGCGCAAAGACGCAGTAGCTTCTTTTAGAGAGAATTAGGCTTCGGTCATCTTTTTCTTGTGTTCTCCTTTTTTTTTCTCATGTGATGGCCTCAAAAATATGCCTTATATATGCCTAGGGCTGTGAGAAAAGAAACCCTACACAAATACAAAAGCCTGGCCCAAAAATCAGATCTGGAAAACTGAATTCCCGTAACCTCGATAGATACCTCGATTGATCGGGCAGCTGTCGAGCCTCATTAAATCTCGATAGATACCTCGATAGATAGCTCGATAGATAGCTATCTGTCCAGCAGCTATCCGCAGGTGTCCAGCTTTAGTACACACTTTTTCTTCACTTGTTTCTTGGTCTAATCTTCATGACTTTAATACTAGACTTAAACAACATGTTCTTTGAAGTATTAAGCACATCCTAGATCTACCCAAATACAAGTAAAGTGCGTTTTGTCTAAGGATAAGCCAATTACATAAAATAGTGACATATGTTCACAGACTTGAACTACATATGTCCTAACAATCTCCCCCTTTGGCAATCCGTGACAAAACCACAACAAACAAATGAAGATATGAGAAAAGTCATAAATCACTCAACTCATACTCACTTGTTGAATACAATAAAATCTATCCTAACACAAACTCTTGAAAAACTTTGCAAGAAGAGAGTTCATGGCATGGAAGACTTTGACAACCTGTATTTCTGAAACACTTTAAACAAAACTCATCAAGGCATCTTTGTGTGAAGCAGAAATAATAGATTGCATACAAATAAAGAAACATGTGTATAAAGATAGAAAAGAGACAACACATGTAGAGATAGGTGAAGAAAACATACATCATCATATATATACCACTTGATAAATACCATGTTGTATGTAAAAATGGTCACAAGACCTAGGTACATGAACAAGGAGATAAACCCTCCCTCTAACAAGATGAAACACAACTCCCCCTTACAATGGCATGTATTTCTCCCCCTAACTTGTAGAATCTTAAAGAAAAGAAAGAAACCACAAATTCTCCAAGTTCTCCCCCTTTTTGTCACGATTGACAGAGGGTACCGAGAAATATAAAGATGATCAAGGATGATCAAGGGGGCACAAAGAATCCATAAAAATGCATGAATGTAATGAAACAAGATGCTATGGATGACAAGATAAGAGAAACATGCAAAACATGTGAAAAACAATGCATGCAGAGAATCTCGATCGATCGAGAGGTATCGAGGAGCTATCGAGCAGACCTCGATGGATCGAACAGCTATCGAGACGCTATCGAGGAGACAGAAACTTTCTCGATCGATCCACCTAGCTATCGAGAGGTGTCGAGATTGCGATAAGATGCAACTGAAGATCTCGACAGATAAGCCAGGTATCGAGAGGTGTCGAGGAGGTGTCGAGATGCCTTTAAAAACAGTTTTTCAAAAGAAGAATAATACAAACATGAATGCAATCATGCATGCAACTCAACCAAAGATCCAAGCGACATATTAACCTCTCAAAAACATCTCTCAACAAGAAAAATGATGCACATGTATCTCAAAACACGCACACACACACTAAACAAGTCTAACCAATTTTATATTTCAAAAACAAGTCCAGACAGTTTAGTGAGCATACATTAACACATGTAAATCTTGTGATGGCCAGATCACATTGTACCTGCACATGTATCAAGAATAGCAAAGAATATTGCGTGTTGTGTATGAAAACATCGCAAGATTGCATAAGTGTCTCAATTGCTATAATGATTTGAGATATGAGAAAATCACTTTAACTCACACACAATCATAACCGTTTGATGGGGACTATCACCTTTGAGGTACATCCTATAACTCCCACATCTCCTAGAAAACACGCTTGCAACCATATTTTAAAGCATTTTTTATCTTTTTACTTTTTATTTCTTTGCATATTTTCTTTTATTAAGCATATCATGCATGGGCATACAAGAGAAAGAAAAGAAATACCCAATTATGTTAAGCTTTTGACACTGCACTTTTGCTATGCCGAAGCATACAGGTGTCATTGACATTGCACTTTTGCTATGCCGAAGTATACAGATGTCATATTATGATTGGCGAGTAACAGTGGTGAGATGGTTATTTATGCCTTTCTCTTAAGATTTTCTAGTTCAACCCGTCAAAAAGAGTGATATGAGTGTTAAGAAGAAAAGATCACTAAACCTTACTCATCACAAACAAAGAGCTACAGAGCTCACTCGCTTAGTTGTGCAGAAGAGTGCTTATCTAAGCTATAGATGATACAAAGTTTAGAAAACTCTGTTTCAATGGCCATTTCAAAAATTCACATGAACTAATGTACACTAACTCACACTGTTTTTGTATTTTTCAATTTTTCATTTTTTTTTTTTTTTGAAAACAAACAAAAAAAATAAAAACTCAACAACCACACAAAAACAGACAAACATCATGAATGCATGAAAGAAAGATGCATATGCATGAAGGCATGATAGAAAGGTACAGATGCATGAAGGCATGATTTTAACAGCAGAAAGGAAATCAAGCAAAGAGAGTCCTGCTTTAGATAGAAAGAATTGAAGCAGAGGACAAATAGAAAAGACAATTAAGTCTTAGGCTCCTTTCTCACCCACACAGCACGAGTCCTTGGTCGTGAAGATGAAAAGGCACGTGTCCTAGTATGACTACTAAAGGACATAGAAGAATTAAAATTCTTCTGAAATTGAGTTAAAAAGCTCAAGACTTTTAATAACTCTCCAAACAAAGGTGTAGGACCTTGAGAGGAAACCTGTGACCGTTTGGACAATTGCTTATGAGGATACAACTTAAAGCAATTAGGACGAGTGTGTCCAGAAACATCACAATGGTGACAAACATGAGCAGTTTTAGAGCTACTCGGCTTCCTAGAAGAAGGTCTAACCTTAGAGGTTGACAGAATCCTCAGCTTAGGACAATTTGGCCTAATATGACCAACAATGTGACAATGATGACAAGTGGGGACAAAAACAAATTGATCATTCAACCTAGGAGGAGTTTTAGACATAGGTTTAGAAACTTCAACGTTAACATCAGTTTGTTTACCTTTGTCTATCCTAGCAATATTAGCCTTTAACTCTTCATTATTCCTTTTAAATGGGGGAATATAAACATCTTTTTCCTTTAAGTTAGGCTCCACAACAAATTTAGCACTAGTTAATTTTTCAACTTCAGTTTTAAACTCAACTAGTTGCTCTTCCAAACTCTTAATTTTGTCCACCTGAGATGAAATTTGATTTTTAAAATTCTCATTCAAATTAGTGACTTCATCCAATTTTGCAATCGAATCATCTTTTTCAAGCTTGACCTTTTTAAATTTAGCTTTTAATTTTGTAGAACACTCAAGAGATTTCATACAAAAATTATAAAGCTTGCAATAGGCATTATGAATATCATCATCATCATTCAACACAAGATCATGCAAATCAAAACAATCAAGAGTTTCCATGACAACAGGGGTCAATGGATCACACATCAAAGATTAAACCCTAATCAGAGTGTGCCTGCTCTGATACCACTTGACAGGCCATAAATGCGTTGACCCCTTGTGATAACTTAGATTAATTAATTAGCCCAGTTCTTAATTAATCAAATTAACATGCAATATCACGTGGCAGCACAAACAAATCACCAAACTAAGTTAAGCAGCGGAAAATAAATAACACGGTGATTTGTTCACGAATGGGGAAAACCCTTACGGCAAAAACCCCACCGGGTGATTTAAGGTCACCACTCCCGAAACTCCACTATTATCACAACAAGCAGTTACAAGTAAGGAATCCCAAGTACCTCACCAACCTACAGTTGAACTCTTACCCCAATACCCAATTGGACTTGTTCTGTAGTGACAGTTTCTCCTTTCAATGCACGGCTCCCAAGTACGTGACTAACCAAATGCGGGATCCCAGTACGCGACTTCAAATACCAACTAGAGAGAGAAGAATGTTGGCTGCAAAGTTCTTCACTTCATACACACGATGAAGATCAAGAAGCACTTGGTTACAAAACCCTAAGGCGCAAAGACGCAGTAGCTTCTTTCAGAGAGAATTATGCTTCGGTCACCTTTTTATTGTGTTCTCCTTTTTTTTTCTCATGTGATGGCCTCAAAAATATGCCTTATATATGCCTAGGGTTGTGAGAAAAGAAACCCTACACAAATACAAAAGCCTGGCCCAAAAATCAGATTTGGAAAACTGAATTCCCGTAACCTCGATAGATACCTCGATCGATCGGGCAGCTGTCGAGCCTCATTAAATCTCGATAGATACCTCGATAGATAGCTCGATAGATAGCTATCTGTCCAGCAGCTATCCGCAGGTGTCCAGCAGGTGTCCAGCTTTAGTACACACTTTTTCTTCACTTGTTTCTTGGTCTAATCTTCATGACTTTAATACTAGACTTGAACAACATGTTCTTTGAAGTATTAAGCACATCCTAGATCTACCCAAATACAAGTAAAGTGCGTTTTGTCTAAGGATAAGCCAATTACATAAAATAGTGACATATGTTCACAGACTTGAACTACATATGTCCTAACAGAGATCTTACTATTTTCAACCAAATCCATGAAATAAATGTTGAAATCCTAGCAGCCTGACATCTATCCCCATCTACTTCTGCCCTAAGCAACAACTGTCTTGTGATATCTGTCGTATGACAGCTTTTCTTGAGAGCTGGGACAACTTTTCCTGATAGGTGGGATAGCTTTTTTAGAATAGCTGTGATAGCTGACCCAGCAACCTTAACATTGCAAATTTCCCTTATTTAGTTAAGAACTAAAACCAACTGAAGTAACTGTCTTTTTTTTGCTAAAACACTTTCCTTTTCTACTACTCTTTTTCCAACAGATCTTACCCAAAATAGCAAGAGTTCCTTAAAGCTAAACATACCATTTTTGGCCAAATCTTAGGATGGATTTTTCGAAGATTCATTGCTAATTGAGACAGATTTTGACTGAAATTATTTGCTAAAATACCCTCTTAAACTCAGTTATAAATAAAACCTCTCATCAACACACCAAAGGTTGGGGGGGTGGGACACCAATGGAGAAGAACAACTCTCTCATAAACTTTTCTATTCTAGCTCCCTCTAATTATCTTCTTAAGCTCCTAAAACGTTCTGAGCTTCTGAGTTTTTTTAGTTTCTAAATTAGGAATTAAACTCTTGAGCCGTTAGCTCATAAATGTCCTTCATAAGCCTTCCTACATTCTCTAGCAAAAAATTCCAGCAGTAAATCCCAGCAACATTGCTAAACACACTACAACACTATTACCCCTCTTATACTCATTCTCTCACTCTCCATATTCAAAAAATACGCCTATCTTAGTGCTTCTATCTCCAAATACCTAAACACATCTCCATACTCTTCTTTTACAAAATCTTTCCTCTTGGAAAGCAATCTCTACAACATCTCCAGCAGTTATAATCTCATATTTTTACTATCTTTAACCTCCATATCTCTCATACTTCCATATATCATACATATTACAAATACTACATCCCACAAAACATCTATACCTTTTACCATCTCCACACTTCTCAAGAGATATCAAACACTCATACTAAAAGTCCTTCTCATGGAAGGCATGGACTTCTATTACTAAAGCTCTTCTCCTAGAAAGCACCAAGATCTCATATCAAAGCCCTTCTCCTAGAAAGCACAAATCTATCTTACATAAACCCCTTCTCTTAAAAGGCACAAATACTCTATACAAAATCCCTTCTCATGGAAGGCAATACTATTCATAGCTTCACAACAACTAAAAGAGCATTGTCAAAGGAGAAACTCATTTAAGTGTGTGATAAGAGGGGCAAGTTTAACCAGCTTCTATACACAACTGGACATATTCTGTCTCCCTCCAATTGCATCCATTTTCCCCCTTCAATCTTGAAGTTATCATGACAAACTGCCTCTCTCTCCCTCCAATTGCACTACTTATTACTTTGATTTCATTAAAGCTGAACTCTTTTATGAATTTTTATTGTTTATGGTGTAACTAAAACTTGACCAAGTTTTGCATGTGGGCTAGGAATTGAACTCTTAGTGTACATTTTCCAAACACATAATTGATGCTTGAAAATATTTCTTTTTAGGGGAGTTTTGGAACTCTCACTTATAATACCTTCCATTCATTTTTCCTTCTCAATTAATTAATTAGCAAATAAAAATTCTACTTAAAAAATAGATTCCTTATTTGACAAATGCATTAAATTATCTAAATGCTCACAATGTTGATAAGGGATGCCAAAATTACCAACAAAAAAAAAAAGATGAGATAATATTTATTACATATTTTTTTTTCCTGTTGAAAGTAAAAATGTTTATTACATTAACACCTTGCCAATATACATCTCTCTCTCCTGGTTGACAAAAAAATAAAAGAAAGGTTGTGTCCTTTAGAAGGAATTTTATTAGCCCAGAGTACATTTATATGGCTTTCCAACTTAGTTTCCTTTCTTCACTTCTACTATGTACACTGATAATATCAGTATACCCAACCTTTTTCCTCATAGTAGTAGCCAACCTTGCAGCATCAACTCCATCCCCAGTCACCACCACTTTATCTTTCTCTGCTCCTAATCCCACAAAGTTCAAACCTGCAAAGGAAAAATATATAATCTAAGTCTAGACTTTTAACATATTTTATTTATAACTTTTTACTATGTGATCTGACACATTTGAGAATATACTCCCAAGATGTTTCTACTTCCAAGAAAACTTGGTTAACAAAGAATGTTGAACATCAACAAAATATGGTGATGAAAGATGGCAAAACTTTGTGCAAATTGCAAATCAAAGTCACATAGATATAAGAATATAGTAAAAAGTGCAAATGTATGTGTCAATTATCATATTTTTGAAACACATGATAAAGCTTTATGATCCATAACACTAACCGTTTGCTTCAGTGAATAAAAAAAAAAAAAAAAACCGTCTGGTATTTTTGGCAATTCATTTGAACCTTCATCACAATCTTCTGCTGAAAATCAATCCATGAGAGAGGTCATGAGATATTTCTTTTGTAAATATAAAACCAAGAAGAAGAAAAAAGAAGAAATATACGAGTTATGATTGCAAATAATTCTGTCATATTGACAATTTGATGTTGTCACCAAAAGCTAAGAAAGTATACCACTGAAAATTTCGTCTAATGTGAGAAAAAAACGAGACTAAGTATATACACTTATATAGAGGCCCAAACTTCTCCTTTAAGGTAACAACGGTGTTATCTCTTCTTCATGACCTGTGGTCTTCGGCATGTTTTGTTCGCCCAAATTCTAAATTACCTGATTTTTTATTCATGTGAATGTGTCTATTTCTCAACTAGAGCATGGAGAACGCGTTCTGGACTATTGTGAATTCAATGAAATTGACTAATACTACAAATGCAAACTTGCATAGCTAGCACACTTCAAACAAACAAAACTCTTTTCCAAAAACAAGTTTAGAGAAAAACTTCGAACGAAAAAAAATGAGGACAAAAAAAAAAAAATCCTCAACAAAAGAAATATTTAAATGTAAATTGTCTTTTCCACTATATATGATAGGGTTACTTTTAGACTAGAGACTCAATTATGTTAAATTTCTCCAATTTTCATCAAAGTAATCTTAAATTACAATTAGTCAAATACCAATCTTACTGTTTTGTGATTGCGTGCTTCTATTTCTTGCTCTCAATATTTTACCATGTTCGCATGATAATTATATGGAAAACAAAGGTAAACTATGATGTAAAATTAAGAAAATTATAGCAATAGAAAGACATAGGATGGCTCCACGTTGAATGTAGACCACCCTAAATTGTAAAAAAGTAATTATTACATAGAAATTTTATAAATTTTTTACCCTTAAAAAAAATTGTAACCTTACTTGTAAATACCGTATTTTGTCTGCCCTTTGATTTGCGTGCCGAACCTTGAAAATTCGAAAAGATCTTTTTTTCATGGAACCACAGAAGCATCTAGATTGACGTGATGCAACCCGTTCGAGCATTGGAGCACTCAAAGTGCCTTTTTCGGTCAAATTGACCAAAAAACCCTTGGTCAACCCTAGGTTGACCAAAATTCAAAATTGGGTCAAAATCATCCCAAAACAACATTTTTCATGTTTCTACATCAAAATCGAGCTACTCAGTGATTTTTTTTCAACTTTGACCAAGTTTAACCTAAGGTTAACTCCCGGGAATAAAGAAACCCTAATTTTGATTCGACCATCAATAAGACTAACGCCATTGTGAAGATTATCAAATTTCCTTTCCAACAACTATTCATGAGTCGAAATCGAAGTTAAAACAGTTTAGGTATCCAAAAAAACCTTGAAAAGTGCATTAGTACGCTTCTTAAGGCCATAACTTTTGATCCAACAATTTTTTTTGGTGTTCTAGAAACTAGATATCCAGAGCTTTCCAGGGACACCAAGATCAACTTAATTAGAGTCTGGAAAGGCCTTCAAATATGAGTCCAAAGTTGAATCGGGAAAATGCCAAAATTGCCGACATCAACAAAGTGGCCAGCAAGCCTACAAGGTGCGTCAGGAGCCAAAGAGTCACTTTTTTAGTATAAATGCCCCCAGGCCCCTCATTTCACCAAAAAAAAAAAAGACTTTTGGGTTGATTCTCTCTCTTATCTCTCTCTAATTTCTCTTCCAAACACATCAAAACACCCTCAAACACCTTAGATTCTCACATTTTCTCCACCATCATCAAGGTAGTGTTCTTGCACCCAATCTTCCTCTCCTTGGTTCCATACCTTGGATTTGAGGTTTAGGGGTGTGGATGTAGGTTTTTAGCTAAAACCCACACCCATTTATCTTTATAGTTTTTCCTAGCCTTTTTTGCTTAGTAATATGTTTTATTGCTTTTCCTAGCATGTCTTTATAGTTATTGTAGCTTGTTCCCTTGCTTATGCCATGATTTATCGCATTGATGTTGTTAACCTAGCCTTCTTGGGCTAGGATATGTCTACTTTAATGTTTGTGCTTAGATCTACATGTTTCTAGGTGCCTTGCCATGTTTATGCTTTGATCTACATGCTTATGTGTTCTTTACCATGTTTTTGCCTAGATCTACATGTTAGTGCTTGGATCTATGTTCCTATGTTTAGATTTATGTGTTTATGTGCTCCGTGCCATGCTTGGGTGCTTAGATCTATGTTGGTTGCTATGCCATGTGCTACTTTAGCCCTTTGTCCCTTGATATCTCTCTTTCTTGTGTTTTGGCCCCCTTGGTAGAGTGTAGATCTAGATCCTATGGTCTAGGCCTACATCCATATACCTAGGCCTATATAAAAGGGTTTGTATCATTTCCTTTTGCATGTCTATGTTTGCTTGCTTGCTTGCTTCTACGCTCTATCTCCATGTTAGCCTCTGTAGATCTAGGCTTTGTCGTGCTTTGTGCCCTTCATGGGCTTGTGCTTGTGTGGTTGCATTTGTCCCTCCTTAGGGCTTGTTTGGGTGTAACCATTTGTGAGATACACCTCTATGGTGTAGGTGTGCTTGATACACACCTTTCTTCGCTTTGTGCGATGTTGATATGCTTGCCTTGCTTGCTTTGTACCACCCGTTTGGCTTTCCTTGCTTCTATGCATTTCTATTTTCACGCTTGCCTACATGTTCATAAATGAGTCTGTGTGTCGTCTATACTCCAATTTAATGGAATTATGGACATTCGATCCAAACCTACATGTTTCCCCTTAGGAAACCCCATTTTGTTTGATAATATGTTTGTTTGCCCTTTCATGTGCTTCACTTGCTTGTTTGCCCCCGTTTGGCAACTTTCCCTTGCTTGTCTTTAGTATGCTTTTTCCTTCCCTTTGCTTTTTTGCTTGTTTGCTAGCTTATTTCTTTTGTCTTTGCATGTACATGCATAGAGCACGGACGCTTGGAGCAAGGGTGTGACCTCGTAGGCGCAAGAAAAAAAAAGGCAAGGATGCAAGCAAGAAAACGCAAGCCTACAAAGGGCAATAATCAGTAGATTAGGGAGCCTAGACCCTCTAGAGCAATTTTCTCTTTCCCTTTCTCGAAGCCTATTCTCTAGAGCATGTATTAGGGTCCCCCCCCCCATGTACTCCCCTTTATTTTCTAGCTCTTTGTTTGGGCTGCGTTCACTGGGTATGGCAATATCTGTTTTACATTTTTTGTACCTTGTTGGGCCATACCCTTAGAATGTTGGCAATGTTTAATTTACTTTTCCGCTCTGTGTGATAGCATTGTGCATCATGTATGTGTATATATATATATATATATATATTTATATATGCCTGCGCGTGTGTGGGTGATTGTGCTCTTTGTATGATGGACTCTCGTGGCTACGTGAGTGACACTCTCTATTCATGAGAGCTTTTGACCTTATAGTGTAGGTATGCACTCAAGGCAACTGATGTAGGTGCATATTCATGTTATATTGCGTGCATGATTATCACGGTTTGATTGTTTCGATCCATGTCACCAAGTGACATTGGATCCCCCGTGTATACAACACGCATCAACATGCTTGATGCTTTAAAGGGCTTCAGCTCGCCACAGTACAAGCATGTCGAAACACACCATATACACATATGCGAAACTCTACTAGATTTTCGCTGTGAGAATGGGGCATCCCCATTGCCGCATTCTCACGTCGAATTCTCGCGTTGAAAGCTTGGTGAAAGTAGTGTTTTGAGTGCTATGACGCATTTGAGGTGAAGCGCTGCTGGATTTTCGTCATGATAATTAGGTGAAATGCTCCCAGATTTTTGCCGTGAAAATTTGGCAACGACTTCAAACACACTTAGAGAGCATCGATTAGGACCACACCCATTCCAATATCAAACCTCAAAGCCCAACACATTCAAAGCCTCGTAAGCTAATGCCAATAGCTTGTTTTCAATTGCCAATGTCCTAAAATTATGATTTTACCAAAACAAAGAACTGTCTACGGACAGGTGTTATGAGGTGCCTAACACCTTCCTACACGAAACTAAACTTCTGAACTTAAAAATCAAGATTTTTTGCCCATCTACATTAAATTAGGAAAAACAACATTTTTCTTAGCCTAGGTTTGGTAATAAAATCAAATAGAGTCAAGTGACTAATCATATCTAGAAAAACCCAATAATTGGTGATGACTTCACTTACCCTTGGTAATATCCATAAATTGACTTATATTCCAATCACACACCTGAGGTATGACACACCTCCACATATCCATCCTCCCACTGAAAGGAGGGATGAGAGGCACATCGTACATCACCGTGATGGGTTGTCGAGCAGCCACGAGGCTTCATCAATACTTTTTTTTTTTTTGTCCATTGTAATTTAACTTTAGACAAAATTTAGTAATAAACTAATTTCAGACTAAGTTTACAACTCCACATAATATTTTCTTTATAATTAGATGTGAATTTTGACAAATTCACTTTTAGATTATATTTTCTTTGTATATCTTCTATACTTGCAAAATTTCAATAAAATCAAAAATCAATAGCTATGTCATCAATCAAATGTTTAAATTTTGACTTTTTGCAGTCTATGTAACGGCCCAAGCTTTCAAAAAAAAAAAAAAAAAAGGAGTAAATGTCAGATTTTATTTGGACCATACGTGCCCACCTACCCCATTTAACCCCGACCACTCATCTCACAAATATCTCTACTCTTTTGGCCGGCCATCCTTTTCCTCTCATTTGTTTTCTTTCTTTTTCTCACAAACACACAAATACTCCCTCACATTCTCCCACCGGTGTCACTTCATGGTATCATCTCCACCCTCATTTTTCTGGCAATGTCACTAGAAAATCCTTAGGAAACTCTAAGCATCTTCATCCCTTTTATTTGAGGTAAAAGTTTCTAATCTTTTTTGTGGGTTTTATATGCTTTTACTTGAGGTTATTTTAATCTAAGCTTTGATAATGATATTAATGTGATTTATGAGCTTTGGAAGTGATATTCATGTGTTTATATGCATGGGTTTTGCATTGGTGGAATTATTTGATGAGTGGGTTTACAGGTTTTACAATAATGGTTTTCTAAGTGATGAAGATTTGGGGGTTTTAGATTTTTAATGTGAAATAAATGGTGACTATAATTTTTATTGACTACTTGGAGCTAGTTAAATATTTGAATTGTTTGTATTGGGGGACATTATGATTTTTGGTGTCATAGGTCTCTTGTTGATGTGGTGTAAAGCTCGTGGAAACTACTTATAAATTGTTGAGGTTTTGATGTTAGAGATAATACCTTGGACGATTTATGAGTATAAATTGGAGTCTATGCCTTGTAATTAAATTGTTGAGAAGTGTTAGAAGTGGAATATATTATTTGTGAGGTTAAAAACCATGCTTGCCTAATCAAGTGCTTGGCAATTCCTAATTTGTAGCTAGATACGATTTCAAGCTTTATGATTATTGTGATAGGTTTGTTTTATATTATTTAGGTTCTAGCTAATCACTTTTGGAGCTTGGAGAATTAGGATTTTTGTGGGTTGCAAGATAAATAACTTTTTAATGGGATTTTTGGAAAATAACCATGTTGCATAAATGTTGTTTTTGGGTCAAATACATTTTGGAAAATTATTTGTGGAACTATGTTTTTTTAAAAAGTATTGTGTTATGACACTACTATATATTATTATATACGAAAAGTACATCATATTTGGTATTGCATATGGGGAAATGCATAAATTATTAACATGGAAAATATAAGCATCTTTGATTTAATCTTTGATAAGGAATTCATTGATTTTATAGTATATTGAAAAATTTAAAGATGCTTATCTTGTCTTGTTATTTGGAAAATTTATAGAAAATCTTTTTGACAAAAATGAAGTTGAAGACCTTACAAACTTTATGGAAGTTAGATTATTTAAGGTTTTTCTGAAACTAT
Organism: Castanopsis chinensis; assembly: GCA_032878915.1. Lineage (NCBI taxonomy): Eukaryota > Viridiplantae > Streptophyta > Magnoliopsida > Fagales > Fagaceae > Castanopsis > Castanopsis chinensis. The sequence goes on from JAVQMG010000131.1 coordinate 9,566,213, forward strand.
TTGAATATAAACTATGTGTTTCAAAGTACATGTAACATGTGAGCTTTATGTGATTTTAATACCATGCCATGTGTGATTTTTCGTTGATCACCCGATTTGGTTTCCATAGTCATTGTGACAACGAAATTAGACCCAGGTTAGTGCCCTTTCACTTTAGATAACACGTTCTTCCCTGTTGCTTATGGGGGGAAGAAGTTCCTTGATTGTGTGCGAGTGAGGCTACTACCCATGGGGCCAAAAGACCACATGCAAAAGAGGTCCTATTGGACGCGCTCTCCCTACTACCTATGGGGGGAGAGAAAAATCTTGAGGGTGTGGATGAGGTTGCTGCCCATGAGGCCAAGAGACTACATACTAGAGAGGACAATATCGTGCCAGTTATGAATGGGTGGATCCCCTGACCGATCTATATGGTAGTGTGGTATATTTGTGATAAATTACCTTATATTAGATTTTATGGCTTTGGAAGTATATTGCTAGTGCTCACAGATTATGGTATATAGTCTTAAGGTATTTTACTTTGAGAAACTTTGTGTTTCATAATTTAATTATTCTTGTCATATTATTGTTAAAAATGATCTTGCAGTATTTAGGGTTTGTTTGAGATCTGCCTATTTTGCTGAAATTGAAATTTTTTACTGAAAGTATTATAGATAAAGGTAAAAGTTAGCTAAAATAGTAATGTGAAACCCATAAATAGTATTAAAAAGTGTAGTAAGGCCCATGAATAGTATTAAAAATAAGCTGAATAGTAAAATAAGCTAGCAAATTTCATCATGCCAAATGCACACTCAACTAGAAATTTCCCAAATAAAAACATGCTTTGCAAACTATTCATCATTATGAAACTTGCATTTTCCCACCCCCATTAATTATGCTACTTAATGGACTTTAACTTATCCCACCCTTTAATAGTTTTTTAGATTAATTAGCTATACCTTGGGTATGGAGATTACTTCATTGGTAATGATTTGAATGCTATGTTAAATTTGTAGACTTTTGCTATAAATGGTTGGTGACTAGATCATGCTATGTTCAACGAGACCTTAATTAATTCTATTGGAGGTTGGTTGCTTGAGGTTTGTTAACCTTTGGCATGGCAGGCCTAGACTCAATGTTAAGGTCCTTATTCTTGATAAGATTGTGACTTTGTGTAATCCAATTGGAATTTTGTAATATATTCATATATTATATGGAGGCACATGACTTTTGTTATTGTCTGTAACTGTGTTATAGAGCTCTAACTTGTAATACGAAGATTTTAGTATGGTTATTGTTGGGAAATTTAGACCCTGGTTGATAGAATTTACAAGTTTTAAACCCAAGTTGTTAATTATATTTATTATGCATAAAACTTGTTAAAACAAACAAACATCAATATCATGTCAAATATAAGTGCAGCGAAAAAATAAATAAGACAAAATATGATGACCTAGGAAAACTAATGAAACCAATCAATTTCATAGTAAAAAACCTGGATGGAAACCTTCTCGAAAAGCAATACACTATAGTAAAGAGAAGTTTCAAATCTAGTACAAAACCTTTGTCCTTAGATTCTATAATTCCCATAAATGAACTTACAAAAGAAACCTTATACCGCTTCAGAACCTCTAAACTCTTCAATATATGAACACCACTTTTTGATGCATAGATCCTAGTACGTGACTCACTCCTTTACACAAATCCCAGTACGTGACTCACTCACCAACTTGAGAAAGAAGAATGTTGGCTGCAAAGTTCTTCACTTCATCAACAATAAAGATCAAGAAGTACTTGGTTACAAAACTCTAAGGTGCAAAGACGCAGTAGCTTCTTTCAGAGAGAATAAGACTTCGATCACCTTTTTCATGTGTTCTCCTTGTATTCTCTTATGTGACGGTCTTTAAAATAAGCCTTATATATGTCTAGGGTTATGAGAAAAGAAACCCTACACAAATACAAAAATATGGGCCAAAAATCAGATCTGGAAATCTGAATTCCCGTAACCTCGATAGATATCTCGATCGATCGAGAAGCTATCGAGCTTCATTCATTAAATCTCGATAGATAGCTATCTGTCGAGCAACTGTCGAGCTATCTGTCCGTAGGTGTCGAACTATCTGTCCAGCTTTAGTGAACACATTTTTTTCACTTGTTTCTTGGTCCAATCTTCATGACTTTAATACTAGACTTGAACAACATGTTCCTTGAAGTATTAAATACATCCTAGATCTACCCAAATACAAGTAAAGTGCGTTTTGTCAAATTATTGGCCAACTAAATAAAATATGTCCTTAACAATCTCTTCATTTGGCAATCCGTGAACCACAACAAACAAATGAACATATGAAAGAAATCATAAATCACTCAACTCATACTCACTTGTTGAATACAATAAAATCTATCCTAACACAAACTCTTGAAAAACTTTGCAAGAAGAGAGTCCATGGTATGGAAGACTTTGACAATTTGTATCTCTGAAATACTTTAAACAAAACTCATCAAGGCATCTTAGTGTGAAATAGAAATTAAAAGATTCCATACAAATAAAGAAACATGTGTATAAAGAGAGAAAAGAAACAACACATGTAAAGATAGGTAAAGAAAACATACATCATCACATATATATCTCAAAGATAAGCACAATGTATGTAAACATGGTCACAAGACCTAAGGTATAAGAAGAAGAAGCTAAAAGTAGCTCCTACAACAACAAGGAGGTAATCACTCCCCCTAACAAGATGAAACATATCTCCCCCTTACAAAGAAATGTATTTCTCTCCTTAACATGTAGAATCTTAAAAAAAAAAAAAACACATATTACCACATTTTCTCTCCCTTTTTGTCATGATTGACAAAGGGTACAAGAAGCTATAAATCCTCGCTCAAGAAACATAAAGATGATCACAAAATGATTAAGGGGGCACAAAAAATTCATATAAATGCATGAATGTAATGAAATAAGATACTATGGATGACAAGATAAGAGAAACATGCAAAACATATGAAAAACAATGCATACAGAGGATCTCGATGGATCGAGAGGTGTCGAGAAGCTATCGAGCAAACCTTGATGGATTGAACAGCTATCAAAAAGCTATCGAGGGGACAGAAACTTTCTCAATCAATCCACCTAGCTATCGAGAGGTGTCGAGATTGTGATAAAAAAATCAACTGAAGATCTCGACAGATAAGCCAGGTATTGAGAGGAATCGAGGAGGTGTTGAGATTGCTTAAAAACAGTTTTTCAAGAAGGGAAAAACACAGATATGAAAGCAATCAAGCATGCAACTCAACCAAAAATCCAAATAACATTTTAACCTCTCAAAAATATCTCTCATCACTAAAAAAAAAATAAGAAAATAGATCCCAAAACACACACACACACACACAAACACACACACAAAAAGTCTAACCAATTTTATATTTCAAAAACAAGTTAAGATAGTTTAATGAGCATACATCAACACATGTAAACCTTGTGATGGCCAAATTACATTGCACCTGCACATGTATCAAGAGTAGCAAAGACTACTGCGTGTTGTATGTGAAAAATATTGCAAGATTACATAAGTGTTTCAATATTATGATAATTTGAGATATGAGAAAATCATTTTTAACTCACACACAATCATAACTATTTGACGGGGACTATCACCTTTGAGGTACATCCTATAACTCTCACATCTTCTAAAAAACATGCTTGCAATAATATTTTAAAGCATTTTGTTCTTTTTGCTTTTTATTTTCTTTTATTAAGCAAACCATGCATGGGTATATAAAAGAGAGAAAAGGAATACCCAATTATGTTAAGCTTTTTGACATTGCACTTTTACTATGCCGAAACATGCAAATGTTATATTATGATTGGCAGGCAATAGTGGTGAGATTGTTATTTATGCCTTTCTCTTAGAATTTTTTATTTACTTCAGTCAAAAAGAGTGATACGAGTGTTAAGTACAAGAGATCACTTAACTTTACTCATCACAAATAAAGAGCCACAAAACTCACTTGCTTAATTGTGCATAAAAATGCTCATCTAAGTTACAAATGATACAAAATTTAGAAAACTCTATTTCAATGGCTATTTTAAGGTTCACAAAAACCAATGTACACAAATGCACACTGTTTTTGTGTTTTTCTAATTTTTCCTTTTTTTTTTTTTAATTTTGAAAACAAAACAAAATAAAAACTAAACAACCAAGCAAAAACAAACAAACAACATGTAAGCATGACAGAAAGATGCAAATGCATGAAAACATGATAGAATGATGCAGATGCATGATAACATGATTCCAAAAGCAAATAAGAAAGCAAGTAAAGAGAGTCTTACTTAAGATAGAAAGAATTAAAGTAGAGGACAAATAGAAAAGACAATTAAGTCTTAGGCTCCTTTCTCACCTACACAACACAAGTCTTTGGCCGTGAATATGAAAAGACACGTGTTCTAGTATGTCTACTTAAGGACATGGAAGAATTAAAATTCTCTTGAAATTGAGTTAAAAAGCTCAAAACTTTTAATAACTCTCCAAACAAAGGTGTAAGTCCTTAAGAAGAAACCTGTGACCGTTTGGACACTTGCTTCTGAGGATACAACTTAAAACAATTAGGACGAATGTGTCCAGAAGCACCACAATGGTGCCAAACATGAGGTCTAATAAAGGATTTAGAATTGGCTAAATCAGTTTTGGATTTCATACCTTTATTACCTTTCTCAAATTGAGGCACAATGATAGTCCTTGATCTAGAAGTCGTGGAAGAGGAGGGGCCGGAGGAGACAGCATATCCTAAGCTAGTCTTATAAGAACTAGGATTTTGAGTACTCAAGACCTCTTCAAGCTTTGCACTAGACATCTTCTCTATTTGAGTTCTAGCTTGACTAAGCTCAACCTCGAGATTCTTGACCTTCTTTTCTAATGAGGTATTCTCCATAATAAGAGTCTCAACTAACCTTGTAATCTCATCTAGTTTGACTAATAGACCAGCTTTTTCAGTTTTTACCTCATTAAGCTCTTTTCTACAAAGATGAGATTCAAACTTTATGAATTCAGTGCATAGCTTATCATAGGCTCCCTGAAACGTCAATTTCTTGGGTACTTCTTCATCAGAAGAATTCTCACTATCACTAGCATTCTCCACAATTACCTTACCGGTTAAGGCAGCAAAGGCCATAACGTGACTACATTCATCCACATACTCATCAGAAGAGTCATGCTCAGTGTCACTCCAAGTAGCAACCAATCCTTTATCATCTGACTTCTTGGTCTTTTCCTTCATAAGGTAGTTTGGGCACTCTATCCTCATATGACCAAAGCCTTTGCACTCATGGCATTAAATGATGGGCTTCTCATTCTTATTATTCCTAGAGAATTTTGATTTCCTAGAAGGTTTGCCCTTATCCTTTTTCCTAAATTAAAGAAGCTTGATAATCTTGTTAGTTATGAAAGTTAGATCCTCATCCTCATCCTCATCATTATTTTCATCTTCACTTTCATCTTCATCTTTAGAGTCCTCAATCTCTTCCTCTATACCCTTAAGAGCCAAGTTTTTACTCTTTACACCTTTTCCCATTGAGCCTAATCTCATCTCATAGGTTTGAAGGTTCCCTACAAGCTTAGTCAAAGGGATTTAATAAATGTCCTTTGCTTCTTCAATGGCAGTGATCTTGGTATGGAATATTTCAGGTAAAGACCTAAGGATTTTCCTAACAATTTTAGATCCTTCTATAGACTCTCTAAGGTTGAAGGCATAATTCACAATATCCTTGAGTTTAGCATAAATCTCATCAAAGGTCTCATCCTCTTCCATCCTTATTTCTTCAAAGCTACTAGTGAGTCTTGGAAGCTTCACAGTCTTCACTACCTTACTACCTTCATAGGTGGTCTTAAAAATGGTCCATGCTTCCTTGGCAACTTTTGTGGATGATATTTTCTTAAATTCCTCATTAGTCACCCCATAAAACAAAGCATTCAAGACCCTACTGTTGAAATTTGCCGCTATGATTATTGCATCATCCCAATCCACTGGCACTTTCTTTGGCTTAATCCAGCCAACTTCAACAGCTTGCCATACTTGTTCACCTAGAGCCTGCAAAAACACTTCCACACGAACTTTCCAGTACGCATAATTAGTGTCATCAAATAAATGAGGAATCAAAAGAGATTATCCACAATCCAGGACAACGGGAGTCAAGGATCACACTTAGGAAATTAATCCAACTAGAGTGTACCCGATCTGATACCACTTGTTGGGAAATTTAGATCCTAGTTAATAGAATTTATAAGTTTTAAATCCAAGTTGTTAATTATATTTATTACGCATAAAAATTATTAAAATAAACAAACATCAATATCATGTCCAATATAAGTGCAATGGAAAAGTAAATAAGACAATATATAATGACCTAGGAAAACCAATGAAACCAACAAGTTTCACAGTAAAAAACCTGGGGGGAAACCTTCCCGAAAAACAATTCACTATAGTAAAGAGAAATTTCAGATCTAGTACAAAACCTTTGTCCCTAGACTCTACAATTCCCGTAGATAAACTTACAGCAGAAACCTTCTACCGCTTCAGAACCTCTGAACTCTTTAATATATGAACGCCACCTTTTGATGCACGGATCCTAGTATGTGACTCACTCACCAACTTAAGGAAGAAGAATGTTGACTGTAAAGCTCTTCACTTCATCAACAATGAAGATCAAGAAGCACTTGGTTACAAAACCCTAAGGCGTAAAGACGCAGTAGCTTCTTTTAGAGAGAATAAGGCTTCGATCATCTTTTTCATGTGTTTTCCTTATATTCTCTTATGTGACGGCCTCTTAAATAAGCTTTATATATGCCTAGGGTTGTGAGAAAAGAAACCATACACAAATACAAAAACATGGGCCGAAAATTAGATCTGGAAATCTGAATTCCCGTAACCTCGATAGATACCTCGATTGATAGAAAAGTTGTCAGCTTCATTCATTAAATCTCGATAGATAGCTATTTGTCGAGCAACTGTCGAACTATTTGTCTGCAGATGTCGAGCTATCTGTTCAACTTTAGTGAACACATTTTCTTCACTTGTTTCTTGGTCCAATCTTCATGGCTTTAATATCAAACTTGAACAACATGTTCCTTGAAGTATTAAACACATCCTAGATCTACCCAAATATAAGTAAAGTGTGTTTTGTCAAATGATTAGCCAACTACATAAAATATGTCCTTAACAGTTATATATTCTTATCTTGTGGAAAAGAAAAGAAAATTCTCTAACAGCCTCTCTCTTGATGGTTTCTCATGCTTTGGACCCTTTTGGGTTTGGAATGTGACAGTTATGGTATGAAAACAAATGAGAGAAAAGGGATGGCCGACCAAAAGAGTAAAAATATTTCTGAGATGAGTAGTGGGGGTTAAATGGGGTAGGTGGGTATGTGTGGTCCAAATAAAATCTGACCTTTACTCCTTTTTTTTTTTTTTTTTTTTGAAAGCCTGAGCCATTACATTCTAAAGTTATAAATAAATAAAAAAAAAGGAAATGGATAAAATAGTGAATAACATATGATTAGCGCAAAATTTATCATATGTTTCAAAAACATTAAAAAAAAAAAATCAATTATGAGGTAATAAAATAGCTTTAGCTTTGTCTTTCCAAATATCAACTTGTATACCTCAATTATGAGGTAATAAGCCTAAGGAATTCCCTTCCATTATTAAAAAGGAAAATTGCAAGGAATTCATTTTTAATGGTGTTCCAATATATAATTTTTTTTTTCTAAGTCTTGAAGATAGTAATTGAAGTTCTAGGACTCAATTATGACTCACACAAATATGTGTATCTTATGGTAACTTTTAATTCTTTTTCAATATTCTACATGTGAGTACCTTTTTAATAAGTTTTAGGAAGAGAAACTTAAAAGTTTTAATTTAATTTATGATTCCTATTAGTATGAAATTTTAGATGTGATGCACCTGTAAAACATAAACATAGACAAAAATTTATGTTTATAAATTTGTATATAAGTGTGTGCTCTATGAAATATATGCTTCAATAATAATTAAATATGATCTTATGAAATATATATCTAATATCTAATAGTGGGTTCAAGATAGTTCAAATTCTTATTGTCGTAAAATTAATGAGATAAATGTTGGTAATTGTATTCTCCTTGAATTAAATATTGTTTATTCTTAGTTTTTTCATTCTTTTCTATAAACTTAGAAATAAATTGGCTTAAATGTTATTTAAAACACAAGACTAAAATAATCAAATTAGTTCCTTATCATAAAACCTCAAACCATGAATGTGAGAACTTATCAAGTCTGATTTGGCTTTTAGTCCAAGAATATCAAAGAAGAATTGTGTTTTGCACTGTTCTCTGAAGCAGTAGAGAAAACGCAAAAAGTTTTCAGAAAACGTTCATACTTCATTCAAATTAACTGCTTTAATATTTTCACATATTTCTAGAATGACAATGCTTGCAAACCAACCATTTATATGGTATCAAAACTTATTATTCACTTATTAGACAACTTAATCATTAATTAATCTATATATATAATAATAGGTGAAGGTGAGAGAAACTTAAATTAAAATTCCAAATTAGAGTTCCAATTTTACGCCATGTGCCCTTAATTATTTATTTTTAAAGAGTTTTATTTCTTAATTTTAGAATCAAATGTGGAGCCACATCATAAATATTCATCCAAGTGAGTTATTAAGTACAAAAACCAAAGAGTCTAGAATAAATGAATTGTAAAAAAAAAGTGCTTCACAATAATTAAAAAAAAAATGAACAATTTACATTTTATACCTAATAATATCATTACAAATTTTTTTAAAGAGTTAAAAAAAAATATAAAAATAACTATCAATAGTATTTAATATATATATATATATAGGAATTATATTATGTATCTTATTGTATATCTTTAAGTGTATCCATGCATATGCATGGGATTACAAGCTACTTTATATAATTACGATATTAGCATTATTTGAGTTAGCACACTAAGAATTTCATTAACATTTCCAAATAGCTAGGTATGTCTTCCAGGTGCAGCTAATATTAAATGTAGACTTGCCAACAATTGGCTTAAGAAAGACCACTCTAGAATTCTACTCATTCTTCATGAACAATGATAATTTGTTTGCAAAAATATACAAAGATATAACCATATATGTATTGTTATATTTATGTTTATGTTCACAATATACATTGTATGTGAAGTAAACTCTCATTGTAATAGAAAATGAACTAACTTAAAGATTTTATTTTTATAAAATATGTCAAACAAAAGTTAACGAAAGAGAATACATGTGGTCGACCTTGATTAGTTTGTTGAGGATTCACACCCGAGCCCAAAAAATATAAAACTAAGTTATTATTGTTCTTGTATTTAATTTAAGTTCTCAAATATATATATATATATATATATGTACGTACGTATATCATTGTGTGTGTGTGTGTTTTTTTTTTTTGCATAATATACATTTTCAAAATTAATTTAACATATTGTATGGGCCAAAAATCTATAGGCCCAAAAAGTAATTGGGCTCGGATCAAGATCCACGACAGTTAATTTTTAGAGATGGGACTCTGGACCAATAGTTGAACTTCCAATTATAGCTCTTAGCTAAAAGTCTAAGTGCCACCCAATGATTGGAAAAAGAAACTAATGATATAGATAAATTTGTTTACACTTAGCAAAGAACAAAGCACTATGCCTTTTCTTCTGTTTAGTCTTTTCTCTTTCCTTTTTCAATATCCGCCCCTATTCATCAAGGATCTCTTTCCTTTTATAATGTCCCTGCTTCGATCTTATCCCATCTTTCCTTTCCCCTCCTTTTGAGGCCATGTTGAGTAGGTAACTGGCTGTGATAATATTGTTCAGGTGTCATTTTCATTAATGTGACAAGTTTAGTTGGTGTAATGTATTTAATGCGAAGGCGATGGTACATTTGTTTGGAAGTTTCACTTGTCACCTGTCTTGGGTAGTTACCATTACCTTCTTTGGGCTGAGGCATTCGAGTTGACTTTAAACCTTTCGCTCTCCTTGGCTCGGTCATTTTTTCTAGGCTTCCTTAAACCTACTACTTTCTCGGGCAGTCTTTCTCCTCAGCTGGGCCTATATGGTCTTCCGGAGCATTTAATTGGGCCTGTTCTACATTCTGGCCAAAGCCCAATTCCAGTACATTCCTTTTTGGTCCTCACACCTATTATGGATTAATAAATTTAATGGCTCTTCTTAATGTGGATATACATGATGACAAAACGCAACACAAAAACAAGAGTGGGGATTTTCTCAAGCTCAACTCTGATGAATGAACTCTAAGCTTTGATTTTTTTGTCTTCTTTCTTTTAACAGCTTTTGGGTAAAATCAGATACGTGGTAGACTTTCTAGGCGACACGTTTGATGTGAGGACTGTGCTGTTGCTAGTATTTTTGTTTTAGTACTGATACGTTGCATGATGGAGAGTGGTCATTTTTTATAATTTTGTTTTCAACGAATTGGGCCTCCTAGTAATGCATGGAGTGTGTTGTGAAAGCAGGCAGATTTATGAACTAGAAGCCCAACGAAACCTATTTTGATATTGAAATTACATACAAAATGGGCGTAGTTGTAAAGGACCAAAGGGCTGTACATTTACTTCTTCTTCTTCTTCTTCTTCTTTTTTCCACAGCTTATTACTTTGATTTCATTAAAACTTAACTCTTACGTTGGGGTTTATCATTTTTGGTGTTGGTGGAAATTGATCAAGTTTTACAAGTGAGATAAGAATTGATTGAGCATTTATAACCCAAATGAAGATATTCAGGGTTTAAATTCCTGCACTCCTAACTTCGATTAACTCAAATAAACAAGAGGTTAATATTGTCGGCGGGAGCTTAAAAATAATCCTTAGTTCCTGTGACGTTCAAGAAATGAAGACAACCATCCTCCATGCCTTTCATACACCAAGGCTCAGCATTTTTGTCGTTGACAATCTCAACTGATGAACGCATTTGCACTATTCATAACTATTTTCCCCTCATTATAGCTTCTCAGGATTATTATACCCATTTTGTTGTAAAACCAGTTTGAGTGAACATAAAAACTTCAATACGAGGAAATGGCTATCAAGAGTACATGACATGGAATTTTATTGATATCAAATGGCATGCAATCGCTGCATTTGAAGATTTTTTTAAAAAAAAAATTTTGACCCAAATGTCTTATGTCAAAAGTCTCATACACAATCCTGTGGTCAGAGGACTCAAAGCTATTAACTTCTTATACAGTAATACAGGTCGGTATTAAGGTGGTTGAGGGCTTTTTTATTTTTTATTTTATTTTTTAAATACAATGCTTGGGGGAATTTAATTCAGCATGTGAGAAAATAAAAAATAAATAAGAAAAAAAAGCTTGATTGAGCCTAGAAACCAACCGGAAGAACTACAGTATGGTGACCAATGCCTGTATGCTCTTAATGTCACTATGAGGATCCCAAGGAAGGTCACTTGTTATACAATTTTACCTGAAATTTCATTTTCTAAATTTGTTTGTGGGCAAGCACAACCAGTTTTTTAAGTATCTAATAAAGCTTGATTTGGTTGGGGTATAATTTTTTAGCACGCAATAGTGGATAGCAATCACTTGTTAATATTGAAATTATAAGTAATATAATGGACTACGTTAATGTGTGTTTGTTTGTTAATAACCAGTCCTTAATAGGATAAGCTTGTATTTTGAGTTTTCACACAATCAATGTAATGGATTGGCCCATTAAACTTTGAGGCTTATAAGCTAAAAGCCCACCGAAACCACAATTTGGTATTGAAATGAGATTCAAAATGGGTTTGGTTGTAAAGGGACCATAAGCTGTTCAGTTACTTCTTTATTCTTTCCTTTTTGCCTCAATACAGCTTATTACTTTGATTTCATTAAAACTGAACTCTTTTTGAAGTTTTTATCATTTATGGTGTTGCTGGAACTTCATCAAGTTTTGCATGTGGGCTAGGAATTGAACTCGCAGTGCCCATTTTTCAAACACAATAATTGATGCTTGAAAATATTTCTTTTTAGGTGAGTTTTGGAGCTCTCACTAATAACACCTTCCATTCATTTTTCCTTCCCAATTAATTAATTAGCAAACAAAAATTCTATTTAAAAAATAGATTCCTTATTTGCCAAAGGCATTAAATTCTCTAAATGCTCAAAATGTTGATAAGGGATGCCAAAATTACCCAAAAAAAAAGCCAAGAGAATGTTTACTACATTCTTTTTCCTGTTGAGAAAAAAGTTAAGTAAGAATGTTTATTACATTAATACCTCGCCAATATACATCTCTCTCTCCTGGTTGACAAAAAAATAATAGAAAAGGCTGTGTCCTTTAGAAGGAATTTTATTAGCCAAAGAGTACATGTATATGGCTTTCCAACTTAGTTTCCTTTCTTCACCTCTGCTACACTAATAATATCAGTGTGCCCAACCTTCTTCCTCATAGTAGTAGCCAACCTTGCAGCATCAACTCCATCCCCAATCACCACCACTTTATCTTTCTCTGCTCCTTCTAATCCCACAAAGTTCACACCTGCAAAGGAAAAATATATAATTTAAATTTAGACTTCAACATATTTTATTCATAATATTTGAGAATATACCTCAAGATGTTTCCACTTCTATGAAAACTTGGTTAACAAAGAATGTTGAACATCAACAAAATATGGTGATGAAAGGTGGCAAAACTTTGTACAAATTGCAAATCAAAGTCTCATAGGTACAAGGATATGGTAAAAAGTACGCAAGTACGTGTCAATTATCATATTTTTGAAACAAATGATAGAGCTTTATGATCCATATAACACTAACCGTTTGCTTCAGCTGCAACAGTGAGTGCCTTCGTCTGGCATTTTTGGCAATTCATTTGAACCTTCATCACAATCTTTTGCTGAAAATCAAACCATGAAAGAGGTCATGAGAGATTTTGTTTTGTAAATATAAAACCAAGAAGAAGAAGAAGAAGAAGAAGAAGAAGAAGAAGAAGAAAGAAGAAATATACGAATTATAATTACAAATAATACCGTCATATTGACAATTTGATGTTGTCTTGTTGTCACCGAAAGCTAAGACAGTATACTACCTAAAATTTCGTCTAATGTGAGAAAATAAACAAGACCAAGTCTACACTTATATAGAGGCCGAAACTTCTCCTTCAAGGTAACAACGTTGCTATCTTTTTCATGACTTGTGGTCTTCGGCATGAATTGTTCGCCCATATTCTAATTACCTGATTTTTTTTATTCATGTGAATGCGTTTATTTCTCAACTAGAGCATGAAGAACACGTTTTGGACTTTAGTAAATTCAATGAAATTGACTTATAGTACAAATGCAAACTTTCGTAGCAAGCGCACTTCAAACAAACAAAACTCTTTTCTAGAAACAAGTTAAAAGACAAACTTGAAACCATAAGGTAAATATTTGTTATTTAACTACCAAAGAAAATGAGGACAAAAAAATTCTTGACAAAAGAAATATTAAAATGTAAGTTGCCTTTTCCACTATAGATGACAGGGTTACTTTTTGACTAGAGACTCAATTATGTTATATTTATCCAATTTTCATCAAATTAATCTTAAAAGACAATTAGTCAAACACTAATCTTACTGTTTTGTGATTGCGTGCTTCTATTTCTTCCTCTCAATTTTTCCCCATGTTCACATGATAATTATATGGAAAACAAAGGTAAAGCATGATGTAAAATTAAGAAAATTATAGCAATAAAAGTACATAGGGGTGGCTCCACTTTGAATGTACGGGTGGTCGCAGGAACCACCATAAATTGTAAAAAAGTAATTATTATATTGAAATTTAATGAAATTTTTTACCCTTTAATGAAATTTGTAACTACACTAAATTTTTTGGCTCAACATAATTAAACTTTAGACAAAGTTTAGTAATAAATTTAGTTGTAGATAAATGCTACAACTCCACTTAATATTTTTTTATTAGATGTAAATTTTAACAAATTCACTTTTAGATTACATTTTTTTCCTTATATCCTCCGTACTTGTAAAAGTTTAATAAGATAAAAAATTAATAGCTATGTCATCAATTAAATGTTTAAATTTTTACTTTTGTAGTCTAAATTTATAAATAAAAAAATAAATGTATAGATCAAATAGTGAATAATATATGGTTGGCACAAAATTTGTCACGTGTTCTAAAAAGATAAAAAATACACAATTCAATGGTTAAAATTTTAAAATATGTAGTCATATTAATTTGTTTAGTGAAAGTTGTATCTTACAACTAAGTTTGTAATTAAACTTTGATACTCTTAACAATATATCATGCCCTTACAAACAAAAAGGAAAAGTTCAAGATGTAATTTGCAGTATTGATAATAAGACTATTTTATGTATTTGAGTATGTGCGTGCGCACATTTTTTTTTTTTTTTGGTCAATATGTGAACTTCACTTTTTATTCAATTTTGTAAAATTTTAGTTTCATAATAACCTCATATCTATATATATATATATATATATATATATATATATGAGGGAAAACTAATCACATAATTTAAGAGGTCAACTTTTTTAATTTGAAATTTAGGAAGAAAGTGTAAGCAACCCTTTAGAGTGAAAGAGTGCAATTCAGTCCACATCTTAATATTTTATCAATGTTGTGGGCGTCATCCAAGTACATTCGGTAAAGCACCCAAAAAAAGAGTTTAACAAAATACCAAATATGGAGATGGAAGGGAGTAGAGGGAAAGAGACAAAGACAGTTTAATGAAATTAGTTTGGAATTTTCTTTAAGGGAATAGGGTTTAGGGGGATTTGGAGCAAAGGAGTTAACTGAGATCGTTTTAGTTTGGTCGAAATAATAAAATATATCAATATCGATCAATATTGGTGTACCCGTCTCAAAATTTTCGCATTTTATATAAATATTATATATTTAAATTAATATATTTAATAAAATGGTAAAGTCTAAAAAGAAAAAAAGCCAAATCCCTTATTTGTTTACCCATACTGTATATTACATAAAAAAGAAAAATCCATACTATATATAATATATATAGATATATATATATCTTGTTTTTTTTTTAAGCTAACAGTGAAAAACTGGAAATATCTCAAATGAATTTCAAATGCTTATGTCATTTAAAAATAAAAATAAATCTACTATTTGTTTTTGACCATCCAATAGAAAGTTAAAAAGTGGGACCCTATTTACAAGAAGAAAACACATGTGGCACTCTCTCCATAATTTTAATGCTGGTCCTCCTCTAATTTTCAACAACCCCCACCTACTTCCCCTCTCTTTTACCCACATTCGGTCTTCTCCTCTCATTATCTCCTCATTCCCTTACATAGATCAAATCTAAATCCATCTCTTTTTTGCTGTGCGCAGATTGAAGAATATACGACACTGAAAACGAATCAAGTACAGATCTCTCTCTCTCTCTCTCTCTCATGAATGTTGTGCAAAGAAATTTTGGAGAGGTAGGCGTCTTACTTTCTCCAAAACCCCTAATTTTTAATGACCTAAATTGAGAAAAATATTAAATTGTCAATTTTGTCCTTTTTGTGACAATGTATGTATGTAACTTTTTTAAATTAGCAAAAAAGTGGTCATTAGTAATAACTTATTATTGTCAATTGTATCATCCCTTCCTGTCTACTTTTGTATTAAAACTTCATTCTCTTTTCACTTTTATATATTTGTTTCTCATTTAAAATTAAAACATTAGAACAAGATAAAGGTGTTACTATTCCCCTCTCCTCGCCTGTTCACTAACTTTTTATTTTTTTTTTTTTTTTGCAATCTATACCTTTATGTAATAATCAGTTGCCTACAATTTTGATAGTAGGAATTTAGAAAATTTTGGGTTTTTATAGTGTAAAATCATTTTGAAAGTTTCGAGGCATAACCGGTTGGGACTTGTTAATTACAATTGGAAGTACTTAAGGCCTGAGTTAAATTATTAAAATGTCCTATGTTATTTCAAATTAGTCAAACTTTCAAATATGTTTTTTTTTTTTTTTTAATAAAGAGACTAGAAGTACTTAAGGCCTGAATTAAACTATTTAAATGTCCTATATTATTTCAAATTACTCAAACTTTCGAGTATGGTATTTAAATTATAAAAAAAAATAAAAAAATAAAAACTTTTTTAGCTAACGTAAAAGAGCCGTCTTGGTAGGATAGTTGCAATTGCAGGTTGGAGTACCTTTCCTTAAACCAATAGCGAGACATTTCATGTTTCAAGCCTTTATGGTTTGTTTGTGTCCATTAACATATTGAATATCTTGGCATTTTTTTTTCAACTTTCTGGGCAAGCACAACCAGTTTTTAGTATCTAATAAAACTCTGATAGATAGCGATCACATGTTGTTGACATTAGATATTGGGTGTTTTGTGTTTTGTTTATTAATAAGCAGACCTTAACAGAACAATCTTGCATTTTGAGTTCTTTCTTCAGCAATGGGTCGAGCGGGGCCGGTCCACCCCATTTGTACTTGGTCCTTGGCCTCAATGGGTGGGGCCAAGTGGAACTTGGTCAAGGAACTCTCGGTGCACATTTTCCAGACATTTTAGGTGAGTTTTGGAACTCACATATACAATACTTTCCATTCAATTGTCCTTCTCAATTAATTAATTACCAAATAAAACTAATATTAAAAAAATAAATTCCCTATCTTGCCAAAGGCATTAAATTCTCTAAATGCTTAAAATGTTGATAAGGGATGCCAAAATAACGACACACAAAAAAGCTAAGAGAATGTTTATTACATTAACACCTTGCCAATATACATCTCTCACCTGGTTAACAAAAAAATAAAAGAAAAGGTTGTGTCCTTCGGAAGGAATTCTAGTAGCCAAGAGAATATGTATATGGCTTTCCAACTTAGTTTCCTTTCTTCACCTCTCCTTTCTTCACCTCTGCTACACTAATAATATCAGTGTGCCCAACCTTCTTCCTCATAGTAGTAGCCAAACTTGCAGCATCAACTCCATCACCAACCACCACCACTTTATCTTTCTCTGCTCCTTCTAATCCCACAAAGTTCACACCTGCAAAGGAAAAATATATAATTTAAGTCCAAACTTCAACATATTATACTGATATGACACAATTGAGAATATGTGATATACTGATATGACACAATTGAGAATATACTCCAAGATGTTTCCACATCTTAGAAAACTTGATTAACAAAGAAGTTTCAACATCAACAAAATATGGTGACAGAAAATGGTAAAACTTTGTACAAATTGCAAATCAAAGTCATATAGATATAAGAATATGGTAAAAATTGCATAACTATGTGTCAATTATCATAGTTTTGAAACACATGATGAGCTTTATGATTCATATAACACTGACCGTTTGCTTCAGCTGCAATAGTGAGTGCCTTAGTCTGGCATTTTTGGCAATTCATTTGAACCTTCATCACAATCTTTTGCTGCAAATCAAACCATGAAAGAGGTCATGAATTATTTTTTTTTATTTTTATTTTTTTTGTAAATGTAAAACCCAAAAAGGAAAAAGAGAAAAAAGAAGCAATATATGAATTATGATTGCAAATAATACCGCCATGTTGAAAATTTGATGTGGTTGTAACCAAAAGCTAAGAAAGTATACAATCGAAAATTTCGTCTACTGTGAGGAAAAAAACAGGATGAAGTCTACTCTTATATAGAGGCCCAAACTTCTCCTATAAGGAAACAACACTGTCATCTTCTTCATGACTTGTATGGTCATCGGCATTTATTGTTTTTTATTCATGTGAATGTGTCAATTTCTCATCTAGAACATGGAGAACGCGTTTTGGACTTTGGAAACTTCAATTAATTGACTTTTAGCACGGATGCAAACTTGCATCGCAAGCCAAACTTCAAACAAACAACACTCTATTCCAGCAACAAAACAAAGACAAACTTCAATTCATAAAGTAAATATTTGTTTTAACTACTGAAAGAAACTGAGGACCAAAAAAAAAAAATCCTCAACCAAAGAAATAGTTAAATGTAAATTGTCTTTTCCACTATAAATTATAGGGTTGCTTTTAGACTAGAGAGTAGAGACTCAATTATGTTGAATTTCTCCAATTTTCATCAAGTTAATCTTAAAATACAAATAGTCAAATACAAATCTTACTGTTATGTGATTGCGTACTTCTATCTCCTCCTCTCATTTTTCTTTCCCCATGTTCACATGATAGTTACATGAAAATGGAGCTAAAGTATGGTGTAAAATTAAGAAAATTATAGCAATAGAAGGACATCATAACTAATCACATAGTGTTTTTTAGGGAAAACTAATCACATAATTTATGAGGTTGACTTTTTTAATTTAAAATTTAGGAAGAAAGTGCAAGCAACCCTTTTATTTTATTAGAGTGATAGAGTGCAATTCAGTGCACATCTTAATATTTTATCAATGTTGTGGGTGTCATCCAAGTACATCTGGTAAAGCACCAAAAAAAGGGAGGTTAACTAAATACTGAATACTAAATATGAAGGAGAAGGAGGAGTAGGAGGGGACATGAGAGCAGAGTTCCACTTATATTAAATTGTCAGTTTTGTCCTTATGATGTCAATGTATGTATATACTTTCTAAAAAAAATCAGCAAGAAAAGGTCATAACTTTTAATTGTCAATTATGACCATCCCTTCTTACTAATTTTTTAAAGCATCCAAACAATGAAAAATGATATACTAATATTTATTTCATTTCTCCTTACTTAATGTTTAAAGCATTTTTCCCTTAAAAGTTATCATAAAATTTGCATTGAGTTTGTAGGGTGCTTTTATGTTAAAAATTTATTCTCTCTCATTCGTGTGTGTTTATTTCTCATTTAAAATTACAACATTAAAACAAGATAAAAAGGTTTTTATTTCCCTACCCTCCCATCTCCTCTGCCTTTCTTTTGTAGACTATACCTTTATGTAATAATCAAATGCCTAAAATTTTGATAATAGAAATTTTTAAAATTTTGGGTCTTCTTAATATAAAATCATTTCGAAAGTTCTGAGGTGTAACCGGTTGGGACTTGCTAGTTTACATTTAGAAGTATTTAAGGCCTAAGTTAAAACAGTTTGATAAAACAGCTTGTATCTACCAAAAAAAGAAACAACAACAACAGCATTAATGCAGAAAATCACCAGTTCGGTCACTTGTCCAAACATATGCAGATATAAGGTCGTCTAGGCTGCAAAACATGAATACAGCTCAGAGGGTGCTGGTGTGGCACCGGCCTCAAAGAGTTAAAATAGAAAGCTAGTAACTAGTAAATAGTAAATACTCTCTTAGTAAGTGTTTTTCATACCTTATGCTAGGGATGAGTGTAATCAACTTAACTAATAATTGTTTTATGTGACCATTGGGAGGCCATTAATATCTCCCTCTCTTCCCTCATAATTTTTTTTTTAGTATCTCCCTCCTTAAATGGGGCGATTAAGACTAATAGTGTTTAATTGTTCCATCACTTACACTTTTCCTTAAATGTTGCATAATTAATGCTAGGAGGTCTTCTCTTAACATGGAAGACCTTGGTTTTCCTAGTCCCAACAAAAATAAGTCAAAAATATATTTTTGGGAGAGGGTGTTAGCTTTCATATCAAATCAATGGACCAATTACTATATGGTCATGGCTTAATGATAAAAGGGTCATGCTAATGGGTGCCTTAGGGCAATAATTAACAATCTATTTTAAGAAAGTTTTGACATCACTATTATGAAAAAAAGAAAAAGTTATCAAAACATTAATTACTTTTTTTTTCCCATAAAAACTTTCTTTAAAAGTATTGTTAACCATTACCTTAAGAGTATCCGTCAACATTTTCAACAATGAAATTAAGTTTTGCAACTAGTGGGTTCTAGTTAATTCAACTAGTAAAATATTTAATGGTTGAATAAGAGATTTGGGGTTTAACCCATGCCTACACAAAAAACCGATTGGTGTTTTAGTTTGATGATAAAGAGCTATCATCAGGAGTAAACACCATAAGTTAAAACTCTCTAAAAAAAATCTTAGTAATAGCTCTATGCCTTTCACGTCTCTCAATCTTAAGCATGTTAGTTACAATCTTTCAAAACGTTTGTCCAATAATATCCATAGTGATGTCTTATGCACTTCATTTTGATTCCAGATTGACGTGCTTTACAAATTCCTTCATCAATTTCTGTCATTAATTACTTGCACCGATTCATCTATACCTATACATTTTCGGAGTCCACCTGTGCTTAGTTTGTATAGGTCCTTCGTTTTTTTCTTCCAATAAAACATATTTCCTTGCCTTCAACTTAGGGGTCTTCTATTGGGATTTTGAAGATAGGAAATATTAGGGGGTGTTTGGATTGTCAATTTTCATAACTTATAACTCTGTTTTCATAACTCATAACTCAAAAATGGTGGGACTCATAGCAGGAACTTTGTTTGGGAGCTCCATAACTCAATTTCCATAACTCTGTTTCCATTACTCAATTTCCATAACTTTTTGAGTTATGAGTTATAGAAACTGAAAACACATTTTGGCTGTTTTCAGTTTCCATAACTCATAACTCAATGGCATTTTTGTAATTAAACACACATTGGAGGACTCACAGCCGCAACTTTTGACCAGTTGACTTTTTTTTTTTTTTTTTTTTTCTGGGTTCGGTCTTAACTTTTTTTTTTTTTTTTGGGTTAGTCTTTTTTTTTTTTTTTTTTTTTTTGGGTTCGGTCTTCACGTCAGTATGTTTTGTTTCTTTTTTTTTCTTTTTCTTTTTTTTCCTGGGTTTGGGTGATCTGGTTACTGACTAAAAAAAAAAAAAAAGAGAAAAAGCTGCACAGATTGACAGACATGGGATCCACAAATAGTATGAAAAATATGAGTGATGGTAACTGAGTGATGGTGCCAAATGGGTATAGTATTTTTAAGTGATGAGTGATAAGTGATGAGTGATGAAAATTGAGTGACCAAAATTTTTGATCCAAACAAGGCCTTAGTTTTTTCCAATCTCATAGGCTCATATCGAAGATGAATGCTTCAAGTTCTAATGCTAGCTGTGTATCTATTACAAATGGTAACAATTTAGATGTAGAATGTCCTAATTCTTTTGCCTTATCATTGTCTACCTTATAACCTGAAGTTGCTTGAGCTATTCGATTGGCTTCATGACCTCATTGTCTTGGGATGTGTTGAACTACATAGTCACTAAATTCCTAGCCAAAATGGGCAGATGTCCTTTTTGCGCAAAAAAAAAAAAAAAAAAAAAAAAAACAGCATTATGCCCCATTTCCTAAACTAATTAGGGGAATGCCCTCTTTTGAAACTAATTAGAGGAATACCCTCTTTTAGGACCTATAGGGCGTTTCGTGACTCGAGCTCCATGAACTCGAGTTATAGGTAAAAAAAAGAAGAAAAACTTGCATCAAGTTATAGGTAAAAGAAAAGAAGAAAAACTTGCATGGAGCTCTAGTTACAAAACGCCGCTATAGGTTCTTAAAACGTCACTATAGGCTCCTTAAAACATTGCTATAGGACTCCAATTTTTTTTTTTTTTTTTTGAAACTTGATTTTGAGAAAATCGAGTTTCAAAAGAGGGGCATTTTCCTAATTAGTTTAGGAAGTAGGGCATTTGCCCTTTTTTTTTTTTTTTTTTGCATGAAATGGGCATTTGCCCATTTTCGCCCTATTTAGGTCTTAAACCTTAAGAGTGATTCTAGCACTAAACTTATCTCTGCCCTGAGGTCAGTTCGAGGCCCATCAAAGTACAACTTCCAAATAGGCTAATTCAACAAACATAGCCTCATTTATATCTTGCACATCATCACAGGGATGATTTGCTAGAAATTTTGCTAAGGCTTGCCCTTTTACCACAAAAGCTAGAAATTTTGCTAAGGCTTGCCCTTTTACCCCTTTTGTGGAACACATATCAATTGAAAGTCAACCAAAACTAAAATCCATTTGCCTATTCTTTTCCTTAAAATGCATTTTGAAAGCGTATACTTTACTACGTCGTTTTAAATAAGAATCTAAATTACATATGATAACATATGATGTCTTTAATGCACTAGATTGATTACATATTGAGTTGAAATAATTGAGTGGGCTTCTTGAGTCCACCACATCAAGCATAAAGTTGTTATGGACTTTACTAATAATTACAATGAGCCTCATTTGTGATTAAACTAGTCTTTGTGGGACATAGCCCAAATATAGGTATCGCTTTCTTCTTAGGTCATTACAGATGGTACAAAATCTAACCTAGTAACCCCATGTAGGTTTGAAGATACTACCCCACAAAGTGGATCCTAACGAATACATCAACAATTTACGTGAATGAGAATTTGATGGCCTATATTGATTAAACATTGAATTGAATTAGTTGAGTGTGTATTGTACGAATGTGTGGATTGAGTCCCACGTCAGGTATATACTAAGTCAATCCAAGCTTTATAAAAAATTGTAACTTAAATGTAGTTAACACTTTTACTTTGGTTGTCACACCTATAATTTAATTGCAGCAAAATACAAAGCTAAACATAAATTAAAAATGTATTATATTTGACATTGTTCAATATTCTACTTAAATACAATAAAGCTTGTCCATGGGCTTCTTCCTTATCTTAAGCCAAAAGAATGCTAAAAGAATACTGAATAATTAGGATGTAAAGCTTCAATGGCTTATAGTTTTAAGAAGAGGTCAATATTTGGAGGTAGCGGCCATTTTATCCCCTTGAATTTTGATTTTAGCCAATTTGCTCCTAAACTTCACACATTTGCCAAATTGAGGTATCTGTCAGTTAGTCTATTGTTAAAAGAGACTAATGTTGACTGACTAGCACGTGCAATTAAATTACCAAGGCCAAATCGTGAGAGAGAAAAATGCTTCAATGGTCAGAGAGAGGTCACGGCATTGCCGTCATTCATTGTCCAAGCTGCGGATCTCGCTATCTATGGGTACCACCAACTTCGATGGGTATGGATTTGGAGTTCTAGTTCTGGAGGTGGTTATTGGGAAAAGGCTTGTGGATTACATGGATTTAACATATATGCAAGACGTGCTCTGAGTCTCAGCCAATCTTTTCAATTGCTTTCTTGATGACCCCAAAGCTTCTATTGTTTACATTTCTTTTTCTTTTTTCATTTATTAGGTATAATCCTCTGTTAACACAAAATACAAAATTGAATCTACCTAAATAATGTATGATATTTGACTTTGTACAATATTCACATAACACTTGTTCATGGACTTCTTCGTTATCTCAAGCCAAAAGATTGCTAATGGAATCCTAAATGGTTAGGATGTAAAGTTTTAATGGCTGGTCGTTTTAGGGAGATGTCAATACTTGTGGTGTTGCCAAATATTCCTTCAATAGTTGGAATAATTTCTGGTGTTCGTGAGCCTTTAGTTGAAGCAATGGGGAAAGTACTTTTGTTTTTGGTTCTACATTTAAAGTAAATATTCATAAAAAAATTGATTTGGCCTAATAACCTTTGTAATTCCTTTTATTTAGGTGGAGTCTTATTTCATAAAATAGGTTTAGCTTTGTCTTCTAAAATATTAACTTCTATACCTCAATTATGGGGTAATAAGCCTAAGAAATTCTCTTCCTTTATACTAAAGGCAAATCGCAGGGAATTCTTTTTTAATGGTGTTTTCTCATTTGTAAAATGTTTTTTTTTCCCTAATTTTTGAAGATGATAATTGAAGTCCTCAGACTCAACTATGACACGCACAAACATGTGTGTCTCTTATAGTAACTTCTTATTCTTTTTCAATATTCTATACATGTGTGTCTCTTATAGTAACTTTTTATTCTTTTTCAATATTCTATACGTAAGTACCTTTTTAATAAGTTTTAGGAAAAGAAACTTAAAATTTATAATTTAGTTTATGATTCTTGTTAGTATGACAGCTTACATGTGATGCACCTAAAAAACATATACATATACATAAATATATGTTTATAAATCTATATATAAGTGTTTATTCTATGAAATATATGCTTCAATAATAATTAAATACAATTTATGTACTATTTATCTAAAAGTGGGTTCAAAATAGTTCAAATTCTTGTTGTGGTAAAATTAATGAGATAAATGTTGGTTATTCTATTCTCCTTGAATTAAATATTGTTTATCCTTAGTTTTTTTACCTATAAAATTAAAAATAAACTGGCTTCGATATTATACAAAACATAAGACTAAAACTATCAAAGTAGTTCCTTATTATAAAACCTCGAACAATGAATGGCATCAAAAGTAGTGTAGTTTTGCAATAAATAATGGCAGCAACTAATGGATTCTTAACAAAAGACCTAATTGAGAATGAATGAAATTTAAAAAGACTGAAATAATAAAACCCAAATTTAGAGAACTAAAATGAAAAGTTGTGAAACTTAAAGAGTGAATTTTGCATTTTAGCTAAATATTTTTAATGGATATTTGGCCGGCTCACAAACATGTTTTTTCCCTAAAATCGGGAGAACCCTGAAATGAACTGCCAAAAATGTCCCTGCACGTTGCACTTCGTTCTTCTTTGCCTGCATTGTTTTTTCCATTTTTCCTTTGATTTTGTCTTTCTCTGTTACTAATCTTATGGACGTGTTGGGTGCTCATGTGTTTCTTTTCTCATCAATTTTGGTTGGTTTTTGTTTTTGTTTATTTAGAAAATAGTTTTGGGTTTATTTCTCATGCTCTTTTTTTTTTTTTTTTAATAAAGTGTCTACCTATACACAATTTTTTTTTTAAGTATAACATGTTCCTTTTTGTTTTATTTAGGCAAAAACATCATTTTGATCTCTACATTTTGAGGTCAAATTTAATTTGATTCTTACATTTTGGTAGCAATCAATTTGATCCTAGTTATTTTTATCTTGCAGTAAATTTAGTCTATATTGTTAGCTCACTAATAGAAATGTTTACGTGGCTAATGGTATGCATAGTTGGCACACTTGAAACTTACGTTGCTTATGAAATAATAACAAAAAAATTAATTAACATTAAAAAAAAAAAATGCCACCTCAACGTTTACTAAATAGAAGAAAAAAAAACACATTATAAAAAAATGAACAGATGATTTTTAAGCCAAAAAGAAATGAATTTAGATCAAATAAAACCTCAAAAGTCAAAAATATCTGTTATTGTCTTTCAATCCAAACCCACCATCAATGGAACTCAAATACACACACACACACACACACACACACACACATATATATATATATCAAAATTGATGCAAAACCTAAGAGATAGATTAGAAGTAAAACGTAAATCAGATCCAAACATCCATATCTAAACGAAATTGACTCTGGATCCACAATCACAATAACAATTAAAAAGAAAATACAATTTTTATTTTTTATTTTTTGTTTATCTTGCTCTTGGTACATCAACAATGAGATCGGGCCCACCATCGTGACCCTAGTCGAGAGCATGCTTGGTACATCACCAATACTCCCGGAGAGTCTCACCATTTCAGGCAAAGACCGTGGCCGAGTCACGAGCAAAACCTACGACGGTGGTGTGGTCCCATGTTGAGAAAATATTGCATGAACACTAACGGACTTGGGCACCAAAGGCTGCCATGGTCTCTTTAAGGACAGATAGTGTGTTGTATTTGAGTTCCATTGATTGTGGGTTTGGTTCATTATCCAGCCAATTTTTCTTTGTTTGGTTGTGTTTGGATCGAAAGAAAATGAAAGATAATAACATAGACATTTGAGGTTTTATTTTTATTTTTTTATATTCATTTCCTTTTGGCTTAAAAAACATCGGTTCTTTTTTTCTTTTTCTTTTTTAATTTTCTGATGCGGTATATTCTATTTATTAAATGTTGAGGTGGCATTTTTTATGTTAATTAAATTTTTTTATATATTATTTCCTAAGCCACATAAGCTTCAAGTGTGCCAACTGTGCACACTGTTAGTCATGTAGACATTTTCTATTAGTGAGTTAACGGTAGAGACCAAATTGACTACAAATTAAAAATAACAGTGACCAAATTGACTGTTACCAAAATGTAAATATCAAAATGATGTTTTCACCTTTAACTAAATAGGGACATAATAGTAAATTTATACAAACTTTATTTTCAATTTACTTATTTTTCTTCTCAAGTAAACAAAAAAGTTTTTCATCTCTCCACTTTTTCACTCTCCCAACCACAAATAAGAGAAACTAAAATACTTTCTATCCTCTAATTTTTTTCATCTTCCTAACCAAACGGCTTGTAAAGGTCTGCTATGCTTAAGTCAATAAACCTCATAGAGTTGAAATAGAAAGCTAATAACTAGTAATATCGATCTCCCTCCTTAAATGGGGCGATTAAGGCTCAATTAGTAACTAATTGTTCCATCAGTTACACTTTTCATAAATGTTGCATAATTAATTCTAGGAGGTCTTCTCTTAACATGGATGACCTTGGTTTTTCTAGTCCCAACAAAAGTAAATAATTTTTTTTTTTTTTTTTGGAGTAGGTGTTACCTTTCATATCAAATCAAAGGACCAATCAGCAGAAGGTCATGGCTTGATGATAAAACTAAGTTCTGCAACTAAAATCTTAGGAATAGGTCTATGCCTTCGTATGCCTCTCAATCCCAGTAGATTGACGTGCTCTACAAACTCCTTCATCAATTTCTGTCATTACCTGCACCAATTCATCGACACCTATAGGTTTTAGGAGTCCATCTGTGCTTTTTTTGTATAAGTCTTTCTCTTTTTCCCCCAATAAAACATATTTCCTTGCCTTCAACGTACAGGTCTTCTACTGGGATTTTGAAGATAGGAAATAATTGGTTTCCTCCAATCACATAGGCTCACATCGAAGATGAATGCTTCTAATACTAGCTAGTTGTGTATCTATTACGAATGGTAACACTTTTTTTTTCTTTTTAGTAAAGAATGGTAACAATTTAGATGTTGATTGTCCTAATTCTTTTGCCTTGTCATGGTCTACCTTATAACCTGATGTTGCTTGAGCCATTCGATTGGCTTCATAAGCTCATTGTCTTGGGATGTGTTTGACTACATAGTCACTAAATTCCTTAAGCAGTTATTATTCAGCTAGTAATTATGGTGCTTGTGAGTTGTGATGCAGTACAACATTTATATTCTGCATTATTTTTTTAATGACTAACCATGATTAGGCAAATATTACCCTAATTTTTAACAAATGCTCTAATCCCATTATTAAAGCTTCATATTCAACCTTATTATTATTATTTTTTTTTTTTTTTATACAAGATAGAATTTCTACTCTAGCTTAATCTAAGTATATATGTGTGTAAAACTTCCTCCTGGAGACTTGAACCCTGACCGTTACCTCCCACACTCCACAAGCACTTATATTTATAGAGTGACCACTGCACTAAGGGTGTGCAATGGTCATATTCAACCTGATTATTAGAAGTTCGTATAATTCTTTTCTAATTTAAAGGCTATTTAGGTCTTAAACCTTGAGAATTATTCTAACACTAAACTTATCTCTGCCTCGAGCAAGCTTTTGAAACTTGAACCATTCATTGAACCGTAAAAAGGAGAGGTTCAAGGTTTTTGAGGTCGAACCAAGGTTGAACCAGGGTCAAACTGTGATGATGTCATAATTAATTTAATAACTAATTAAAGCCTAAATATAGATATAAAATTTATAAAACTAGCAAAATTGACTTATATATATATATATGTGTGTGTGTGTGTGTGTGAGGGAAATTTAATGATTTTCAAGCATATATTTAAAAATTAAATAAGAAAGTTAATAAAATAAAATAATAACCATGAAAACATTAAAATTTATGATTAATTTTTGAAGTAAAGTTAAATATCTTTGAAGGATTTTAATTATAATTTTTTTTATTTCTTGAAAGAGATGGGTAATTTAATTAAGTAGAATAAAATTGTATTAAGTCGTTTTTATAAACATAAAAAAAATAAAAAAATTGCTAAGGGGTTGGACTGCACAGTTCTTGACCGGTTCGTATGGTCCAACCCTGGTTTTAGGGGTTTACGGAATTAACTAAAAATACGGTTCTTTATGTTTAAAAAATCGGTTTTCATCCCGGTTCTCAGTTTTCACAGTCCGACCTCTCAATCCGATCCGGTTCTGAAAACAGTGGCCCTGAGGTCAATTCAAGACCCATCAAAATACAACTGCCAATGGGCCTATTCAACAAATATAGCCTCATTTATATCTTGCACATCATCACATGGATGATCTGCTAGAAATTTTGCTGGGGTTTGTCCGTTTAGTCTTTGTGGAACATAAATCAAATGAAAGTCAAACAAAACTAAATTCCATTTGCCTATTCTTTCCCTTAAAATGGATTTTGAAAGCATATACTTTACGACATCGTCTTGGATAAGAATCTAAACGACGTATGATAAAAAATAATGTCTTTATGCCATGCACTAGATTGATTAAATATTGAGTTGAAATCATTGAGTGGGTGTCCTGAGCCCCACATCAAGCATTTATTAAGTAGAGCCTCAATTGTGATTAAACTAGTTTTTTTGGGATATAGCATAGATGTAGGTAACACTTTTTTCTTTGGTCATTGCAAATGATTCAAGAGTCAACCTAGTAACCCCATGTAATCTTTAAGACACTACCCCACAACCTAGGCCCAAATGAAGACATCAACAATTTAAGTGAGGGAGATTTTGATGCCCCATATTGACTGGATATTGAATTGAATTAGTTAAATATGTTGTATGAATGTGTGGGTTGAGTCCTACATGGGGAATATACGGAGTCAATCTACATAGGGGTAGAGCTAGGGATTTTTTTTGGGGGGGGGGGGGGGGGGGGGGGAGGAAGTTACAACACTAATATATTTATCAGGACAACCCCTCACACACACACACACACACACACACACACACACACACACACACACACACATATACACTCGCACTCGCTTTTTTTTTTTAATTATATACACACAATTTTTTTATTGATAAGTTATATACATATATATACACATATCCAAAAAAAAAGCTTAGTATTTTCAATCAAAATTATGTTTGATGGCGATCTTTCATAAAATAAAATTCATTTTTACTGTGAAATTCTTAAAAAGTGAGGGAGATTTCGATGCCCCATATTGATTGGATATTGAATTGAATTAGTTAAATGTGTTGTGTGAATGTATGGGTTGAGTCCTACATGGGGAATATACTAAGTCAATCTACACAGGGGCAGAGCTAGGAATTTTTGTTTTTTTAGGGGGGGGGGGGAGGGGAAGGGGGGGGAGTTACAACAATAATATATTTATCAAGACAACCTCCCACACACACATATATATACACTCTCACACGCTTTTTTATTATATATACACAATTTTTTATTTGATAAGTTATTGTATGTGGTATGAGCCCAGGCCCATTGAACTCTAGGCCTTGGCCTTAAGGCGTGATGCATGATCATATGCTCATTGGGCCTTTGATCTCAATCCAAACATTCATTCAGGCCCAATACGAGCCCAAATACTCAAAATAGGTCCCTCTCTTCTTGAACATCAGTAAAAGCTCACACCGATCAATTGTGCGCTGATCGGGGAATGCGCATGCCGAGAACATAGGCCCGGTATTGCCTTGGAAAATATCGCTGCCAAGTAGTCTTTTGGAGGCTAGAACCAGTTCCAATGCCACTACCACTGTTCTCAACAGAGTATCTTCTTATAAAAAAATGATGATACCTAACCTCATTCCCACGAGTGAGGTCTGGAAGCAATCATAACACCTCCACCCACCTGAGGCTATAAATAGGAGAACAGAAGGAGGGATGGGGGTTGGCAATTAGAGAGAGAAAAGAGGAAGAAAAAGAGTGATAGTATCAGTAAGGAGGAGAGCTACTAGGAGAGGAGAAAGAGAGGAGTTCACAAAAGCCAGAGGAAGCTATTGGGTTGCTTGGCAAAGGACTACCCATAATAGGAAACTCTTAAGCCTGCAATACAAATAAGTTGGGAGCCCAAATATTAGCCTATTTCGTTAAAGCAACTTTGGGTACGCACAGTTATATATATACACATACCCAACCAAAAAAAAAAAAAACTATGTTTGATGGCAATCTTTCATAAAATAAAATTCATTTTTACTGTGAAATTCTTAAAAACTTTTATTTTCAATACAAATTATCAAATTTTATACTAAAGTAAGTAAAAAAATTTCAATTGAATTGATGGAATTTTCAAAAATATGAATGATCCAAAACATGGAGGAATAAGTTATGCTTTAAACATATTTGAAGTTATCTTATTTTAACTCATTATGTGACTACTAAAGAGACATTTCATGTGCAATTTTTGTGATAAGATTTTTTTAATAAGTCAATGAGTTGTTAATTGTCACATGATGGGTTGAAAAAGATAAATCCAAATACTTAACAGATATAGGAGCACATTTTACAATAAAAAATAAAATTGCAAAAAATAAAATTATGTTTCTACAACTATTAGACCAATTATTTTTTTTTTAAGAGCATCATTAGATTAATTCATATATTTGGAGGGGCCAACTCTTATTTTTGTAGGCTAAATTTTGAAAATATTAAAATAATTATATATATATATAGGAAATTTTCAAAATTTTGGGGGGCCATGGCCCCCCACCCATGTACATGGCTCCACCCCTAAATCTAGGCTTTATAAAACATTACAAGTAACCTCTATTGTGACTAGACTAGTCTTTTTAGGATATAACTCTTCCTCTCTTTTTTTCTCTTTTTTTGAGAACTAAGATATTACTTAAATGTGGTTGGTACTTTTTCTTAGGTCCTTACACCTTTAATTTGATTGCAGCTGAATACAGAGTTAAATTCTTTCAATAATAATGTGTTATATTTGACTTTGTTCAATATTCTACTTCAATACAAAAAGCTTGTTCATGGGCTTCTTCATTACCATAAGCCAAAAGATTGCTAATGGAATCTTGAATGGTTAGGATGTTAAGTTCAATGGCTTGTCATTTTAAGGAGGTGTCAATACTTGTGGTGTTGCAAAATATTCCTTCATTAGTTTGAATAATTTATGGTGTCCGTGAGTCTTTAATTGAAAAATGGCGAAAGTACCTTTGTTTTTGGTACCACATTTAAAGTAAATATTCATAAGAACTTGATTTGGCCTAATAACCTTTGTAATTCCTTTTAATTAGTTGGAGTCTTATTCCATAAAATAGCTTTAGCTTTGTCTTTTCAAATATCAACTTCAATACCTCAATTATGAGATAATAAGCCTAAGAAATTCCACTGCCCTTACTCTAAAGGCAAATTGCAAGGAATTCATTTTTAATGGTGTTTTCTCATTTGTAAAATGTTTTTTTTTTTTTTTCTAATTCTTAAAGATGGTAATTGAAGTGTTGCGACTCAACTATGGCACACACAAACATGTGTATATCTTATAGTAACTTTTAATTCTTTTTCAATATTCTATATGTGAGTACCTTTCTAATAAGTGTTAGGAAAAGGAACCTAAAAGTTTTAATTTAATTTATGATTCTTATTGGTATGAAAGTTTACATACGCGTGTAAAACATAAACATTAACATTAATTTATGTTTATAAATTATATAAAAATGCATGTTTTATGAAATATATGCTTCAATAATAATTAAATATGATTTATGAAATATTTATCTAAAAGTGGGTTCAAGATAGTTCGATTTCTTATTGTAGTAAAATTAATGAGATAAAAATTAGAAATAAATTGACTTATCAACTCCGATAAATTGGCTTAGGTATTATTTAAAACATAAGACTAAAACTATCAAAGTTGTTCCTTATCATAAAACCTTAAACCATGAATGTGGGAACTTATCAAGTCTGATCTGGACGTAGTTCTAGGAAATATTAAAGAAGAATTGTGTTTTGCACAATTATTCAATAGGGAAAGACAGTTTCATTGTGAGATACGTCTTACGTTCATTTTAGAGAACCTCTTTTATATTTTCACATATTGATGATATCTTGACCTCCCTTACGCACTTGGGAAAAAGTAATCCTATTATTGCCAACTCGATTATGATTAGGAGCAATGAAGTAATGAATATTAACCGTCTTCAGAATCTGCACACCACCCAAATGCTCAACATTGAACCCAATACGAAAATTCCAGTCATATACTTGCGTAGCTCCCCAACTGTGATTGGGGCTATGTATATTAAAATCCTGCAAACCATCAAATTTGTTATTGCTCAAACCATCAACGCCACAAAAAATGATTTACCACAATCCATAATTATTGTCAATATGCTTGTCTCGTTGAACCTATCAAAATCCTTCATGAGTCAAAAGAGTCAGTCAGTCATTGATTAAGGAATTAATTCATATAATAATAATACATTAAAAACACATTTCTAAAATCCAATATTATTAAAATTTTACAAACTGTAATGTAGTGAGTAATTATTGATAAATAAAAATGTGATATTAATGGTGAGCTTAGATAATAGTTTGTTTAAACAAGAAAAAACAAAAACAAAAACAGTTATTCCTCTCTCTCAAATTAGTCTCCCTTAATCTTTGGTAACCTCTTATCCATATGTATTAAAACTAGGCAATTCCAACTCACAATTTTTAAGTATCAAAGCATATTATTCACTTGATATACAACTTAATCATAATTAATTTATATAATTACAATACTAACATTATTTGAGATAGCACACCAAGAATTTCATTAACATTTCCAAATAATTACTAGGCATGTCTTCTAGGTGCAACTAATATTCAATGTAGACTTGCCAATAATGGGCTCAAAAAGACCACGCTAGAATTCTACTCATTGTTCATGAACAATGATAATTTTTTTGCAAAAATATACAAAGATATATCCATATGTGTATTGTTATGTTTATGTTCATATTCTCAATATACATTTTATGTGAAGTAAACTCTCATTGTAATAAAAAAATGAACTAAATTAGAGATTTTATTTTTTATAAAATTTGTTAAACAAAAAGTTGACAAAAGAATATATATGTGATCGACCTTGATTAGTTTGTTGAGAATTCATACCCGACCCTAAAAAATATAAAACTAAGTCATGTTTGTTTTTGTATTTTTTTAACAAAAGTTCTCATATATAAATGTGGGTGTGTGTGTTTTCTCATAATATACATTTTCAAAATTAATTTAACCTATTTGGACTAACAAATTTAAAAAACCTTCTTAATGATTGAATATTTGTGCCTGCAATGTGATATGGTTTAGAGAATTAATGGATCTAAGGTAGAACTTTTTAAAAGAATAGTTTGTAAGAGAAAATATTTGAGTTAAGAGTTGAAAAGAGGTAAGAAGATAATGAAATCAAATTTGTCCACAATCCACTGTTTTAAAAACCGAACAGGACTGCCCGGTTCAACTGGGAAAACCGATCCAGTCCGGTCCGGTTAAAAGCCCTAAAACCGGTCAAAAACCGAGGTTGAATCAAAAATTTTGAAAAAAATGGTTCGATGCCCGGTTCGGTTTTTAAAACCATGCCACAATCTATTAACAACACGCGTGCACAAACGATCTCTTAAACAATACCACAAAAGTGAAAAGAGTAAAATAGAGAAGAGAATAAGGGGGAAAAACAATAAGGCCAACATGTCTTAATACTCAAAACACACAATTTTCTATTGATTAAATCCTATTTTTTCAATATGATAACACACTTATATACACCTTTGATCCTAATTACTCCTACTCAATTTGGGATACCTACTTTGACTTGTAAACCTACCCCAATTAACTCAATCCAAATTATCAAATCTCACATATAAAGACTCATACATTAAATAAGACTTTTTTATAAATCAATAAAAACCTAAGGCCCATAATTATGGCCTATAACTGGCAATTACATAATTACTAAATTAACATAAAATTAGGAACTTTCAAAGTTACAACAGCAAAAAGTATTGTTGGATAATACTATATATATCAAATAAAGTTGCTTCAATCCACCAAGGCCAGTGCCTTTCATTTCTCTACTGTTGTTGAACATCTCTACCGCTGGTAAGGATGACAATTCTCTAGAATCCCAATTCGCTACAATAATATTAGCGCTTCTCAAATTGCAGTCAGTCTTTGCAAGTAGTGATTTGCCCTCTTCTTATGACCCGGCTTCCTATTCTTGTCTTCCCTATGAAGGCAATCCCTCTTTTCCCTCTGACCGGATGTTTATCAGCTTCAGTTTAAATTAGTAGTTACCATTCCGCCTGATAAGGCCATGCTATTGTATTTCCTTCATTTTGGACATACCTCATTAGAATCATGAAAAGCTGCAGTGTACCTGTTAGTCACAGAACTGGATGTTAGCACAATTTCATTGACATAAGGGACAAGTTTCATCACAGTACCATGGACATTTCTTGACTTTGCCTTAACCTTAGGCTTCTAAAGAAGATATTGTTTCTTTAAATATGCTATGGTTGTGCAATCAGCTACCCCCTACAACAAGAAATTGACTTGTTTTAGTTAAAAGTTGTTTAAAGAATGTCATTTAAAGGCACAATTTTTAAAATAAAGAAGAGACTTTCTGCAAAGTCAAGATTAACATGTGTTCAACACACATGAGAGGATTCCTATTGTTGCCATCAATGAAAGAGTAAGTATTGGCACGCATAGCATGGTGTAACTCTTCCTCATAAACTTATATCTTGAGTGACCAAAAAGTATCTTATAGAGTTTAAGGCTGTACATCTCACATAATGGTTTCCTTAAGCTTACCAATTACAAATGTAACGAGACACTATCTAGCAACCTTCAACAATGTATTAATGATCCATTTCATATGATGAGGATTCGGATGACACTTGACTTTGAATCCCAATTTCATCGTTGCTTCTTCAAATGATTAATACAAATCTCAATTTCAATTACCAAAGAACGTATTCTTTCCTTACATTCAACTCGAGTTGGAAAATATATTCCCGTATGATAGTGGTCTTTGTTTACTTGACTTGACATCTTATTTAATTGATGTGGAAGGATGTATTGAATTTTAGTGTTATTTTTCTTCTCCTCCTGGTAGGAGCGTTTCTTCTCACTAAGTGTGAGCTTTTCTTCTCTTCTCTTTTCCTCACCATTCTGGAAAAGGTAAGAGGATTTTCTTCGCATTGCTACGTGCTTCCATCTATATATTGAAGTTTTATCTACCTGACATTAATATGGAATCAGAGGTACATGAATGTATCCAGAGTATGAAACTAACAATGGAAGAAGATGAGGTCATGGCTATTTGGCCAGTGAGGAGAGAAAAAAAATTGAAGGAGTTCTCCCTAAGCCCGATAGGACATTTCCTTACATCAAAGTTTGTAAAAGGGCAAAGGCTCTCTCTAAATAAAACTCTGTATTTTATTGAAGAGTACTGAGCAATACAACCACTCAACTGAATAAAATATAAATGCCTAACTATTTATATACAGGAGCTATCTAATAAAAACGAAGAGAAACTAATTTCCACTTTTGAAGGAAAAGTGGTTACAAGCTTATACTACAACTACCTATGATTACAAGAATTTATATCACAGCCTTATCTCCCCAAGCCACGTGCCAGCAATTCCTCATAACTGTATATAAACAAGTCATGGTAAGGTATGGCTTCTATTGTCTCCATTAAGTAGCCCATGTCCATTACCTCATGCTCTGCCCTTAAGATTGTGGTCTTGCCTTTCATTATACTAGTATCAATTCTGGACTCATCTTCCACAGCACTAGCATTCGTCCTGGCATCACCAGCATTGAGATTGAACTCATCAAGTTTAACACCCCCCCCCCCTTCCTCAAGAGCAAAGCTCTTGCTGCTTGATCATCCACAATATACTCTAGATATTCAACTTGATGAGCAAAAAAATTAATCAATCCCAATTTCTTAACCATTCTAACATAGGTCAATACTAAGTGCCTTAGTAAAAATATCTGCCAATTGATTCTTGGATACAACATGGAAAGTCTTGATTGTACCATCTAGAACTCTGTTTTCTAACAATGTGACAGTCTGCTTCTATGTGTTTTGATCTCTAAGCTCATGGAACACTGGGTTTGCAGCTATATGCAATACTGCCAGTTGTCACAGTAAAGCAAAACTGACTTCTCATGCTTCACTTGCAAATCTCATAGTAAGAATAAAATCCAAGTAACTTCACAGATGGTGCTTGCCATAGATCTATATTCAACTTCAGCTGAAGATCTTGATACCATCGACTGCTTCTTTGATCTCCATGAAATCAAAGCATCTCCAAGAAAAACACAATATTCAGTAAGTGATTTCCTTGTATTTGGACATCCTGCCCAGTCAGCATCACAGTATGCTCTCAATTGTAAATTTGAATCACTTGGAAAGAAAATCCCTTGTCCAGGTGTACCTTTGACATATCGCAAAATTCTTGTTGCAGCCTGCATATGAGGAACTCTTGGTTTGGCTAAAAATTGGCTTAGCCTATTCACAACATATGTGATATCAAGCCTGCTAACTGTCAAGTACATCAATTTACTTGTGAGCCTTCTATACTTGCTTGAATCTGATAGAAGTTCACCACTGTCCTTTGACAGTTTCAATTGTTGTTCCATTGGAGATTTAGTAGGCTTACAACCCATCATACCTGTTTCCTTTAAAATGTCTAAAGCAAACTTCCTTTGGTTTAAGCTTATTCCCTTCTTGCTTCTAGCAATTTCAAGTCCTAAGAAAAACTTAAGTGATCCAAGATCCTTAATTCCAAATTTAGCATCTAGAACTGACTTTAAAGTTGTTACACAAGTAGGATCATTTCTTGTGATGACCATATCATCCACATAGACCAACAAAGCTGTGAACAAAGAGCCTTTAGCATGAACAAAAAGAGAGTTATTAGTAGTAGATTGAACAAATCCAAGTTGCTGAATAGAGTACGACAGTTTTGTATACCATTGTCTTGAAGCTTGTCTCAAACCATACAACAGGAGGAGCAGAAGAATTCGAAGAAGAAGGGGCAATTGAAGTCCCCCCCTTACTGTGAAAACCAAGAGGCAACGACATGTTCACTTCTTCATCTAAATCCCCATTTAAAAAAGCATTGTTAATGTCCAATTTGAGAGTTTTTATTTTCTATGAAAGCTTAAGAACCTAAGCTAAAGTTAGGAGTGAATCTTCAATGCTGTAAGATGTCCACTTATCAATCTATACGCGTTTTTCATATTTTGATTATTGAAATCAATTGTTCTCTTTTCATAATTGTTATATTAGATTGATATTTGATTTCTAATTCTTTCATAATTCTATTCTTGAATCTTCTTATTGTTAGAATAGGGTTTTATAGTCTCTCTAGTAAAACGTGATAATTTTGTTAGATTTTACTTTTGCCATAGTATTGCCTCTAAGGTATGCGATGTTCTTGAGTTTTTCTTGCAAAGTTATTATTTTCTAGATTACGTTATGGAAAAATTGATGAATATAATCAACCAAAGAGAGTTTTATTAATAAAGCTTATTTAAAATCCTTCCAAGCAAACAGTTTGTGTTTACTTACTTGATTGTATGCTAAATTGGATTGGTAGTGGATTCTTAACAACATTAGTGGATAAACCCTAATGCCCTAGTGATTTTAATTATTTAATTTTACCAAACTTTCTTTGTCCTGGTTTCAATTATATTTTTTAGATATGTTATTGGTGCTTTTGACGTGTTCTTGTTTTCCTTTTCTCTTTGGATCAACAACCTTAGGTACACTAGAATTTCTGTTACAAAATCAGACGACATCAATTCTCTTCCCCTATTCTCAAGGAAAATTGCAAGGAATTCATTTTTATTGATTTTTTCTCATTCATAAAAGTTGTTTTTTTTCTAATTCTTGAAGATGGTAATTGAAGTCTTGGGTCTTAACTATGACACACACAAACATGTGTGTATCTTATAGTAACTTTTAGTTCTTTTTCATTTTTCAATATTATATATGTTAGTACCTTTTAATAAGTCTTTGAAAAAGAAACTTGAAAGTTTTAATTTAATTTATGATTCTTATTAGTATGAAATTTACATGTAATGCACCTATAAAACATAAACATATACATACATTTATGTTTATAAATGTGTATATAATGTGTGTGTGTTCTATGAAATATATGCTTCTATAATAATTAAATATGATTATGAAATATTCATCTAAAAGTGGGTTCAAGATAGTTCAAATTCTTATTGAAATTGTTGAACTAGAAGAGCACTTAAAGGTGAAATTAATGAGATAAATGTTTGTAAGATATTATTTAAAACTAGTATGTAACTCATGCTATCACACAGAAATTGATATAATTTAATAAAACAATGGAAATAATTATATTGCATTTTATTATTTAAGTGATACTATTGGTTTTTTTTATTTATTTATTAATCATGAGTTTAGTCATATTTAAAAGACTTAGTTTATTCATGTTTAATAAAACTTAGCATTATGTAATTTTTTAACAAAAATTTTTATCATACAAAATTCTAATGAAAGAATGCTACATAGACATATATATTCAAGGTTGATTCATACACGGTACATATAACTATGATTAAGTTGCTTTATCACAAACCATTTTTACCAAAATATTATAATCAATTAAATGTGAATCTCATAACGTGCATCTCATAACAATATATAACAATAGACTAATGTGAATCTCATATAAAAAATTTTAATCAATTAAAAATTAGTAAAATTATTAACATTAAACGTAAAGACAAACAAATAGGATATGTGCTAATTCCTTAAAAGAAAACTTACAGTGAGTTGAGAAAACTACACAAATAATCTTTGATGTTTGAAGAATAATGGGATTACAACTTCCTTTTAAAATTGGGTAGAGATTCATGCTGATAACGTGTTATGACAAAGAAAAGAAACATGCAACATCAATGATAGGAAAACCAAAAAATTTTATAATTAAACAATAAAAATTATTGACAAAAAGAAAAGAAAGTATAGGCAGATAAAAGAAAATAAACATGCAACATCAATCATAGGAAAACCACAAAATTATATAATTAAATAATAAAAAAATTTACACAAAAAGGAACGACAGTATAGGCAAATGAAAAAAAGCAATAATCAAACCTTAAGAATGGTTGGAATTCGTTTTGCAGAGCATAAACCAAGACCAAGAAAATTGTAAAGACAAGTACAATTGAAATATCTAGAGAATCTCTTCTTATATAAGATACAAAAATACCCAAATACATGCATCATTGATACCAAGAGATTCTTTTGAAATTCTATAGCATTGATTGAAGAAGAGGGGAGCTGTATATTAAGGTGCCTAAATCGGTGTGGAAAAGGGAGGTAACCTGAAAATACGTGGGTGTAGAAAAGGGAGGTGAACCTAAAAATATGTGGGTGTGGAAAAAAAGAAAAAAGACAAAAAAGAAGCACATCAGAATTACAACAGATGGAGGGAAATTAGACTCCAATTTCATATTTACATTGACACGTGACACATTACAGATTAGAATTCTAATTTAGAATTGCAATTAGAGTTTCTCTCTGCTTCACCTATTATATATATATATATATATATATATATTAGAAATAACTTGGCTAAGATATTATTTAAAACATCAGACCAAAACTATCAAAGTATTTCCCTATTAAATATGGATTAAAGAAGATTTTTCAGGATGAGGAAGCAGCAAAAACTGAACTTGTTGATCTGAAGGACCAGTTAAGGAGCAGCGATTAACATCTTCTTATTAAGTCTCGAAAAGGGCATACCGCAGCAAATTGCTCAGGCAAAGGTTTCTAGCCATAATCTTTCTGATGGTTATTTCACAACTTGTCAGTGTTCAAACAATAACATATCGTCGAAAGAAAGTCATTGACAAGGCTAAGACCCTAATCTCAATGTTATCGTCAATCACCAAACATATACATCAAACATATATTTTTTTTAAGTGGGTGTTACCCTTCATATCATCAAATCAAATGGTCATGGTTTAATGATAAAACTAAGTTCTAAAACTAAAATCTTAGGAATAGGTCTGGCCAATGCCTTTGACATGCTTCACAATCTTGAGCATATTTGATACAATCTGTCAAA
The DNA here is from genome assembly GCA_032878915.1 of Castanopsis chinensis. Classification (NCBI taxonomy): domain Eukaryota; kingdom Viridiplantae; phylum Streptophyta; class Magnoliopsida; order Fagales; family Fagaceae; genus Castanopsis; species Castanopsis chinensis. The sequence goes on from JAVQMG010000131.1 coordinate 9,606,194, forward strand.
ATGTTTTTCCAATTGTAAGTCCATCTGTGGTTTTTTTTTTTTTTTTTTGTAGGTTTTTCTTTTTTTATCCCAATAACACGTATTTCCTTGCCTTCAACTTACAGGTCATTATTTTGGGAACTAGGATATAACTTACAAGATTAAATTCTACAAGGATGTGATGTAAAACCCATGTTCTAACCCTCCAATCCTAACATGTCATATCATCTTATCACATATTTAAGAATAAATACAATCACACTCAATCAATTCTAATGCCTATATATAAATCCAACCAAATTGAGAATCTATCGAGATGTTATTAGGTGTGGTAAGATATATTGAATTTTAAGTAAAATGCGGATGTGGCAATCACTTATTGAATGGTGTAAAACATGAGTTTTACACACCATCCTTATAGAATTTAATCTCACAACTTAAATGTGGCTAGCACTTTTTCTTAGGTTGCACACCTTTAATTTAATTGCAACAAAATACAAAGCTAAACATAATCTTTCAATAATAATAATGTATTATATTTGACATTGTTCAATATTAGACTTAAATACAATAAAGCCTGTTCATGGGCTTCTTTATTATCTTAAGCCAAAAGATTGCTAATGGAATCCTAATTGTTATCTTAAGCCAAAAGATTGTTAATAGAATCCTAAATGGTTGGGATGTAAAGATTCAATAGCTTGTCGTTTTAAGGAGAAGTAAATACTTGTGGTGTTGCAAAATATTCCTTAATTGGTTTGAATATTTTTTGGTGTTTGTGAACCTTTAATTGAAGCAACGAGGAAAGTATTTTTATTTTTGATACCACATTTAAAGTAAATATTCACAAGAAATTGATTTTTGGCCTAATAACCTTTGTGAATTGTAATTAATTTTAATTAGTTGAAGTTTTAGTTCCTAAAATAGCTTTAACTTTGTTTTTATCAAATTCTATACCTCAATTATGAGCTAATAGGCCTAAGAAATCCCCTTCCCTTACTCTGAAGGCAAACTGCAGAGAATTCATTTTTAATTAATGTTTTCTCATTAGTCAAAATATTTTTTTTCTAATTCTTTAAGATGGCAATTGAAGTCCTAGGACTTAACTATGACACACAAACCTTTTTTTTTAGAATACTATGTATTTTCAAAACATACACACACAGGGAGAAGAGAGAATGTCTTAAAAAAAAACTTACAACACAGGCATTAAACCTCTTTAACTCGCACTCATTTCCAATGTGTATCTTGTAGTAACTTTTGATTTTTGTCAATATTATATGCATAAGTACCTTTTTAATAAGTTTTTGGAAAAGAAACCTCAATGTTTTAATTTAATTTATGATTCTAGTTAGTATGAAAGCTTACATGTGATGCATAAACACATACATAACTTTATGTTTATAAATGTGTATAACTACGTGTGTTCTATTAAATAGATGCTTCAATAATAATTAAATTATTTATGAAATATTCATCCAAAAGTTTATGAAAGTTTACATGTGATGTACCAATTAAACATAAACATAACTACATATTTATAAATATGTACATATGTATGTGTGTTCAATAAAATATACATAATTCAATATGATTTATGAAATATTCATCTAAAATTGGGTTCAAGATGGTTCAAATTCTTATTGTAATTTTTGAACTAGATGAGTACTTAAATGTGAATTTAATGAGATAAATGTTGGCAATTGTATTCTACTTGAATTGAATATGTTTTATCCTTTTTTTAATTCTTTTCTATAAAATTAGAAATTAAATGACTCAAATATTATTGCAAACGTAAGACTAAAACTATCAAAGTAGTTCCTTATCATAAAACCTAAAACCATGAATGTGGGATTTGGCTTAATGTCCAAGAATTTTTAGCCATAAAATTCCCTGGAGTAGCAGAGAAAAAATTTATTTAGAATTGTGCAAAACTTAGAGAATATTAATTATACTGTATTGTTTTGGAACCACAAGAAACAAGTATTATTTACCAAAAGTCTGGCTAGCAGCTTCCCAAACTATAATTTGAAAATTCATTGATTCACTTGAAGCTCTTATCATTACGAGCCAACAACCAATTTTGTAAGAATAGTTAATAAATTTTATTTCTATTTTATGTTTTGATAATTCACTATTATTATAATTTATTAATTTTCTTTTAATTATTTGGGAGAATCTCTTCTATAATTCCATAGATTACTAGAATGAAAATAACTACAAACAAACCATATATATATAGTATTAAAACATATTATTCACTTGTTAGATAACTTAATTATTATAAATTTATATAATTAGGATACTAACACTATTTGCAATAGTATACTAAGAATTTCACTAACACTTCCAAATAAGCATGTCTCCATTCTAGGTGCAACTAATATTAAATGTAGGCTTTCCAATGAAGGGCTCAAGAAAGACCGCTCTATAGTTCCACTCATTGTTCATGGACAATGATGTTTGTGTTTATGTGCAAGTATTTATTAATTTTTTGAAAAAATTTACGAAGATGAAAGCATATGTTGATGGTTATGTGTATGTTTATGTTCTCAATATACATTGCATGTGAAGTTTACTTTCATTGTAATAAAGTTGAATTAACTTAGAGATTTTGTTTTTATTAAATATGTCAAACAAAAGCTTAATCAAAGAGAATACATATGGTCGACCTTGGTTAGTATGTTGAAGATCCATACCCAACCCCAAAAAAATATAAGACTAAGCCATGGTTGTTTTTGTATGTAAAACAAAAAGTTCTTGAATTTGAGTGTGTGTGCAGGCATGCGTCTTTTTTCTCATAAGATACATATATGTATCTTATGTGTGCTTGCATATATGGAGGATTAATGAATCTAGGGCATAACTTTTTAAAAGAATGTTTTAAGGAGAAAAGATTTGAGTTAGAGTTGAAAAGAGGTAAGAAGAAATGGAAATCAAAGTTCTCCACAATCTATTAACTACACACATGAACAATCTTGTGAACAATACCATAAAAAATAGTATAATTAATAAAAAAAGAGGGGAAAGAGGTTGAAAAAACTAAAAGGCCAACATGCCTCAATATTCAAAACACACAATGTTCTATTGTCCTCTTTTGTCAATACAATAACACGCTTATATAGACCTTTGGTCCTAACTACTACTACTATAATTAGGACACCTACTTTAACTTGTAAACTTGCCCCAATTGACCCAAAATATCAAATCTCACAAATAAAGACATATAAATTAAATAAGACTTATTTATAAGTAAATAAATAAAAACATATGGCCTATAACTAGCAATTACATAATTACTAAAATACCATTGACTCTAGAACAATCTTTTTTGATGAACAAAAGGGGGGGGGGGGGCGGGGGCGATCATATGTGGCTTACCCCCCAGGGGAGTGACTTGATAGGGGCACCCCCTCACTAGGGAATGTTAGATTGAGCCATAACTACTGTGACCGGGGTGCCACAGACCCCACCCTAGCACCCCAAGAGAGCCAGCGAAAGAGGCGCAACCCACCTCCCACGTGGTACCCGCCATGACTCAAATAAGGAACCTTGTGCATGCTTGCAAGATCTCACACTAATTGGGCCACCCCTCCTGGGGCGACTCTAGAACAATCAAATATATATATATATATATAAGCAGAAACCTCATGTAAGAGTACATGAGCTCCTGCCATACGGCACTTTAATATTGTATTTAGCTTTTTTAACCTCTTTTCATTAAGTTGTTTTACCATTACCCAAAAAATCACATTAACTTCTTTTTACTATTATCTAAAAGATGGGTTGTTATTGAAAATTAAACAAAACCTTATGAAAAGCCCAAGCCCACTTATTCCCTTACATATTATGATATAAGCGTGATCCTTTCCCATGTGTAAATGAAAGGCCAGACACTAACCCACTTACAAACTCTCTTTCTCCTCCCCATGCGTAGATGAAAACTTGAAAGCCAAGACCCTGACTCATTTAGAAGCTCCCTTCCTCCGTGCAAGCTTCCCTTCAGACTACACACACTTTTCAACTTCTTTACAAACAATGGTTTATAGTTTGGATTCACTAATCCTATCTAACCAAACCAATATTCCTACTCATTTTTCAAGCCTTAATTCAACCCTTCCTATGCAAACAAATGAATATGTATGGTCAAGAAAGATATAAAATCACTCTAAAAAATAAAAATAAAAAGGAAATTTACAATCTAATCTTAACAATCCCACCACTCTCTCTCTCTCTCTCTCTCTCTCTCTCTCTCTCTCTCTCTCTCTCTCTCTCTCTCTCTCTCTTGGATTCCCCAAATTGAAGATAATATTCAATCTTACCAATGGACTACACATTGGAAGGATTGTCTACTAAGATAACGAGTACTTCTCTTGTTATGTTACATGAGTAATTCTTAGGTACTCTCGGAGCACAGTAAATAGTGCTTCCTTATCTCACTTTATGGTAGAGTCCACTCATTAAATTCATAGTGAGATCCATCATTTATGTGAGAGGAGAAAATATCATTTTACTATACTCAGAGAATACCTAAGAATATTATGTGTTAAAGAAAAAGTCAAATGCTATGTGATATGGCATAGTCACCAATAGTCATATTGCATTCAACTATATTCATATTAAATTTTGAGTCATTTGTGATGCTATGGTACTAGGTATGAAAACTAATTTATTAACGACTTTTGACATGCTCCTACGACCGATTAAGAAATTCATAACAAGTTGGATCAAACTATTTGTGTTCTTTCAAATTGCAATTATTTTTTTTTTTTTACACAAATGCATGATAGTGGTAGGTCCATCATAAGCATAAAGATTATCATAAGTACAGATATTGACAAACAATTGAGATACTGTGGTAATAGATTATAATAGCATTTGACTTTTTTGAAAATCTAAACAATTTATAGGATTCTAGCCACAAATATTTGGCATAGAATCTATGATGCAAAAATAATTTTGGTATCCCATAGTAGAAACTAGAGAGGACTACAGAAACTTTTAGTTAGATGCACACCATTTTTTTTTAAGTTTTCTTGTAGTATTTATTGTTTCAATTTAAGATCAATATAATTTAATTATACTTTTTATGCAAAGCTGTAATTAACATACTTTTAGGTAAAGTTTTTCCATGCATTGCACGAGTTTCCAACTAGTAAAACATAAACTTAAAACTTAATTAACTACCATAGACATTTCTTGAACTTTGTCTTAACCTTAGGCTTCCAAAAAGGATATTGTTTCTTTAAATATGCTATTGTTGTGCAATCAACTCTCCCCCAAGTCCCCAACAACAAGAATTTGGCATTTTTTTAGTTTATAGTTAGACAAAGAATGTCATTGGAAGGCACACTTTTTCGAATAAAGAAGAGACTCTTTTGCAACTTCAATATTAACTTGTCATCAGCACACGTGAGAGGATACCACTTGTCGCCATCAATGAAAGAGTAAGTATTCGCACATACAGCATGGTGTACCTCATGAACTTATATTTCCGAGTGACCCAAAAGTATCTTACAGAGTTTAAGGTTGTTCATCTCTCATAATGGTTTCCTTAAGCTTACCAATTACAAGTGTAACTAGGCAATGTTTAGCAACCTTCAACATTGTATTAATGATCCATGTCATATGATGAGGATTCGGATGACACTTGACTTTGAATCCCAATTTCATCATTGCTTCTTCAAATTTTCCATTAATACAAATCCCAATTTCAATTACCAAAGAATGTTTTCTTCCCTTACAGTCAACTAGAGTTTAAAATTCCCCCATGATAATGGTCTTCATTCACTTGACATCTTGTTTAATTGCTATAAAAAGTGGACAAATGCGGCTTATCATACCATTAACATCTAGATCTAGGTCATCAAAGTTCACTTTCAAGTTAGCATTATAGTTTCTTAAATCTTTTCTTCAAGTCAAGTAATTTGGACTGTGGTTTTAAAACCCAGACCGTTTAATAAACAGAAAAATAGAGAAGTTCAAGATTTTTGAGATTGAACCAAGTTTCAACCGTAGTCAAACCGTAATGTGTCATTTAATTTTTTAATATATTTGGTACTTAAATTGATTTATATTTTCTAATTTTTCATTCCTGACTAGCAATTTTTGTGAGGCCCAATGGTTTGTATGCTGGAGTTGTTATCTCACAAAAACAATGGTTCAGATTCCTTGATTGCCTTTTGACTTATTTTAGGACTCTCCTTTTGCTAGCGTAACAATTGATAATGAAGAAGTACTAGAACGAACCTTATTTGGGACATAAGGCTTTCTTTTTAGAGTCATATTCCAATTGGTATGCAACTTGAATTGCATCGGCCATGGTAGAAATTCCACCTGTAACCAAACTTGACGAAATATCAGAATTTATTTCTTGGTGATACATAGAAATCATCACATCTTCATTCCACGGAAATTTTGATCTTATAGGCTTAAAGAGTGTTCGCTCGTTGCTTAATCTATCATTTCAAAAAGTTTTCCAAACCATGCAACCAATCAAACGACACCTTCAAATTTCTCTCTCCCATAAAAATCACTAACTTCTAGTTTAATAACTCTATCCAAAAAAAAAAAAAAACTATATCCAAATCAATCATCTAGACTCTCCTTCGTACTAGACTAACGGCGCATAATAAGAATGATTCCCTTACCTTGAAACATAAACACAATATTGGATTGTATTACTATTGGGGCGTCTAGCTAGTGTTGCATCCATAGGAATTTAGGAAAGCAAATGACACTAGGCTTGAGGGAAACATAGGGGCTAAACTTGGACCTTTATCACTAGAGAGAAATAATCTGTAACAAATTATTTGTAGTTTCTTTCATAGCAGATGATTCTTTGTGTTTTGTTGGTATTGATTTCACCAATTTATCCAACTAATTTAATGTCTCTTTGTTCACTTGTAGATGTAGAGAAAAAGCCATTAACTAGTCACCATTATCTTGGATGAGAAAATTTATCGAGCAGTTGAGGAAGAAGATTTTAGCAAAGAACTTGAGTTCAATTTTAATACTAAATTAACGTTAAGACAAATTGGATAAACAAAAATTGAATTTCTACACAGTTTGTGAACAATCTAAATTAGCAGGGACAAAGCTAAGGTTGGACATGGAGGGGGCAATGGCCCCCAATTTTTTAAAAAAAAATATTATTATATGGGTATTAATTTTAGCAATTTTATTTTATAAAATTACGTTTTTCCCCTTCAACAATGTCATTAATTCTTTTAAAAGTATTGTTATTGTCACAAACTTTTTTAATATTTTGACAAAATTGTTAAGATAACAAATTTTTATTAGTTCGCATTTGAGCCCACCATTTATGAACGTATGTGAGCAATACATGAGAACATGCAGGTGAATTGTACATGTAAACAATACCACAAGAAGGACAAGAATAAAGTATAATGTGCCTCAATACTAAAAAATAGTCTATATATTATTGAAAACAACTCTATTTGAGGACAATAATACACTTATTACGTAGATCCTAAATTTTAACCTCTCATAAATTCATAATAGATCCAAGACTCCTACTTGGATTAGTAAACCCAACCCGAGTTGAATCAAACTAAAGCCCACAGATAAACATCCATAAATTAGATAAGGTTTATTTATTAATAAAATAAAACGTAAGGCCCAAAATTATGGCCCATACTTAACAATTACAAAGTCACCGAAATAACTATGAGTCTAGAATAACCCCAAAAAGAAAACATAAAATAGAATATAAAGCCTAATAAATCACCACGTGCACATATTCTGGGGTTTTTCCTTAACCTTAAGTTTTCAAGATGATACTGCTCTTCTATTTTTGCTATGGTTTTCTTATATAATTTGATAGTTAATGTAACAAGGAAAAGTAGATTTGAACCCCACTCCTTCAAATAAGGGAAAGCTAGTTATTTTAATTTCTCAACAAAAAAAAAAAAAAAAAAAAAGCGGTAGTTATACCATTGAGTTATACAAGGCTCCGGCCCTAACATGCTATAATTGTGCCATCAAAAACTTACATTGATTATTTGCTAAATGTGTCATAAGATATTTTGGAATAATTCTTATGAGATGTATGAAGCAAATATTGTCATAACACTAACTGTTGTAGCCAAGAGTTTTGTCGCTCAGCTAATATTTTTTTGTGTTTCCAATAAAAAAGTTCAGTGTTCTCAACAGAGTCGTCCAATGTTCTAATTTCCCTCCCTAAGAAAATTAAAAAGTTAATTATTGCACAAGTAGAGATGTTAGCATTTAATTTTAATGTGACAATATATTATAGTATAATATAACATGATAATTATTGTTGTAGAAACATTTTGTTGTATATTTGTTGATTACGAGTAGAGCCTACATTCTTAGTGGATTAGTTCATGAAACATATTTGTACAACAAAAATTTCCTTTGAATCTCCCTCTACTGTGATACTGTGATATTGTGAAATTTTTCTATACAAACTAACTGCAAGTGCCCTATAAATTGCGGATGCTTCTGCAACCAGAGTTTCCTTAGACTCAACAGGATTAGCCCAGGCCTTCACTAGTTCACCTTTGTCATCCTTGGTTACTACCACAATAGTGGATTTTGTTAAAAAACATTTGTGACCACTCTAAATTTTTTTAAACCCAACATAATTAAATTTTGGACAAAATTTGGTAAGAAACTTGGTTGTAAATTAAGACTATAACTCTATTCAATATTTTTTTATTTTTACATGAATTTTGTCAAATTCACAAATAGATTATATTTTTTCTTATATCTTCCATGCTTGCAAAATTTCAAGAAGATAAAAGATTAATAGCTATTTCATTAATTAAATCTTTGAATTTCGAGTTTTGTAATCTAAAATTATACAAAAAAAGAATTAAATTTATGGATCAAAAGTAAATAACAGACGATTGACATAAAATTTGACATGCGTTTTAAGAACATAAAGAATATACAATTCAATAATTAGATTTTCAAAATATGTGACTATGTTAATTTATTGAATGGGAGTTGTATCTTTAGGGTACAATTAAGTTTGTAGCCAAACTTTGTCCCCTTAACAATATAGTAGGTCCTTACAAACAAAAAGAAAAATCTCAAAAAGAAAAATTTATCTAACTAAAATTTTGATAGATATCTAACTTGAACATTAGTAACGAGACTATCATGCAAAAATTTCAAAATAAAAATAAATAAATAAATTGTAAAAGAAATTATAAAACTTTATGTATTTGTGTGTGTGTGATTTTTTTATTATTATTAATATATAAAGTTCTCTTTTAATTAAATTTTGTGTAATTTAAGTTTCTTAATGACCACCCTGGAAAATATTCCTAAAGCTACTACTGCACCTTACCATCCTGTGAGGCCACCCGATTTTGCAAACTCCAAATGGTGTCCAGAATTAAGGCAGCCAGTAGTTTCCCTGAGATTTGGATCTTCCAACAGCAATTGGGGCTCTGTTTGTAGCTTTAAAATGTCAAAGGTGCAACTTATTCCCATTTTGTCTATTTTGCTCCCAAATCAAATTGCTCTAGCAGTCAGGCAATTATTGAAAATATGCATTCTTGTTTACCTTGTATCTCAAAATCCCCATTTGGTTGAGGACTAATTGTGTAACTAAACCTTTTCTAAATATTAAACCAATTGGTCTTCCACAAAAATTCACAACATTCCATCATCTTCAGCCAGAAAAAGGTAATCATCCGAACCTTCTTCTTGTGATGATTCAAAGTCACTTGACTGAAAGCCAGGAAGGGGACTAGAGTAACCAAGTTCTTGCCTCATGTAAACATGGTGACCATATAAAGCATGAGATTATTGATTTGCACGTCACATTAAAAGTGAAAACTGATAAAGCATTAGGTCTTTCTTTATATGCACCTCATACTATTGTAACTAACCTTGGCCACTAATGTCAATCCCAGACATTTTAAAACAAATGAAAGCAAATAATTAAAACAGCTCATCCAGCAAATAAGGATGTCAAAAGCTGAATGCACATTTGCTGGATGAGCAAGGTGCACGCTAGTGCATCTATTTTCAAGGTTCATTGGACCATTCAAAGACGTATTTAGAGACAAGACTACAGCATAAGAAATACAAGAAGTTCCATGTTCTCCATTCAAAGTTGTGAAGAAGTACACCACACAACATAATATCCATCCCCCAACAAGGGCAAATATATGAAAGTTGGTAGGTATACCAAATGTTCTTATCACAATGCACATATCTTGGATCATCACTCTTTGCACATAATTCTAAAAATAATAATAATTATACCATCAGTGTTGAGATGGCTTAAAAATCGTTGATTGGTTCCTCCAACATAATGATTTGTGGTTTCAAGTTTCAACCGAAAGAGAAATTCACTCTTTCAATTCTATTGAAGGGAAAATCCTAATATTCACAAACATTATTTCTAAATAAGTGACTAGTCCAGAAAGAGAACATTGACACTTCTAAAAAGTCCAAGCCTTTTGATGTTGCAGACACGATCCAATAAAATGTACATTTTTAACAAGCCATTCTAAACAAACTAAGGGGAGTGATTGAACCAGACTTTTTAAGTACAGGAATCCCCAAGGTGAAACTGAGCATCATCAGAAGAGCTCAGTTGCCATTGAAAGGCATCCTCTAATATTCATAAAAATTAGTTCTAAACAAGTCCATGAAGAGAACATTGACACTTCTACACGGTCCAAGTTTCTGACGTTGCAGACGTGATTCAATAAAATGTACAATTTTAACAAGCCATTGTAAACAAACTAAGGGGAGTGATTGAAGCGGAACTTATAAGTACTGCAATCCCCAAGGTGGAACTCAGCATCGGAAGAGCTACCATGGGCTCTCTTATTGCAATAACCAGGATAATCATCCTTGCAGAAGGGCACAACCTCATGCAAATCGAGGCCTATCTTCTCTGCTTTCCTAACTAAATCCCATTTGTTGTAAGGGTCACCCTCCTTGTGAGTCACATGAATCTCCCCTTCTTTCTGTAGGAGAACTTTAGCATTCTTCAAAAATCCCTTTACCAATCTCTTGTTCAACCTATTTCAATGCCATCAAAATCGCATCAGTTTGTGTTTTTTTCATTCTGTCAACCAAAAATTCAATTTAAGAGTACTTCAAAAACAAAATCTACATGTACATCATCGTCATTAGCATCATGAAAACTATAAATGTGCATTCAAACAGAAGAAGTCTCACTGAGAAGAAGAGAAAGAAAGGTTTGGTTTTGCTGAATTCTACCCATATGTCTTTATACTAGGGTTTTGCAGAATGTATTGAGATTTCTTTTCTTATATGATGTGTTTATCAAAATCTCTTATTTCATTTTGGAAGCTTGTTAACAATATTAGATGTTGCATTACAACTAGTCTGCCCAATGCAGCTACCAAAAGATTTGAAAATGAAATCATCATCAAAGGTATTGTTCTGAATATATTTTGTTAAATGTGGGCATAATAAAAAGACTCTTTCATTCCTTCTCGGATTTAGTCTCCTAGTGTTGTGTCTATGTCATCCTTCATTGATGAAGTATTGCTAATACATAACAATCCTATGTTTTGATAAGTGAATTTTTGGATTTATCCCACTCCATATGAGAGGACTGATGTATGCAATTGTTACACAAGAAACCACCTCAATTATTTTTATCCAGCTAATAGATACTATCATATAGTCTATAAAACTAAGGAAATAAAATATAGAAGAAAAATTTAATAAATAAAAAAGGAGAGGGGAGAATAGAAAAGGAATATAAGGGAAACATAACATAACTGGATCTGGCAGTAGCTACTCTCACGATAGAGAAATCCAACATGAGGTAAATTGTAGACGATCCTATCAAATCTCTGAGTCTTGAGGAAGTAGTGCAGGCTCATCTGCTTTGCATCAACTTTATACAATACTAAGCAACCTCTCTCTTCCAGCTCCCTAACATTCCCTATACCATTACTGTACTTCTTTGCTATATCCTCTGATCATCATCATCATCATACACAACAACAAAAGTAAAAAAGTAGTAATCAATACTCACATAAAATGACTATTTATCCAAAACCCATTTCATAAAATGTCCAAAAATGTTTTTTTTTTTTTTTTTACGTACCCTGAGTATCAAGAGAAGTGGCAACTATGTTGCGGGCAGAGCCAAAAGCTCTGGCTAAGCACAGAGAGAAAGAAAAGTCTCCCTCTCCAACCAACAATATTCTTTGCTTCGATGAGTAGTGTTTCTTCCATATCTCTGCTTCTTCTTCTTCATCTTCATCTTCATCTTCCGTGTCACTGTTGTCATCGTCATCATCATGGTCTTCTTTTGATTCCTTAACTTCCTCTTGGTGTTCTTCTTCATTTCCCATCACAATGGAGGTGACCAGACAAAAGGCTTTTGGTACGGCCAGAGAGTATTTTTCTTTCTACTTTCTCTTTTTTGTTAGTGCTCGTAACAAAAGCAAGAGTCCAACAGTCATCAAAGTAATGAGATATTTTTTTTTTTGGTGAAAAGTAATGAGATATTGATTCTTGGGGTACTGCTTGAATGACAAGCCTCATTGACATCTTTTCGTTTGAAATAATAAAAGAAGCTACAAAAAACTTGACAAATACCTTATTGTATTTTTGCCTCAATCGTGTTTCATACTATGTTCTTTTCTTTTTCTTTTCTTTCCTTGTCCTTTTTTGTATTTTTGATAAACTACTTTCTATTATTCCAAAAATTTAAAAAAATTTGAACTTATAAATCAAAGGGCTGTTTGGTAACGTTGTTGTAGTAACATTGTTTATGTTTTTTTGAAATACATGCGCGTGAAAAAATATATGAAAATACATATAATTTTGTTTAAAAACTAAAAACATATTAAACTACTATACCAAATGGGACCATAATCTTCCAAACCTTTTTCCTTGATACCATGATAATTTATAATTTATCTAAAAAATTTAAATGGTTAGAAAACTGTAAATTTTAACACTTAATGGTTAATACCATGATAAATTATTAATTTTTCATAAATTTTTTTTTTTTTTTTGAGAAACAATTTTTCATAGAGATTAAATTGTTAGGAAGTGGTGAATTTAAACCCTTAATCATTATTCTAATGCATTCCCTATTCTTTTATATTGTTAATTATTTTAGTGTTGATATTTTTGGGGTTCAATTTGATAAATGCCTAGGCCAAAGTTACGTCTAGAGATCCCAAACGTCCGTAGGGTTCGTTTTTGTGGAAAACATTTTCTTGCATTTTTCGGAGCTTGATATGACAAAAACCTTTGATCAATCAAAAACTTCTAGTATGGTCAACAAAAAAAACAACAGCTTTTAGACAGAATTCCGTCCTGTCTTTCGTGTAAAACCACAATAGCTAGCAGTGTAAAACCATAAAAATCACAAACCAAGAATCTTTCGTGTTGTAAATGAGAGTACTGTTATATGACTATTTAGAATAAAAAATATATATTAACACTCGGAACAAAATTTATTTAGAAAACATTATACAGCTTTTTTCAGGTGTCATAAGTGTAACCACATCTATTTACAAAACCTTTTTCTAATTGCTAACCCACTACCTTATCCTCCACTCATTTTCATGGGAAGAAGAAGTGCATCGAGCTAAAAGCCTTAAAACTTTTTTATCCTACCTGATAATATTTTTCAGGTGGTTTTTCTCTTTTAGCCTGTAATCCTCCGCACAAACCATGCTCTAATTGTTGACATCTACCAAATGTAGGACTTTTTCATCCAACAGTGTGTCAATGTTTCGAAGCAAGTCTCTAAAATAATCACCAATAAAAATTCTAACCAGGTAAGAAAGCATAAAGTCACTAGAATTAACGACATAAATTTGCATGTGTAGTCCACTTTCTTACATGAGATAGGATTGTGTTTCTGCAAAACCATAAAACAGCTACTGGGAGGGAGGGAAATCCCATTTTGTGAACGCATTGGCACACAGCCAATGAGAAACCTAGAAGGCCAGAAACACTTCACCTCCTAAGTTCAGTTTGGCTTGCTACTAGCTGGCTCATATTATGTCAGAAAACACATACCACAAAGCTACCACATTTATGACAAACCTTTCAATGAACAGTTTTAAGGAACAAATCACATGCATAAGCTTGTCACTAGAGTATAATACTTACATAAGGATTCCCATTTCATCTCTAAGTTAAAATGGGGGGAAAAAGTTGTGCATGTACCAAGACTAAGAGTGCATGTTACAGAAGGGATAGCAGGTACTTTGCTGGTCTTCCAAGCTCTGCAAAGCTAACTCAATCACATTAGCCATCCACAACTGCCAGGCTCACAGCATTACCTGCACCAAATTTATTCCATTAAGTACCCTATAGCAAATGACAGCTAAAAAACATCACAGCTTAAGCAGCTAAACGAAAATTTAACAAGGAATGTCAATTGTGTGGGCTTTACTTAAGCTTTACTAGATGTCAGGTAGGAATCCTGACGTGCACTTTCCTCCTTGTGTTGACCTTCTTCCTTGTGTTGACTTTCCTCCAAGTGTAGATCTTCCCCCTTGTGTTGAATTTCCTCCAAGTGTTGATCTTCCCCCTTGTTTTGACCCTCCATGTGTTGATCTTCCCCCTTGTGTCGACTTCCCTCCAAGTGTTGATTTTCCCACTTGTTTTGACCCTCCTCCATGTGTTGATCTTCCCCCTTGTGTTGACTTTCCTCCAAGTGTTGATCTTCCCCCTTGTGTTGAATTTCCACCAAGTTTTGATCTTCCCCCTTGTGTTGACTTTCCACCAAGTGTTGATCTTTTCCCTTGTGTTTACTTTCCTCCAAGAGTTGATCTTCCCCTTTGTGTTGAATTTCCTCCAAGTGTTGATCTTCCCCCTTGTGTTGACTTTCATCCAAGTGTTGATCTTCCCCCTTGTGTTGACCTTCCTCCATGTGTTGATCTTCCCCCTTGTGTTGACCTCCCTCCTTGTGCTGATCTTCCCCCTTGTGTTGATCTTCCTCAGTGTGTTGAACTTCCCCCTTGTGTTGATCTTCCTCCGTGTGTTGATCTTTCCCCTTGCTTTGACTTTCCTCCATTTGTTGACTTTCCTCCAAGTGTTGATCTTCCCCCTCGTGTTGACTTTCCTTCATGTGTTGATCTTCCCCCTTGTGTTGATCTCCCCACTTGTGTAGACTTTCCTGCTTGTGTTGACTTTCTAAGTTAGCAGACTCTTTAAGCTTTGCTAGCTCACTTAATATACCTTTGAGGGGCTCCCTAAGCTTGCTTCTCTTAGCCTGTGAGGAAAAATGTAGCGAATCATCTTCTAATGACTGAAATAAGCAACTACAGAAGTTGTCACCTCAAATAGTAGCTTTACAACCACAACACGAGTTAACATAACCATAAACCGGGTCGGTTATACAAAGTCTCTTGAGTTGTTAAATGTAGCACTATAAATTGGGTCTATAGTTCCTCCCCACCCCAAAAATAAAAAAGCCCGAAAGAAGCTTTATAAAAATTTTAAAAAATAAATAAATAAATAGAGAGTAAACAGCATAGCGGTAGTGATCAACATATTTATATTACGACAACAACAGGCGTAACACACATTTATATTACGACAACAACATATCAACAGAAAATTTTCACTCATTAGTCATTCAAAAGGGATTAAGGGAATGGCATGAATATTAAGCCCCAAAGTCAGGAAAAATTGACATTTTGTCTTATGCCTTCACATTTAAAATAATGGGTGGCACAACAAGTATCAGTTCCGCATCTATGGTCATTAATACTGAGCACCAATTTGGCTAATTCATACTTATTTACAAAATATCAGTGGCTCAACAGATATCATTTTTACCTCTGCAGTTATATAGAGCGAGCACAATTTTTGCCTATTTTCTACTTTTTTACTTATCAAACATGAACAACCTTTCCCAAGCATAGAACTAGAAATAAAATAGTAAGCAACACCAGCATGACAGGCAATCACAAACCCATGCATCTTGTACCTTCAAGGATGGGACCAGAGAAAAAACTTCCTCATCAGACTCTGGACAAACATTGGCAATCACGCATATCTGCAGTCCAAAAGCTTAAAATAAGAGTGCTGCAAGACTTTTAAGATTTAAGTGACTAAGGTTGAGATTTAAACCTCGCTATTGGAGACACCATATTTTGTGAGATCCCTTATTCTGGTTAAGAAATCAACAGATGACGGGTGATATAAATAAATGCCACAAAGGAAGCAGTGATCGGTCAACACACACACACACACACACACACACACACAAAGCAAATCTAAAGAATGAAAAAATTATTGAAAAAAAAAATTGCTTAAAATGAAGTTCAAGGATACTCAAGAACTTGTCTAACAGCCTGGGGATTTGCATAATGGACACCCCTTTTGGCATACTGCAGTCCCTTGTCAAATGGTCTGGAAACAAATGACATGTTATAACACTTAATGTATTAAATTTCTATTCAATAAAAAAATCATAAAATTTGTCCCTCACACAGGGAGTCTAAATTCTGGATCTTTTGATAATATGGGCAGCTGATCCTGGATTCCTTGTAAAATATCTAAAGCCTCACAATCCATCATGCATTTGACATTCTCTGGTAGATCTGCATATGCCACCATAGATAAGCGACAACATGGAGTTAACAAAATTCAAAGGATATCCTCCGCTTAAGAGATAAGTCTAGAAATAAGTTCTCCAAAACCAGGAAAAAAATCCATGGTATACAACCATAAAATCTACAGTATTAACAAGTAAAACATTCAAACGCATAAAGAGGCCAAATTTTTCCTCATCTCAATAAAATAATAAATATAATGCCTTTAAACCAAAAGCATACTTCCAAGTACCCACCCTGCTCAACTTTAAGCTCCAGTGGTTGTGGTTCTTTAGAGACTGTGCTCCTTCCACCATTAGCAATTTTGTCTCCTTTTCCCCCTCCTTTGCCTGAATAGCCTGAAAATTTATTTAAAAAATAATAAGAACAAGAAGAAGAGAAGCTCATTCAAGGGAAATCAACAAAAGAGGAAATCAATCATAGATTGTGCAGAGAAAGGTAAAATCAACACGAACAGGCAACAACCAAAAAATAAATAAAGAAAGAATATTGGACCTTTTGGAAACGGAGTGTCATCCTTCCCTAAAGATTTTGGTAAAGAACTTGTTTTATATTCAGGTGAACCTATAAAAGCAAGACCACCCATTAGAGAGGATTAAAGAATATGGATAAGTTCCCTCAACCAACCATTCAAGACTAAGAAGGTAAGTATATTTGCTAAAGGAAGAGAAGAAAACACTAACCTTCAAAATTGAACTGAACTTTCCTTGTACTTTTTGGCTTTGTTGAGCTGTCATCCTTCCCTTTCAACTTATCTTCCTTTCCCTTTGATCTCAAGGGTGCTACATGCATGAATTCACACATCAAAAAAAGAAAAAAAAAAGAGTGTATTCAAAACATTGCATGTTCTAAACAAAGGTTCAGCGCAGCTTAGGAGGAAAGAAAGAAGCAGGAATGTAGATATGTATGAGTACTATTGCACATATTTCAGCTTGATTGTCTGACTGGTATATGCAGTTAACCAGAGTCCCAACTCCTACCAATACCATTTGGACAAAACACAGATTTAAGAGAACTGAGATATAGTAGAGAAGAAAAGCGAAGAAACCAAATCAAACAAACTTCAAACAAGACATCATTAAATTTGTGATCATAATCTCACTTATAAATAAAATTTTCCAACAGGGGTATATAACCTGTATACTTAAACGATTAAACTGCTATCCCAAATCAATGTAAAACTATTGCGTTCTTACTAATACAATTACTCTTTATTCATCCAAAAACAAAATTTCCCAACATGGACTACCAACATTTGCCTAGACAACATTTGAAAGGATCATATCTGCATGCCATGACAAGGCAGAGATTTTCTAGGCACTATACTGTGTACACCCTCTAAATCTGGAATTGCTTCTAAATCAGTCCCTTGATTTTTTACAACCTTCAAATTTACACTATCAACTACTATAACAATGTCAATGCGCTCTTCCAATATGGTCCATCTGTTAACCAACATAAAAATGAGGTCTTTATTATAATTTTTGACATCTTTTTTGAGGTGGGTTTAAGTTTAACATGCAAAATACTAATTTAAAAGGAAACGCAAGAATAAAAAATACAACATTTTCAGATACTCCTAATGAAAAATAAAAAATAGCCCATGAAAAGTATAGTAATAAATAGAAGGAAAATACAAGAAAGAAAGAGTTATATTTGAAAACAGGCAATGGTGGAGATACATAGAAGCAAACAACCCTTTACCTCCTTTCTCCATGGCTACTTGTATATCTGCAATCACAAAACTTACTACTTTAGAACAATGTACATACACAATACAAAAAAACCCACATGCAAAAACAAACCCTTTTCCCCAAACAACAACAACAGCTTTCACTTTACTTTTTACATGAAACTCTTCAAATGACCCAAAAATGGCCAACAGTAAAAGAACAAACACAGCCAGAAAACAAATGAAAATTAAAGACAAAACCATGAACCAGGAACAAGAACAAGGTACCTGGGAAAGAGAGCAAAGCAGAGACAAGTGGGAAAGAGTGATCGGTCAAAAAGGAGGAGAGGAATGGGAGATACAGAGCACTCAGCAACAGTAGCAGTTTTTCTATTTCGACGCTTTTTTTGGATTCTTCTCAGTGTTTTGCGCGTTGTATATTTGATCGTCTTTTGCGATGATGACGATACTACCCAGAGTATAAAGATGACGTTCTGCTTTGACATGAAGGGCATTTGAGACTCTTTGAGGATATTTATACTCTGAGTGGACCTCACATGACCGAGCAAAATCCGGTCCGTTTCGAAATGTTGCTACCTGCACACAAATTTTCGCATATACCCTCACACTCACATCATTTGAATTTGAATAAGGATAAATTTTAGTTGTTATCAAAAATAAATAAATAAATAAATTTTAGTTAAGGTATTCTAGATTAGAATTTTTTAAAAGAAATAATATAATTAATAACATTTGTACAATACTTTCACAATAATTTTAAATGGTAGATTGTTACTACCTTATTTGTAGACAAAGAAGTAATCTCAATCATGGGTTTAAATTATAACCTTATTTGTTACAACCTTATTACGTATAATTTGTTATAAAAGTAGCACTTTTTTTTATAAAAAGTACATTTCTTAATTGAATTTAAACATTTTGTAGTTTTGAATTTAATTGTTATGGAAGAAAATTATTTGTGTCTTTTCTGTTAATATAAAGATGTATTTGAATTTAAATGGAAAATCTAATATATACATAAAATTGGGATATCCCTATTGTTGCCTCACTTAGGCCCATCATAATACATTGACAACAAAAAATTTCCTATGTTTCTAAAAATTTTATATTAAACAAGCGGTGTATGGTTGATATTATAGGGGAATAGTGTGGTATTTGAAGATTTTTGAACACTTATTGTAGGGTCAAAAAAGCTTGGGGTAACTCTTAAAAACTGTTGAGTTACAATTTTTCATATCCTAATTTCATTAATCCACTCACCAAAAATACCCATGCAAGCCCCATAAATTATTTTGGACTCTCACAAATACTTCCCACATATTACCCACCTTGGGCCCACACAAATACTTCTCATACCATTACCAAAATTGAGCCACGAAATTATACCATCTCTATAAAATCCCAAAACTCATCTATTTTGTGAACAAAACCCAAAAAGCCCAATGAAACCCTTTACAAAACCCATTCCTACACGACACTCTTTACAAAACCCGTTGTTATGCAACACTCTTTACAAAGCACGTTACTACACAACACTCTTTAGAAAGCCTATTGCTACACAACATTCTTACAAAACTCATTGCTACAAAGCAATATTTTTCACAAAATCTCAAAATATTTACAAAAAACCCAAATGCTATTTTGGCGACTCCTCCAGGGAGCCTATTGAAGACACGGATTCACTATGCCCCCTAGGCTATGAAACAACTAACAAAAAGGGACTCAAAAGAACAACCCTCCAGTAACACAAACCCATCACAGCCCAATTGTATAAGATGAAAAACCTAAAGTCAACCAAGAGAGTTCTAACCAACGATTCTCTTTCCTCTTGGAGATGTTATAAGGGATGCAACAAGTTTAGTTTGAACTTGATGAATCTATGAGAGTCCTGAGAGAGGCTCAAGAACCAATACTCCAGCCATCACCTAAAGCTCCAAATCTTTAAACACAGCAGAAGAGATGGTCAATTGCTAGAAATCCTCTACTGGTGAGCAAAACACCTCTCCTTCTCAGTTTGTTACATTATTTGACCTTACTTCTCTGCTAGAAATTAAAAGAAACTCATAAGTCATAACTACCAAAATAACTCTCGCTACTCACTAGCATGATAGTGATCTTGTTGTGCTAGCTAGAATCTCTCTCTCTCTCTCTCTCTCCCTTCATCTCACCCAAAGCTGTCTCCATTATTTACTATAATGGACCCCATAATGTTTGTTTATTCATTTACCATTGATGACTATAATGTATTTGTTACTATAAAGTTTTTCCCTCATATTGTTATATTAGAGGACTTTTTCTCAATGGATCCTATGGATGATGATTTTGGAGATGTAAACACTCTCCTTAATTTATGAAATAATTAACCCCATGGTGTTTGTTTATAGAAAATCCATCCTAGGGGTTTTGGCCAAAAATGGCATGTTCAGCTTTAAGGGATTTTTGTTGTTTTTGGTAATATCAGCTAGAGATTCTGACTTAGCATTAAATGCTGGATTGTTATCAGCCAATAAGATTAGAGCATGAATTAAGGCTAGTGATCTTAGTAATCTGCTGTTAATATCAAAGTTTTTAAGGTAAATTGTGTCACCCCAAGCCAGGTGTCAATCTTTGAGCCCTTTGCTAGAAACTCTACTGGAGTTCTCTCTCTAAACCACATTTCTCTAAGTTTCCCTCATTTGGGTTCATATGCTTGGTTCATGAACTAGAAAGCACATATTTTTGGCAAGGTAATGAGCTGTTCATTAGTGATTCTAGAAGCTTCTAAGGTCTAGTTATGACTGTTCCTTAATCGAATTTGTTGGAGAAGAGAAGGAGAGTGGTTGACTTCAGCCTTCACACATTAGCAAAGCTTTATGTCTTGTTAATCATAATTAAAAATTAGCTTGCCAAGGAAGGGTTTAAGCTCAGCTTGACATGTGTCCCTCTAACCTAATTTGACAAGCTAAACGTGATTGTAGTGGGTCGTAACTATCAGTCTGGTTATGTTGATTTGACAAGCTAAAGGTGATTGTAGTGGGTTCCAACTGCCAGTCTAGTTATGCTGAATTTGAATTGAGACCGGCCTAACCATTTTAGTCACCCACTTGAGCTTTAGTTGCTGAGATTTGGCACATGGGCTGGACTGTTTTAACTGGGCCTTGTTATTAGGCTTCTTGGGCTTGCACATCTTTACAAAATGAATAGTCTTGCCATGGGTTTGTAATATACATGGACCTTTGTAGATGCAATTTCTTACAAAAAAATAAATATAATTCCCGTAAATTTTATAGAAGAAGTTGTTTTAAGAGATAGGTTGTGGGGTGCAAAAAGTGAATCAGACAAATATGACAAGTTTTAATACGCGCTCACACAATTAATTTTTAGAAATAGGATGCAAGGACAACCTTTTAGGTACCTGTTATAAAATAAAAAGTAAAGGTCGTATTTAAACTATATGTGTAGTATTCAATTGGAAATAGTTTAGAAATGGCTAAGTGTTCGTTCTCGGGTTTAGTCCGAGGAGGATCTTACAATTGGATGATTTCTCTCTCTCTTTATCTCTTCCCAATCAGACCCCTCCCATGATCTGAGTGCTTCTTGGCTTTATATATCTTAGCAAAGATGTATCTGGATCTTACATTTGGATGGTCATGATCAGACTTCCTTGATACTTGTCTCATCAAGACCTTGCTAAAAGGTTTTACACTAGGGTGTTAACTCTGAGGACATTATTTATGGTCATTTCTCCATTAATGCGGCCAGCTAAGTGGTTGCAGTACATTTAATGCGGAAGGGATGACCACTTTGTCCTTCCTTTTTCTTCTTTTCCATGTTCAACACCAAGTTACCTTTGTCTCCCCTCGGACTGCGCCGTGCTCCCTTTGACTCTAACCCTCAACCTTTCGAGGTTAGGTAGGTGTCCTCGGCATCCTCGCCAATTATGGTTGTTCAACCTGAGTACAAGTTAAATGGATACTTTCCAAGGATAACTCATCTATGTTTCCCAAGGTTTACCTTCATATGAATTTCATCAACCATTTGGATCCTCATCCCCCCACAATAGGTAATATTCCATAAATAACTTATATTTCCCATGAGTTAGCATATTTGCTAGGGAATTTAGTATATCAAAATATGTTATTGCCAAAGGTTAATTTTGGACTTTAAGCATAATATAATACTTTTGCCAAATAATATTTGGGCTTTGATAGACTAATTGTTTGCCCAATAGTTTTGGGTTTTTGATAAAATGTTGCCGAAGTGGCATTGAGTTTTTTGTAAAATGTTTCCAAAATAATATTGGATTTTTTGTAAAATGTTGCAAAAATAGTACTGGGCTTTTTTGTAAAATGTTGCCAAAATAATATTGGACTTTTTGTAAAAGTTGCCAAAATAGCATTTGGGCATTTTGCATTTGGGCTTTTTGTAAATATATTGAGATTTTGTGAAAATTATTGCCTTGCAGCCATGAGCTTTGTCAGAGTGTCGTGTAGCAACGGGCTTTGTAAAGAGTGTCATGTAGCAACGGGCTTTGTAAAAGGTTTTGTTGGGCTTTTTGGGTTTTGCCCACAAAATAGATGAGTTTTGGGCTATTATAGACATAATGTAATTTTGTGGCCCAATTTTGGTAATGGTATATGATTAGGACATGAAAAATTGTACCTCAACAAAGACAAAATTTATTTGTTAGGTGGGGTTGCTAATGGTCCACAATGGGAAATTAGAACAAGAACAAAATTCTACGTAAATTTACAAAGATGAGATTGTGTTATTCATGCACAAGGAAACACTGTACACAATGTTAATCTTTTCTTAAGAACAGGCTCTTGAAGATGTTCTAAGACTCTTTTCCCCTCTACAATTCTCTCTTTAATTTTTTGTGTGTCCCTCTTCTTTAGCCTTATCCTCCTTTATATCTGCCTCGGTTTCTTCTTTGGAATGTGCTGTCCCAGTACAGCTAGAAGGTTTATTGTCCCA
This sequence comes from Castanopsis chinensis, assembly GCA_032878915.1. NCBI lineage: Eukaryota > Viridiplantae > Streptophyta > Magnoliopsida > Fagales > Fagaceae > Castanopsis > Castanopsis chinensis. The sequence continues at coordinate 9,629,402 of JAVQMG010000131.1, forward strand.
TCAGGCTCTTGCTTCCCCGTTTTCATGATGAATGGAGACTTTTGGGGCTATCAGGCTTCAACATTATTCAGGCTAGTCATTCATTAATAAATGTGATTATGCTAGGCAAATGAGTCTCATTAATGCAGATGTGACTGTTGCTATATCAAGAAGCTTCAATAGGCTTCTTTTGACAATTATGCATTTTCCAGAGTTCTTCCTCGGAAGCTCGGGAAGTGTCTCATCCTTGGGAGCTTAGCAAGTACCTCATCCCTGACTCGTTGTTCTCTGATCTTCCCAGAGAAATTTGTTCGACTAAGTTCGGGGTCCAAGGTTTGATTCCTTTGGAGAAGTCAGTTAGCATAATGGGCTAGTTCATATTGGGCTTATTTTCATTTGAGGCCCAAAATTGCTTGGATTTTAAACCACTTCCCTACACTCCCCTTGGTAAAAAATAAGAAGTTATTTATAATTGATGTTAAATTTTATAAATTTAAAAGAGTGACTATGCTGTAAGACTATGTTGTGTGGATGAAGGCTATTCCACTACTTTCTTTTTTTGTTTTGTAGGATGATTTAGCCAAACTTTCATATGGTTAATAAGAATGTTTCCAGTTTTCCTTCTAAAAGAAGAAGAAGAAGAAGAAGAGAATCTCCCCATTTAAAAAAAAAAAAAACTTAACAAGGCTATTATAAGTATAGTTTTGTTTTATGGTATTGAATATTATATTTGTACATAAGAAGATCTTGGATTTGAATCCCCCCACTTGTTGTAAGAAAAAAAAAGTTAGGTGTAGTAAATGATGTGACTATTAGGTATAGTTGGACATTCACACACAATGTTGGTGTCAATATGTGTATCCCATGTAGCGTTTTCATGTTCCTTTCAATTTTTCTACTATTCTAAAAGTTGTCACAAATTGATTTTATGGTCTTCTTTTATATATTCCTAGCAAGATAATGGAGTCCTAATTGGCTTCAAGATTGAATCCTTTTCGATTGGCACCATTTAATCATAAAAGGTTGCTTCCATAAAATATGCTTTAACTAATGAAATGAGGTAGAATTGGTAGGGGTTTAGATGACTTTTGATTGAGCTTGGCCCTTGACACATTGGTGATAGGTAGAAGGTATAAGCTTATGGAGTCATGACCTTCCTAGCACTACATGGTATGGCATTGTAGAGAAAATGACATGGAATCTTATGAGTGTCACAATAGGCCTAACCCTTATCACCAATTGAACATGCTTGATGATGCATTCAATAACTTCTACAAACTAGTTACTTCTATGGAGGACCCTTGAATTCAATGGTAAGGGATAACAACTTGTAGTGTGCTCATAGGGATATTAGCTTAGCTTTAATTGTGATTAAGCTTGCATATATTGGGGATTTAAGGTTTGATGGAGACATTTAGACAAACCATGTCCAACAATTGGTAAAGTCTCTAATGATTGAATAAGAGATTTGGGGTTCAATCTCTACTTGCACCAAAAATCGATTAGTAGCTTGATCTGATAATAGTTTTTTATCATTAAGAGTAGATGTCATAGGTTGAAACTCTCTAAAAAAAATGTCCAATAAATGCAGGCAAGTTCTATGTGTCTTATGCACAACGCATTATTGAGCCTAAAACAAAGTGAGAAAAAACTCTCTCTTGCCTAATCTATGATTCATTTTCCTTTGGCCTTTTACGTGGGCTCAAAGCACATTATGAAAAGAAAATCAACGCTTCGAGTTTAGACTCGTTTAGCATGGGGCTGTATCCATTTTGTATTCGTATGGCTTTGGGTTGGGCTACCTGTCAGCTGTCCATCAAAGCCCCTCATGCTAGTGTTAAAAGATTGGGACTCTCTTGATTTTTGAACCCATAACATGAGAAGTTTAATTCATTGGGCCTATATTTTGGGCTGTTAAAAAATGTCCCCCAACCACATTTGAATCACCCTCCATCCACTCCTTGTAAAAAAAAAAAAAAAAGGTTAATGAGACCAAATATGCTATATATTGGGCTTAAAAAGCTACATGTTGATTTAAACTTTAAACTAACTCTCTTTTATTTTTGTAAAACTTAATTTGCATTCATAACAATTTGGGATTTACTACATTTGTCATACAATTTTACATATTTATTGTAAGTAGGAAGTAGGATAGATAGATAGATAAGCAATAAAAAAAAACATTAAAAATAGTTTTTTTTTAGAAAGATGTAAATGTGTGTTTATTTAATCTATATCTATCCTAAAAGGAAAAAAAAAACATTCATTTCACTTTCTAACCAAAAAAAAAAACCCAGATTCCTATCCTTATCCCATATATTTTCATGTAGTTTTTATTTTATTTGTTATTTTTGTAGGGATAAAAGGCCCGTAGTGCATCTTTGGGCCATGGGCTTTGTTCGAGGTTGTTCACTTGTCTAAGTATAGATTGATAGCGATGAAAATGTCAGACCTAGAGATCCATGAGCAAATTGTGACAAAAGAAACAGAGAGAAGTAATCCGAGGAGAGGTATCTCCTCGGCTAAACGAAGTAAGGATTAGATGATACGTCATGTTGTCCAGAATGATCTTCTAGGGGGTCTTGTGGATGAAGATATGTTTCACAGGTGCACAGAGAGCATGAACATTTATAAAATATCTAAGAGAAAACTGTTACCACCGCATTGAATGCACTGTATCTAAATATCTGGCCGTATTAATGAGGAAGTGATATCTGAATAGTGATTTTTAGTTTTATAGCTATTACCTAAAGACTTCTAGAAGGTGCTAATGAGACAAGTATCAACATTAGCAGTGTAGACCTACACGTGGAAAGCAAAAAAAGGGAAGAGGAAGGAAGTATAAGAGGGATGAAGGTCCCGGAGATAAATGATCAAGAAAAAGGAAATACTGTAGACACAAGAACAACATCTGTAATTTATCCTCAAGAGAGTGAAATATAAGAACCAATCTCCTCGGCTTAAGACTGAGGACAATTTTCACTATTCAAATTGTTCTAGTTTCCTTTTGTTGTGATTTTAGCCCAACATTATTACTAACAAAACTCATTAAAACCTAAATTTCTAACTCACTCTCTAAAAATCATTGTATTGGGCTCTTTAGGCCTATCTCCTTCCCTTTTGTGGGCCTAGGTGCAAATCATGACCTTACAATTTTTATGAGATTATCTAAAAAAAAAAAAAAAAGTTAGAAAGTGTAAAGAGGGGTAGTGCCCAATTTTATGGGATATGGAGAAATGTGGTAAAAAAAAAAAAATGAAAAATTTACCTAGACTTTACTGCTTTAGAAGTTTTATTTATAGTCTATGGCTTAAATGGCTTGCGAGCTTCTTAAATAATAGTAGTATAGATATAGATGACAACCTTTTGAAAATTTCAAGATAAAATTATAATCTACAAATATTCAAAATTAAATTATAAGGACAAAGTTTGGATATAAACTTAGTTGTAATTTAAGAGTACAATTTCATTTAATATCTTTTTATTGGATGTGAATTTTGACAAATGATGTTATCCATGCTTGCAAAATTTCTAGAAGATAAGAAATTAATAGTTATGTCATTAATCAAATATTTAAATTTTAAGTTTTTTTTTAAGCTTAAAATTATGCAAAAAAAAGTTCATAGATTGAATAGTTAATACAGTTGGTTCACATGAAATTTGACAAATATGTTAAGAGTATAAAAAACATGCAATTTAACGGTTAGATTTCAAAATATGCATTATATTAATTTTTTTTAATGAAAATAGTAGTTTTAACAACCAAGTTTGTTGCCAAACTTTGTTCAAATTATAGTTGCAGGTTAGAATTAACCTAACTGATTAGATTTTTTTATTGTCCAATAATAGACAAACAATAATTATGGAGCAAACCTTCAAATTCTATCTCATGCACACACGCACACGTGCGCGCGCACGCATAAATTATTAATCTTGTTTTTTTGAATTATATATAAAACTAAAATATTTTTTTATAAATTCTTTAATTTTACTTTTTAGTTACAATGAAACAAAAATCTCATTCATATAATTTATTTTCATTGAAAATTAGTTTATATATAAAATGAAAACATAAATTTACAATTTTTATTTTTAATTAAATTAAAAGTTTTTTTTACATTACATGCATAATTACCCTAAAAGTTGTTGGGACTAAATCATTAAAGAATAATAAATATTCAATTATGAGCTACAATACATAATTTCTGAAACTAAAAATACATTTACTAATAATTCAATGATTTGCACATACAATTTCATTGTGGTTATACTTGTGCACGATTTTTCTTCATTTAAAAATAAATTTATAAAATTTTTAATTTCAAATAAAAAGCTTTATTCTTCTAAAATAAAATTGTATAAAACCATAATTGTATTTTGAGAATTTTTTTTAATAAAGTATTAAATGGTGCTTTAACCTTAACAAAAGGCTAATACAATTGGGAAAGATTAGAAGGATCTTGAAAAAAAAAATTGTATAAAAACTTCATAATTGTTTGTTGAGAAGAGGAAAAAAAAAAAGAAATACTATAAAGTATTATTAAAGGTGGTTTAACAAAAACAAACCCAATAGGGATAGGAATAGGAATAGGAATAGGAATAGAAAACCATAATTAATTATAAAATTTGATACATCAGAAGGATCTAGAAACCCTAAAAACAAAACAAAGTGCAAAGACTTCGGAGACTTAAGGGCACTATATAACCACATACACACATACATTGCCCTGCGCATCTCTTTCTTTTTCTTCGTTCACTCTTTGCCTCTGCTTCTTTTTAGGTTAAGACTAGTGTTCTTCTTAGATCTACGTAGAAAGAAGCAGCAATGGCGTCGGAGACTGAGACGTTCGCATTCCAAGCCGAGATAAACCAGCTTCTCAGCTTGATCATCAACACCTTCTACTCCAACAAGGAGATCTTTCTTCGTGAGCTTATCAGCAACTGTTCCGATGTACTTTTTCTCTCTCTCTCTCTCTCTGTACCTAGTTTTTGTTTCAGGGTTTTACTTGTTTTGTGGGTTCTTTGTGTTTTTGTGTTTCAAGTTTGTTGCTTTACATAATATGACCGTGAATTACATATATGCTTCGGCTTTTGCGATTCTGGGTTTTTGGTTTTTTTTTTTTTGGTTTAAATTTTGTTCCTTTACATGGCAGGACTGTAAATTACATACATGGTTTTGCTTTTGTGATTCTGGGCTTTCTTTTATTTTTGTTTGTTACTTATGTGACTATGGTGTCTCACTGTTTGCCAAGCTTTTACTTTTATTGTGTTTGCTTGGGTTTTATATTGTTGTGCGATTCTTCAACTGGGTCTTGTGAATCGAAGCATTATTGGTTAAAAAGGTGGATGTTAATTGATTTAGAGAGACATGTATATTGAGTGTGTGTCAGTGATGATAGTTATGGTTTAATCGTTATTATGTGCAAAAGGGAGATCCTAATATGTTTTGATTAGTACTAAGCATGCTCTTTGATTAATTATACATGTTGCCAACCTGACTAGTTTGTTGAGGATCCATGGTTGCCCCCAAAATTTTAGTACTAAGGCTTGGCTGTTATTGTTTATATTATCATTAATCACTCTTGTGTGGAATAAGGAGGTTCCAATATGTTTTGGGACTAAGGCTGTGTTGTTGTTGTTTATATTAGTATTAATCACTCTTGTGTGGAATAAGGAGGTTCTAATATGTTTTGGGTTGACCTTTGAAATAGGCTCTGGACAAAATCCGTTTTGATAGCTTGACTGACAAGAGTAAGCTCGAGGCGCAGCCTGAGCTTTTCATTCATATTATCCCTGACAAGGCCAGCAATACTATCACCATCCTTGACAGTGGAATTGGAATGACCAAGGCTGGTGAGTGTCTCACTGTTACCCACTGTTATAATGTTATTTTAGAATCCTTGGATCTTGTATAAGATGAGTTTCTCTTTTTGTGTTTGTGTTTTTGACTGTTGAATTTGTTTTTGTTGTTCACAGACCTGGTAAACAATCTTGGAACCATTGCAAGATCTGGAACCAAGGAGTTTATGGAACACTTAGCTGCTGGTGCGGATGTTAGCATGATTGGGCAGTTTGGAGTTGGGTTTTACTCTGCTTACTTGGTTGCTGAGAGGGTGGTTGTTACCACAAAGCACAATGATGACGAACAGTATATCTGGGAGTCTCAGGCTGGTGGTTCTTTCACTGTAACTAGGGACACTTCTGGTGAGAACCTTGGAAGGGGTACTAAGATCACCCTTTTCCTCAAGGAAGATCAATTGGAATACCTTGAGGAGCGCCGTCTTAAGGACCTCGTCAAGAAGCATTCTGAGTTCATAAGTTACCCAATTTCCCTTTGGGTGGAGAAGACTGTAGAGAAGGAGATTTCAGATGATGAAGATGAAGAGGATAAGAAGGAGGAGGAAAAGAAGGAGGAGGAGGAAGGTAAGGTGGAAGATGTTGATGAAGAAGAAAAAGACAAGGAAGAGAAGAAAAAGAAGAAGATCAAGGAGGTGTCCCATGAGTGGTCATTGGTCAATAAGCAGAAGCCCGTCTGGATGAGGAAGCCAGAAGAGATCACTAAGGAGGAGTACTCTGCATTTTACAAGAGTCTCACCAATGACTGGGAGGAGCACCTTGCTGTGAAGCATTTCTCAGTTGAGGGTCAGCTTGAATTCAAGGCTATCCTCTTTGTTCCCAAGAGGGCACCTTTTGACCTATTTGACACAAAGAAGAAGCCCAACAACATCAAGCTCTATGTCCGCCGTGTCTTTATTATGGATAACTGTGAGGAATTGATTCCTGAATATTTGGGTTTTGTGAAGGGTATTGTGGATTCTGAGGATCTGCCTCTCAACATTTCAAGAGAGATGCTGCAGCAAAACAAGATCCTCAAGGTTATCCGGAAAAATCTTGTCAAGAAATGTATTGAGCTCTTCTTTGAGATTGCTGAGAACAAGGAGGACTACAACAAGTTCTACGAGGCATTCTCAAAGAATTTGAAGCTTGGTATTCATGAGGATTCACAGAACAAAACCAAAATTGCTGAATTGCTTCGGTATCACTCCACCAAAAGTGGAGAGGAGATGACTAGCCTGAAGGATTACGTCACGAGGATGAAGGAGGGGCAGAGTGATATCTACTACATTACTGGAGAAAGCAAAAAGGCTGTAGAGAATTCCCCATTCCTTGAGAAGCTGAAGAAAAAGGGATATGAGGTTTTGTTTATGGTTGATGCTATTGATGAGTATGCGGTGGGTCAGTTGAAGGAGTTTGAGGGGAAGAAGCTTGTCTCTGCAACCAAGGAGGGACTCAAGCTTGAGGAGAGTGAAGATGAGAAGACTAAGAAAGAAGCATTGGCTGAGAAATTTGAGGGACTTTGCAAGGTGATGAAAGATGTGCTTGGGGACAAGGTTGAGAAGGTGGTGGTATCTGATCGTGTGGTGGATTCCCCCTGCTGCTTGGTAACTGGAGAGTATGGATGGACAGCAAACATGGAGAGAATTATGAAGGCTCAAGCACTGAGGGATTCAAGTATGGCTGGTTACATGTCTAGCAAGAAGACCATGGAGATTAATCCAGAGAACCCCATCATGGAGGAATTGAGGAAGAGGGCTGAGGCAGACAAGAATGACAAGTCAGTGAAGGACTTGGTTCTTTTGTTGTTTGAGACCTCTCTTCTTACATCTGGCTTCAGCTTGGATGAGCCCAATACTTTTGGCAACCGAATTCACAGAATGCTTAAATTGGGATTGAGCATTGATGAAGACACTGCTGAAGCTGACACTGAGATGCCTGCTCTAGAGGAGGCCGATGCTGACGCAGAGGGGAGCAAGATGGAGGAGGTCGACTAAATCTAATTCAATGCCTGCTTCTACTCCTTTGTTGTTGGAGTGAACACGCTGATGCTATGTTAGAGCTTTATGGTTTTTTTTTTTCCTTTGTTTTCCTTTCAATTTTAGAGTTGATTACAAGTGCAAACTATATGCCCTTACTTTATGTTTCAACTTTTAAGATGTATGCTGATATTTATTTTTCTACTCTTCTTCCTCAAGTTGATTTTAATTTGCCTTTTTTTTAAATCTGTGTTTTCGTGGCAAAATTTTTGTTGGGTTTCTACAATATTTTTTGACTGCTGTTAGGTATTCCTGAATGATATTGGAGGACCATAGAGCCCAAAGGTTGACGGATTGTTAATTAGTGCCTTCTTGGTCATGTTTACAAATAGGTTTGGTTGCTTCTGGGATGGTCCAAAAACTACTCGTTGCAATAGTCAAAAGAAATTAAATGTGTCCAATTTTTTTCCTTGCCATTGAAATTTATATGATGGATGGTCCCGAGAGCATGGGGCCAATAGAATTCAGGTGCAAGCGTGGCCAGGTTCTTCAAAAACCTTAAACCTTAGGAAGCTCTTTAATTTTTCTTCATGATCAAACTTAGTCATGATATTTTGAAAATGCTCTCAAAAATTCTAGTTGCAAAGCTTCTAATTTTCTATCATTCATAATTAATCACGCCAAAGTCACAAGAAGTGTTGTGACACAAAAGTTATCCATATAATCTGTGTCTTGTAAGTAGCCTTTCCCTCTTGGACTTCGAAGTATCACTTTGCTTTAATGAATGATATTTTTTTGGGGGTAATTTTTATGGCTAATTTGTGTCATTTTTGTGTAATTTGTGTCATTTTTGTGTGCAACAATAAGTCTATCTTCTTAATAAAATACCATTAATCATAATTAAAAAATAAAAAGTTTCGCTGCAATTTACAAAATTCTGCGGCTCTTTGTTTGAAAAGGTTCATTTGCCTGAGTTCAAATCTTCTGTCTCATTTTATCTGCTCCACTCTATACTCTACTAATAAAAGTTTGCCGCATGTTCTCTTAATTAATTAAATTCTAATTTTATGCTTTTATTATGTGTTACGTAAAATAAACAGCTGTAAATAAATTAAAATAAACAAAACCACCAAGGCCAAGATATCCCACAACTGTACCTACGCCGGTGACGTCTGTGCTGGCCAACCATCGCCACCAGCCACACCCCTACCACCACAGATCGCCGACGTCATCAATGCCGGCCAACCACTACCACCAAAATTTTCTTGCACTTTATCTCTATTTCCTTTGCCTTTTCTATCTTCCTGATTCATCTCATTCTCCGATTCAATTGCCTGGATGACTAGTTTGAGTCAAAGTGTCAAACTCAAGGTCTAAAGCTACGAATCCAATCAAAACTGTCACATGTTAGAGAAAGGGTGCTGAACCTACAGAAATGATAAGTATTTCCACCATTGGATTTAGTAAAAACTCAAATCTTAAACCATAACAAAGATAACAAACCCATGTCTAGTTTGATAGTTAAAAGCAAAAGCTACAGTCAGAAACTGAACAAAACAAAGCAAGAAAGAATAAGAAAAGGCGTCTTATTATTTTGTACAACATAGTTCAGACCCACAAAAGCAGCACAGTCAGAGAAAACAACACAATAAACAAATCACTTGCTGTATCTCCTCTTCAGACAGGACATGACCCTTGCTAATTCTTCATTATCAGCCTCCTCTATGCACGGCTCAATGAGCCCTTCAAGATCAGGAGGAAACCTTGGGTTTTCAGATTTATATAGCCATCTGAATCGGAGAATGAGATGAATCAGGAAGATAGAAAAGGCAAAGGAAATAGAGAGAGAGTGCAAGAAAATTTTGGCGGTAGTGGTTGGCCGGCGTTGATGACGTCGGCGATCTGTGGTGGTAGGGGTGTGGCTGGTGGCAATGGTTGGCCGGCACAGACGTCGCTGACGAAGGTACAGTTGTGGGATGTATTAGCCTGGGTGGTTTTGTTTATTTTAATTTATTTACTGCTGTTTATTTTAGGTAGCAAATAATAAAAGCATAAAATTAGAATTTAATTAATTAGGAGAACATGTGACAAACTTTTATTGGTGGAGTATAAAATGGAGCAGACAAAATGAGACGAAAGATTTGGACTCCATTTGCCTCACAATAATAACATAGCTTGAAAAATACACGATGAGTAACACTTTCCATTCATTGCATCATCCAAGATAATATGGTGAAAAACATCAATGCAGAAATGGTACCATACACATGTACACAAATCACCGAGTGGCAGTTGTTACACAAAAGGGGACCAAAAAAAAAAAAAAAAAGGCGCCTTCCAATTCTTTTTACAAAAAGATAGTTATACAAACCTACAATAAGAAAAAGGAGGGAAGCCAAGGCTACAATTTCCAATCAGTTTTCTGCACTTCTGCTTTTACTTCACCTCATCTGCAAGTCATGGTATACTTTACAAAGTGCTAATAGCACAAACTCAATTTGATCACGAGTATGGTGAAATGCCAGAGAATTCCTTTCCCCTCTGATTTCCAGTGAAGCAAACAAACACTGAGACCAACCAACCAACAAACAAATAGCTCAAACCCATTTGGTCAAAAGCTAAAATGGTCAAACCATATGGGAAGCAACTTTTGTTCATCGAGAATGTAAAATAAATAATTAATCCTCTCTAATGATGAATCTTTGCACAGAAAAAGCTACATTGGCAGTAAGAGAAAAACAAGCTTTTCCAGCTGAAGACTATCAACTTGATGTCAGCTAGAAACTCAGGTGTCATCAACTTGTGAGTGAAAAACAAAACTTGGGAATGTGGTAGTGATATCTCTGTCCAAGAAAAAACGGATGGATGTTAGCATCAAGAGCTTGAATTTAGAAATTGTTCATGATGGAGAGGCCATAAACATGACATGAGCAGTGAATTACCAGAGTCTATAATAACAAATAACACGCGTCCCATCAGTGTGAGTTCAACAAAACTAACTACTTAAAATCTAGTGAGAGGGACAAATGCCACATAGCACATTTCAACAGGAGACACCATGTATCAAATTTCAATAGGGATCATCTTTGATGACATATTAAGTGATTCTCATTTGTGCAGGGAACATAGAGCTGGAATAAATAACTCACTTGAGATATTGAAGAGTCATGTTTTTCAGAAGGGATGGATGTCGCAAAACAAGGTTTCGCCACTCTTCCTTGTCAATCTTCCCATCATGCTTAGTATCAGCTTCCTCAAATGTCTAAAATAACCAAAACACTAACATATATGTGAGAGGATTACAATTGCAATATTAGTCATATATGAATCCCCAGAAGATTGATTAATTCTAGACATCATCCATATATGCATCCACCACAGGAATTTTACTGCTACAAAACCAATGGTCTAATGGTCTAGTATTATAGAGTTGGCATTGGCAAACCCATCTTGAGGAATTCAGATGTTGGAAACTCCATTTGTTAGTTATACCAGTTGCAATGTGTCCATCTTGAGGGTGGATTTTGTGGTATACAGATTCTTCAATCATGACAAAGAGGAAATTTCAACAAAAATAATTTCTACTCCAAAATTTAAAAATGGAAATTACCATGAGAACAGATGATAATGATGTGAAATTTACTAAACATAGAAAAACAATTTCAGTTCCTTCTTAGCAGTACAAGCCCTTCTACCAGCAATTCAAAATTTGCTTGCCAAATCGGTACATGGTTGCTTCATAATCATATATTAAAATGGGAGAGAGAACTGATTTATGTTATAGGGTTGCCTCTGTTACATTAGAATCATTTTGCTCCCACTCCCCATGGGGATTTTCAGTGTCATACTTTATTACCAAAAAGCATGCTCTACCACAAGTAGTTTAATGCTAAATGCTTTCCTGTAAAATAGTTGTTTATTATACTTCCTTGTCAAAACTCCCCAGTGTAAATCCACATTAATCATGCATTTTTTAGAACAAATAAAAACTTTCAATTAAGCAACCTTTTCCTGACAACTTCAAGAAAATAGGCCTTCACAAAGGGTCTGTTTTTGGATCATACCCCTTTTTCTTGTTTTAAATACTAGAAACAAGCAACATGCCTTTGTTTTACTTCCATTTTTTTTCAAGGAATTGTGGCAAGTTTAATATGTTCCGTAAGATTGGTAACACAGGACAACCAGAACAAAACTAAAACAACAATAAAATAAAGGGATATGATCTAAGAGTCATCACCTAAAACTTGCTTGGAGTCAGTACCTAGAACTTGCTTGGAGTTAGCACCAAGCTGAAAAATCACTAGGAGTCAACACCTAGGGTGGACCTGGAGTCAGCACCAAACCAAAGAAAGACCAAGACCAAATGGCCATTTTTTTCATTCATCAAAATATCAACCATTTCCTCAAGGAGTATAATAGATTGCTTATAAAGGATTGCCAAACCCTAGTTTTAATTGGCTAGGAAACCCTAATTGCTTTGTTATAAAAATAACATTGCTTCCAAATTCAAATACTAATAGCCTAATAAACTATTAGGACCTAAAACATAAAAAATACAATTGACTTGCAAACAAAAATAATATTAAATAAAAATCTTCTTGCATCTCCCGCATCAATTGGCTTCAGTTCCAGGGCATAAATAGAAAGGAGCAAGAAGAAGAATTGATTGCCATGCATGAAGCAATGTGGCTCTAAAAGGAAACATTTTTGTTTTTTATTTGTTACACATGCACACAGTGGGCCATAAACCCAAGATCTCACCCTCCATCCCGTTACTATGGGAGGAAATGTGCCTATTCAGCTATAGCTCATTGGCAACTTAGACAGGAAACAGATAATACTGATAGCAAAAAAAAGCCAAAACACATGGACTTGATCAAAAACATATATAGCAATGATCAATATCATTAAGAACTGAAATGTGAATTGAATTAAAAAAAGAGAAAGGAAGTACCTTATCAATTATGCTCTCTATCACATCATCTGAAAGATTCATTCCAGATTCAGCAAGCGTGGCCACTACCATTTGCTTTACCTATACATTAAGATGATCAACAATCAACTCTCTTTAGATGCATGCCCAAGTAATTTTTCTTCAAAGAGAGAGTAGAAGAAAAACTAAAGTTGTCGCAAGTGTGAGATACAAAGTTAGGCAAATGCATCATTAATAAACTCATATGAATCAGTTCCAAAATTTTGAGGTAAAAGCAATTTAGAAGATGGAAACAGCAAAAGGGTAAAGTGATTTTATCATCATGATTGATCCATGCAAAAACAGAAGGTGTACTTCCACTTTCAGTGTGGTTGGGATCAGCCTGCTGCACTGGCCTAGCTGGCTAGCTCACCAGATCAAGTACACTGCAACCAACCTCTAAACCTCCAAAGTATGACTCTACCATTGCAAAGGTGATATTAATTGCACATGAAATCTTCATTCATTGCTAGGGAGGCTTGAGAATTTTGAATCTTCCCATACAGGGGTATCTGGCTGCCATATAAGTCCTAAAAGAGTTATTTTGACCTTATCTTCTACAATGTATTTAGAAGTGAAACATAAGAATCTTGACATTCGAGAACTTGTAGCTTCACATTGGAAGCTGCAAGGTCCTTTATGAAAGAGTCATCACATATATTCAGCCTTACCGAGTCAGCCCTTTGCAAAGCTCACCAATTCAAAGCCCTAAAGTTCTAAGAGGCCACTATCATGATTGAGAATGAGCCAGATTATGATTTCAGTCAATCAGTCCTCCACACTGATGCTTCAAATATGTAAAAACTTTCTCTATTATATGCCTCATAGAATGGAGGAAAAGAATACACATGACTGACCTAAGTAATCTATGGAAGATTCATCGCCAACCCTAAAATTTTGGGACTAGGGATTTGTTGTTGTTGTTCCACGTATTTCCAGGATATGCAATTTTTGTTCAGTATTCTTATTTTTTATTAAAAAAGAAAGAAGGAAAGAAAGAAAGGATTTCATATGAGCAATGAGCCAATGAGTGCCATAATAGAAGTTTAGATAACTCCATTGTCACCTCAAAGAAGTATAAAATAGTCGGAACAATATTTTGTCAACCGCATTTTAACCTCCCACGGCTAATATCCCAGAAAACTACATTTGTCTAAACACCCTAATAAATGGAAAAAAAAAGTTATAGAAACAACTAAATTTTCCATTTTTAAAAGATAAAATGCTAGAAATCATATAGAATACACACACACGCACACACACACACACACACACACACACAGTTTCTGTAGATTAAAATGCCAAGTACATAATTAGTTTTGCAAGGGTAGTTGACAAAATATGCTATATTCACTCAACAGCAACTAAGAGCAATACCTCCTGTCTCTCGATGAACCCTTGCTGTTTGAGATCATACAATTGGAATGAAACTGCAAGAAGAGAAATGTTATGCATCCCCACCACACAATCATAAGGCAATCACCAAGAGAGAAAGGGCTAACAAGAGAAAAGCTAAAACAGAAGAATTAAGCTATGGCACGCCCTCAAATCCCCAATAAAAAAAATTATGAAGGCATAAAACAAGAATTGTACTCAAGCTACAGCTCCCTATCTCTCCACTATATCAAGGCATTTAATTTGAAGGGATTTAACAATTTCTGAATACTTAGCTGATACTTACACTCGATCTTATCATCAATTGGTGCATTGGGGTGAAAGACAGAGAGAGCACGTGCAAACTCATCAAAATCTAGTAACCCATTGTGCTTTGTATCAAACAAGTCAAATACCTACAAAATTAGAAAAGCAGATCGTTATAAATAGCACAAATCTTCTTTTTTTGGCTGAGGCACAATTTCTTTCTTATGGCTCATGAATGAACATGTGTTCATAAAGAATTTCATGTAAATTAAGGCAAGAATGTCGTTCAAGCAGTCAAGCTTAAACCAGCCTGCCATAGGTTTGCATCCCAAAATGGTTCCAAAGGTTTAAAGCCAAAATAAGGTCAATGAACCTGTGGGTAGATATTTTAACTATATAACATGTCAGCAGATCTACAAGATTCAGATAGGCATTCTAAGAAAATAATTTTATGTCTTTCAAGTGAAAAAAAAAAAAATTCAAATTATCTGGGACAAAAGCGGATCAAAGCTAAACCCATAAAAACCGAAGAGTGGATATATAAAAAAGGAGTACCCGATCAGCAAATAAGCTTTCCTTTTTGTTTGTCTTAAACAAGGCCAGTTGAAATTCTTCCTGAAAGATAATATTAAGAGGACAACCATTATAAACACAAGTAAGATAAATCATAAGCAACATATATCAATACTCAAGCGAGATTATTTTTCCAGTTCAATAGGAGAGTTGCCATTACATTTAAACCAAATAAAACAAAGTCACTTTCTGCTTGAAAGTGCAAGGAATATGATAAAACTCAGATATAACTAGAATAGTGGTGTACGTTACAGCATTTGGTACCTTATTGATTAACCCGTCATCAATTACAGCACTGCTTATCTTCTTAAACAGTTCATACAGAGCTTCTATCTCACTTACACTAACTGCATTTGAAGTAGGAAAATTTATAAATCTTAGCATGCTCCAAAAGTTTAAAGTACGTCATAAAGTGTAAAGATATAACTAACTAGCACAGATCAAATATTGGAAAATGCAGTAAGGTGGTGTTAAGAACCACCTAGGATATCAGAGAGTGATCACATCACCCATGAGGACTTAGATGTGCCCCTGGGGCTATTGTTGCAGCATGTAGAAAATTGAGAAGCAAAGTACATCCTTTCCCTAGTTTTGAGATCTGCTTTTTCTTTTTGGATAGGTTAAAAATAAAAAGAGAGATCTTGAAACAGCTGAGCAGATTCCCATTAAAGAGGCCTCAGGTAATGTCAGTTTTTTTTTTTTTTTGGGGTGATCAATTTATAATTTGGAAAACAAAATGAGCTGTTCAAGTGTTAATAATCAATAATATTATTAAAAGAGACAACTCTTCCATAACTTATGTTCCCAGGCAGTGGCGGAGACAAGATAGTAATCCAGTGGGGCAAGGTTAAAAGACAAGATTAAGAGCAAATAATTCTGAAATTAATAATAATAATAATAATAATAATAATAATAATAATAATAATAATAATAATAATCAATAGCAATGTAATTTTGATACCAAAATTATTTGAATATAAATAATAATTTTTCTTTTCAGGTTATTTTCCCTAGCTTATTAGGTACAAACTTTTTAAAATATCACTTCTTTCTAGGTAGAGTATATTAAAACTTCACTTTAAAATAAGCCAAAAACGCTACAAATTTAAGCAATCCATACATAAAAATTTCAAACATAAAATTTGATTACTTAAAAGTAAATTAAGAAAATAATTCAATGTTATATGTGCTTTGATTGCTTAAAAAGGAAAAAAAAAAATTAAATAGAATCTAACATTTCCTTCTCTTTCAATTATTCAAAATTTTAGTTTATAACAAAAACCCTAAAAAGTATGGACAAAGTTAGCTGAAAATGTTTTGACCTTAGTATTTTTTTTTTCTTTTCTTGTTATTTGAAGTTTTAAATATGGCTAATGGGAAGTAGGATGAAATTGGAGAAAAAAGGGGGGGTCATGGAGTAGTGTATGACTTACAAACATTTTTCGTTTAATTTTTATATGATGGAAGAATAGAGCCCCATGTTTTCTCAGTTCCATATTAACATTTATACTGTTATTGTTCAATAAGATTGCTAAGAGACTAGAGACGGAGTGTTGAAGGGAGGGGGAAGATGGGAAGGTGCTGGGTCCAATTTAGTGTATCTAATTTCAATTGGAGATCATGTGAATCGGAGTTTTAAAGAGAAACCTAACAGAAACCTTTTGCATTTAATTTTTAGTTTTAAGTATTGTGGGAGGATTGGTGGTGTTAATTTTTAGTTCAACATAGTCTAGTAAAATTTGGTAGCTTTGTTGATATTGTATGGAGCATATCAAAGGATTTTTTTGGCGGGGTCAGGCAATTGCCCCCTCTTGCCCTCCCTGGCTCCGCCGTTGTTCCTAGGTACACTTTTTGACATCTATAATAGGAAAGTTTATCAAAGAAGGCAACATACAGACTGTCTCTCTTGCAAGAGCTTCTGGATCTTCAAGACCCTTGGGTTGCTTATATATGTCAGTGTCACAACAATTTAATAAGGCAGCACACAAATGCTTTAAATCGTCTAAGCACTGCACCATGATCTTTTCCAGATGTCAAAACACTCCATACCTGTGTAAAAGGAAAAGCTAATTCTTGAAATATGAACTCTCCAGTTAAGAGAAACCCAAATACTAGTCATTAATTGAAGAGAACAATTTTAACCTAAATTTAAAATTATATTCTGGAAGAAACAGGACTGTGATGAGAGTATATTGACATATTGTTCTACATTAAAGCATAAAGGTTATTTGTGACACTTTGAAGTGTCACCAGTCTAGCGAGTTTGATGAAGGTGACAATAAATAGTGGAGGGTGATTACCTGAAAATCAAGTGGGTTATCAAAAAACACTTCTGGATAAAGGCAATAAAATGACTATGATCATAAACATAAATATCATCTTTATAATCCTAATTAGAATGTCCAAATTAGCTGACATCATACGAGATGAAAATATGCATAATCAGCACACACACACACAAAAACCCTGTATTTAGCAGATTTTTAAAACAATTGCCTTTTTGTTCAGTTTTCTGATACCCTTCCATTTCGCTAAGTTGGAACTAGCAGTCTTGATCTCAGTCATGAATCTACATGAGCTTTATGCATTGATATCTAATTTATTATTCTTTTTCTTTATTTTCAACACTACTTTAAGTTCAATTAACCAAAAATGATATTATTTAAAAATATTACCAAACAAGTAAACTTTTACAAATATATTTCAAACCATTTCCAATTTTTCAGTTTTCTAGTGAAGCTATGATTTTTCTAGATTCAACTAACATTTTTCAAATCAGGAATCCCGAAATTAATAAGCTGATGGAATTGGCTACCCAAAAAAATTGACTTCATATGGTAACATTAACTCCAAACAGAGGGACCTTGACATAAATGCATACAAATATATTGTTAACATTCCTATGTATATATAGCACACTCATTAATTCATTAAAACAGGAGATCAATGGTCAAAAAATATATAAGAACAAAGTACACTATGAAAAACTTCAGGAAAAACCTAAGCTAATGCCTTTATGTACACCATTACCTACAGAGACAGCATATATGGAGCATGAAAATAAAAATAAGCAGGCAATTGTAACAGGTGTCTAAAGAACATTGTATGTGACCTGAGCCCAATTTTGCAGAATTAGATTCTAATACTGTTGTAGCAGCATCAATGATTGTTTTGAAGTCCCACCCACCATGCAACAATGCAATTCAATCACTTTTTGTCACTATAAATACTTATATACATATAAATAAAAGGAGAAGAAACATCAGAAACATACAATTTGTTTTCAACCCCGGATATTTGTAAAAACCCAAAACCTTACCCCCCCCCCCTCCCCACCTTTTCTTCTCTCTTCTCATCAAAAACTAAGCAGATGTGAATAAAAATTCCTCGTACCATTTTTGAAAACAAAAGATGTGTGTATAGAGAGATGAAACATGTGACAAAGGAGTCCAATCTACTCTCTTTGTCACCATGTAGATTGAAGAAAGGAAATTTAAAGTCAGCTGATATAAGATTCCAAAATTTATGTTCCTTCTTCTCCATCCTCTCGGAAACAACATATTATAAATGCAATGTCATATTTCACTAATAGAGAAACTGCTAAGTTCAAAAATAGATTTAAAATCTTATTCCAGCATGTGAAAAAGGAATCCAATCTGCCCTTTTTGTTGCATGACATAAATTAGAAAAAAGAACAGAAACATTGGTATCTCATCCTACATATCTTTTTGTTTTCCTCCATCTCAGCAACAAAGAAAGCCTATGTGGAATACTACAAATGCATGTACAATTAATAAATCCAAGATTTTATGCATGGTGAAAGCGTTAAAAATATAGCAGAATCAACAACTAGTTTGACAAAGGAAAAATAACAGATTCTTTTGTTGCCGTGTAAATTAACAAAAGGAAAGTAAGCACAGGGACCTTATATAACTCGTACCCTAGACTGTGATTTTTCCTTTTACTCTGTCCTCTTGGCAACAACCAAAGCAAAATTGGGATATGAGAAACGCCCATACAACATATAAAGTTAAGCATAAGCACATAGCTGTATCAACAACTGGATTCATATTCCATTTGAAAACAATACAGAGGAAAACAATCTGCTTCTTTGTTGCCACGTAAATTAATATAGAAGAAGAAATAGTAGGATCTAACTCCATTCATATCCAGGATCACTACAACAACACAACATTCCTTTTCCACAGTCTGTCCTCTTGGCAACAAACAAAGCATAAGCAATACAAAAAACATCCACACTCTTGGCAAAATTAAACCTATATATCTTGCCTACAAAAGCATTTATATTGCATAAAAGAATAGCTACATATGCATGCATGTAATGGGCAGAAGGCTAGGCCATGTTCTTTCTGCAATCATAGAACACCATCAACTTGCAGCTCACTGTGATTGCCCATGACAGAGAACTTTTTGCCTTATATTCTAGATGCTTAGAAAATTAGAATTAATTCATTCCCAAGTAATTCTTCTGTGACAACTCAAGTTTGTTAAACCAGGTGAATCTTTTGGGGATTCATTTCCATTGTTTCCCATAAATGCTTAAACAACATAACCTAAAACAGGTAAATTAATAAACGGCAACCCAAAAGTATGAAAAACAGAGACTTAATGTGACAGAATTTGCCTTGAAATCAACTTATTAGATTAAATGATTAACTTCACAATTTCCTACCACTTAAGCTTTTAAGAAAATTAGTAATTCATGGTATCAAAGCAAAGGCCTGGGTTCAAATCCTGTCCCCATCTTACGTTCCACTTAAAATATTCTCACGTGTTGGGTCCCACTTAATAAGGGTAGTTTAGGCCCATATGTGGACACGGAGTATTGGATTAAATGATCAAATTCATAATTTCCTAATAGCTTAAACTTTTAAAACAATCAATAATTTATCACTGACAGCTTAGTTAATAATAAATAATATTAGAGACAAACAAATCAGAACCCATCAATACGATTGTCAATTACATACATTTGCAAACACATACACGGATAAAAATACATCCAGAGAATGCAATGAATAATGGCAATGCAACAAACAGAAACACCAACAGATTCCAATTCAAAGAAACCCGAACTTTCTGGTCTAGGAACTCAAATGCCACCATTGGAAACCAAAATTGAATAGGACCCATATCAGATCAAACAGAACCCACCAAAAATATTTGTGCTTTTCGTAATTTACACGACAAAAAAAAAAGTTTTTTTTTATTTTTTATTTTTTCAATGAATGATAACATGAATCAAGTCAAAGAGAAGGAACTACAACATAGATGAATATAAAGGGCAAAAGGGGTTCTTACCTTTTCAGAAAAACCAAGAAGAGGAATGAGGAGAGGGCCACCAACAAGATGAGAAGGAAATGGAGGACGAATCAAGATTTTCAGACATGTTTAACGAATCATTATTGTTTTTTTTTGTTTTTTAATGTTTTAATAGATAACCAAAAATAAAAGTAAAAAAAGAAAGCAGCTTTTATACTAGTATTATGGAGGTGGGTTCTATTCTAGTTTAGTTTAAAAGAGCAGGTTCGTGTCTGTGAATTGTGATTAACAAAAGGGATACATGAATAACAACATCAAAAATGGTATCTGTGTGTTTCTTAAAGGTGTGTAGCAGACTAGTAGCTAGCTATATTTGGAAGGCAAAGTGTGCAAAAACCAATAGTAATTTCCGAAATACACCTGGCTCTTAGTTTGGGGGGTACAAGAATCAGGTACAGTTGTGAACATTAGAGTTAGTTGGTCTTACCATAACCATAAGTCCATAAGCATACAGACACCAAGTTTTTTTTTTTTTCCTAACTTTTTACCTAAACTTTGATGGTTAGCATGTAATATAATAAAAGTGATATTAATAGTAAATTTATACAAGAATTTCGCTACTCCAAGCATAAGTTATTATCACTTATTGTCTGTTTGGTTATTCAACAGGTTTTTGATAATTTATTTGCGGTGTTTCTCAAAATATATAATTTTTGGTAATTTTATGCTAAATGTGTCAAAAATATACAATTAGTTTTTTTTTTTTTTTTGAAAAAAAGCTAGTTTTGTTAAATTTTAGAAAAAAAAAAAAAAAACTGAGACAAAAAACTAAAAACTAAAGGGTTTCGGCTAAACAGGCACTTAAACAAATTATAAGAAAACTTGTGTGTAACATTGGAAAAATGAGAGGGTGTTTGGTAAGGGATTTTAAACAACGTTTTTCAGTGTTTAAACAACATTATACATATTTTCACACACTTTTTTTTTACCTACACAGACTTCTAAAAAATACAAACAACGTTACTAGAACAACATTACCAAACGTCTCCTGAATGTGAGTTATAGAGGTTTAAATTATGTGATGTGTATACAAGAGTTACACATGGCTCTTAATTTGGGGAGTCCAAGAATCAAGTATAGTTGTGAACATTAGAGTTAGGTGGTCTTGCCGCTGTCATTCACCTTACCATAACCATAAGTCCATAAGTATACAGACACCAATTTTTTTCTTTTTTTTTTTGAGCAAGGAGTTTTATTAGAAACGGTTGAAACACAAAACAACAAGAAGTAGGAGTTACCAAAGCGAAAGATAAGGGTTTGTGAACTCTTATTGTTGCTTTTACTATAGCCATTTAAACCTATCAAAGCGTGTCAAAGATGTTCAGGGTTTCTTTCAATAAGTTGTTTGGAAGATTTCATTGTGGTACAGTTAAGTTTTGTAAAGCTCTTTCAGGTAATTTTGTATTCCTCCGAGTTTATTGTGCAAGCTCAAGTTGTGTGATAAAACTTGAATAAAAGACCATTGTAACTTCTTGACTATAGTGGATTGTTCAGAGCTTGATCCATGGATTTTCGTGGATGTAAGCATAGAGCTGAATCATGCAAATCTTGTGTGCCTTGCATGTATTTTATAATTTATTTCTTATAGATTTCATATTACATATCTTGCTAGCTTAGCCCTAATATTTGTTGTGGCTAACTTCCATTACCTTGTGGTGGCAAATTTACACTTGGTTGATAATATTGGTTGAGGCTTTGCTCTCATCAAGAAGTGGGTAGGTTTTCCCAACAATTACTTAAGAGGTTTTCTAATTGATGAGATTGGGTTCTCTTTGTATTCTGATCTAAGGGTAGGTTGGTCTGCAGCAATAGATTCTGCCTTGTTTTTTTTTTTGTTGGTTCATAATTTGTACTTTCATCTGGTTGAATAATGCTGCTGATTCCTTAAAAAAGAACAAGATTTCAATTGCATACTATTTTTCACTCTTACTACTTGCTTAAGCCCACCTCCTAATTAGGTGAAGCTGATCAGCAAATGATTAGTCAATTGCTTCAAAAGCCAAATGCTTCAGATGATTAGCAGTAATTCTTAAATGGGGCCTCTGCGAATCCCATGGAAATTAAATTATCTATTAGGTAGCAGGAATATGTAGCCTCTGAAAGACAGACTAATATGAGCACATTCCCAACTAATGATAACTTCTACTGATACAAATGATGCAAATGGCTTATGTAACAGTTTAAAATCAATACATTTACTAATAAAACAAAGGCCAATTACAGTAAGTTCTAAGAGAAACAATTGGGTCTTCATTTACTATCTGTCTCTGCCTTTGTCACGGCTATTGTCTGATCTACTTCCCTTTGTTATGATCTTCTTAGGATCCAGCTTGCTCCGAGACATGCCCTCTCCTCTAATCTCCTTCCCCTTCTCTGACTCTGTTTCCTCAATTTCTGCAATGATCAACTTTTTTTCCAATTCTAGGGGCAATTTTCCATCTGATCTCTTCGTTTTATTTTGATCTTTTTCACTGTTTCCTGCAGGAGTGATGGTTCTTCTCGTGCTCTCCCCTCTACTTGATTTTTCGTCCAGACCCAGTTTTAGCTTACCCTGATAATCTCTGATAGTTGGTATATGGTTTCGAATAAGCTCAGGTGGTGGTAGCATCCTGTTACCTGTTTCCTTGGAACCTTTCTCTTGTTCAAAAAAGAGGACTTGCACAACAGTTCTCAGGGGTAGCCGTTCATTTTTTACAGCATGGGCACGTACTTCTGGAGACAATTTTTGGCAGTCTAGAATCCGGCAGAGGCGCTTTTTGTCTGCCTTACTCAGATCAGGATGCTCCTGTTTATCAATTGAGACATATTGTGAATGTGTAAGAAATGAAATTAGTGAATTAGAGTTACCATGAACTTGCTTCCAGCTAATTTTATAATGAGAATGTGCATGAAAATATTTGGCCCTGCATCTAATAGCATTAAGCTTAGAAAATTTTGAAAGTTTGTGGCAAATTGGTTCTCATCATTCCTTCACTTTGCTTTAATTCCATTTATGGTATATAGTACGATACCTTAAGATAACTGTTGATTGCCTTGTAAAGGTCATCGTGATCTAGCCTAGCAATATCTGGCAATGCTTCAGCAAGAGACACAATCTTTGACACTGGCATGTTGGCATCCTTTGCAACCACTAGAAGATAGGAATCAATGAGCTTCCCAACGTTCCTAATAGATACCAGAAACTGGCTGTTTTCTGAAGCTGTAGGAGATATTCTTCTCCATAGTACCACTAGACTTTCTAATACTGACACAACTAAGTCAATGTCAAAAGAGTGCCCCCCAGAGGTTGAGGGCAAGGGAAAGAGCAAATCATTCACTGTTGCCTCCTCAAATTGCAGACTAGATCTCCTTATGAGTTCTGTCTTTGTCATTGGAGAAGCTCCTAGATAATTTGCTATGCTGAGAAGCCTTAGCATAAAGCCAACTGAAACTGATCCTCTGTCTCCAGGAATCATGCTTACTATAGTTTCAAGAACTCTTCTATTCTTTTCCATAAGCTCTTCAGTTCGAGACACTGAACTCTCTGGAGGTCTATTCTTTGTAGTGTCTGGTAGCCAACGACTAGCATAGACATGTAAAGCTTCACCAATAAGCTGTGGTGATAGCATGTATGTTGATCTGATGGCAGTAATCAGACAGCGGAACAGGTCTATGTCAAGGTCGGATATATCCTCAGTCCACCAATCCTTTGGGACAGAATGGTGATGTTTTTTGGAGTAACCGGGTCTAGTATAGGTGTAGGACCATGCCACCTGCACAGAGTCAGCAGTTTTAAGCAAGGATTTATATCTAAAATATAATTCTTAAAATTTACATCTTAGGATCAATCTCTCATGAAAATAAAAAGAAATTTAGAAGAAAAAGTCATCACCTTTGCTGGGGGTGTGAGGATTTTCTCAACTATTGAATCAATGCACTTTCTGGTGATTCCATAAGTCTCAGACCACTCGGGTAACTTAGATGTGTTCTGGAGTGTGATGATAGAGTCCTTCCAGCCTTCAAGAATGCATGACATGAAGAAAGCCTCAAGTTTTAGAACTAAGTTTCCCTTCTCAACAGATTCAGTCATTCTTAGGAACTTAGCAGCACAGAATAGAGCTACAAAGTTATGAGCACTGACATTAATCATGATTCCATAACAAAACTTGGCACACAGTTCAAAAGCATCTTCCCCTCCAGGAAGATCATGAAGCTCAATTGTAACAATATCAGAATCACCAGAATCGGAGCAAAGACGTTGTAGGAGGCCACACTTTGGAAGAAGTGGAAACTGCAGCTAAGAATAGTACAATTAAGAAGGATCTAAGTGACAATGATCAAGAAGAAATGTAAAAACACAAGCACAAGAAACAAAGCTCTTCTTATAGGAATTGACAATTAGAAGCATTTGACTATCCTGAAATTTTAACTTGAATTTTGAACATCTTTTTCATGCATCTTAGCTTTCTGTTGCTTATGGTTTTCTATGGATTTGTTAATTTGTTTCCATCATTTTTTTATGTACCTAGGATCATTCACCTATGCTCTGTCCATGATACTGTCCTAAGAGAAATGCCTCCTATCTTGAATTTCAACCCATGACCATTTAGATACTAATTTTCTGCACGTTTTCCTAATCCAAAAATGTAATTTCTATTTTCTTCTTCCCCTGGTCTTATGATTCTCTTTAATTTGCAGCTTGAAATCACTTGAGTCTAAACAAGAACCATGCAGGAATGTACAACAAAAAGATTGCATCAGTTAAAAACAGAAATACAAAATCACCTTTTCTTTTTGGCTAAATGAGACACAATTATTCATTTCCAGTTCATACCTTATGGAGAAGATAATTGATATCATTGATTTGAATGACAATGTCACTAGGTATATCTGAAATCACTGTCCTGCATTTGTACAACAAATTCTGTTAGTTTTAGCATCCAAACATAACCCCCCCCCCCCCAAAAAGAAAAATAATAATAAATAAAATCTAATACCTGGTTGCTTCTTCTGTGAAAAAGGTATCTGGCCTTGTTCCAAGTTTCATAAACTTCATTTTTATGACGGCTGTGTTCTTTTTGTCAATATACCCTGATCAGTCCTTCCTTCATAACACTGGGACGTGCCCCTTTCAGATGACTTCCAAATGAAATCCAGAATCTGAAAATCATTGTCACATTTTCATGATAGAGAAAAAAAAAAAAAAGGCCAGTGTATTTGTGCATACATTTAATGCATGCATGAAATTAAGTAGACACCTCACACATCATTCACAAAAAAAAAAATCAAAGCAGTGGTATCAAATTTCAAAGAATTAAATTCATTGGAAAGAAACGCACTTGAGATATTACTCAAAGTCAGCTTTACCAATATTTTGATTCCAATAGAGTATTAATTAATGAAGGCTAAATGAAGTGGAGAAGGAAAAACAACACAGCATCTAGACTAATAAAACAGTATTGAAGAAATGTACAATTTAAAACTAAAAATCACTGGGAAAAGAGGGATTAGAGAGTGTTTTAGGATGAACTTACAAATGAAGATATGTTTGATTGTAACAAAAGGGTGATCTAATACCTGCAACAGTCCATTGAACATGTTTTGAATGAATTAAGTCCATCATTTGTCTCACAATTTCCAAAAGAACAAATACAAATTTTAAAAAAGAAAAAAGGAAAAAGATGAAATGGAAGAAGATGAAGAGAATAATAGAGATTATGAAAAGACAGGTTGGGGTTCATCATTCTAGAGCTTATATGCAGAAGTATAGCACATGAAGATTCACTAGTAGAATGAAAATGATAATAGGAAGTTTTTCTTAATTATCTCACCTTGCATCCAACAGAAGCTCAAGCATCCTCATTTCCTGAATGTAGTCCCACATGCACTTTAATTTATAGAAGTAAGTTACACCTAGAAATCAGAAGAAAACAAAACAAAACAAAACCAATAAATATTATCAAGTTTCTGCTGTGATGTGTGCTGTATCAGATACGAGTATCAAAGAGGCAGTATAGCATTGTGCTACTACTTGCAGGCCTTTACTGCAAGCCATGCAAATTTGTCTCTACTCTAGTATGCTTGGACGTTACTTTAGAGTTAATTAAGTAGTTTTAAATTCATTCAAGGGACGTGCACATAGCCACTCTCACTGATTTACATTAGGCTCAAGATGTTTCAGTCTTCTGTGACAATCCTGACATATTGCAAGTTTTGTAACAAGAATCTGAACGACCCGAGGAATCAGTTACAGATGACATAAACATACACATGACAATATCTTTTTCCAGAAAATATGACTATCATTTGTCCACTAGACTAATCAATCTCTTTCACATGTGTTCCCAAAGGACCTTTATTTCATGGAACATCTTGTGTTCTGTGGCTTCAATTGGAGTGTGATGGTCTTATATATGCTGGGCAAACTAGAAGGTCCCCTAGTAATCTAGTTTCATAGTTCTGTTAAAAGATCAATATTTGTACAGTTCCATCATGAAGCATCAGAATAAACCAAAGCAAAAAAGTTGAGCTACAGTATAGTACCATTGACAGGAAAATATTGAAATTGAAACTGTATTATGGACCATCAATTTTACTTTTTTTCTCCTTCCACATTATAATTTATACCATCAAATCTTCAAACACGTGCTTTAAATAAAAGAAATAAATTAAAGTGCCACTAGATTAAAGATTCTTAAAGCGCAAAATTAAAATGAAAATCAATCTTAATAAGCCTTTTTAACTTAAGAGAATTTGTTTCAGTTAAAAGAAAAACTACTCATTTTTTGGTGAACAAAGGAAACAAAAAGGAAGAAAAAACTCGATGAAAATTGAACAAGATCAATAATTCTTTGCCTTCATCAGTAATTTATTATTTCCCACTGGTATCTGTTCAGTGATAAACACTATAAGCAATTAAGCATATACGGTGAGAATGAATTACTTACAAATTATTAGAATTCAAAAAATATAGCCACAGCAGCCTTGGATCAATCATCGATTTTGTATTGGCTTCGGGCATAATCAAACCTTCCATATCATACTCCTAGCTTGATTGCAAAATAATAATTTTAAACGAGAAAATATTGTGAAGAATAATGTTAAGGTGCTTGAGATGAACTTTTGGCATGTCTTAGATTATGTTCTAGGCCATTGGATTCTGTGACTCATTTTCCTTGTGACATATAATAAATATGACTTGAACTATCCTACCAGATGGCAGACACTAACATTAAATTATCATGAAAATATAGAATGTGGTGTTTCCCGTCACAATCTTCTAAATTAGGAAGTATTAAAGACATCAAAAATTCAATGGAGTAGGTGGAATTACCAATGTGCACTTTTGACGTGATAGTCACACACATACACTTAGATTATACTATAATAGGATTTCTATGATTCTATCTAAGATAAATAAAAAATAAAAGTAGGTGGAATTGCAGGTCTTGGTTAATGTACCTTCTTAATTGCATTTATGATTGATGCCCATTAATTCACCTCACAATTTATACTCTCTTGAATGGGAATCCTATGTAGGGGTGTCCACAGGTTGGTCCAAGTTGGGTTTGGACACAACCAAAACTCAACCTGATCTCGTCAGGTGGCAAATAACAGCACCCACCATCAATTGGAGAGAAGACAGATAAAATTGAGTTGGTTTTCAGGTGGCGATTTCGGTCAACTCGATTGATTCAGATTGAAATGGAAACAAAGAAGATCCTGGAGATCACAAGATCTCCACCAAATATGGTTGGAGATTGTAAAACTTGGGCCAATTTAGGTGGAGATTGCGATGGAGATGGTGGATCTAAATGGATATTCAAACAGTGAAGGAAAATGACGGTTGGATCAGGTAGATTTGGATTTTGGAGGAGAAAACTCACCACTTGACTTGCCGTTCGTCGTGTTTGATGGTGCACACCCTTCGAAAACCACTGCAATCATTGAATCAAGCATAGGTTGAGTTGATTCTAGTTGGGTGGCTTAGGTTGCTTGCATGGTTGGACAACCCTAACCCTATGTCTCATACTAAGTATTCCACTTTATACTTTATTAATCATGGTATGACATTTGTTTTTTTTTTTTTTTTTTTTTTTTTTTTTTTTAATTTTAGTCATTTTATTAGGAAAGAAAAAATGATTTGTAGCAAGTTGTGGTTGGCGGAGTATGGAACACCCAAAGTGGAATAAATGATTTTTATTCATGTTCTCTCAAACATTCCATAAATGGAAATTTTATATTTGGCTCTTATTGTTTCATTTTATACTCCACCAATTGTCATAATATGCTATGTGTATAATTATTTCCTATTTAAAATTTTATTTATCTTATAAGGAATATAATTGTCATAATTGTTTCCTATTTAAAATTGCATTTAATGGAGTATAAAGTGAAACACTCGAAAATATCTAAAAAGAATTTTATTTGCACTCCACAGGTCCCTTAATTTGAGATATGTCATGTATATAACTTTTTCCCAATTTAAGTTATAAAGTGAAAAAAAAAAAAAAAAAAAAAGATAAGTGGAATATAAAGTTAAGGGTCATCAAATAGCCCAAGGCCCATAGCTCTACCCAAAAACCCGATGGCCTACCAGGCTAATGAGCGGCCCGGCTTGTTGTTATTAAGGCTCATGGGCAGCCCACTAAACCAGTGCGTCAGGCCGTGGGCTAGTTTTTATGCCCATGGGTACCTAGTGGGCTAGCCTAGTAGCCCAACCTGTTGCCCAGCCCAATAACTTATAATTCATAACAAAAATATATAGAAAGTGTATGAAGGATTAATCTTAAGATATTATAGAGCAGTTTCTTAAGCCCTCAACTATTAAGATATTCAAAGTAATTGTGTAAAACTTAGTTTACTAAATATATATTTTTCTAGTAGTTTAGCAAATTTGAATTAACCATTCGACATTTTTTTTATTAAAGATAAAATAA
Organism: Castanopsis chinensis; assembly: GCA_032878915.1. NCBI lineage: Eukaryota > Viridiplantae > Streptophyta > Magnoliopsida > Fagales > Fagaceae > Castanopsis > Castanopsis chinensis. Next base: position 9,658,642 of record JAVQMG010000131.1, read on the forward strand.
AAAACTATTTAAAGCCCTAATAAAAAAAAAATAAATAGGTTTCCATCAACAAAACAAAAAATTAAATAAATTTGAATGTAAAAATTTGTAATTAAGTATTAAATTCTTTAATTCTTTCCTTTAAAAAAATAGATTGATTATTCTCTTATAAAAAATTGATTCTTTCTTTATAAAAATAATAAAATAATATACTAACACAAGCCCATGGGTAACCCATTAGGCCCAACTCGATAGCCCAGCTTGCTAAAGACATAATGGGCATTGCACATGGGTAGGGTCATGGGCTGAGGTTTTCTCTTTTGGCCCAGCCCGACCTGGCCCGTTAACTAGTTAATAGCCCATTATACCTAGCTCATTGTGCCTATGGGCCAAGTGAAAATGGGCCGGGCCGGCCCGACCCGGCCCATTGACAACTCCTATATAAAGTGGAACACTCTAGAGTATGAGAAAGTGTTTTTATTGGCATTCCACATGTCCCTTAGCTTGGAGAGTTGAGTGCAACAAATTTTTGTTTTTTTAATTTTTTTTCCAAGTACAGTTTTGATACCTCCTCTTACCTGAATGATTAACAAAATACTCCAACCTAGTTTGTTTAATTAACTTTTACAGGCCTATCTTAGCTTTAGTATGATACTATACTCAAGGATATACTCTATTATGTCAGACAAGTACACCCAAGGCATACTTCTATTTTCTTGGAGGGAAGAAAATGACTTTTCTCACCCCCAATCAAAAGAAGAAAAAAGAAAGGGAAAGAGAAGAAGAATCTTCTATGGTTCTATAGTTCCAAGGGATAACGTGATGTTGGTCCAGGCGCCTTTATCACCACCTATTGGTTGAAATCTAAGATAGTGTGGTCTCTGCTTTCGCAGACAAATGGTGGTAAATAAACAACCACAAACAGTGCTAATGTGGCATGGCACTCAGCACTTTTTATCATATTGAAAAAAAGCCCTTGAGGTTTTTCTTCCAAGTAGGAAATATAGCATTATAAAGCCTCCCCATAAGCCACCTTTTTTCAAAGGTAGCTTTACCAGATCCCAACATCTACATATCATTATGAACATCAATAATCAGGAAATGTGTAACTTGCTTCTCTCACTTTCTCACTGAGTATATATACACAATATATTAAAATAAATTGACCTTTACAAAGTTAGACGATTTGATGCCATTCGCTGAATCACTATGCTATTTAGCTGCTTAAGTTAACACTCTCTTTTTGAGATTGATAAAGAACTTTCCCTAAAGACCCCCATGAGAGTCTTATTGCTTTCTTTTTGTCCATATTCTTTTGGAATTTTATATTTAACGCCTACAGTATAGTTTCTTTTTCTACATTATTTTTATCTGCTAGCAAAGTATGGCAGAATCTTCATGATCTGTATAAACAGAACCGAAAGGCAACTTGAGCTTTTGGTTGGTTTTGGAGTGGGGATACAAATATACAACAATACAAACTAATAAAAACAACTATATATTTCTATAATTTCTATCAATCAAAATCACTCCTAATTATTCCACCATATATACCAACAGAATTAGCACTGTATACCAACAGTGGGACTGAACTAAATACTGGAAAATACATTGACAATTCAAAAAATCAGGCTAAGAAAACGTACGTACCAGAAATATGTGACTTGTGTTGTTTGATTCCAAGAGAGCAAGCACCAGCTCTAACAATTTGAAAAGGCAGAAAATTTAGCCTCAGAACCCCAAACTGGCTGCATAAAGTTGAGAAAGCGAGGCCGTGATCAAGCTGCGAAAAAACTTTCTGATATGAAAGCCTAAAGTAAGAAACATACATATATATTTACATCAGGGTACTTGAACATGAGATGCATATATGCGACGTGAAATGGGATCGATTTCATGCATATAATCCTCAGAGAGAGAGAGAGAGAGAAAGAGAGAGAGAGAGAAAGCGAGAAGGTTTTGGGTTTCAGTTAATATCAGCTAGTGAGACACACCAACTAAAAGAAAAATGAGGCCCCCCCGGTGTCTCACCAAGAGTACTGGAGAGAGAGAGAGAGAGAGAGAGAGTGCAAGTGGTTGGTTGGGATTAGTCAACATGGTAATATATCAAAAGCATATTATGATAAGCTGCTTGAATAGAAGAGGAGAATAGAAACTCATCTTTTTTCCAAGGGAAGAGAAGATAGAGAGGAGACTAGAGAGATGTATACTCTAGGCTATAGGGGTCATGGGCTTGCTTGAAATATTGGTGCTCTATGATTGAATTTTCACACAAAAAAGCATGCAATGCAAGTGGGCAAAGGGGCTTTGGTTTTTGATAGAACTTGTTGAGATTAGATGAGACTAAAAATGAGAGAGTGCTCACTCCTAACAAAAGAAAGAAAGAAAGCTAGCTTATCATCGTGGGACCAAACTCTCATTCATTCATACACACACACACACACACACACACACACACACACACACACACAAACACACTGAAAGAAAGAAAGATGTAAGAATTAATTCTCTCTCTCTCTCTCTGTCTCTGTGCACTTCCTCATCATGGTTCTCCCCACTATCTTTTGGTATATTCTTCCTCTATAGCAAGCATTAACCCCTTCTTATTGATCTGCATGTCGGCCACGTGTCTTGTCCTGTACCGTTGGTTACATCATCTTTGGTGGGATTTCTCTGGCTCCTTTGTTGGTTGTTTTGGAGGCCAAACACAGACAACCATTTCTCTACCTGTCACCGTGTGTCTTGTAAATTTTCCATGCGTGGTGTACCCTTCTTTGTGATCGTGTTCATTTGCACGTGTGTGTGTGTGACTGTATGTTTCACTCTCTCTATCTCTCTCTCTCTCAATTCATTCATTTTTTCATTGTATTTTACAAAAGAAACTACAAAGGCCCACCCTCTCCCATCACTTCAATCCCGTCATTTGAAGCCGATTTGCTATCTGTTAAGACACTTTTATTATTAAGTTTTTTTTATTTTTTTTTTATTTTTTTTAGTTTTTATCTTATAGCTTAGAGCATGTATTAGCTTAAAGCAATATTCTGGGGTATCCCCCAATCCAATTTATGTTATGATGAGCTGCTGATGATGGTCATGATGACTATCACCATATATCTTATTAACATGACCATCATCATCATTAAGTCTCCATTATCTTAATTTTTCTTTCCGGATTCCTAATTAGATTTTGTTATCATTGTGTAGTATCTGGCTAGACTAATTATCTTCCTGAAAAGCTAATCATGTGCCTGTCATTAAAAAAAAGTTGCCTCTCACCAACCCATTTTTAGTACTGATGTGCTGCTTTAATGATGCATTATGTTGAGAATGATAAGGATTTTTTGAAATAAAGTTGTGACTAATAAGTTAAAATGAAGTTGAATTTGTGTCTTTAATCTTTGCTTTGTTCTCTTCGTTATAATCCTTTGGTCCCCTCCAAGAAAGTCAATGTTACATAATATATTACTTTTGACTATCCAATATATATATTTGACGCCAATGACATTGTATTTTAATAACATTTTTCCTTTCATATTTAACCGGTTATAGAAATGTTTAAGACTATGTCACTTTTAAGGGGTTTAAGTGATAGCATGACGGTAATAATACAATTTTTTATTCCCTGGTGTTTATATTTGTGATTTCGACCTCACCTTTCCCACTAATTTGGTGATAACAGTACATATCTTTTGTAGTACTCCACTATGCCATTGATTCAAAACTCACCTCCTCCGAATACAAATCCTCTATACAACATTTAGTATTCCACTAATCTTAACTTGTCAAATGCTTATTTATTTATTTTTTTTTTCATTTTAAACTTTGGTTATTTTATAAGGAAAGTTAAATAAATACATAGTAAGTTATGATTAGTGGAATATAAAGTGAAACACAAAAAATGGTATAGAAGATTTATATTCCCCTCTATCATTATCTACCCATCAAAAAAAAAAATCCCATTGCTAATCTAATACTGCCTCATAAGTTTAGATGTGATAGTTTACCTTAGAAAAAGTAGCTTACGGCTTCTTTTTCTTAAACAATAATTTACTTCATAAATATTAATTATGAAGTATTGTTATTTTTTTTAATAATTTGATTGTTATAAGTTATAACAAGTGGGAAAAATATTTTATTTTAAAAAAAGGCCCAAATAATGTCTTTGAATAACAAGACTCTCCCTTATATTTTTCTAATTAAGTGTTATAGCCTTTTAACTAGAATTTGAATCTCCAATTCTCATCCAATTCTTTTGAGGTACCTCATCACAAAAAACCAACAAAAAAAAATGGTGTTTTTCTTTCACACATTGTGTACACAATTAATCACAAATGCGAAAGATTTTGGCATTACCAATTCGGTAATAGGGAGCAGGTCCATTGTCTATTTCTAAGTACAACTTTTGTCTCCTATAAATTTGCACAACTACCTAACTTACTCTTTTTTAGATGAACAAGATTGCTTAACTACACATAAAGTGGAAAAGATATATGGATGACTACACATGCTTCTTAAAAAAAAAAAAACACACACACACACACAACGACTACCCATAAATCATGCATTAGGCCTCATCCATCAAGTCCATTTAGATTTTCCATTTTTATTTTTTATTTTTAACAAATAACATCCTCTAATGCATCATAATATATCAAAATATATAAGAATATATATGATAAACATCGTTGCATCATTGCCATAGATTACTTTTTGGATTCAAACCCTAACGTTATAATGCTTTGGAACAAATTATTCATTCATGTCTAGTGTTAAGGTGGTCACTATTTATACATTACAAAAAAAATGTTCTATAGCTGCGTTTTAAAAACGCGGCTATAGCTCCAAAAAATGTGGCTATAGCCCGATTTGGCCTATAGCCGCGTTTTTTTAGGCCACGTTTTCAACTGTGGCCTCAAATCTGTGACTATAGGCCTCAGTGGTCTATAGCTGCATTTTTTCAAATGCAGCTATAGGAACAGTCCAATGGCCACGTTTTTATAAACGTGGCTATAGGACATACTCTAGCCGCATTTTCAATTGCGGCCATAGACCCTTATATTTTTTTTTTTAAATTAAAATTTTAATTCTTAAAATTAATGCTTTCAAACTTTAAAATATAAATTTTAATTAAATTAATAAATTCAAAACAACAATACAAACCCAGCAAATTCAAATTCAGACAAAAACCCAGAAAATTTCAAAATTAACCAAACACAACATGCTCTAAAATACAAGAAAATAGTACAAGAACACAAACAGAACATCTCCTTCAACAAAATCAACCCAAATTGATACAATCTATTCAAGGAAAACAAAAGTACAAGCTCAAAAATACAAAAATTCCTATAATAGAAACACAACAAAAAAGAGTCCATATGCTCAAACTCAAAATTAATCAAAACACAATCAAACAAAAGAAAATAATTTTTGACCATGGGTCAGAGAAAAATAAAGCAAAGAGAGATAATTTTTTAAGGCACTTTAGCTTCATTGATTCAAAATCTTCAAATTTAAAGCAAAGAGAGACTCAATCTTCAGATCTATTGCAAAGAGAGAATGAACAAAACTCAAAGAACAAAGAACAAAACCCCATATTTTCACAAACCCATTCATATGGCATCAGTGGGAAAGAGGGATTAACAGTGTGGGTCAGCACTTTTTAGATCTCCGGCAACATAGATCGATGATAGCATGAGAGAGAGATTGAGATTAATATGAGAGAGCCTTTTTTTTTTTTTAAATGACTGTGAGAGCACTATTTTTGCTGGAGACGAGAGGGAGGGTTTGAGAGGGAGGGATTGTGAGGGAGGGACTGAGAGCACTTTTTTTTAAAACATTCAATTTTTTTATTTATTTATTTTTTTTTTATGAATATTTTGGAATATGCCATAGAATATGGCATATTCCATTTTTGTTTACGTGAACTCACCGTGGTTTTTTTTTTTTTTTTTGTTTTGTTTTGTTTTTTATGGAATATGTTGGAATATGCCATAGAAGATTCTATAGCATATTCTATTTGTGTTTACCCTGAAGTAAACCCATTCCATTTTTTTTTTCTACCTATAGCCATGTTTTTAAAAACGTGGTCATAGACTTAACCTATAGCTGTGTTTTTAACCGTGGCTATAGGTCCAGCTATTTTTTTTTTTTTTTTTACGGAGGACCTATAGCCACACTTAAAAACGCGGCTAGAGGTTAAGTCTATGGCCATGTTTCTTAAAAACGTGGCTATAGGTTAGTCTATAGCCACATTTTTTAAAAACGTGGCTATAGGTCCAACCAAATAATTTTTTTTTTAAAGGAGGACCTATAGCCATATTTAATTTTTATTATGCTATGTCAACTTTTTTTTTTTTTTTTGAGGAAAAAGACATCCATATATTTAAGAAAGATCAACTAAATTAGCCTAAACAAAAGGTAGAGTGTGGGGTGAAATAACCTCCATCCACACAGTACACTCTAACATGGTTATAGCTGGCCAAGCTAAACTATGAGTAACCTTATTGTCATCTCTCCTAGTATAAGAGTACGACAATTCTGAAACCAATCCTGAAAACAAAGCTGCATCATTGATCAAAAAACCATAAGAGTGGAAACCATTGTATAAGTTCCCTAAGGCCTTCACAACTACTTCTAAATCTCCCTCCACAATTGCTTTGCAAATGCCAAGCTTGCTGCCAAACTCCAAGGCTCTTCAAGCCGCCAGCGCTTCGACCAAAAGTTGGTACGCTTGCCCTAGCTGCTGCACTAATGCAGCTATAATCTATCCATGACAGTCATGAATCACTACTCCTATACCTAATTTATTAGTTCCAACAAAGACTGCTCCATCATAATTTATTTTGTAAACATTCATTGGAGGAGTTGCCCATTGAGGTTTCGATTGTGGTCAACGTGGGCTTGGCGCTGGGTTGACAGCCTTTATCTTCTCCCTTCGTTCTTTGGCAACCTGATGCAAGTTATCCGTGGGGCAGCAGGCTTGATGAAGGCAAGTCTGGTTTCTTTGATTCCATATCGACCAAACTTGAATAGCAAAGAGTTCTGGTGTCTTTCCGTTCTCCATGATCCACCTGACCAAGTATTTAAATTCTGCAAAAAAAACTCTATTGATTAAAAACCCCCACAAATCCCCCTCACTCCACACTTTATCCAATTCGGAACAACCCCATAGAACATGTAGCGGATCCTCCATGTTTAATGACCAGTGGTCATAGGTTGGATTGGTTATGATGGTTCTTCGGGTTAGGTTCATTTTTGTAGGAAGGGAATTTCTGCAGGCCTGCTAAACTAGGGTTTTGTATTTATTAGGAAACTCCAAGAACCAAATGCCTTTACAAAGCTTCTTGTCCAAATCTAGTAGTGCTTCCCCATCAGTATTAGCTTCTACCTATTTTAAAAAACAATAACCCGACTTGCAATTACAATGCCCATTAGTAGAGAGAGGCCAAATAGAGTCCTCAGTAGCAATTTGGGCTAGTGGAATTTTTTTTACTAGCTCGGGTTCTTTAGGAATGAAAATCCCATCTACCATCATTTCATTGTCTTGAGTTTTCATCAGTTAAGCAATCAAATGTTGCATCCTCCATGGACTCAATGATTGGGGAAACAACCAAAGTTGGGTCCTTAATGGGAAGCCAATGGTGCTGCTAGATTTTGATATTCTTCGCATTACTAACCCGAAATTTTGAGCCCCTTTTAATGACATCCCTACCTTGAAGAATACTTTTCCAAGCATATGACCCAAACGCTGAATCCTTTGCTGCCATTAATGAACATTAAGGGAAAAACCGAGCCTTGAAGATCCTATAAAATAGAGTATCTGTTTTATGCATGAGTTGCCAAGCTTGTTTGGCAATAAGAGAATCATTGAACAAAGCAAGATCCTTAAAACCCATCCCCTCAGCTAGCTTGGATTTTGTCAATTTTGAACATTTAATCCAATGGATTCTTCTCTTATCACCTTGTTGCCCCTAAAAGAATTTTTTGATCATCACCTCAATGTCATGACATAGACCCAAAGGAAGTTTGAAGCAACCCATGGCATATGTCGATATGGCTTTAACAATTACTTTGATTAGGATTTCTCTTCTTGCTTGAGAAAATAGTTTACCTTCTCACCCTTGAAATTTCCTCCATACCTTCTCCTTGATGTAGTTAAAGCTTGCCTTTTTACCCCTGCCAACTAAAGCTGAAAGCCCCAGATACTTCTCATAAAATTTTATTTCTTGAACACCCAAAAGCCTTTTTATCTCCTGCCTAGTATCATCATTAGTAGGCTTGCTAAAGAAAAGAGCTGTCTTTTATTTATTAATTTTCTGACTAGATATAGTTTCATATTCTAAAAAAAATATTGAGCACATTTCCACTTTCTTGGGGATTAGCCTTGCAGAAAAGAGGCTATCACTTGTAAAAAATAAATAAGTTAGTTTTAAACCTCTCTTACAGAGGGAGAAGTCGTTAATTTCCTTAGCTCTTGCAGCTTTTCAAATAAGCCGTGCAGCCCTTCAGTGCATAATAGGAAGAGGAAAGGGAAGAGGGGGTCCCCTTTCCTAATTGGTGGATTAATTAACCCCTTTAGCTTGCCATTCACAAAAATTGAATCTGAGACAATGCGTACACATTCCATAATTAAATTAATTCAACTGGAACAAAAGCCCATTCTCTTCATAAGATTCTTCATAAAAACCCGATTCTCCATAAAAACCCATTTCACCCTGTCGTAGGCTTTACTCATATCTAGTTTTACTGCCATGAATCTTGTTTTTCCTGAATTGTGATTTTTCATACAATGTAAAGTCTTGAAGGCAACTAAAACGTTATCTGAAATAAGATAGTTTTTAGCAAAAAAAATTTGATGGTCAGTTATAAGTTTTGGCATTTTTTTAAAAAAAATTTGTTTGCTAAAACCTTGGAGAAAATCTTATACAAAACATTACACAGACTAATCGAGTGATATTTAGAAACAAATTCAAGACTCTTCACTTTTGGGATTAGAGTTATAAAAGTATGGTTTTTTGGGTGAGGGAAATTACCTAAATTCAACCAAGAAAGGATGGTCATTGTTACCTCATGATTCATCATTCCCTAAAAATGTTGGTAGAACAAGAGTGGCATCCAATCCGAACCTGGCACTTTTAGTGGCACCATTTGTTTAAGGGCTGCGTGAATATTCCATTCCATAAATTCACCAGTTACTTGTGAATTAATCTCATATGTTACAAGCTGAGGAACATAGGAAAGTGAATCGGCTTGCAAGACTGGATTGCATGTGGTGAACAACTCCTTATAATAATCAACTATTGTGTCCCCAACCAAATCTGTTTGATCTTGCCGTTGTCCATCTCTGTATCTAATACTAAGGATAGTGTTTTTCCCAAACCTTTGAGTTGCATGGTGGAATAAATTCGAGTTGTTGTCTGCTTTTTTTAACCATAGAACCCTTGATCTTTGTCTCCACAACCAGATTTCTTTGTCTAGCAACACATTAACTTTAGATTTTAATTCTCTAACCCATGAATTGTTTCCACACCTCATTGCTTCAGCTTCAACACTTGCTAACAATTTTTTTTCTCCTCCAACTCCCACCTCACATTCCCAAAGCAATTCTTATCCCGCCTCACTATTTTTTTCTCCTCCATTTGTCCAGGATGCCTCTACTATTTCTGCACAACAATAATCAGACAACCACATCTTTTCAAAATGAAACACCTTTTTCCTAGGTGGAGTCTCCAAACCAGAGGGGTTGATGACAATAGGAATATGATCCGATGAGTCACATCTAAGATGAGTAACCTGAGAGCCTGGGAATTTTAGAAGCCACTTATTATTAGCCAAACCTATATCCAATCTTTCCCATATAGAGTGACCATTAGCGGTGTTTACTCCATGTGAATTTTGAGCCCACAAATCCCAAATCCATGAAACCACATTCATCAATAACATCTTTGAAGCGTTACATCTGATTATGACTCTTCAAATCAACTCCCAATTTCTTATCTTGCTTAATGATTTCACTAAAATCCTCTGCACAAAGTCTAGGTACATTTAGCCTAGAATTTAAGCCCCTCAGTTTGTTCCAGGCTTTAATTCTTCTATGAGTCTTAGGCTCCCCATAAAAGCCCATGAACCTCCATTCTGTTGCAAAATTTTTATCGAAAGTAGCATCGATAAAATATTTGTGAGAGTCCTCAATTGTTACATTTGCTTCATCTTTCCAAAATAGTACCAGTCCACCTCCTCTCCTACCTCTCGAAACCTCTCACTTGTGATCAAAATTAATGTTGTGAAGAATATGATCTAGCCTAGCTTCATCTGCCTATGTTTTAGCTAAAAACACAACAAATGGATCTTTTGCTCGAATAATATTTCCAAGCACCTTCTCTGTACATAGGTTCCCAAGCCCATAATAGTTCCACACTAATAAACTCATAATTCTTGGCGGGGCTAATTTTTAGCCTCCACCAATAGAAAAGAGAAAACAACATCATCCTTCAAAACCTATTTTTTATTGCAAGGTAATTTTGAATGATCATACACTAGTGAAAAAATCCTTTTGCCCCCACCGGTTTTTCTGTGTGCTCATTGTTGTGAACACTCATGCCTGCCCTAAGCAGACGTGTCCACATGCCTGATTCTTTTTTTATGCCTTATCTGTATCATGCTTCTCATGTGACTCGACTTCTTTAATGGGGATTCGATGGCTAGAATTTAACTGGGCCGTGTCTTGAATGGGATTGATGGAATTTGATTGAGCCGTTGCAGAATTTTCATAGCATCATACATATCAGTTAAGGTTATCCCTCGGTCTAAGGAATTAAGAGAGTTCGGATGTTGTGGGATATTTGAAGAAATGCCATCTTTCTTATCACTAAATGCCCGTACATTTAGAGATTTATTTGGAGCATTAGAATTATTAGTTTCTTTCCTTAAATGAAAGCCTTTGGGTTGACCTATCTTCTCCAAGTCGTGCATCGCCGCTAGATCAGTTACAGGTGGCAGCACATCGTGACAACACTTCTTCGTGAGGGAGAGAATGGTGGTGCACAGAGACCTAGGCCGAATTGCTTTTGATAATCGGTAAGGCTCCCTTCACTCTCCAACTAGATATCACAGTCCCTGTCAAAATGATTCAATCGGCGACACTAATAGCATATATTTGGGAAGCACTTATATTTGAATGTTATCCATGATTTCTTGCCATTCTTCAGTGAGATAACTCAACCATGACATAGAGGTAAAGAGACATCCAGCCCTACTCGAATCCTCATGAAGTTACCACCCTTTGTTTTAGTAGGATCAGTGGAGTGTATGACATGTCCGACAGCATCACAAATATTTTCAGTGACTTTGACATTCATATATTTATATGGGATCCCATGATCTTGTGCCCAGAATAGAGTCCTATCAAACTTCAATTCATCCACAGCAATACTTTTATCATATTTTTGCATGATCACAAGATGTTTGTCAAAGCTACAAGGCTCAACATTGAGAACCATATCCACATTAGAGGCATTGTTGAAGATGAATAGGATTACATGATTTTCCAGATTTCAAACCTTAAACCCCCTCCTGGATCGCCAAAGTGGAGCAAATGTTATAGCAATAACATCAATGTTGATGGCTCATTTCGTAAGAAATTTTACTGCAATGATATGTTCTTGAGAGCTAAGATCACTCTCTGAGCAATAACCTGGTCCCTCCCTCTTAGAAAGCATTAGTTTTGTCCAATTTTGTGTCATCTCCTCCATTGCAAATAGAGAAGAGTTTGTGAATAAAGACTAGAAGAAAAAGAAGAGAAAAGTGTCTGTTTCCCGAATTCCCTTGAAGAAAACCCATGATAACATAATTTCAAAAAAATATAATAATAAATTTTTTTTTTTCTAAAAAAAGTAAAATAATTCACAAAAATCTTTAAAATTATATAAACTATATATATATATATATGTTTAACAATTGGGCATACAAACGAAAAGCCTTTGAACAAACCCCAAAAAAACACATCTTATCAATTCTTAGAATATATGATTTACCATCGCACACCCTTGTTGTGGTGGTCACTTCACAAGTATAAGTGCTTGTGGGGTGTGGGAGGTAAGGGCTGAGATTCAAGTCTTCCAGAGGGAGCTTCACACACATATACACTTAGATTAAGTTAAAGTAGAATTTCTAGTTTGTATGTGTGTGTGTGTATAAAAGAATATCTAATCTAAAAGTAAACCAACTAAGCAAATTAAATCAAAATATTCATTATTATCTACAACCCAAAAGCAGAAAAAGCTAGATACATTCGAGGCACTTCAATAAAACCTTAAATTACACGACAAAATACCACCCACAAACATGAAAATAGAAACCTATCTAATGAACCTCAAGCATACAAAACATCTAATCCAATATATATCCATAAATATTTACAAGAAAACTTGACACATGACCCAACAATTCCCAAACCCATGAAACCAATCTCAAAAATCAAGCATACGCATATGATCTACAACAATTCCCAAAATTTTCTTTTACCCATATGAGATGGAAGAGTTGCAAAACGACCTAAGTTGATATAGTTTGAGATCTAAGGTGACAATTTGAAGTGGAAACTTTTCACAAGAAAACTTAATTCATGACCAAACAATTGCCAAACCCAAGAAACCCATCTCAAAATTCAAGAATATGCATATGATTTTTTTTACAACAATTCTCAAAAATGTCTTTTACCCATATCTACCTTTAAGATATGAGATGGAAGAATTGCAAATTGGCCCTACTTGATACAGTTCGAGATATATGGCAACAATTTGCAGTGACCCAACTTGATATAGTTCAAGATATACGATCACAATTTGAAGTGGAATTTTTTTTTTAATATTAAAATTCATTATAATTTTTTTTATTTGATAATCATATTTCCTGCTTTTTGAGATTTTTATATTTATGTTTTGTTTACTTCTATTATAAACATTAAAAAGTGTCAATTGAGTTATAAGACTCTTGACAATATCAACTTTTCAATTGATAATATAACTTGACAACATCTACTTTTCAATTGATAATATGACTAACCAACTTGTGACATAATAGATTTTAAGTAGGATTTGATCAATTTTGATTTTGAAAAGCTTCTTTTTTACAAAAATAAATGTAGTGCCATTGGGCCCGAATTATACGCAATGGGCCGGCCCACAAGCTCTCACAATGAAAGAGGGCCGACTTCACATCTAGAAATGGTCCGAGGACTCAATCCGTCCAAATCTACAAAGACACGTGATAAGAAGGGATGTCGTGCATGATCAAATACCAAGGAATACCACGTCCGAGGACAGTATAGTCCTCGGCAAGTGTTGCCGAGGATGACGTAGTTGATTTAACAGTCCAACGGCTCCCCTAACAGAAGCCTGTGGTGCTGGAACTAAAGAGATAAAGATAAAGATTAAAGGGGAAAGATAGGGGAACATCCAGGAAAAAGCTGCTACCACCGCATTTAAAGCTCTACACCTGCTTCTCTGGCCGCATTAATGAAGAAGTGACACCTGAACGTTGGGTTTGAACCATATCTTCATCATCAGAGACCTGAGTAAAAAGGGATGATGGGACAAGTATCCAAAGGAGAAGAAGGTGAGGATTACACGTGGAAGAAAGGGAAAGGGAGAGAGGCCTATAAAAGGTGAAGGAGGAAGACGTAGTGCAGGGATGGGAAAAAAGAGAGAGAGAGAGAAAGAAGGAGAATTTGTAAGGAAATTAAAGCATTTGTCCTCGGCAATAATATACAAATAACATTTCGTTCATGATTGACAAGTATATGCATAGGTTCTACGATCAAGCCAAACCTGGATGTTATTTATCACCCAAATCCAAGGATTAAAATCCTGCTCTCTATAAATTCATTGTTTAGGGCTCAGAGACTGAATCCAACATCAAATTCGATCCGTGTCCTTACAATAAATATAGCACGTTATGTTAGAAAAATTTTGTAAGAGATACATGCATTTGGAAAAGAATTTAATATTTTTATTATATGACAAGAATTGCTATATTATATATTTGAGCATCATTATAATTATTTTCATTGTTATCTTTATGTTGTACTATTTTGTTATCTTCTAGGTCTTTATAATGGATTTCTTATTGATGTGAGAGATAACTCATATAAATTTTCTATTAGATTTTTTTTTTTAAAATTTTTTTTCCTAGTAATAGCTTTGTCAACGGATCTAGAGTTGAGCACAGGTCGGGTAAGTTTGGATTTCTTGCATACTCGCCATCTAAGACGAGGCCAAATTTGAAGGTGTGCAATGTTGGCGAGTGGCAGGTTAAGTGAGGACCGTGAGGTGGCAAAGGGACAAGATGATGATGATGGGTAAGGCACGAGATTAAGGAAGGGAGTTCGACCAAATCGATTTTACTAGTTTCCTCTCACGCTAATCTAAATGCCATGACGATTATAAACCTAGTCCCAATCAAGTATTCAAAAGAATCAAAACCACCCGTGATGGATTAGTTTAATTGGATTGGATGATTTAAGCTGGCTTGAGTCTGTTTGAGATTTGCTTATTTTGTTGAAATTGAAACTTTTTTGCTGAAAGTACTGTGGATATAGGAAAAAGTTAGCTGAAATAGTACAGTGAAACCTATGAATAGTATCAAATAGTGCAGTGGAGCCCATAAATAGTAGCAAAAATAAGCTGAATAGTAAAATAAGCTGGCAAAATTAATCATGCCAAATGGACACTTAAATAGATATTATTTGAGATTCAATTAATTTTTTATATTCTTTTCTCAGTTTTCATATGCTTTCCATATACAAATTGATTAATTTTTAGTAAGCAGTTATAATTAAAAAAATATCTACAAATAATAGAAACACTAACTACAATATAAAATATCATAAGAATGAAAGAGAAAATTTAAAGTATAAAACAATAAAATTACTATTATGACTTTACTTAGGACGCGTTTTGTATGTAGTAATAGAATGTTTATTCATGTGCTACTGAACTCCTTAGAGTTTGTTGTTTGTCTAGCTATGTGTTAAAGGCTTAAAGCACATTCTGGAAACTATCTTTGTGCAAAACAACACTTTAAGCAATAAGCTCCAATAAACTGTCTTGTAACTTACAGAAAAGAGCTTTTAAGGCTCCAATAAGCTCTTTTAGTGAAAGCTCAAAATTGAAACTTTTAGTAAATTAAGCTCTTTTTGTTATTGTTTGAGTTTTATGAAAACCCCTGACAAAATTGTCTCCGTCTTTCTTTTTTTCTTTTTCTTTTTTGGGGAAAAAGACTCTTGTTTGAGAAAAATAAATCATTTACAACCACTATAATAAAGGATTTCTCAAAAAGTTAAGGATTAGTAATCTTTTATTATGTAATCCTCAAATTTTTCACACACATTCACAGAGAAACTTTAAAAAAATACAATTAAAAATTACAATCATGAACTAGTGAAGCCTAAAGTTGGTTACAACATGAAAAATAAAAAGCTCCCACCCTCCATGCACCACCACACAACTCCCTATTGAAGGTCCTTGTTGTCAATATAATGAAGTCGTCGCCAATCTGATAGCGTTGTTATCGATTTGAGAGAGAGAGAGAGAGAGAGGAACCGAATCGAACCATTTCTCCTCCATTCTCATCCATCATCGTCGCTCCCACCACCGTCACTCATCATAACACCACTGTCACTTGCTACTATTGAGGAGAGTGAGAAAAAAAAATCGATTTCTCACTGTAACTCATCATGACACCACTGTCGCTTGCTACTATTGAGGAGAGTGAGAAAAAAATTTAATTTTGGGGGTTGGGATAATTTCCCTAGGCAACAACTACAACAACAATAATAATGTGTGAAAGTAGATAGAAATTTCAATCAAGAATCTAAATTAGATTTTAATTGAATTTCAATTTTGTGCCAAGTGTCATGCTAATTATCCTATTATTTGATACTAAGAGCTTTGTAATTCAACTAACATCTGCTAATGTTTCCAAGATAAAGGACTAAGGTTAAAATCCTCCTATCCCCCATTGTAACTATCAAATTGCTAAAAAAACAACTACAATTTCATTCCAAATGTCATTTCAATTACACTTTAATTGTGTGTGTCAATTATGTTTATATGCAAATTTGTGTTTCTAAATTTAGAAAATATAAAATGACTTAATTCAAATTTATTATGCTTCCATGTAATACTATGGATGTGTATGATCTATTATTTAATACCTAGAAATGTTGTGTGTGTGTGTGTGTGTGTGTGTGTTGCACCCCTACACATGCAAAGGTTATAAGCTAGTAATAATAATTGTCAAGAGCATTATACTTCAATAAGCACTCCTAGTGTTTCCAATAGAGACGTCCCCGGCTTAAATCTCTTATACCTCAATTATGAAATTATCTATAATAATAATAATAATAATTGTAAGGACTTAATTTGGTTCCTAAGCCCAAAAGGTAAAAGGATCTAGGCCCAAAGAGCCCAATACAATGAATTTGTAAAGAGTGGGCTAGAAAATTAGGATCTAATAAGTTAGATAACAATTACAGTGGGTCCAAATGACAAGAAAACAGAAATTAATTAGCTTTACCCAAAGAGAATCGTCCTCGGCACAATCCGAGGAGATTAGTTCTTATATATATATATATATATATAAATAAATATATATATATATATATATATATATATATTTCTTTTGAATTTGATTACAAATCCAGTTCTTATTGTTATAGTGCTGGCTTTAATCCTTATCCCATCGGCACCTTCCTAAAGTCTTTGGGAGTGGCTGTAAGACTACTTCCCATTGTTCATGTATCACTTCCACATAAATGGGGCCAAAGAGTTAGCTACAGAGCATTTAATACGGTGGTAGCAGCCTTTCCTCAGATATTTCTCACTTTTCTCTTATCTTATCCCTCCCTTCCTGATGCTTATCCCTACCAGCAGAATCGCCCAGAACGTTGATCCTAATGTTATGCCAACCCTTTTAACCTCTACCCTATTAAGCCAAGGTGAAATTTGTCCTTGGACATACTTCTTGGAACCTTAAAGCTAAACCCCTTTGCCCATCCACTATCTCACATCCTCACACTAGCGTCTACCTGTCCTCGGAATATTGAATCTCCTCGGATAGGGCCTCTGGCCCAATACACCCTTCTGGACCTACCATCCCTACAATAATAATTGCAACAAAAAGGGTTGATAATTATTGGGTCTAATTATAAATTTATGGTTTAATATAAAAGTAGTGTCAAATGTTCAGAATTTTATGTAAATTCACATAGTAATAATTAAATTAATATTGATCAATAAGTGAATTGATTAGATTCGATTTTGAAAAAGGTATTTATAAAATAAAATAGCAATAACTAGCAGCATTTTTATGCCAAACAAATCTAAAAATTAAAAACAAAGAACACTTTTTTTTTGTCCCATTATTGCATTTACCACGTTTTAAAACTCTTTAGCAGTAGATTAGCAAACGGTTTAGTAATTTTGAAGCACTTTAGTATTGTAATTTGCCGTACGACATCAAAACTCTTTCTCACAAAAGGTCTACAACTGAAGCTTTATAGCTAAAGCTCTACTTCCTACACTAATACCAAACGGGCACATCAAAATGCTGTAAGGTTCCAAAAGTATTTTCCCTCTAGCTTTAAGGCTAAAGCTGAAATTTGAAACTTCTAAAAAAAAGTTCTACATCTTACTGTTCAGGCTTTATAAATCCAGAACTTTAAAGCATTATTCATTTTATTTTACCAAACATTAAAAACATTAAATAGTTTTTCAATTAAAGTTCTATATCATAGAAGCTTTACTTCCTACAGCAATGCCAAAGGGGCACCCTGATCTCCTACCCAAAAGAGGAGAGAGGAAGAAGGGGGAGTGGGGAAGAAAGAAGTACTAGCCTGTCGTACCGAGCATTATGAGAAATAAAATTGGGGGGCAAAACTAAATGCATACGTTTGTTACTCAAAGACTGAAGACGGTTTTTTGGACCTTTTGGTCCTCAAATGCAAAGCGGCCATGACCTTCTACATTTCACGGCTAAAAAGAAGAGGATAACAATCCCCATAACATGAAATTTCAAACTCAAGAGAGTGAGTGTGACACATTTGTAGCAGAGATACAAAAAAGCTAATGCCTTCCAACATATCAAGAACTCAGGAGCGAGTGTGACACATTTTTTAGCAGAAATACAATGGAGCTATTGCCTTCCAGCATATCAAGAACTCGAGAGTGAGTGTGACACATTTTTTAGCTGAAATACAACAGAGCTATTGTCTTCCAGTATATCCAACTCAAAAGCGTGAGTATGACACATTCTTAGCAGAAATACAACAGAGCTATTGCCTTCCAACATATCAAGTTGCACAAGCAAGGAGTAGTGAACAACGATGCCGTAAACCTTGTAAGATAACCTACTTGCCAAACCACAGGGATGCCAACGATTTGCAGTCTGTCGACATGATCTTCATTGTAGTAAGGCCAACACAAGCACATTAGTCCAGGTTTACATGTGACACAAAAAATAGGAGTAACTTGACCTGCTGAAAATCAGCCATAATTAAATTCCTTTTGGCCTCCTCTAGGATAACACAGGTTAAAGTCTTGGGTTATAACTGAATTGGAGGATTATAGGCCCTTGGTGGGGCATGAAATTACCAAAAAAAAAAAAATTGTTAACGAATTCACCATATATCACCCATTTTCAAGGGAAGCAGTTTCAAATATTTTCCAAAAGTAACTGCTTCTAAACTTCCAATCATATTATCAAACTCACATACAGGAAAATAGCAAAATCCTTCCACTACCTAGTCTGCCCACTTCAGTTAGTCACCAAATAAATCATCGTCATTTTCTTCATCAACATTACTTGAGCTTACACTCGATGTCCATCCTTGGGTGTCTTTTGTTGGAGAAGCTGGTCTATCACCAGAACTAACAGACGGATAAGCCCAGGATGAACCCAGTTTTCCAGAAAATGATTCCCCATAGAGATCATCATAAATTCCACCTTTTGAAGTGGTTTTGACCTTGTTTAAGACTTCCTGTAGTTTATTGGTCACACCTTTTTGGGAAGTAGTATCTTCCTTCATGGAGGACTGTTGCTTTCCTCTAGGTATTACTGTAGTCTGTATAAGGTGTTCATATTTTCCAACAAGACTTCCTTCTTTCACATCTAATGGACCTGGTTCTGTTTCTACATCAGCACCATCTGAAACCCCAACGACTTCAACCAACTCTCCCCCAGCTTGATCCCTGAAGGCTACTCTCAGCTTCCTCATTCTCTTAGTAGATCTCTCCGACTGGTGGCTGTCATCTCTTCCACCTTTTGAGCTACCAGGCTTGGTGGATTTAGACAGTAGGTTAAGCTTGCTCAGACCATAACGATTTAGCTGTGTGTTATAAGCCACAACAGCTTCTTCGTCAGATGGATCAGGAGGTGGCGGCAAATTGAGCTCTTTAGGTGGAGGACGAGGAAAAAGAGCTGCTTCATTCTTTCTCAAGATATAAATTCTTGTTGATGCAGCAAACCGCAAAGACTGTCCCACTTCTAACTCAACAGGGCTATCTTTAGTCAAGCGCTCGTTCGCAACAAATGTACCATGAGCAGATCCCAAGTCGATTACATATACGCTGTGGGAAATTTAGAACATTGTGAATGCCATGTATAAAATATAAGAACCTTCCAAAATTCACAAAACCAAATTATCTGTGAGAAGTAACAATCATAAATGACCCATGCATGCCATCATGGGCACCTGTTGCCTGGACAGTGAAAGATTACTTCACCTCAAAAGCCCCCATAGCCCACTGGAACATCAACAAAATGCAAACCCAATAATGTCGAACCCAGTATGATAAACATTTTTATTCTAGTACAGATAACAATAGAAACATCCACCTCCAGGTTCTAACTCTAGCTCAGACGATTTGTTCTTTCCTTCACTGTTTTCCCAGAATTCAGCTAATTCAGGTGCATTACAAATTTTTGAATTGATCAACCAACATGAAATCAATAAAACAAAAGTTCCACTGCACTAAGCCGCTATCACTCAAAATAATCAAGCCAATTTCACACTCTTTCTTAACAATTCTGTTTTCAATCATAAACAATATAGTGATGTAACATGTAATGCAAATAAATGTCAAGAAATGTTATGCAAAGAACAAAACAAGAAGTTCAAATAATGTTAAGGAAGACTGCAAACAGATCTAACCTCCCATTCTTGTGAGGAATGACTGCAGCATGCTGGCGTGAAACAGACTGATGATCAAGCACGAAATCACAAGTATGAACCTGCCTCCCGAAGATTTGTCGCCGTCTATCTAGATTAATCTTATCAAGAACCACCCCATCCTTCAAAACCTCAAGAAAATAAACTCCTGCCCGAGGCTCAATCGCCCAGTCAGGCGGTTGCCAAGTTGATTCCCCCCCTCCAATCTGAGTCACCTGCTGATTCTGCCCTACCAAGGGTGCTGCCTCTGGCACCGCCGGCCTATTAGAAACCTGGGGTTGTTGCTGGTGCTGGTTTTGGGCATTTTTTTGCAAGTGGGTAGTTGAAACTGAGGAAGTGGAAGAAGCTGGCTTGGATACAGACTGGGTATTGGGTTTGTAAGATGAATTAACACTCACTGAGAACGGTTCCAAGGTTTCAGCTTTCTTGAATCGATCAAGACCGGCTCTTCCATACATTTTTTTTTTTAATCTTTTCCTTTTCTAAATTCCCTAGTAATTTGATAAACCCCCCACAAAATTACAAATACAACTGAACCCAGATGCAATTTCAGCCTAAGTATCAAAACCCATAAATTCAAAACTCCAATCCATGCTATATATACAGACCCAAAACCTCAAAATACAACAAGTAAATTAGCTTAACCTTCAACTGGATGATTATATATGAGCGTCAACTAGGATTCAACTATTCAACCAGATTACAATGTTGAGAAAGAAAGGTACAAAAGCAAAAACTAAATAATAAAATTAATTTAAAAAAAAAAAAAAAAGGAAGAATAAGAATGGGACAAAACGCAAAGCAAAGGGTTTAATTGTATTGAAATTTGTTTCAAGATTTTTTGATCTAGACTATGATTCAAGATTATGAAATATAATCGTTGTTATACAAATACTAATAAGATTGTATTTTTTTTGTGTGGGGTTATTGGTTTTTACCTTGAAATTGAATAGGGTTTCTGAAGTTTTAACGGGCTCCTCTGGCTCTGGGCTTTAGAGAGAGAGAGAGAGAGAGAGAAGAGGTGTTGCATATGGAATGGAGTTTAGGAATTGGTACAAAGCGACAGTGTTTTGAGCTATACTATACTTTAAAATCTCCCACATGTGTTTGAGGCTCAATGTCAATTTTATCCTTAGCTTTTTTGCTCAATACCCTTTTGTTTTGCACATTTATAAATTATATTTGTCTTGCAATGTAATTTTGTCGTGTGGCTTAGAATAAGTATATGAAGATTGTAGCAAAAAGGAAAGTATATGAATTAGAAAGTTTTTTTTTCCTCAAAAAAGAAAAAAAAAAAGAGTTTTCTTTTTTATTAAGCTAAAACTTTGTTATTAATTTTTTTATCAATCTTCATCTTATTTTCTTTCCTCTATTTTCCCTCATTTCTTAATTCACCCTAACCAAACAACTTTGGCATGATGAATAGTTTGAATACTATGTCTATCCATATATATATAAATTAGAAAAAAAAAAATGAAAAGAACCAGTATTATGGTGTTAGTGAAATATCAATTGTTATGTGTAGTTGGTTGTTACATTGTTTTTTTTTCTTTGAATTATTCTTATTATTTGTTTTTAAATAAATTAGAGTAAAATTTTTACTTACCATGTACTAAACATGTTAATAAACATAGAAGTAAAAATATTTTTTTAAGGTAAATATTATTTCCATACTAATTTTGATACTTTAACTTCTACATTTCTCATATTATTGATAAAAATTACAAGTAGTAGAGTTGAGTAAAATTAATTTGGACATGATGGTATGTTTATGCTTAAACACACACAGAAATTACAATAACTATAAGAACCACAAAATCATTGTATGAAGAGTAAGTCTCAATTACTGATTTACTTGACACTTACATTGGTTACCTAACATACTGTTTCAGATCAAGGTGCCAACTTTATGAGATATTTTTTGAAGACTTTATGGAGGATGCTAAATGCAAAGCTTAAATTATCTTCATCAAGACAACTAATTGAGTGCTGAGTTCAAAAAAAAATCCCATATCATGGGGTAAATTTTATTAAAGAAGACTAAAATGAACAATTGGTTTTGAAAATTTAGTCATTTCTCCATATACAAGACCAACTCAACTTCCAGAGTTACCACCTTGGAGACTTCTAATACCGCCACATAATTAGAGATTGAACAACAACAAGAAGATTGGCCACACCCAAGCAGCTATAAAAAAAGTTTGGACAGTTGAATGTGTGGAATGTTATTTTGTACATGTTGTATTAGTCCGGCATAGCAATAATACCCTGGATAATGACTTTGGAATATTATCTAATAAAATTTTTGGTTATAGGTGGAGCCCTACGTGTGATGGCATGTGTGAAAGAGGTGAATATTATAGCCGAAATTTGTATGTTGTTTTGCCGCTGGGAGCAAAAAACAAAATGATCGTTAAAATTGTACTCCTCTTTGGTGCTGGTGATAATTGATAAGAACCACACAAAACCAATAAAAGTAATAAGAAATAGTTGCACTCATTATTAAATAACATTTTGATATTATATTTTGGGAGAAAAACTTCTTTTTAGAGCATCTTCAGTAACCTTTCCATACGTTTGTACTGTTTGGACTTTGAAGAGTGAATAGTTATTTTTACTTTTTACTTACTTTTTTAACTATACTTTTCAACATACTTTATTATTTCTCTATTTCAATTAAATATTATTTCTTCATTCATTCTTTATTTTTTCTTTAATCTTATTTTATTCTTTTCAAATTCCAAATAGCTATATATTTTAAATCTCCAATTATATCATTTTTAAATTTTCTAACAATCTAGTATATTGTTAACGGTCTAATTTTAATTTTCATGCATTATTTGGCAACAGTTGTCAATTGGTTGAGAATTTTTATATTTTGCCTCTGTGAAGCTGGAAATATCGAGACATTCATTACTAATATTTTGGTATCAGTTATTGTGATGTATTATATTTGAGCCCATGTTCTTAGAACTCGTGGGTTTAGGTTAAAGAGAGTTTTCCAATTGTTTAAAGTTTAAACCACTAGAAAATACATGAGGGTACAAAAAATATGGGTGATATTGAATAAGGAAAATCGTCTCCAACAAGTTAGGAAAAGAGGCCATTAAGTACCAATCGAGAGGTGAAACTTGCTTAACTACCCCTTTTAGAAATGTATGCAAATATTACAAGTGATGAACTAGCCATTTTATAAACATATTTTTATACACAAATATGTTAAAACATAAACTCGCAACAAATGTAATAAAATAATTTTAAAAAATATATTTTATTTTTATTTCATGTGAATATTTTTTGTACTAAGTTATACAGATAAAAGACAAAATGTAGAGACCTTCAAAATTTAAACAATAAAACATTTTTTGAAATCTAAAATGCTAAAAACAAAATTTTTTAATAAGTAGAAAAATCAAATGAAAGGCAGAGTATAAATATTTTTCTAATTCCTACATGTAAATTAAAAGAAAATGAAAAGAACCAGCGTTATGGTGTTAGTGTTTCAAAATTCATACACTATTTAAGGTAATGAAATATCAATTGGTATGTAAAGTTAAATGTTACATTGTTTTCTTCCTTTTTTTAAATTATTCTTTATATGTTTTTTTAAATAAAATAAGTTAAAAATTTTCATTTACCATGTACTAAACATGTTAACAAACATATAAGTAACAATATTTGTTTAAGGTAAATATTATTTTCATATTAATTTTGATTCTTAAGCTTCTACCTTTCTCATGTTACATATAAAAATTACAAGTAGTAGAGTTGAGAAAATTAATTTGGAATTGATGATATGCTTATGTTTAATCATAAATAAGAAAAAATAACATTACATATATAACTATAAGAAACACAAAAGCATTGTATGAGGAGTAAGCTTCGATTACTGATATATTTAACACTTACATTAGTTACCTAACATTATTATTTCAAATCAAGATGCCAAATTTATGAGATGTTTTTTGAAGACTTTATGAACACTCCAGAATTTTGAACAGTCATTTGATATTTTTTAAATAGATGCCAAATTTATTTAGCACTTACACTGTTTGATATCTTATTATTGTATGAGATATTTTTTGAAGACTTTATGCTATATACAGAAATTAAATTTTCTTCATCAAGGCAACTAATTAAGTGCTAATTTAAAAATAAAATCCTACATCATTAAGAAAATGTTATTAAAGAAGACTAAAATGAACAATTAATTTAAAAAATTTAGCCATATTTGCATAAATAAGACCAACTTACATTCTAGAGTAGCCACTGTGGGAATTCCTGATGCTAGCACATGATAAGAGATTAATTGATTAGAGATAGGAAATTTGTCTTTAAAGAAATATATCTATCGTATGAGCCACCATGGAGACTCCAGAAGCTTCACAATATAAGAGATTAAATAGGTGACATGAAAAATAGCCATACACAATATCTAGCGCAATCTTAAAAAAAAAAAAAAAAAACAAAAGTGTTAAAGGTATAAAAGCCACCCCTAGGATTAGAGAAAAAAGTTTGGACAGTTGAATGTGTGGATTATTATTCTATATATGTTGTATTCATTTGGCTTTGGAACGATACCAAGGATAATGAATTGGGAGTATTATCCAACAAAATTTTGGGTTGTAGGTGAAGCCTTGGCAACAATAGTAAATTGGGAAATCTTTATATTTCGCCTGTTTAAAGTTGGGAATATTGAGTATTTTGGTATCAATTATTGTCATCTATTATATTTGATCCCATGTTCATAGAATCCGTGGGGTTAGGTTAAAGGAAGTTTTCCAGTTGTTTAAACCACTAGAAAATGCACAAGGTACAAAAAATATGGGTGATACTGAAAAAGCCAAATTGTCTCCAACAAGTGAGGAAAAGAGGCCATTAAATGCTAACCGAGAGATAAAATTTACACAACTACCCCTTTTAGAAATGCATGCAAATATTGAAAGTGATGAACTATCAATGTTATAAACATATTTTTATACATAGATATGTTAAACATAAACTTGTAACAAATGTAAAAAAAAATTTATATATATATTATTTTCATTTCATGGTCATATTTTTTGTACTAAGCTACACACTTAAAAGAGAAAATGTAGGGACCTTCAAAATTTAAGCTATAAAATATTTTTTTGAAATATAAAATGTAAAAAACAAAATTTTTTAATAAGAGGAAAAAACAGATGAAGGCGGAGTGTAACTATTTTTCTAATATCTACATGTAAATTAGAAAAAAAAAATGAAAAGAATCAGCGTTATGGTTTTAGTGTTTCAAAATTCAAACATTATTTAAGCTAATTAAATACCAACTGTTATGTGTAGTGGTTGTTACATTGTTGTTTTTTTCTTTTTTTTTAAATTATTCCTAATATGTGTTTTTAAATAAGTTAGAGTAAATTTTTTCACTATTTAAATATTGTTTAAAGATGTATTATATGATTTGCCTATGCTATGTAACTTAAGGTAAATTTTTGTCCTTTCATTTTTACTGTCTATTTTCATTCAACTTGGTATTATACGACTACCATGTTTCCCACCCTAAGTTTTTATTCAACTAATGAGTGAGTGACTTAGTGAGTTTTTAAACAATTTTAGGGCCCTTAAAGGGAAAATGCTAAGACCATAACTTTTCCTACAACTTTTGCCATAACTTGCTTACTTGGTAGGTCGTGAGTGGTGAAATAAAAGTAGTAGGTCCACAATTCTACCATTCACAACTTGCCACGTAAACTAGTTGTAGCAAAAGTAGAAAAAGTTGTAATTCTAATATCCCCTTTTAAAAACATGAAAATGTAAAAGAATTAAACCCAACCTCTAATTCCTCTCTTCTCTCTCTTACTAGTTGGATATGCCAACATCCAATGTGGTACCCATTAATCCCAAACTCAAAAAACCTAAATTGATGGGTTTTAAGATTGTTCTCTCATTGATTCTATTTTGGGCTGGGCCTGTACTCTCCAACCTGACACAGAAAAAAAGTCCAAAACCACCCAAACCGCGATTATTACCAACCCGCTATCTCAAGGGCACAAACTAACAAAATCAAATAATCAATTCAATAATTTAAAAAAAAAAAAAAACGTGTCATAAAACATTTAATATAAAATAAATAAAAGATAAATAAAAAAGTGGCACAAGCTAACAAAATCAAGTAATCAATTCAATATAATAATAAAAATATATATGTAAAAAAGCATTCAATAAAAAAAAAAGTAGAAGAAGAAGTTAAGTTTGTATTCAAACACTTGGTTGAATTGAAAAATAAGATAAAAATTGTATTATCTTTTTAAAAAATAAATAAATTCACAGTAATTAAGTGTTTGAATAATTACGGTACTTAACTTTTACTTTTCTTTTTTACGAGTATTAAAGTATCCACCTTTTCCACTTATTGAAAATATAAATAAATAAACACCAAAAGTATTTGAGTATTTCATTGATATTTAGCCTAGAGGAGGCCATGGTAACCGGGGGTCTAAGGAAGAAAAAGGCCTAAAAAGTTAAAAATTTTGTTTTAAAAGATAAAATAGTAAAAATCAGTTTTTAATTTATATTTTCAAAAAATTATTTTTTATTAAATATTTTTTTTTTAAAAAAACTTCTAGTCTTTCTTTAAAAAATTAATTAAGTGAACAAAGAAATAAACGAATTTATTTGTATCATAGTTGCTAATCCTATCCATTCAACCAATAGATTAAAATTTTATCATGTGATGGACGTTTTAAAACAAATCAAAATAAAAACATTTAAAAATTAATTATTTATTTAAGTTGTTGATAATGTGGTGATAAGATTTTAAGGACTCTATGATAAAGTTAAACTCTAAAAAAATCTTTTATCTTTATTCTGAAAAATCTTATTAGCATTTTTAAGAAAAATTATTATGTATTTCTGAACTCCCACATTTACGGTAGATCTTATTAATTTTTTTTTTTAGAAAGTATCTTATCAGAATTTAATTAGTAAAATTTGTTGTGAATGTCGGAAGGTAAAGCACCAGTATTTTACTTGTGGTTTGAGAGTATCTAATAATTATTTGATCAATCATAAATCCCGTATTAGTGGCTAAAGATTAGGTAAGAACGGGTCTTTAGGAAACACATTTTTTTGCTTGTGTTCTAATCCGTTTTTCATTCTCAGTCGATTATAAAACAGTCTCCTGCCACCTTTTTTCCAATTCTGACTTCTCAGTCTCAGTTCAAAAGGATTTTTTTTTTTCAAAAGAAAAAAAAAAAAGGTTGATAGAAAGAGAAAGAGACTCACATCACAGCAATGGCTCCAAAGAGAGGACAGGTGAGTGTGTGGCAGTGTGGGTGTGTGTGTTTTTGTCGTTTTCCCACTTATTTTCTTGCACTTTCTTTGTAATTGCATGCATGTTTTGCATATTGAGTTGCAATTGTGCATGGTATAAATTTTAGATAAGTGATTCAAGTTCAACCATTAGAAGTAAAAACTGAAAAATTGTGATTCTATTTTGAAGCACCTTAAAAAAAGGAATAAACTTGTATGTTGTCAGTTGTCACATGTTTGACATTTTCGGGCTAGTTGATTCAATGTTTGATGTTTGTGATTTGGTATTATCGATGTCTAGATGCTACTTGGTGGTATAATTGTGAAAACTGATTCACAATTTTAATTGAAATCGTATACACTGTGTGTGAGAACCCTTACTTATCAATAATACTATCATAAGTTAAGTTGCTTTAGATTATCTTGCCACATCACCCTCCATTCCATTGTTTTGGGAGGAGAAGCTAAAAGTGCAATTTTGGAGTGGCTCTCAAGTTGGTAGTCATATATGTTTAGGTTTTACTGTTTTAGTGTTGAATCGGATTTATCACTTGGAATTAAGTAGTGGATACCTTTTTTTAGGAAGATTCCTTTTCTGCTAGTGTTTGTGAGCACTGAACAGTGTAGATTTCATTTTGGTCATCTGAATTTGTAGAAATATTTAGACGACTGTCCTAATTCAATGTGATAGCCTTTGAGAATTCTCTCTTGTTTTATTTCCTTTCATTTCTATGTTTATTTCATGTTGGTAGGTAAATAGCAAGTGATAAATCCACAGATTAAGGTTAAACCCTTAAAATTTGAATATTTGATCAACTTGTCATGCAGCCACATTTTCATGAAATCCATAGTCTTACTAGCTAAACTAACATATTATTTTCTTTCTTTTGCAGAGGCGTGGTACTAGAATGGACGCAGCCATAGATGCAATGCGTCCTATGGGATTTGCAGATAAATTGGTTCGAGGCACAGTTAGAGATCTTTTAAAGGTGGGTATTTTTTTTGTTTGTTTTATATGCTCCTTGTTTCTTGAATGCAATATGACTGGGGCTTTTTGTTCAGGTATATGGTGGGAATGATGGGTGGCAATTTATCGAAGAAAATTCGTACTTACTTCTTATTGAAACAATCCTTGAAAAAACAAAGGCTCCACGAGAGGAGGTAAATTTTTTTTTCTTTATATGCTTGATTTCTTTTATTGTTAGTTTGTTGCCAAGAAAATTAAATTTTGAATCTTGGGATATATTTTTTTTTTAATCGTTTAGTGTCTGGGAAATCAGTGTCTTTCATTGAACCTATAGATATATGGCTAAATTGAGTAAAGTTTTTTTTTGTTTTATTTTCCTTTTGCCTGTTTTTCTTGGTAATTAAACAGGGGATATATGCCTGATTTGAATGGAGGAAAACAAAATAAATTTTCTTTCGACTTAGGTATTATACCAATTAGCTTTAGCCTTAGTGGCTTTGAATGTATCCATTTCAGTTTATATTGCGTCTGTATGTAGAAATGCAACAAAGTGAATGGACTATAAAACCACTTAGCAGTCATCTTGTGAATTATACCAAAAGATCTTTAGCTGTTGCATTTTAAGAATCCTGAAATTAATTACATACCATGATCTCACTTGTAAATAAACAATTCTATCATGATTTTTTTGTTGTTTGCTTTTATTCCACTGGCTGTTGCAATTCCATTAGATATACCTAGCCCTTTGAGAAATTTAATGAAGCATTAAATGTTTTTTTTTTTAAAACGATATCTGGAAAAGGATAGTAGCAGAAACTGGTCAATTAGGACTATATCACCATGCCTTTGGCAATTTGTTTTTTGGTTATTGGTAAATACATGCACCTAGTGGATCTCAAACTCATGACCTCATCCTCCACCATGTTCTTCAAGGGAAGGAAATTCATTTGAGCCAAAACTAAGTGGCAAACCGTGATCATTTATTCTGCAGAGAACTAGGAACTCATAACAGTTGTTTCGAAAATAATTTGTTGAGTGGTTACTGGTGAGTCTGTAAATGCCTGTTATAAAAGGATGTCATAGTTTGAGATATAACTTGTTCCACCCCTCTTTAGTCCTTCCCTAAAAGAAATCCATGGTCATATATTATTTGTAATGACACTGAAGTTCATTTTCTTTTTCTCTTGATGCTTACCAATGTATTGTCTAATTGAATGATATTTTTCAGAATTTATTCCCTATGGTATGGCTCATTGTGATTTGCTAATATCTAGTTAAAATTAGCACTTCACATTGCTGTTATAGTAGTGCCAAACTGCTCTGATTTGTAAGTTATGGTGCTCTCCTTAGTGGAGTATTATCCTATTTCTGGTAGTTCTGTATATTGTGCAGCTTTGTGGTTCATTGGTTGTACTTAAACGATAGAAGTTTTTGGATTATTGGTAAGGTACTAGATATACAATATGCATGGACTCATTAGTCTTAAACCAAGATCCCATCATTTTTCTAATTATTTAAGCTAAAGCTCATTAGTTATCTTATTATGATTAGCTGCGGTTTGGTTCTTGCTGGTTTATTCCTTGCACTAGAGCAATTAATTGTACAAAATGTAGTCATGATGACGGTTTGAATCTTGACATTATTACTAATATATATATATTATTGGCATTTCTTTCTTTTATACTCATATTTTTACTATTTGAAGGAGGTTCCTCTCGAAGCGGCTGTGGGCGACGCGGATGCTCATGAGCATCCCGTTGCTGGACCTTCCTTGGTAGCTTCCATACCTGCTTTGTCTAACACACAGGCCGAGGTTTCTGAGTTACGAAATTTCCAGGCTCCTGGGTCAACTTCACAGGCTGATGAGGATTCAGATGCTGAATCAGCCATATATGGACCTCGTATTCAACTTTTACCCTTTTAAATGGCTCTTTCATTTGTTTGTATATATAGTGCTACAAATGTATTTGCAAATGAAAGTTTGCATGACAACATCTCTTGGGGACTTAAATCATGTGATGTATGCCATTGTTTTGCAGATAATGAGAGTAATCTCCCAGAGCCATCACCAGAAAATACTGTTGGTGTTGAAACAATTACCCGGAAACGCCGGCCTTATCATGGATGGATAAGCAATGATGAAAAGATTGATCTGGTGCAGCTAACTCCTGCTCCTTTGCCAGATAATTTAGCCAGGTTGCTCGAGAAGTTTGATCAAAAGAGTGACAGTGATAGTGACTTGAGTGATTAGCAGAGGTGGGATGTAACTCAGGCCTCTAATGATGATAGTTATCTCTGTTTTTTAACCACTTGAATGTTGTTTTCTTGTTCATAGAAGTTAATACATAGACAAGGATCAAGTTTTTATGTAATTGCAGTAGATTAGGATGACTTTCATTATTAATTCTATTTTTTCTTTTGATGAATCATTATTAATTCTATCTTTCTCTTGTAAAGTTAAACATTTATATGGTTGGAAAGTGGAAAGTCATCTTTCTTTGTTTTCTGCTGCTGCTGCTGCTTTTGTTTTACTCTTTAATAAATCTCTTCTTATTGGATTCCCTTTCACTTATGCTAATAAGAATTTTTTTGCCTCTTTAGATGACAACCACGTGTGCTATCAAACTTGTTTTCTTATAATGTGTATACTTTTTATTTAATATACTATTGAAAAGCCTGTTTTCTTGTAATAGCTTTAACATTTTTATTAATATATTGTCCCACCAAAGCCTATATTCTTTTTAGCAAAATTTTTAATTGCCACCAGATTTTGTAAAATTTGCAAAAAATTTTAATTCTATACCAGGATGTTAATGCTGAGATTCGTGGGGACTCCGAATTTGACCTACGAATGCTGAGACTTTTTATGATTTAATCCTCATTTTTTTCCCCTTAATAATGTAATCAATTGCAAGTGCATACTTCCCTTCAATGATGTAATTTGGAAGTCCTATTTATAGGCCATGGTGGAATTGTAAAATTTGGGTTCCTATCATACTTAGTGGTCATTTCAAACAATCCTCTTAAATTATATGTTTATATAGTTATTGCATGATACTATTTCCAAGCAAACATTGACTATATATTTGAACTTGAAACTTTCGACATCTCCGTTGAAAACATTAGAAGGTAAGAGCATCCACATCAGCTCGTTTAAAGTCTTCTAAAATAGAAAAAAGTACAACATTTACACATTTTGAGCAAAAAACCACCCACATCAGTGAGTGTATAAATATGTAAAAATGTGGAAGCCCATCCACGAGCTACAGTATCCATGTAAATTTACACGAGTACTGTAGCATATGGATTTAATTTCTTAATAGTTTTTTCTCTCTCCTCTCTATACTGACTCTCACCCTCCCTCTCTTTCTCATTTCATCAGACTCAGGCGCATAGCTCTCCCTTTCTCTCATCTCATCAATCTAGCCTGCTCTAGCTTCCATCGATCGTCAAGGAGCAAGTTGAGTCTGTCGCCTACAAGATCGAGCAAGCCGAGTCGATAGACGAGT
Organism: Castanopsis chinensis; assembly: GCA_032878915.1. Taxonomy (NCBI): domain Eukaryota; kingdom Viridiplantae; phylum Streptophyta; class Magnoliopsida; order Fagales; family Fagaceae; genus Castanopsis; species Castanopsis chinensis. The sequence goes on from JAVQMG010000131.1 coordinate 9,690,614, forward strand.
CCGTTGCCTACAACGCGAACGGAGTTCTCAGACAGAGAAACCTGCGGCTTTGTTCTAAGAATTGAGGAGAAGAAATTAGGCTACCATGTTGACGAAGACGAAGACTTAGACGCCGAGGAGCAGCTCTCATATTCTCTCATCTCATCAATCTTTGGATTTTTTTGGTTTTTTTTTTTACTGGCTTTGTTTATTTTTTTTACTGGTTTTCTTTGGGATTCCAGTGTGATTGGAGGCCGGAGGCGTCGATCTTGAGAGAGACGGTGGCTGACGACGGTGGCTGTGTGGGTTGTGTTGGGTCTGTGAGAGAGATGAAAGTGTGAAAGAAATGAATATTTTATTTGAATAAATGTGTAGTATAGATAAACTGATGTGGGTGTTTTGTAAAGGTAGAGGTAGAAAATAGAAAAAGTAGGTTTTTTTGTGTAAAATAGATAGAAAATTTGAACGAGCTGATGTGGTTGCTTTAACAGCTGAATTACAAAACTCTTGGCGTGTGTTGCAATTACTATTTCTCACACATTTAATTATAAGGCAGTGAATTGTGGAATTAGAGATATTTTAAACAAAAATAGTGCATGAAAATATTTATTTAAAAATAAATAAATTCATAAAAAAATAAAATAAAGAGAGTCCCATGAAATGCAAAAACACTGACTTGTTATGACAATGGAGGTTTGAATTCTTTGTTCAAATCAAACTTCAAACCTTATAAGTACCTGTACGAGGAAAGGCCCCGGGCCTATTAGGCCTTGAACCCCAGCCTTGTGATAACGTGCGAGACATGACCCTAGGCCCATTGGGCCATGGGCTTCCATCTTGAATTACAACACCCGACTCAATCCCCATTGTATCAACGGCCTTGGTCTAAATATACCTCGGCACTCAGCGAATCCTTTCTCCATGGATGTTACTTCCTAGGGATATAACGCCCTAGTGGTGTGATATTGTCTTGGGGAGTATCGTCACCGAACAACCTTTTAGAAGCAAGAACCAGTTCCAATGCCATTATCACGGTCCTCAGCGGAGCCTCCAATAGGACCACTTTGAAGTAATAGAATTGGACCCCCATTCCCACTAGTAGCCAAGAATAATCATGACATCTCCACTTGTCTCAAGCTATAAAAAGGAGAAAAAAAAATGGAAAAAAGGGGTTGGCAATTTCAGAAAGAAACATAGAGAGAAGAGAGAGACTACCATAAAAAGAGGGGGAGGGACATAGAGAAATTGAGGGACTTGTAGAATCTTAAGTGATTACCTGGGTCTCAAAGTGAAGGATCATCTATAGTAGGAAACTCAAAGCCCACAAAACAAATAGATTGTAAGCCCAAAAATAAATTGAGCCCGTTAACTACATATTTTTGGCCCGCACAATTGGCGTCGTCTGTGGAAATCTCCTACGAAACTGTGGTTCTACTGAGATCTGAAGGAGAAGATGTCTGGAGGTCAATCAGGGAGTTAAACAAAAAGTGGCTCTGCGAGGTCTTCATGAGGGTCTACCTGGCGAGAAAGAAGGCAAAAGAGACGTGAAGATAGGGAGCGTGAGTGGGAACAAGAGTAGTCCAGCCTTGGAGAGGGGTCGTATTAAACTCACCGGACAATGTCAAGCATTTTAAAGCACCAGCATTTCAATGAGAAAGGCGAGGAACTCGAACGATTACGTAGGTTGGTAAGAGATTTGGAGTTAGAGGCAAGAGAGAGGCATTACAAAAGAGGTCGTGAGGAACATGAAGAAGGGTCTACTAGTATGGGAGGTCGATATGGAACTGGGTCTCGTCAGTCCGGCTCTCATCATCGTTGGGATTGCTCATGTTCGCTGGAATATGTAGATATGGGTTCAACTTCCCCAGAAGAGCAACAACCTTGGAATGCCGCTATGGACGCTATGAGTTGGGCGTTGCACCGAGATGTTCGATTGCCATTCTCGGGGGACATTGAGCAAGCCCCTATGCCAAGCGGATTTACACGGCCGCCATTCAACTCTTACGATGGGAAGATGAACCCAGTAAAGCATGTAAGCCATTACATCCATATGATGTCTTTGCACGCCCATAATGATGCATTAATGTGTAAGGTGTTTCCTTCAAGTTTTGGGCCTACTGCATTGAGGTGGTTCAACGGGTTAAGGAAGGGCTCGATACACAGTTTCGTCAAGCTTATTCAGGAGTTCGACGTCTGGCTCATGACCTGTAGCCGGGTGCCTCAGCTAGTAGACGTGCTGCTATCAATGAAGATGGGAGCCAGGGAAATTCTTCGCAACTACATTAGCCAATACTAGGAGCTTTATAATGAAGTTGGTGGGGGCAATGAGAAAATTGCGGCAAGCACCTTCCGGCTAGGATTGCCCGAGGATTTCGAGCTTTGAGAGTCATTAACAAGGAGGCCTCCCAAGGATATGAGGCAACTAATGAGACGTATCAAGGAATATAAGCAGTTAGAAGATGACCGACTCCAAAATAAAGGTAAGGCCTCGGTTGTAAGCAATCCTCGACAAGGCAGTTTTCAGCCGAGGCCCAGGAAGAATTTAAGGATTCAAGAGCCGGAAGCCTGGGTAGGGGAAGTGAATGTGGCGTTTAAGAAGCCAGTGCACAAAATTGTGGATCGAATCAAACATGAGCCATACTTCCAGTGGCCAAACAAGATGGGGGGTGATTTGTCAAGAAGAAATTAAAACCTGTACTATACATACCACAAAGATGAAGGGCACACCACCGAGCAATGCAGGGTGTTAAAGGATCATTTGGAGTAGTTGGTGAAGGTGGGATATTGAAAGAATTCGTGGTGGATCCGAGGAATCACGAAGCTGGGCAAGATGCTCGGCCACAAGGGAATCCTCTTCCCCTCCACGGGGAGTGATAGAAGTCATTCATGCTGCATCAAGGGGCATGTTGATGTCTGGAACGAGGGTGTGGTGGCTGTGGTGTCGGTAGGAAGTGTCACGGATGAGCGACCCCCTAAAAAGAAGCTGAAACACACTCGGGAGATCATTGCCTTCGACGATGATGATCTGGAGGGTATGATTCAACCACATGATGATGTGTTGGTGGTTATGGCTCAGATAAATGGTTTCATAGTAAAGAGAGTAATGATAGATCAGGGGAGTGGTGCCGAGGTGATGTATCCCAGCTTGTTCAGGGGGCTTGGACGGAAGAAAGAAGATCTCTCCACGTATGATACACCCTTGGTGGGGTTTAACGGCCAAATGGTGATCCTAGAAGGGCAGATTTCCCTTCCCGTGAATATGAAAGGCAAGGAGGTGATGGTAACATTAATAGTGGTCGCTTCGTTTTCTCCGTACACGACGATCCTTGGTAGGCCATGGATTCACACAATGGGAGCGGTGCCATCCACACTGCATGTAAAAGTAAAATTCTGCACTGAGTAAGGCATCACTATAGTGCGAGGTAACCAGCAAGTGGCTAGACAATACCTAGTAGCCGTGATTAACTGGGAAATCAAGCAAAAAGAGCCAATCGAGAAGGCTCCCTTATAGCAACTACAAGAACCCCAAGAGGAAATGGGGGCTAGCTGTGCGGAGGACTTAATGAAAGTAAGGATTCTTCCATATTGTGGAAGGAGTATTCTGGTAGGAGCAAGTTTGAAGGACGAAGAGAGGGTAGAGATGTTGCTGTTTCTTATGCAGAACGTAGACGTATTCGCTTGGAACCAGTACGAGGTGCCCAGGGTTGACCCTGAGTTTATTGTTCACAAACTCAACGTGGACTCTTTATACCCTCATAAGAAGCAGAGGCCTAAGAGATCAACTAAGGAGCATTTTGAAGCCGTCAGACAAGAAGTCGGCAGGTTAAAGGAAGCCGAGGCTATAAAGGAGACATTCTTTCCGAAATGGCTTGTAAACACCGTGATAGTGAAGAAGAAGAATGGCATATGAAAGGTTTGTATTGACTTTACTGATTTAAACCGAGCATGTCTGAAGGATCCATTTCCCATGGCAAAGATTGATCAACTGGTAGATGCCACTTACAGGCACCCAAGGATGAGCTTTCTAAACGCTTTTCAGGGATATCACCAAATCGCCCTCGCTGCCGAGGATCAGGAGAAGACGGCGTTCATTTCCCCTGATGCCAACTACCATTATATCATGATGCCATTTGGACTGAAGAATGCTGGAGCCATATATCAACGAATGATAACGAGGATGTTTAGAGATAAGATTGGGCATACAGTTGAGGTGTATATTAACGACATGGTGATAAAAAGCAAGCAAGAGACGCAACATATTGACGACCTCAAAGAAGTGTTTGAGATACTCCGACTACGCCAGCTGTGTCTCAATGCTGATAAGTGCACTTTCGAAGTGGGGGCCGACAAGTTTCTGGGGTATTTGATCATTAAACAGGGAATAGAAGTTAAACCCGATCAGATCGAAGCTGTGAGACGTCTTAAACCACCGAGCAGTCCAAAGGAAGTTCAAAAACTGATTGGCATGTTAGCTGCCCTTAACTAGTTTATTTCCAAATTTGCCGATTGGTGCCGACCATTTTATCAGCTTTTAAGGAAATGGAAGGAATTCCAGTGAAATGAGGAATGTGAAAAGGTTTTTTAGGACCTAAAGGAGTACTTAGGGTGAGCACCAATGTTGACAGCCCGGGAGCCCGGAGAGGATTTATACATGCATCTCTCGGTGTCCGAGCATGTAGTGAGTGCTGTGCTGCTGAGAGATCAAGGTGTGTAACTGCCGATACACTATATCAGTGAAACCTTGGTTGATGTTGAGATGAGGTATTTGCCGTTGGAGAAGTTGGTATTAGCATTTGTGCACGCTACACGAAAACTGCCCCATTATTCCTAGGCTCACACCGTCTATGTGTTGACCGAGTATCCTCTACAGTCACTGTTAAGGATATCTAATTTTACAAGAAGAATAACTAAGTGGGGGACTTGACTAGGCTCTTTTAACATCAGACATAGACCTAGAAGATTAGTGAAGGGTCAAGTTCTTACCGATTTTATCACAAAATTTTCCCCGATGGAAGGATTGGAGATGGTCTGCCACGTAGAAGTCCTCCCGTTGAAGGTATTCGTGGACGACACGTTTAACACGTCAAGAGCTGGGGTTGGTATTGTAGTTATCACCCCAGAAGGAATAAAGCTGGAGCACTCTTTTAGGCTGGGCTTTCGAATTTCTAAAAACGAAGCCGAGTATAAAGTCTTGCTGGCCAGATTAAGAGTTGTCTTAAATTTGGGTGCTAAAGAGGTGGAGGTATACTCAGATTCCCGATTGGTGGTTAATCAAATACGGGGGAGCTTTGAGGCCAAAGATCCCTGGATGATTAAGTATTTACGATTGGTAAAGCAGACTATGGGCTACTTTTTAAGTGTGAGAGTGGACTAAGTGGTCAAAGGGCAAAACCGACATGCCGACTCCTTGGCTACATTAGCATTATCAGTAGTCGAGAGGGTGCCCCGATTAATTAGGGTGGAATTAGTGGCAGAATCGAGTATTAACACAGGGGCAGGAGTTTCACAAATTGCCACAGTAGAGCAGTGATGGATGGATCCTATCTTTAACTTTTTAGCTGAGGATCGAGTACCGGATGACGAAAAGGAAGCGGCCAGAGTGCGTCGGGCCGCTGCTCGGTACTAGTTATCTGTTGATCGGAAGCTGTACCGAAGGTCATTTAAGGGACCATACTTACAATGTTTGCACCTTAGCAAGATTGAAGAACTCCTAGCCGAGCTACATGAGGGGGTATGCAGCAGTCACGTTAAGGGACGTTCATTGGCCTACCGAGCTACATGAGGTGGTATGCCATCAAGTATGCATGAAAGTATGAGAAATGCCAAAAGCACGCCTCGATGATCCACCAACCTACTGGAAATCTGAATCTTGTTAGTAACTTGTGGCCCTTTGCCTAGTGGGGCCTAGACATAGTTCGTCCTTCCCCTCAGGCAACAGGCAATCGAAGGTTTGTGTTGGTGGCCATAGATTACTTTACAAAATGGGCAGGGGTGGAGGCACTGGTAAACATCTGGGATGTAAACGTCAAGAAGTTTGTATGAAGGAACATAATAATGAGATTCAGGATACCAGAGTCCCTTGTATCAGACAATGGATTGTAGTTCGATAGCAAAGCTTTCTGTGAATTTTGTAGCAATCTTGGCATCAGAAACCGGTGTTCTACCTCAGCATACCCCTAAAATAACAGCCAAGCTGAGGCCACCAACAAAGCCATCGTGGATGAATTGAAGAAAATGTTAGAAGGCACTAAAGGAAAGTGGGCTGAGGAATTGCCTTGTGTTTTATGGGCATATAGGACAACCCCGAGGAGGTCCACGAGAGAGACTCCATTTTCTCTGACATTTGGAGCGGAAGCAATCAAACTAGCTGAGATAAACTTGTGTAGCGCTTGGGTTTCAGGATTCGCTCCAGCCGAGAATACAGAATTGATGATGAGACAGCTAAACTTGTTGGAAGAGCACCGCTAGGCGACGACCATACAGCTGGCAGAATATCAGCAGAAGCTTGTTCAAAGGTACAATAGAAGTGTGAGGAGTAGGGAGTTTAACGTTGGAGATCTAGTGCTTTGAAGGTTAATGGGGAACACCCGAGAGGTCAATGCAGGAAAGTTAGCACCGACCTAGGAGGGGCCATACAGAGTAACTGCCATCACTAGCGCGGAAGCATACTATTTGGAAGACTTAAATGAAAGGTCACTTCCTCGGTCATGGAATGCTCACAATCTGAAGAAATTTAATCACTGATCACCGATGCATGAGGGCACAGCTTGAGCATAATATTGTATGTGCATATTGTTAATATGAATGTGATGTTTATCCATGCTGGTGTGTCTGTACTTATAACCCCATCGTCAGTTAATTCATTTTCCTATCTAACAAACATGTGGAAAACTAATGCTAATTATTCTAAGGACAAAAGCTTGTCCCCTGACTGATCTCCATCACAGGGCAGGTGGAAACCTAGGCTCTAATTTTACCTTAGGACAGAAGCCTATCCTCGGTCCGATCTTCATCATCGGGCAGGTGGAAACCTAGGCTCTAAATCTACCTTAGGATGAAAGCCTATCCCTGATCCGATCTCCATCACTGGACAGGTGGAAACCTAGGCTCCAAAACTAAATAAGGACAGAAACCTATCCCCAGTTCTATCTTCATCTTTGGGCAGGTGAAAACCTTGACCCCATATCTACATAAGGACAGAAACCTGTCCCCGGTTCGATTTTCATCTCCAGGCAGGTAGAAACCTTGACCCCAGATTTACAAAAGGACGGAAACCTGTTCCTGGTTCAATCTTCATCACCGAGCAGATTGATTTTTACCTAACCGCAACCCGTTTCCAACTCTGTTTTGATCACCGAATGCACGAGGTTTCCATCGAATTAGTCAAATTGTTGAACCTGATTACAGGCAAGGATGTTTTCATACTAAACTTCCTCAAATAAGTTGATGTACGTCGAATTCGGTTCTTATTGCTAAGGAGCCAATTCTTTCTAAAAACAGGCAACCCCTTTAGACCGACCACAGTCACTATGCATGCATGGGTATAATCTTCCCTTGTGAAAAATTCTGATTAGGCTACCTGGGCATTAGAATCATATACACATACAGAAACCAAAAACAAGCAAACTAAGCATGGCAGAAAGAATAACTTAGTAACAGTGCAATAAACATTCATAAGTTGAACCAAGTATTCATCAACCGTGTCTAGACGATTGATAAAAGTAAAGTAAACAGAAAAGAATATCAAATCATTGTTCTGTCACCACAACTTGGTGACCCTAGTCAATCCAAACAAATAAAAGTGGAGACTAAAACATGAGCGAAAAATAAAAGTTAAAAATGCATCAAACTGTAGGATCGATGGACGAGACACGAACTACATCACTGGCGTGCTAGCTTGGGATATCCTCGGTTGGCTGATTGGCGGGTGGTTGTTGGATTGGCTCATCTTCGGCAACATTGAAGTTGCTAGTAACTTTGAGATCAACACTTTTCACGTGAGTATCAATCGCTCGCACTAGCTCCCTCATGCTGGGAGTATCCTCTTCGTCAACGGCAGTAGCCTAACTCTAAACCAGGGGGGGGGGGAGGCCGAGTATGGGATTTGTGCTGGATTCCTCAGTGGAGAATCTTCGACCGCCTCTATTGCCTAAAGTGTTGCTAGCCACCCCTCTCCAAACTCATGAGACCGAGCTTCTTGAATTACAAGCTCCACGGAGTTCTCAGCATCCACAAAACCTTCATTGTACCACTTGTCCTCGTAGGCTGCGAGGGTCGCCGTCAAGTTGGCTATTTTGTTAGCATTAGCTAAGTTTAGGATTTTTGCCTCAGCCAGTTTAAGTTCTACGCTCCCAAGCTTGGCCTCTAGCCCAGCCAACTTCTTTTCCGCCACCTCCTGAGCCTTCTCAAAGGTCTGAGCCTTCTTTTCGGCAGCCTCAGCAGCCTGGCTCTTCTCCTTTGCCATGGTGGCTGCAACATCCTTGAGGGCCTTCTCCCATTCAACATCCTCGGTAAGCTTTTTCAGCCTCTCATCAAGAACATGAGTAAACTATGCAGCCTAACATTGCAATACTGATTAGTATGGAAGCAAAAGAAATGCGCACACATCAAAATAAATGCGAAGGTGAGAGAGTTACTGCTATAGTGTGTCATTGTAACCTTCTGGTTAGCGACTCCTCGTCCCCCTCCGAAAAGAAGTGGACATCCTTGAGCAGCAGAAGGCCGTGCACCATACTATGGGCCACCTGCCCCCCATGGCCTTGGGCCTAGGTCCTCAAGCTGGCAGATGTTGGCAGAATCCCATCGCTGAATTTGAAGGTAGGCTGCCAACCCACCTTGGTTCGGGATGAAGATGCTACGCTAGTGCCAACCTAGCTAACTTGGGGAGTTGGTCGAGAAGCACCATCTAACTCTCGGATCGTGATCCCGCCCCAAGGAAGGGTCTTTGAAAGAGCCCCACCTGGAACCTTAGGTGGTTGATCAGCAACACGCTATCTCTTTTTGCCACGGCCAATGGAGGGAGAAGGAGGGGTGCGGTCTTGGCCTTGAGGCTGAGGCTGGGCCGTGGGACGAGTGCCAAACAAAACTGGTCAGCTGTCATTTTTCTCCTAATAACCATCACTGTGTCTTGATCAGCTTTGGTTGCTTCTAGCTTAGTTGCTCGGACTTGGGCTTTAGACTCTTCAACAACTACGTGGACTTTGCGACTCTAAGACACACGTTCAACAGATTCGTCCTTCACTGGTGCAAGATCCTCCACAGTAGTGTAACAGGGGCCAAGATCCCGAGCTTCACTAGTGGTCAACATAGGCGGGAGGAGGTTTGCGTGCTTAACGTCTATATACAAGAGAACAGGGCTGTCCACTAACAATGTTTGGCTGAATGATTGCCAGGTAGTATACACCGGGTTAACGCCAAGTATCAAATGGGATGCTCGGAGTTGTCCGTCCGTGTGTACAAAAATTTCTGACCTAAGTACAAAGTTAAGATCTCTCACGTGCACGACTTTAAGATCTGGTTGAAATTTTTTTTACTCTGTAACAAATCAACAACGGATCGGTTAGTGTACGCGTAAATAGCTAAGTAAAATATTCGAATTTAGAGCAAATAAAGGGTCTTCATATCGATCAACATCACACGGCGAAAACAGGTAAGGGAGCTTATCGGCAAACCAATTGCCGCTCACCCGGACGAATTCCCCCGCCGAGTATCTGTTGGAGTCGGGAAGGCATCATATCAGCCGTACCCGCATATCCCTAGTTTTTAAATAGTAATCGGTCTTAATGTTTCCGCATAGACTGTCCATGAAGTTAATGTCATGGTAGTTAAATTGCAAACCAAATATTTGGTTTAACTTACTAACACAGCTTACCACTTGGTAAAAATTGGGAGGGAGTTGGTCGGGACCCAAGCTGTAAAATTTAAGGGTGCCTATAATAAGAGGGTCCTCAGGGAACCTAACCCCACCCTCGAGGATAGCCATTAGGGGAAAAACACTGTGTTTTGGCTAGTACGCTTATGGAGGTCGATATTGCCCTCATGACAGTAGGTGATATCAACATCTCTAAGAATGCTATAGGCTGCTCTAAAGCTAGCCAAGGATGCCTCAAAAGAGAGGAGGTAAGAATAGCCCATTCCTAAACTCGAAGATTAAAGGGAGACTAAAAAAGAGAAGATAGAGTAAAAGGGAAAGATGAACTTACTGTGGGTTCTAAGGAACGATGTTCTGGGTTGAAGAATGTGTACACGAGAGGAGTGTGCTCGGCAATGAGGAAACTAAAGAAAAGAAGATGTTATATGTGAAATGGAGAGTCAAGAGAAGCTATATATAAGGGTTAAAACATTTAAGGAGGCAGGAGGCGGGAAAGTCCCCATGTGTGGGCACGGTTCATGATCAGTCAGGTTATAATTACTGACGTGTGTGACAGCCTAGCATAGCGCTACTTTCAAGAAGTCTTTGATAATCATCATGTCCGCTCAACAGATGATGCTCGGGATTCTCTAGGGACCATCAACGTTGCTTAGATTATCCTTGATTCGTTCCCGGTAATCTATCACTAATCAAGGGGGGCTATTGTATGGGGAAAGGCCCTGGGCCCATTGGGCCATGGGCCCCCATCTTGAATTACAACACTCAACTCAATCCCCATTGTATTGACGATCTCGATCAAACATACCTCGGCACTCGACAAACCCCCTCTCCGAGGATGTTACTTCCCAAGGATATAAGACCCCAATAGTGCAATGTTGCCTTGGGGAGTATCGCCGCCGAACAACCTTTTGTGAGCAGGAACCAGTTCCAATGTCATTACCACGGTCTCCAACAGAGCCTCCACTAGGACCACTTTGAAGCAATAGAATTCGACCCCCAATCCCACTAGTAGCCAAGAATAATCATGACATCTCCACTTGTCTCAAGCTAGAAATGGGAGGAAAGAATGGAAAAAATGGGTTGACAGTTTTAGAAAGAAACATAGAGAGAAGAGAGAGACTACCATAAGAAGAGGGGGAGGGACTTAGAGAAATTAAGGGACTTGTAGATTCTTAAGTGATTACCTAGATCTCAAAGTGAAGGATCACCCATAGTAGGAAACTCAAAATTCACAAAATAAATATATTGTGAGCCCAAAAATAAGTCGAGCTCGTTAACTACATATTTTTTGCCCGCACAGTACAAAATTCATGTTAAACAGTGAATGAGCATTTTGGTGGGACAATACCACTTACTAGTTCCTCAAAAAAAAAAAAAAAAAAAAAACATAAATCCATAAAACACTTGTGCACATTTACAATGACATAACAACCTGCCAAAGCTTCTACATTTCTAAAATAAATTTATTGTACATACACGGCGTAACAGACAAAAGTCATATAAGGTATAACTATAAACTAATATATGACTATGAGGCTTCAGCAGCCTATCAAAATATCATTTTAGGACTACTAATTATACAAGCTAGAAATGCCAATCCTATTTTTTAGTCTCTCTCTTGTTAAGCACCAAGCCTAATTCTGTATACGTTTGGACATCATCTGAAATTGTCCTGCCATCATGTTAAATACTGGTTAAATAAAAAGGAGCAATGGATAGTTGCTCTATCTGGCTTGTGAATTGAAAATAAGGTCCAATAGATCCGTGTCTGTCAAAAATTGCAGCAAACTTCATCCTGTTTTGATAGAGTACCAATCTCAACAAGAATGGAAAGTATCCACAATCAATCTCTGCTAAATCTCAAGCTCCACATGTAAATAACTCCACCATCTGTGTGTTCTACTTCTACCAAATTAATGATCTTCTTGAATAAATTATTGCTGCAATACTAACATAAATCAAGACAAGAGGGCACTTCTGCAAGGAAAACTTGACGTGTCATGCAATCTAGCTTAAGCCTCCACCGAAGAAGACATTCACAGATATCATCACAGACACTGCCTTGGGAAGGTGATGCTATACGAACCTCAGCTATCTCCAACCCAAAGTCAATATATCGAAATGTAAAATGCAATCGATTGCTCCGCTATCTTGCCGCAAATTCCTTTTCAATTACAGAGAACATCCCTTTCAGGCGATCTTGCAGGTTTTTCTGGATGTTCTTTGTAATCCTTTTCTGATGTTTAGTGCTTTTCAGCCATGCAATTCCAAAGAACACCTGTACATTACATTCCTTTGATTTTGAGGGTAATTCCTCAAATTGGTATCTAAGGTGAAGCTGCAAAAGAAGAAATATGAAGGTCAATATTGCCTACCCAGGAAAGAGGGAGAAGTAAGGCAAAAACAGAAAAACAAAAGAACAGGATACATCAAGCAGTCTACATCATACATTGAAATTGTCGCCTAGTGGAATTCCATGCAGTGTCATGACCTCCTCAACAAGCCATCCATTTTTATCAGGTAGGGGGAACTTTTGCTGAGTACTTGTCACCTCTCCTCGATAACGGGAAATACATTTATCAAATCTGAAATGTATTTGTCTCTCGTAGACATCACCCTTTTCCGATTCCCATGCGGTGTTAGAATAGTCAAGACAACCAGATTTCTCCATAACTCTAGTCTCCAATTCACCCCCACTGAATGCCTCCATGAAGAAACTAGTCTAAAGTAGCCAACAAGACAAACTTGACGGTTAGAGATATAGGAAGACACTTACAATATATAAGACTAAAATAAAATGGAAAGGAAAAGAAAAATGTAAATTTCTAGTTGCCAATTTAAGGATTCTGATTTCCTGGGATTAGAGCAAAAGCAAAATAAATAAGAACGGATCTGTTCCTATGGAGCCACGCATCTTAGTGCATCTCAATAAAAAGTTCACATGGATATATAAGTACACAAACACACACACACACACAGAGATAGAGAGAGAGAGGTCGCTTACAGGAACAGGGGGAGTACATGAATAAACCTCAGACATGTTGACATCATCAAGGCCCAAGAAGGACCCACTCTCTTCAGCTTGGAGGATTTTGGCTTCAGATTCTTCTTCAACTATTTGCACCTTTTGCTCAGGACTCAAGGATCTAGCCTTCCATAGAGCCATAATTGTCCTATTGAGCACCATTAATTATTCAAGTCAAAATAGGATATCAAAACCTCTATTATTCTTTTTGCTTTTTTCCCTTTTAGACACTATTCTGTTAATATTACATAATTCTTACCTATCAAACATTCATCAATTAGTATTTAAGCGTTCTCTATTTCAAGGCAATTAAGGATATCAATCAATGGATTCAATACATTAAAGCATGACTTCAGCAGTGAGAGATAGGATTGCTTTAAACATGTATCTCCTATATCTAATTGCTCTGCAGATGTTCAACATGATAAAGAAATGAGTGTAAAGGGAATGTTTTCTTGGGTGGCAATAAGATCAACCAGGCTCTAGTACAAAATTTTGTAGTCAAGAAATAACACGCCCATTGAATGAATCTGGTGGGAGGGTATTAAACATACGTGGAAATCAATAAGTGTTTTGACTAAGCATCAAAGCATTTAATTTTTTTCCCTGGCAATTTTAACATTTGAAAACCAAATTATTTTTGTATAAATGGACCATCATGGCCTGACAAAAAAAATTATATGTATATATAATCAAGGAATTATACAACGAAAGCAATCATAGGTTTTTTTTTTTTTTGTGTGTTTCCTTTCCTTGCATTAAAATGACAGTATTTAGACATGCTCTTTAAGTAGAGCAGCAAACACCACCCCCCCCCCCCCCCCCCCCCAAAAAAGCAAAAAAAAAAGCAAAAATAAACCAATAATTAAATAGAAGTACTAGGAAGTTGCTTGGTCTAACATAAGTCTAGTTTAAGTTGCTAGACAGGCCATAGAGAATAACAAAACATATATTATAACACAAATAGACGATATAGCTCCAAAGAAAATAGTAGAAATTCCATTTTTGCTCAAAGAAGTGAATGTGTGACAATAAAATATCCCCATTAGTTACCTATGTGCTACATTAAAGGACACAAAGGACTGGAAATGGAACTTCAGCCTGCCTTCTGCGTCTTGTGTCTTTGCACCATGCCTGGCATCCATACCTCGGCCAGGCCGAAGAGTCATTACAACAATTGGACTGCCCATTGATGACAGAGTAGGTGGAACAACCTGGATATCTTCTATATCCTCCCAAAGGAAAAAGAATTTTGTCTTATGCCCAAACAGATTTGTATGAAACCCAATTATTCTTGCCGAAAGGAACAGGCGACCCTGCACAGATATAACTGCAAGTTGATCAGATATAATTTGGAAGAATGCATCAGTTGTGAGAGTCAAGAATGTTGATATTTAAGTTCTCTAACTACAGCTTAAAGATCGTGATAATTAAAAGGATGTGTACAATCATTATTAAACTTTTCAGCATGATTGACCCACAGCAACAGCACCTGCAGGGGCATTTTTCGTTTCAGGTGGCAGGTAAAGTCGTTGATGAGAAACTCCTCTGGTGGAAGCCCAAATAGTTTTTGGAAGGCAGAATTTGTTTGAGGAGACCGCACATTTATCTACAAATAACTAAAATTAATAACTACAAACGTAGAAAGCCAAGTGCAAGGCAAAAAAAAAAAAAAAAAGCAGAAGCAGCACATAGGCAATGTGGATTTTCAAAGCAAAATTAGCCATGTACCTTCTTCCCCACCTCTTTCTCCATCTTACTTAAATATTCTTTAACAACATTGCCACCTTTTGTATTGTTCAAGAAAATTCTTAAGTGAATCTTAGATTGGCAAGCCTGAGCTAACTTTCCTTGAAGAGGAACCCAAATATCAGCTAGATCTGATATATTATTTCTCAGAAAATTGACTTCAGCATGTCCCAAAGACGTAGCTTCATCAAAAGGTCCATCAAAATCATAAACTTCCATGTCCAGCACAGAAGGAGGGTCATCCATCGCATCAAATTCAAATATTTCTACAACATGGTCACAAGAAAAAATAATCAGATTCAGATTCAGATTATATTCAGATGAGGAACCAAAAAGAATTTGATCCAACTATGTAAAGATCAACACAGTTACAGAAAATAACAATTAAAGACCTAAAGAGAACACTGATGGAGAAGAAAATAACATTCACCATTCCATTGAGGATTAGACTTCTGGAATTTGATTGAGCTGGCTCTCGTTTTCCCATTACAAGTAAACACCACATATGGATCAGAGGACCCACTTGGATCAACGGCTGCTAAACTACTTCCTTCAATCAAGGCAACAGTTAATAACCAGCCATCTCCTTGTGCTTTGACTCCATGATCACTGCCTATTATTGAATACAAAAAATAAATCAAATTTCAAAACGAAAGATACAATGATATGTAGACATACAGATATAGGAGAATGATGTGCTAGATGTTTAGGCAGTTGATACACTGCAAAGGCATGCAAATCACACAGTCTCTATGAAGGAGAAGACAACAATTAGAAGATGAACAAATGCCAGGAGTAATTGTTAAATCAGCATTCAGCTCTCCATACAAGTTGAAATTTAATTTAATGTATGCAAGTAACATTCATTTTTAGCAACATTGACAATATAGAAACCTCAGGCTTTCAGCTGGGGACAGAAGATATGCTTAGGAGACAAGAGCTTGTGACCACTTATCAGAAAGGGAAAATCTCACAGGTTATATTACCTTTTTGTGCTCTGGCCTGCATGAAGCGCGAAATCAACCCCAGTAGCCGTTCACCTTGAAGAACCAGGACACCACAGACTATGAATTCACCAATTGAATCTGGCAAGTCAAGCCCGACAAACTCAAGCCCTTGAAGTGTGTTGGGTCTAGCCAGCCAGATGTGAACAAGCACATACAATCCCATAATAATAGTGAAAAACACATTAAAATTTAAAAAATACTGTATAGCCAGCTTCCAATCTGACTGGGGCTCCACCTGCAGTGATGCCAATACCTGTTCCTTATTCGAACCAAGTTCCTTAGAGTCAATTAGCTTAACATTCTGAGATAATACAATTGCATACTGCTCAAAGCTTTCCTTTATACCTTGTCGAGCTCCATTTTCTATCATTCCTTTCATCATGGTGCTTTGAAGAAAATTTGCTCTCCAGGATACTACCAAACGGGAGGATTGTTCTCCTGATGGTAGCTCAGGCCCAGGTGTAATGCAGTAGAGCACTTCCACCTTAAAGGTGCTCCCATACATGACATCAGGAGTGCTAACGGTTGCCAAAACTGCAAAAACTTTCCCATCAGCTTTCAGATACATTTGCTCCTCCGTGGCTTTCACAGCTTTGATTAATTTACTTGGAGCCTTAATGTACGTGACCACTCTTTTCAAATTCTCACCATTATTTTCAAATTTCCAACATCCTTGTTGCAGTTCTGTAGTCCCTTGCGCTTCTGCCACTGATTTCGGAAAACTTGAATCAAGTGAAAAGAGTAAAGAGTTCAGGTCATGTGGTGCTATCTGATACAATTGATCTAAAACTACTCCTCCTGGTAAATTGCTTGGGGTTTCACTTCCTTGATCCCTTGTCTCCATTGTGCTCATCACTTTTTCAAAAGTATCAGATGAAGACTGATCCTCATACTTGTTCTCATAAATCTCGGGTCCAGCAGTTTCAGGTGGCTCTGACCCGTCACTGTAGGTGGATGAAGATGAAGCTGTATCTGAATGTTTATTGAAAATCAGAGCAAGTCGGCCAGCAAAGGACTTCTGTACAGAAGACTTGTCTTCCTTAGAGAAAGCAATTTCTTCTAGTCTTAGTGAAGATGAGTTTGATGAGCTATTGACTGACCTTGAAGGTGATTCACCATTACAATTCAAGTTTATGGATGAATTGTTTTGAGAAAAATATATTGTTAGAAGAATTTCACCTGCAGAAAAAAAGAAGAAGTAAAAATTACAATTTCATTGACTAGATTAAAGACTACAAAACCAAAACTACTTCAACCATGTTATGATTTGAATCCTAAACTTCCAACCACAGAAGCAAATCTCTTGAAAGAAAAATCACAACTAAGCACCAAAAAATATGCAATGAATTCCAAATTCTTAACTCAAACACAAAAGCAAATATCATCTTCAGGACACCACTTTGATTTGTGTAATGGCAATAAGTAATGAAACCAAAATATCCACAAAAAACCAGGAAAGCAAATATCAGAAGCTCATAAAAAATACTTCAAAAACTCAATAGGAAACTTGAGCCAATAAACAATAAAACATAAAATTGTCAAAAATAAACAAAGAGAAGACAAGAGAGGAAAAAAAAAGTGCATAGAGCATTAACGTGGTTCAGTTTTAGTAGCATACATCCACATGCAATGTACAAAACCAAAAACCTAAAGGCTACTTTTTTGTTGTAAAGTTCTGTGTGTCATTATAGTAATCTTCAACTAAAGCTCATAAACATACTATAATCACCCAATGCATACTTCATACAATAACCATGGCAACTCACATAAAAGAAGAAAGTGCAATGCCAGAGAAGCAACTATTTTCACAACCTTTTCAATAAGTATAACTTTTTTCACAACTTCCTAATGCTAAAGTTGTCGATTGTTAGCGATGGAAAAAAAAAATTATTTACAAGCTAAGATCCTTCTAACAGCTAACACGATTTCACTATGCAACAATTACAATAGGCAATGTCAGGAGCCGTCAAAAAAAGTGCTAAAAAAATTGTGTCCTACACTTATAACTTATTGAAGAAAAAACCCAAAACTTAAGAACCCAATTAGCCCAAAAAAAAAAAAACAACAACAACAACAACAGCAACAAAAAAGAACACAAACCCAGAAACAGAAGACAACATACCACAATCCTTGTTCTTGGACTTCTTGTTCTTGGGTTGCAGAGAATACCAACAGGGACCAATTGACTTGTCCTCTGAATCAAAGACCTTGGAAACAGGTACCCTGAGTTGGCCAACAAAGTCATCGTTGAAGTACTTGTCCTCATCCAAAACATAAACCACTAGCTCCTCATTCAAGTCATCAACCCGGAACCCGAATTCCTCACCCCATTGAGGATTCAAGCTCTTCTTCACCACTTTGGTCTTAAACTTCTGCCTCCCAAGCTGTATCTTCACGTACGGATCACTCAAACCGTTCAGATCCATTGCTGGTATATTCCGAGCCTCAATTACACGTACCTGTAGCCTCATTTTCATGAAACTCCACAACCAAATTCAACAAAATTCAGTTTTTTTTTCTTCTTCTAATTACCCATCAAAACAAATTGGGTCAGAGATATTTATATGGGATAATGTGGGACATGAGCTGAAAAAAATCTCTGATTTCTTCAAACCCACCAAAAAAAATTGAAATTTGAACAACTAGTCCAAAAGATTGAGCTTTTAGATGAACTGGGTATCCGAAAAAATCATCAAAATGGGAAATTTACATGACCAAAAAATCACAAGAACCCTAAAAACAGGGTTATGGAATCATTACAGAGAATGTTTAGAGAGAGAGAGAGAAATGTCTTGATTTGAAAATAATAAATGAAGATTTTGACAAATATTCAATCCAAGAATTGAGAGCTGGAGAGAGAGAGAGACAGAGAGAGAGAAAGAGAGATACTCAATCCAATTCAAAGAATGAGAAAAAAAGCAGAGACACTTTTTTTTCTGTCCTTTTTTTTTTTTTTTGTTGCTTTGTTTTTCATAGAATTGGTTAGTGTCGCATACAACGTAGGACTTTTTTGACTTACACATATGACCGTTGGTAACTAAGTTACAAGTACAACTTACGCGTTGTTTCATTCACCTTTTGTTCCTGTTCTTGTTTTTTTTTAACTTAGGGGTTAAACAAGCTTTTTTCTTTCTAAATGAGTTTCTAGATTTGGCATGGATTAAAAAATTGAAAGCAAGCGTGTGAACGATTTGTTTATGGGTATGGAGTACACGTTTTGTCAAAGACCGTTTACTTTAGAAGCGTCATTCCTTTTGGTTTTTGTTTTTATAGAAAAATAGAAGGATTGAGATTCTTAAATCAAAGATATATCACAAAATACTCTTTTTTGGTAACGAATGAACTATATTATTTTCTAGGCAAATAATTCAAAGGACACAAACAATTGAGAAAAATATATATGTATATAAATAGACAAACAAGTGTGATTTTCTTTTTTTAAGCAAAAGTTTATCAAATAGAAACATTGCAATAAAAGTAATACAATTCACAGATAAATTAGATCTTGAGTTCTAGAAATGTAACAAATTAAACCTTCAACATATATTAAACTAACACAACATCATTCCACTTAAATGGTCAAAAATTTGATTTGTTATTTTCTGAAACTTGAGAATTTATTTGGTTACCTTTAAAATTATAAGGTTTAATTTGTTATGCCATTAAACTTAAAGCTTTTCAAGTCTATAGCAGGGGTGTGCCCCCACTTGATACATTGGATTGGTCTTTTGTGAGGAGGTGGATTGGGATAGATTGGAGTTTTTGAACCTCGAGTTGATAGTTTTTTCAACTCATATGATCCCTACCCAACCCAACATATATAAGGGTTTTTTTTTAATCACCCTTATATTCATTTTTTTTTATTGATTTATTTTGGTAGTTTGAGAATTAGTTTTTGATGAGGCCGAAATTCACCAGTAAGCCATACGGTCCTCACGAGAGTAAAATAAAAACCTACACAACAACAAGAAAGGACCTAGCAGAGAGCACCGGTGTGGTCCCGGCCAAAAACCCTCCGAATGTCAAGTTAGAAACCTTATTTTCAACACTAGAGTGCTAGAGTTGAGTTAATTATGCGTACCTTGGTTTGTAAGGGTTTTGGTGTATTTATAGTCGCGTAAAGCCAAAGCCTATGCCTTGGTTAAGAAGTCTTTTCCTTCTAAGGGAGTGACTCATTTTCCTTGTAGGAGTCTGCTTTGTTTGGGCTTAAACGTGTAGATCAAGCAAAAACCCTAGTAGCCCAAATGTAAGCTGCAACCACGCTCGTATAAGAGCCCTTGGAGCCCAAAACATGACATGTGCTGAACACGTCCGTCCACCACGTGTCCGTCATATATTTTCCTCTTCAGCTGCCCCCTATTCCATGAATCCGTCACCTTTACTGACAGGCCACAAACGCGTTGACCCCTTGTGATAAATTACGTTGATTAATTAGCCCAGTTTTTAATTAATCAAATTAACATGCAATATCACGTGGTAGCACAAACAAATCACCAAACTAAGTTAAGCAGCGGAAAAATAAATAACACGGTGATTTGTTCACGAATGGGGAAAACCCTTACGGCAAAAACCCCACCGGATGATTTAAGGTCACCACTTCTGAAACTCCACTATTATCACAACAAGCAGTTACAAGCAAGGAATCCCAAGTACCTCACCAACTTACAGTTGAACTCTTACCCCAATACCCAATTGGACTTGTTCTGTAGTGATAGTTTCTCCTTTCAATGCACGGCTCCCAAGTACGTGACTAACCAATTTGATGCACGGATCCCAGTACGCGGCTTACTCCTTTGTACGAATCCCAATACGTGACTAACTCCACAGCAACCCTTTGATTGTTGTAGTTGATTTGCAGCAGCTTCACATAGAAACACCAATAAGATCTTCAATGTTGGTGCAAGAGACTTTGCTTGGTTACAAAACCCTAAGGCGTACAAGAAACGCAGCAAGAACTTTTTCTTCTGTAGAAGGAGGCTAGGGTTTCAAAAAGAAAAGCTTATGAAGCTCTCTAGGGTTTGGTTTTTCTTTTTCCACCTCCTTTAAATAGGAGCTTAATGGGCTCTCCTATTCCAAATAGGTTTACACAAACCTTGGGTTTTCCTAGTCCAATAAGAATTATACAAATCCATAAACAATTAGCCTTTTAGAATAAAAACGTTGCTGGCTATAATCTGAAACCCGTAAGCTCAATCGATCGGGACATCTGTCGAGCTTTAATGAATCTCGACAGATTGAGCTTCTGTCGAGGAGGTATCGAGACCTGCAGTTTGCACTTTTTCTTGAGCAGTTCTTAAGTAATCTTCATGTCTTCAATTTAACCACTTGCAATAATCATCTTGAACCTACTTAGATTTACCCAAATACAAGTAAAGTGCGTTTTGTCAAAGGATATGCCAACTACAAAATATGTCCCCAACAATCTCCCCCTTTGGCAATCCGTGACAAAACCACAAGAGTACATTGAATGTCCTAGAATACATTCTACTCAAGTATAAATAAGCCTAGTCTAAAAGATTTGAACCTTAGAAGTTGCTGCAAGAAGAAGGTTCGGAATCTTGACTTAGCTTTAACTTGTCTTTCCTGAAAGGCACTAAACAAAACACATTAAGATACCATGTGGAAAATAATGACAAGTTGAATAAACAAGAAACATGTGTATAAATAGAGAAGAGAAACAACACATGTGAGATAAAGAGTGAAACACATACATCATCACATATACCACTTGATAAGTATCATGTATGTAACAAAAATGGTTACAAAACCAAAAGATACACAATCACAAAAATATATCAATCAATATCAATGTGTATCAAACTAACTCTCCCTAAGTTAGTTACAACAAAAACTTTCTTCCCTTTAACATGAAGTTCTCCCCCTTAACATGAAGTTCTCCCCCTAAGTCTATTACTCTCCCTGAGGAATGACATTCAATTATCAAATTTCTCCCCCTTTTTGACACGATTGTCAAAGGGTATAAAAAGCCAAAAGACTTGACCGGAGAGAGACAGAAAACAGATAAAGAGGGAAAGAGGAGAACAAGGAACCATAGACCTACAAGAGAGAGAACAACAAGATGCTATGGACACAAAGGGAAAAACATGCAAAAAAGAAGAAGGATGAAATGCATGCAAGGGTATCTCAATGGATCGAGAGGTGTCGAGAAGCTATTGAGCATACCTCGATGGATCGAGAAGGTATCGAGGATCTATCGAGCAGACAGAAAGTTTCTCGATCGATCCAGCAGGTGTCGAGGTATCTGTCGAGACTGCGATAAGAAAGAGTCTAAGAATCTCGATAGATAGCTATGTGTCGAGAGGTATCGAGGAGGTGTCGAGATGCCTTTAAAAACAGTTTTTCAAAAGAAGAAAAACATAGACATAAATGCAATCATGCATGCAACTCAACCAAAAATCCAATCAACACATTAAGCTCTCAAAAACATCTCTCAACAAGAAAAATGTCATGCATTTTGATCCAAAACACACACACACACTAAACAAGTCTAACCAATTTTATATTTCAAAAACAAGTTAAGACAGTTTAGTGAGCATACATTAAAACATGTAAACCTTGTGATGGCCAAATCACATTGTACCTGCACATGTATCAAGAATAGCAAAGAGTATTGCGTGTTGTGTGTGAGAACATCGCAAGATTGCATAAGTGTCTCAATGTTATGACGATTTGAGATATGAGAAAATCACTTTAACTCACACACAATCATAATCGTTTGATGGGGACTATCACCTTCGAGGTACATCCTATAACTCCCACATCTCCTAGAAAACACGCTTGCAACCATATTTTAAAGCATTTTTGATCTTTTTGCTTTTTATATCTTTGCATATTTTCTTTTAACAAGCATATCATGCATGGGCATACAAAAGAGAGAAAAGAAATACCCAATTATGTTAAGCTTTCGACATTGCACTTTTGCTATGCCGAAGCATACAGATGTCATATTATGATTGGCGAGTAACAGTGGTGAGATGGTTATTTATGCATTTCTCTTAGGATTTTCTAGTTCAACCCGTCAAAAAGAGTGATACGAGTGTTAAGAAAAAGAGATCACTTAACCTTACTCATCACAAACAAAGAGTTACAAAGCTCACTTGCTTAGTTGTGCAGAAGAATGCTCATCTAAGCTACAAGTGATACAAAGTTTAGAAAACTCTGTTTCAATGGCCATTTTAAAAGTTCACATAAACTAATGCACACAAACACACACTGTTTTTGTATTTTTCAATTTTTCAAATTTTTTTTTTTATTTTGAAAACAAAACAAAATAAACACTAAACAACCAAATAAAAACAGACAAACAACATGAATGCATGAAAGAAAGATGCATATGCATGAAGGCATGATAGAAAGGTGCAAATGCATGAAAGCATGATTTCAACAGAAGAGAAGAAATCAAGCAAAGAGAGTCCTGCTTTAGATAGAAAGAATTGAAGCAAAGGACAAACAGAAAAGACAATTAAGTCTTAGGCTCCTTTCTCACCCACACAGCACAAGTCTTTGGCCGTGAAGATGAAAAGGCACGTGTTCTAGTATGACTACTAAAGGACATAGAAGAATTAAAATTCTCCTGAAATTGAGTTAAAAAGCTCAAGACTTTTAATAACTCTCCATACAAAGGTGTAGGTCCTTGAGAAGAAACCTGTGACCGTTTGGACAATTGCTTATGAGGATACAACTTAAAGCAATTAGGACGAGTGTGGCCAGAAACACCACAATGGTGACAAACATGAGCAGTTTTAGAGCTACTCGGCTTCCTAGAAGGAAATCTAACCTTAGAGGTTGATAGAGTCCTCAAATTAGGACAATTTGGCCTAATATGACCAACCATGTGACAATGATGACAAGTAGGGACAAAAACAGATTTATCATTCAACCTAGGAGGAGTTTTAGACATAGGTTTAGAAACTTCAGCGTTAACATCAGATTGTTTACCTTTGTCTATCCTAGCAATATTAGCCTTCAACTCTTCATTATTCCTTTTAAATGGGGGAATATAGAAATCTTTTTCTTTTGAGTTAGGCTCAACAACAAGTTTGGCACTAGTTAATTTTTTAACTTCAGTTTTAAATTCAACTAGTTGCTCTTCCAAACTCTTAATTTTGTCCACCTGAGATGAAATTTGATTTTTAAAATTCTCATTCAAATTATTGGCTTCATCCAATTTTGCAATCAAATCATCTTTTTCAAGCTTGACCTTTTTAAATTTAGCTTTTAATTTTGTAGAACACTCAAGAGATTTCATACAAAAATTATAAAGCTTGCAATAGGCATCATGAATATCATCATCATCATTCAATACAAGATCATGCAAATCAAAACAATCAAGAGTTTCCATGACAACAGGGGTCAATAGATCACACACAATAAATTAAACCCTAATCAGAGTGTGCTTGCTCTAATACCACTTGACAGGCCACAAACGCGTTGACCCCTTGTGATAAATTACGTTGATTAATTAGCCCAGTTTTTAATTAATCAAATTAACATGCAATATCAAGTGATAGCACAAACAAATCACCAAACTAAGTTAAGCAGCGGAAAAATAAATAACACGGTGATTTGTTCACGAATGGGGAAAACCCTTACGGCAAAAACCCCACCGGGTGATTTAAGGTCACCACTCCCGAAACTCCACTATTATCACAACAAGCAGTTACAAGCAAGGAATCCCAAGTACCTCACCAACCTACAGTTGAACTCTTACCCCAATACCCAATTGGACTTGTTCTGTAGTGATAGTTTTTTCTTTCAATGCACGGCTCCCAAGTACGTGACTAACCAATTTGATGCGTGGATCCCAGTACGCGGCTTACTCCTTTGCACGAATCTCAATACGTGACTAACTCCACAGCAACCCTTTGATTGTTGTAGTTGATTTGCAGCAGTTTCACATAGAAACACCAATAAAATCTTCAATGTTGGTGCAAGAGACTTTGCTTGGTTATAAAACCCTAAGGCGTACAAGAAACGCAGCAAGAACTCTTTCTTCTGTAGGAGGAGGCTAGGGTTTCAAAAAGAAAACCTTATGAAGCTCTCTAGGGTTTGGTTTTTCTTTTTCCACCTCCTTTAAATAGGAGCTTAATGGGCTCTCCTATTCCAAATAGGTTTACACAAACCTTGGGTTTTCCTAGTCCAATAAGAATTATACAAACCCATAAACAATTAGCCTTTTAGAATAAAAACGTTGCTGGCTATAATCTGAAACTCGTAAGCTCGATCGATTGGGACATCTGTCGAGCTTTAATGAATCTCGACAGATCGAGCTTCTGTCGAGGAGGTATCGAGACCTGCAGTTTGCACTTTTTCTTGAGCAGTTCTTAAGTAATCTTCATGTCTTCAATTTAACCACTTGTAATAATCATCTTGAACCTACTTAGATCTACCCAAATACAAGTAAAGTACGTTTTGTCAAAGGATATGCCAACTACAAAATATGTCCCCAACATTTACTGACGGGTCCATGGAATGAGTAGATCTGTTCTTATGAATTCGTCATGCACTTACTGCAGACGGATTGCCAGGCTGGATTTAGGGTCATAAATGCACTTGAGGACACGTGGTGAGCCCTGATTGATAGCTTACTACAACTGAGGCGTCTCCTCGTTGGTCGCGTCGCTCCCCTATATATATATCACCTGTTCCTGTCACTTTCACATTTTGAAGAAATTTTTACTGATCAAAGCACATCCGTCCTCCTTGTGACCGTCGACTTTCAATTCAACCGTCCACTCATTCGTCCTAACTTTCTTCCGTCGTCTACTCAGTTCAACTGTAAGTTTATTTCTTCTCTCCTTCCACCCCCCTTTTTTATTTGTACGTTGGTCCGTTGTCCATGTAGATCTAGAGCCTTAGGTTTCCTTCTCCGTCATTTGTAGGTGTCTAATGTCTAGTGAGACTTCCAGCGATCAATCTTTTGTTCGTGAGGGAGCGGGCTATGAGGAGGTATACCCGTCAGGTCAGGGAGACCCGGGTACCTCCGTTGAGGAGAGGGAACCGTCATCAAGCTCTCCTTCCTATGCGGAAGAAGAAGGGCGAGGTGAAGATAGGTCGGAGTACGACTCGAACGACGAAGTAGAAAGTGTAGATCCTCCCGTCCAGTCTGTGATAGGCAAGGATGGATTAAGGGAGTTTGTCCTGCTTTCGAAGTGGACGGTGAACAATTTCACTTCCTCCATCAGTTCACAACATTTTAACTCCCTTAGGGAGAAATACCAGATTCCAAACACCATGCCCATCCGTCTACCACTCAAGTCCGAGAGGTGTTATTACAAAGGACTAGAAGACGTCGGTGTGTACGAGCAGATGCTCAAGGTGGGCCTCCGCTTTCCCTTGAGCGGCTTGCACCGTCGCCTTCTTCAGTATCTAGGTTTTTCCGTCACCCAGATTTCACCAAACGCCTGGAGAGTCTTCCTGAGCGTAGAAGTTTTATACGGCGTCATGTCTAAGGGGACAAGATGGTTAACAATGGAGGAGTTCTTCAATTGTTACCATCCGGATGAAATTGTTAAGTCGAAGGGTATGTATAGTTTTGTGGCGAGAAGCCCGGTACTTAGGTTAGTGTCCGAGACCCCCGACTCCAACCGTAACTGGAAGAGTAGATATTTCTTCCTACAAGGGGACGACTGGATGGGTCGTCCTGACGACCAGGAGTTTATGCCCGTCGATAAGACATGGGGCATACTATCACCGTCCGGTATGCGTCTCATTCTGTGTTCGTCCTATATTGTCTATTGATTGTTAATCTAACCATCTGTTTTTTTTTTTGCAGCGCACAGCCGTCTAGACATTACCGTCGAGCAATACGGTTTTCTTGAATCAATTTTCCAGAAAACTGAACTGTCGGAGAGGACGTGGGCGAAGCTCGTCACCTTGGACACCATCCACTGGAATTGCGACGGCCCTGAACCTTCTGCTGCTGCAATAAAATACGACGCGAGAATACGCAAGCGTAAGTCTCCATTTTTTTTGACTATGTGATAGCGATTTTTCTCGTCCGTCATGTGTTCTTACTGTCTACATTTTGCAGAAATGGACGATGCTAAGAGGCAGGCGCTTATCAAGCAACAAGCCGCTAACAAGAAAAAACTTGGGGGTGACAAGATGCCCCATCCGTCCGTAAAAAGGGGTCCAGAGAAGACCGACCATCCTAGCAAGAAGCAGAAGCTGGTGACGGGTCTGCCAGCCGTCCAGGCTCCAACCAAGCCTCCCTCCCGGCTCAGCGTGGGTAAGGGTAAATGTCTCATGACCAACCCTGACCCCGTCACAAATAAAGCTCTCGTCCTACTCATGGAGGACTCGCAGTACGCCCTCACTCAAATTACTTCTATTATCAAGGAGGAGGACGATGAGGACATTGGCAACCATGCCACTGAAGCAATGGGGGAGACGACCCTGTTTAGCCTGACCTAGGTAATATCCCGTCCTCTTTTTGGTCTTGTCATTATTCGTTTTTCCCTAGGCTAACTTATTTGTTTGCTGATACAGACTGTCCTTATGGCCAAAGGACTGATGGACCGCTGCCTGGCCCGTGAAAAGTCCTTGGAGCGTGTACGTGCCAAGGTTAGGACGATGGGGGAGGAGCTGGACGAGCTGAAGCTTTGGAAACTCCATCATGAGCAGAAGCTACAAATGTCCGAGTAGGCTCGTGAGGACCTGGAGAAGGAGGTAGAGTTCTTGAGGAAGAAGGTGAAGGGCCAAGACGACGACATCCGTCTAGCGAAGGTTGAGGCCGTCCAGGAGTACAGGGATTCCGATGCCCTATTGACGGAGCTAGGAACTTCCTTTGCTGATGGATTTGACGACTACATCCATTAGGTGAAGGCGTCATTCCCGGGCCTCAACCTTTCCCACATCAACATAGACGCCGGAGGCCAAACACCAGCCCATACCATCGACTCTGAGGGGACTGCGGAACTTTTCGGTGAAGTCCTCGGTGAAGATGAAGCCCCCGAGATTGGTGATACAGGACCCGTTCATGACGATGTCCGTCCACCTAAGCCTGACGGTCCTGGAGCCCAAGCTAATGCCCCCCAAGCTAATGCCCCCCAAGCCGGAGAATTGTTTTTTTTTTTTTTTTTGACATTTGGCTATGTAACTTTTGGTCCGTCATGTGGACCTATTTGTAGACAAATTAATTTTAATTTCATCCGTCGTATTTGTTTTCATAGATGTTTAATCGTTTTTCTTTTGTCGTTTATCCTATAAATAATCACCCGTCCACCCTGTGGACTTAGTACATATTGCACTTTTTGAGATTCTCCATCCACTTTCGCTGACTTAGTACATATCATTCTTCTTTTGGACGATCCATCCATTTTGTGGACTTGGATGGTCTGTCTACTTTGTGGACTTAGTAGTCCACTTTGTGAATTTGGTAATTATTTCCATCTTTTGGATGGTCCATCCACTTTGTGGACATGGTATTTATCTCCATCTTTGGGATGGTCCGTCCACTTTGTGGACTTGATAATTATCTCCATCTTTGGGATGGTCCGTCCACTTTGTGGACGTAGTATTTATCTTCATCTTTTGGATGGTCCGTCTACTTTGTTGACATGGTATTTATCTCCATCTTTTAAATGGTCCGTCCACTTTGTCAACATGGTATTTATCTCCATCTTTTGGATGGTCTGTCCACTTTGTGGACATGGTATTTATCTCCATCTTTTAGATGGTCCGTCCACTTTGTGGACTTGATAATTATCTCCATCTCTTGGATGGTCCGTCCACTTTACGGACTTGATAATTATCTCCATTTTTGGATGGTCCGTCCACTTTGTGGACTTTGTATTTATCTCCATCTTTTGGATGGTCCGTCTACTTTGTGGATTTTGTATTTATCTCCATCTTTTAGATGGTCCGTCCATTTTGTGGACTTTGTAGACATCCTCCTTTTGGATGATGATTCGTTCACTGTAGATTTTAGTAGATTTCACCGTTTGGATGATGATTCGTCCACTTTGTGGACTTAAGTAGATTACACGTTTTGGATGATCCGTCCACTTTATGGAGGACCCGTTTACATTGTGGATTTAAATATCATGCAAGTGTTAAGACATTCCGTCTTCTCTGAAAACTCCTCTTATTGCAATGGATACGTAGAACATTGTTTAAAAATAAGGAAGTTTAGGCGTTCTAAAAATACTGTAGGAAATAAAAACTATATAACTATCAAGAAAAGATAAACTGGAAGTGAGGAGTATATTGTAGTAATGCCGTTGTTCTTGTCGTCTTCTACTGATAATACTTCTTTAGGTGCTTTGCATTCCATGGGTGACTTAGCTTCTTTCCGTTCAAGGTCTCTAAGTAGTATGTTCCCTTCCTGTGCCATGATGTGATCTTGTATGGTCCTTCCCAATTTGGTCTAAGCTTCCCCTGGGTGGCATCCTTTGTAGCGCCGAGTACTTTATTTAGGACAAGATCTCCGACCTGGAAGTCTCTGTGCCTAACTCTAGAGTTGTAGTGCTTCGCCATTAAATCCTGGTACCGTGCTATCCTTTGTTCTGCAGTTGCCCTAACTTCGTCCACTAGATCAAGCTGTATTTGCATGGCTTCATCGTTCCTGTGCTCATCGTGGTTTCCAACACAGTAGCTTGTAAGACCCACTTCAGCTGGTATGACAGCCTCAGTTCCATATGCCAAACGGAACGGAGTCTCTCCTGTCGGTGTTCTTGCTGTTGCCCTATATGCCTATAAGACACTTGGTAATTCGTCCGGCCATATACCCTTTGCCCCCTCAAGCCAAATCTTGATGATTTTGAGCAAGGATCGGTTTGTGACCTCCACTTGTCCGTTGGCTTGTGGATGTGCAGGTGATGAGTAGTGGTTCTTTATCCCCAGCTGGGAGAAGAAATCCCTGAATGCTTCATTGTCAAATTGCTTGCCATTATCCGACACCAGCACTCGTGGTATGCCATACCTGCAAATGATATTTCTCCATACAAAGTTCCGAATATTTTTCTCCGTGATGGTGGCCAAAGCCTCAGCTTCCACCCACTTGGTGAAGTAGTCGATGCCAACTACTAAGAACTTTAGCTACCTTGCCGCTATTAGGAACGGGCCCATGATGTCGAGCCCCCACTGTGCGAACGGCCATGGGGCCGCTACGGGCGTGAGCTCTTCTATAGGTTGCCTTATGAGGTTGCTAAAGTATTGGCACTTGTCACAAGATCTGACGTATATGTTGGCGTCTTTCTGCATCGTTGGCCAGTAGTATCCCGCCCTGAGAAACTTGTGCACTAAGGACTTTGATCCCGAGTGATTCCCGCAAATCCCTTTGTGGACCTCCCTCATGACATAGTATGCTTCTTCTGGGGCGAGGCATCTCAAATAGGGTCGAGAGAAACCCCTTTTGTATAGAACTTCTTTCATCATGACGAACCAAGATGCCTTAACTCTTAGTTTCCTGGCAGCCTCCTTATCGTCTGGTAACAGGCCGTCTTTCAAGTACGCAGCTATGAGAGTTCTCTAGCACTGCTCATTGCTTACTTCCTGCAAACCTGTACCGTCTATTAGTGGTGATGTTTGGACGAAGGATAATACCTGGTCGAGGACAGTCATTGGCTCCGCGGAGGCTGCCTTGGCAAGCTGGTCAACTTCTTGGTTTTCCTCCCTTGGGACTTGAATCAATTCGACCTGGAGGTTGCTCATTCGACTTTTCACTTCATTGAGATACTTCTTCATTCTTTTACCCCTACACTCGTAACTCCCATTAATCTGGCTCATAATGACTTGGGAATCAGAGTAGACATCCACTCTTTCTGCTCCAGCGGCAATGGCGAGGTCTAATCCTACTACTACAGCTTCATATTCTTCTTTATTATTCGTTGTTGAAAAGCACAAGCGGATCATGCACTTGATCTTATCCCCTTTGGGTGTGTGGATTACCACACCGATTCCTCCTGCGTGTTTGTTAGAGGATCCATCTGTATGAACCCTCCATACGAGAAGCTCACCTGCCCCCTGGTCTTTCATGTCGGTGAACTCTACAATGAAGTCTGCCAGGATTTGTCCTTTTACTGCGTTTCGAGGTCGATATCGAATGTCGTACTCACTCAGCTTGATTGCCCACAATGTCATTCGTCTTGCTGCTTCTGGACTACTCATCGCTCTTTTTAGGGGCTAGTTGGTCATGACGTTTATGACGTGTGCTTGAAAGTATGGTTTTAGCTTTCGAGTCGCAATTACCAATGCGAAAGCTAATTTCTCCATCTGGGGGTACCTCTCTTCTGCCCCTCTGAGCGCTTTGCTTGTAAAGTATACAGGCTTCTATATCCTATCTTCCTCTCTAATAAGAGCTGCACTGACAGCTGCTGGGGAGACGAATATGTATAGGAACAGCTCTTCACCTTGCTTGGATGGGCTAAGTAGTGGTGGAGAGGAGAGGTATGTCTTCAGATCTTCGAAAGCTTTCTGACAGTCATCCATCCATTCAAACGATTTCCTTAATGTGCGAAAGAATGGTAGGCACTTGTCCGTTGCCCTTGAAACGAATCTGTTCAGGGCAGCTATCTTGTCATTTAAGCTTTGGACCTCCTTCAGCGTCTTCGGGGGAGCCAAGTCTACTATTGCCTTGACCTTTTCTGGGTTGACCTCGATGCCTCGTTGAGATACCATGAAACCCAAGAATTTCCCTACCGTCACCCCGAACGCGCATTTGCTAGGATTCAGCTTCATGTTATAGGACCGAAGGGTGTTAAAAATTTCTTGGAGGTCGCTCAGATGGTTGCACTCGCGAACGCTCTTCACCAGCATGTCGTCCACATAAACTTGCACATTCCTTCCAATCTGATGCACGAACATCTTATTCATCAGTCTCTAGTACGTGGCCCCAGCGTTCTTGAGTCCGAAGGGCATTACTTTGTAGCAAAAGAGCCCTTGACTAGTGATGAAGTTTTCTCTTGATCCGTCTCGTCGAGCTTGATCTGATTGTAGCCAGAGAAGCGTCCATGAAACTTAAAAGTTCATGTCTTGCAGTCGAATCTACTAGCGTATCAATACGCGGCAGAGGATAACTATCCTTTGGGCAAGCCTTGTTTAGATCCGTGAAGTCAACATACATTCGCCACTTCCCATTCGCCTTCTTGACCATTACTACATTTGCTAGCCAGCCTAGATAGTGTACTTCTAGTATGAAACCTACTTCCTGCAATTTTTGGACTTCCTCGGCGATAGCCTGGTCTCTTTCTGGAGCAAATACTCGTTTCTTCTGTTGGATAGGAGAGAATGATGGCGATACACTCAGCTTGTGTACTATTACTGTCAGATTGATCCCCGGCATGTCATCATGACTCCATGCAAATACGTCTTGATTTTCCTTCAAGAACGTGGTTAGGCTTTGCCGCACCGAATGGCTGGCCATTGTACCAATTCTCGTGGTCCGTCTAGGTCTTGAGTCGTCAAGTACTACTTCTTCCAGTTCTTCCACTGCTTCAGCCGTGACTCACTGTCCTTCGACATTTAGTGCTTGTAAGTGATCATCCATCTCCGTCATGGCGACGTAGCATTCTCGTGCTGCAGCCTGATTCCCTCATAGTTCTCCGACTCTATATTCAGTAGGAAATTTAATCATCAAGTGGTAAGTTGAAGTGATAGCTTTCCATGCATTAAGAGTAGGCTGACCGAGGATTGCGTTATAGGCAGATGAGCAGTCAACGACCAGAAAAAGTACATCCTTGGTAATTTGTTGCGGGTAATCCCCTACCGTTATGGACAATGTGATGGCTCCAAGGGGGTAGACTCTTGTTCCTCCGAGTCCGACGAGCGGAGCGTTTGTTGGGACGAGTCGCTCTCTACTAATTCCTATCTATTGAAACGCGGGGTAATAAAAAATGTCTGCGGAACTTCCATCATCAACTAGCACCCGATGCATGTTGTAATCACCAGCGCGTATGCTGACTACGAGCGCATCGTCATGTGGGTGGTGAAGACGTCGAACATCCTCTTCTGAAAAGCCGATAGTTGGGATATCGATCCGAGCCATCTTTGGTGTACAGCCTGTCATCTAGACGTTCTGTACCATTCGCAAGTAAGTTTTACAAGCCCTTTTTGACGATCCTGTGGTGACGTTACCTCCGATGATCATCCTTATGTCTGCTATTGGTGGTCTTGGGTGCTCGTTCTCCCGTCGGGATGGCTGGTCATGTGGTGGATTCGTTGGTTCCTTACTGACAAATCTTTGCAGCTTCCCTTGCCTTATGAGCGCCTCGATCTGTTACTTCAAGTCGTAGCACTCAGATGTGTCGTGGTCGTGGTCACGATGGAAGCGGCAGTACTTGCTCTTTAATCTTTTGTTGGGATCCCCCTTCAACTTACCGGGGAATGTCAAGGCCTCTTCGTCCTTTATCTGCATCAGTACTTGGTCGATCGGGGCCGTCAGAGGGGTGAAACTGGTGAATTTCCCCATGGGTGGCTTCGGGCGTCTATCCTCCCTTCGTTCT
Source organism: Castanopsis chinensis (assembly GCA_032878915.1). Taxonomy (NCBI): domain Eukaryota; kingdom Viridiplantae; phylum Streptophyta; class Magnoliopsida; order Fagales; family Fagaceae; genus Castanopsis; species Castanopsis chinensis. Next base: position 9,723,710 of record JAVQMG010000131.1, read on the forward strand.
TCCGTCCTAGCCTTCTTTCGTCCCCCCTCTGATCGTGCTTCATCATACCTCTCCCTTTTCTTAGGCTTATCTTCTCTTGCTATTAGTGCGTCTTCCGCGTTCATGTACTTCGTCGCCCTGTAAAGTGCCTCGGACATAATTTTCGGATCATTCTTATACAGAGAGAAGAGGAACTTGCCTTTTTACAGCCCGTTGGTAAAGGCTGCTACTTGTATCTTATCATCCGCTTCGTCTATTGAGAGAGCCTCTTTGTTGAACCGTGTTATGTAGGATCTCAGGGTCTCGTCTTCCCTCTGTCTGATGCTCATCAAGCATGCTGTGGACTTCTTGTACCGGTGGCCCCCGATAAAGTGTGACACGAACTGAGCACCTAACTCTTTAAAGGTGCTAATTGAGTTAGGCGTCAACTTGCTATATCAGACCCTCGCGGATCCCTTCAACGTAGTAGGGAAGGCCCTGCACATAATTTCGTCTGGTACTCCTTGAAGGACTCTAAGTGGTCCAAGGGGTCCTTGGTTCCATCATAGCTCTCCACCTAGGGCATACAAAACTTTGGAGGAAGAGGGCACAAAGTGACATGTGCCGTGAAGGGTGAATCAGTTCGCTGGACCAGGTCGTCGAGGTCACTAGATACTCGTCCTTTGAGGGCGTTCATCATCACGGCCATTCGTTCCCGCATCTCCTGCATCTCTGCGGCAATGTGGGGTGGTAAAATTTCAGAAAGGGTCGGCAGATTGGTATCCTGCCTCTCCGGTCTGCTTGGTGCGTTACTGCCCTCGGGGGCCTCGAGATCCCTCCTTTCACCGCTTGTTCCTTCCTGGTTTTCCTCTTGCATTCCAAGATGTGCATCCTTCTGACACAACTGTTCCTCTAAGTTGTGATTTTGTTTGGTCAGGCGTTCGACCGCTGCTGCTAGCGTTTGGACTTGTCTTTTCAATGCGGTAACGTGCGGTTCGTCGCCCTGGCTATTAGTTGTTGCCATCGATCTTGTGAGTACCATGCAACTCTTTGTCTTAGGAGTAGGACAATGTTTAATCGCCCTAGTGTGTTCCCACAAACGGCGCCAACTGATAAGGCCGAAATTCACCAGTAAGTCACACGGTCCTCACGAGAGCGAAATAAAAACCTATACAACAACAAGAAAGGACCTAGCAGAGAGCACCGGTGTAGTGCCGGCCAAAAACCCTCCAAAGGTCAAGTTAGAAACCTTATTTTCAACACTAGAATGCTAGAGTTGAGTTAATTATGCGTACCTTGGTTTGTGAGGGTTTTGGTGTATTTATAGTCGCGTAGAGCCAAAGCCTATGCCTTGGTTAAGAAGTCTTTTCCTTCTAAGGGAGTGACTCTTTTTCCTTGTAGGAGCCTACTTTGTTTGGGCTTAAGCGTGTAGATCAAGCAAAAACCCTAGTAGCCCAAATGTAAGCCGCAACCACGCTCGTATAAGAGCCCTTGGAGCCCAACACACGACATATGCTGAACACATCCGTCCACCACGTGTCCGTCATATATTTTCCTCTTCAGTTTTAATAAATTTGGAATAAAATTTAGGTATATCATGTAAATTATAAGGATTTATTGAAAAGTTTTTATTAAATAGTTAATGGAAGCTCAATTTTTTTATAAAATTCTAAAATATGCTAGCACCCAATCCAACTCATGTGTGTTGGTCTGGTTTTTAGTTTGCACATGTGATGAGTTAGATTGAATTGAGAAATTCTCAACTGATCAGGCTGGATTGAAAAAATCCTCATTCCAACCAACTCAAAGCTTAACACTCCCTTGATCTCTTGTACTACTCTATTTATAAATCATGACATATTCTTTGCGCTAGGAGCCTAGGATCATCCTGGATTTTGTGAAGCAATTGATATTCAAAGCATAGGCAGGCAAGAATCATACATATGTTCCTAATTTTGTCCTTTGATGCTAGGAGCCTAGGATCATTCTTGACATATTTTTTTATAAGTGATTTGATATTCTAAAGCAAAGGGAGGGAATAATTATATATATGTTCCTAATTTTGTCCTTTAATGTGAGATTTGTATCACATGTACTAACAAGTTTGTCTGTTTCATATGATAAAATTTCAACTTATGACACTTATTTCATGATGATTACTTTTTATCATAAATCAAAAATACCAATTGATTTTTGGTATAGGCGGAATTTGAACATCAAATCTCTTACTTAACGACAAAAGACTTTACTAATTAAGCTAATTGAAACCCACACATGTGCCAAGAAATTATAATCCTTGACTTAACTATTCGAAGTAATGCAAGTGAACTTTTATTTTTGTAAAAATATTATAATTTAATTTTAGATGTTGGGGAAATAAAAAGAAAAATCAAGTACAATTTAGCGGTATGGTTAATGTTGGCACATAACACAACTTTGATTCATTATGAAACCTTCTTCTATATTCATGTGAACTCATTTAAGAATCATGATTTTAAATGAATTGAGAAATCAGTTCAAGTCCATTAATAGAAGGGCAAATGACTTTGGGTCTTTTTTTTTTTTTTTTCCCACCCAAACAAATGACTTCTGTGTCCATCAACAACTCAGGAAGCTAATTGACCTCAAAGTGAATGGCTGGTAGTCTAATATTCTAAGTAATCACTAACTTTCTAAGGTCAAAATTATAGTTGTAAAGCTTCATAGTGGTGGAGGAGATAAGGACACTTGGCGTATGATACTTATGCCTCATTGACGTGTGAGCCCAGTCTCATACGTTGGCCACATAAAACTCTCACAAATATAAACTACTAAACTCTATTTAGTAGGGCTATAATTGTAAAGCTTTTTAAAAAAAAAAAAAAAAAAAATAACAGTTGAAAAGCATTAGAGTGGTAAATACAAAATTTAATTACAATTGTTTATATGTTGTACACAAGAATTTTCAATAAATCATATGGTTGAATTTAATTGTTTTTAAAAATATTTTAGTTTTTGTGTTTCATAGATCAATGCAACTATATGTTTAAAATTAGTTGAAAAATCTGATTAATTGTATCTAAGGTATTGTATCTTTAGTAAAAAAAAAAAAAAAAGATATTATATCTAAGTTTTATCCATTACTTTATGTAGCGCATGATTGAATTTAATTAAAATTTTTTTAGAAGAAATTAAGAATATATATATAAAATAAGTGCTGAGCAGTTTGTACTTCCACCGTTGAATGAGAGAGGAAGAGAGAGTTGAATATTAACATTTATATATTTATTATTTGTGGCCCATTCTTGACCAACTTTACGTGTCATATGAAAATTTGTCTCCCGGATCAATCCAAGAACTTTCCTGTAGAAAACTAGAAAATTGGTAGCTGACTTATACACATCGTATTCATATCATTTTCACATGTTTACCAAATTAAAAAAAAATATATATATATATATATATATATATCATTTTCACATTATCTATCAACTATCATACAAAATTTATATATTTATATCTCACTTTCAATTAGTAATTAGGGGTGTCAATGTTCACCCAACTCACGAATACGACATGAATTCAACATGGGTTTTTTCGAGTTAGAGTTGGGCTTTAATGAGTTTGAGTCATAAACGGATCGACCTAAAAGCGACACGATAAGAAACGTGTCATTAGTGGGTCAACTCGCATAACTCGCAATAGACACGTTTGACACACCAATTTATTTGTGTCAACCCAAAATGACCCACTTAACACAACCCATTTAACTCGTATAACAAATAAATATTTATTTTATTTTAGATTTGTCAAATATCTTTTATATTCAACATATATTTTAAATTTAAAAATAGGAAAAATTGCACTTTACTCACATGTAGTTTGGCCTGTTTTTACAGTGTTTACCTGTGGTTTAAAAGTTGTCACTTAACCCACCTGAGGCGGCTTCCGTTAGACCCCCGTTACCCACCTCTCCCCTTTTTGTTAGAAAATATCATTTACTATATAAGCCAAAATTAGAACCAAATTAGAATCCTTAAAAAAGAGAACGAGCTCTCTCCCTCTCTCTACCATAGAACCCCCAAAATTCCCCAAACCCATAATCCCTTTCTCTCTTTACTTTGATTACTATTTTTTGTGTGTTTTTTGGTAGGATGGGAGAATTTGGAACAAAGTCATTGAGTCTGCCTTGAAGGCAAGTTGTTGCAGTTATTGTATAATTTTGGGTACTAAGGTAGAGAGATTTAAACCCCGAAAAATCGCACAAAGGGAAATGGATATGAACATCAATTCGACCTGGTCTAAGAATAGTCGGGTTAATGAGCAAATGTTCTTTACTATTCATTGTGAACACCATCGATCTCTCTTCAGTGATGCACGAGTTCAATATCCCATCCATAGACTTCATTATCATTGATAAATTCTCGGTCCTTGGTTTCTCCATCAGAAACCGATCAAAATCTTCGATCATGAGTCATTCATAATAATAACGAGTTCAAATCCGAATCTTTCGAGACCTTGGAGACATCGATGTCGTAAACATCGTAGGACAAGAAGTTAGCCATGGTTACCACAAAGCTCAATTTCCCTGTCCCCGAAGGACTGTACAAGAGAAAGCTGCGCCTCCAAACATGGCCTAGACGATGGTAATACTGTTTGCCTTTGAGGAAAGATTTGAGGTCGGACTTTACCTTGTTTTTGAGATCTTCTTCCATGGAGACGGGTTTGAAAGTCGAAGGATACGTGAAAGGAACAATTTTCCACCGTCCGTTGCCTTGTTGGTCTTTGTTGGGTTTTTTTTTTTTTTTTTTTTTTAACTTGCAAATCTGGTTTTTTTTTTTTTTTTTTTTTTTTTTTTTTTTTTTAAGAGAACCCAGCAAAAGAGAAGGGGTTAGACTTTTAGAGAGAGAAAGCCTAAGGTAAAGATAGAATCCAACAAACTGGTGGATAACATTTATTCTTAATTTTTGTATTTTATTTTGTGATTGTTTTATGAAGAATTAAGTAGTCAATTTTTGGATTTAGCAATGGAAGGCTAGCGAATCTGTGGGTGTATGTTCACATGGATTTGTGGCTTTATTTGTGACTGTAGGTGTATTGGTTTTCTTGTCATTGTAAAAGTATGTTTGGCAATTGTAGTGGGCATTGGGTAAGAACATTAAACACATCATTTCATATACATTTATGGGTTTTGATTGTGAAGAGGAAGAAGAAGGAGAGAAAAGAGGAGAGAGACATAAAATATAATGAAAAAGACACATTTACCCTTATTTTTAACGTTGAAAAGGGAGAGGTGGGTAATGGGGGTCTAATAGAGGTCACCTCAGGTGGGTTAAGTGATAACTTTTAAACCATGGGTAGACATTGTTAAATTGGGCCAAACTACAAGTGGGTAAAGTGCAATTTCCTCTTAAAAATAAAAGTGAGAAATTACAAAAATTTACAAGGGATATAATTGAAAATTAAAACTTTACAAACCCTAGATTTCTAAACCCTACAAACCCTAAACCTCTAAACCTTTTTATAAATATCTAAATTTAGGAGTTCATTGAGGCTGGACACCATTGAGGCATTGGTTTGCACTAGAGATTGGCTGTTGGAGAGAAAGGTAATCTTATTTGTTTCATTAGTTATTATTACTCTTACATTATTATTATTTAGTTCTTGTAAAACTATTGAGGCATGATCATATTTTGTAACTATTAATACTTTTTTATTTTTTTGGCGTAGAACACAAATAAAATTGGATGAGCTTGTGGAAGATGTTATGAATTTGGACATCAACAAAGAATCTATGGATGATAATCGTGGTCATAGTTAGGGTTAGTATACTGTTTGCTCAAATTCTTTCAATATTGATACTTAGCATTTGGCGAGTTCCAAGGATATTATATTTTTGTTGAACTATGTTATTTTATTTTTGTTAAACTATGTTATTTTGAATTTGGGCTGAAGTGTATGCACTTTTTTGGAGTGTAAAGAACTTATTTCTAGTTGAATGTTATATTTTTTTTAAACTATATTATTTTGAATGTGGATTGAAGATTTAAAGTGCATGCACTACTTTTTGGGGTGTAAAAAAAATTATTTCTAGAAGGATGCTATATTTAATATTATGCAGGTTGAAATGAGTTGTGTTACATTCGTGTCAACCCAACACGACTCATTTATTAAGCATGTCAAATGGGTTAGGTCAGGTCAACCCGACTTATTAACAGGTCGGGTTAGGATTGAAGGATCATGATACAATTATTAAATGGATCAGGTTAAGGTTGAACCATTTAGTCGAATACCCCTATCTCGACATGACACGAACCTGACACGCTAACCCGAATTGACACTCCTATTAGTTATAAACTAATGGCAATATTATATTTGTAATTGTAAAAATAACATAAATAAAATAAATAGTAGAACGAATTCAGTGGAAAAATAATAAAATAATAACAATGGCACAATATGCTAACCATGCCCATGGGTCATGACTCTTTTGTTTTCTTCCTTTTTTCAGTTTCTTATTTTGGGCAAGAATGAATGGTGCTTAATAATAATTATAATATATAGTGGTTGGTGGACTAGAACTTTGAAAGTTGAAACACATCATTGGGCTCATTTTTTTTTTTTTATAGGAAACATTCAACTAGATTTCATTGATAAGGGCCGAAATCCATTGCAATTACATCATTTAAAATTTGGAGTTCAATAACAGGGGGAGTATCCTCCACCCATATTACACAATCGTCAACATTCAAGGCATTCCTAGCGTGTAAATGAGCAGCAACGTTGCTATTCCTTCTGACATGCACAATCCTCCATGATTTGAAGTGTCCTAAGCACCATTGTGAGCCTTCCACTATCTTTTGGATGGTCAAGGTTGGGATTGTAGACCCCTTTAATGCATTCATCACTAACTAAGAGTCCCCTTCCACCACAATATCCCTCAGTCCCAAGTCCTAAGCCAGCATTATACCTGTTTCTGCAGCTTTTGCTTCGGCTTCTAGAGCTCCCCAAGGAAAAACTATCTTCTTGCATAGTGCCCCCATCATTTGCCCTTGTCATTTCTTATAACCACCCCAATTCCACAACACCTTTGCTCCCTAAACACAGCAGCATCAATGTTTACTTTGTACTTACCTTAAGGAGGAGGAGTCCAATGTTTGATTCGAGGGGCAGGTTGGGCTTCTTGGCGCACAGTCAGGCAAGCTTCACGAAATTCTGCCACATATCTCCTTGCTTCCCCTGCAATAGTCTTCCCATTCTTGCACTTACCCCCAAACCTAATAGAATTTCTGTTGTTCCACAGTAGCCAAGCCGTGACAGCAAACTCCACCCAATCCTACAAGTGGACAAGCTCGTCAATTTTGAGCATATCCTTGTCCACGGTTGCCAGCCATATACCCATACAGCTAATTACTATTCTCTAAGAGTTGGGCATAAGCTGTCCAAGAGCGATGCCAAAATGGTCTAACAACTCCATCAGAAAAGGATGAACAAGAAACCTCAACCCACAGATGAAGCCCGCCTCGTAAAAGCAAACCTCCACTGGGAAGAAGTTACAGGCCCAATCATCCCCTTCAAACAGACAAAGCCTCACTCGCTCCGAGAATTGGAACCTATCCCTAAATCTCCCTAGCGTTTCAACGTCCAAACTACATTCCTCCTCAAGGGCGTAAAAAACCCTAACTTCCTTGAAAGACAAAATAGCAGTATCCCCACCCACTGGATCATCACTGGACGACAGCCTAACTCAAGCTCACTAAATCTAACCTCAGACATCGTTCCTCTTTCTCTCTCTCTCTCTCCCGACTTTTAAACCAGTCAACTAATTGACGAAGCAAAGGTAACAAGTCAGCCAATGTAACTCCCAAACAGTTACCCTCAAAAATGAAACCTTCTAGCTGAAGAGAACTACTTACAAACCCCCCTAAGTGCGCAAACAAAAAAGAAATTGATGGGCACACTATCCTAACCTCGGAACCACTAACCATGAAAATCTAAGAATAATGTAAACAGAACAATGCGAACTAAAACCCCCTTGACAAAAGAAAAAAACAAAAAAGGAAAAGAGATGAAGAAATCAGAAAACTGCGAAAAGACAAAAAAAAAAAAGGGAAAGCGGAGTCAGAAGCAGAAAAGATAAGTACCTCGGGGGAGAAACACCACTGCACAGCGCACTGGTCCAAAGAAGAAATTGCAGGAGGAAGTTTTTGCGAAGAAAGAAAAAAAGAACTCAGAGTGATAAAGATTTTTGGGAAAAGTAAAGAACAGGGAAGAGGGATTAAAAACCAAGACACATAGAAACTGAAAAACAGTGAGAAAAATGAAGAGTCATATGATGAGGGCATTAACTTCACCACTATGCATTTAATGCGGCACGAAACTCCAAGAGTCGCCTGCCAAACTTTTCAAAAGAATCCGGGGGCAATTGATGGGACTAACGAAGTAAATCACTAATGAGGAAAGCAACACAGACGAGTAAAACGATACAGACGAGGAATGGAGTAGGCAGCAGGTTCATTCAATATTACCAATAATGCCCCAGGCTAGCAAAACCAGCTGTACGATCCGTTGGAGACGAATTAAAACCCTATCATCTAGCAGAAAGCGTTACTAAAAGAGGCATTAAAGCCGCAGTAACTGCCACAAAGGCTAGGGGCAGAAGAAGCATATATAAAGCACTCCACCAGCATGAGAGGGGGGGGGGGTAAGAATTATACAATAACACACTTATTCTTTGTCATTTTTCATTCTGTAAAAGTCTTCTGAGAACTGACTTAAGCATCGGAGGTGTTTTGGCAAGCACCACACCGGTGACTACACCGAGAGATCTCCTCCACCATTTTCGTATCTACAAGAAGGAAGAAAAGAAGGTTTGGTTCCGTTTGAACCCATTTATTCTTAATTGACGAACTTTGCTTCATCATCTGCCATCCTACTAAAAACACCCACTCTCTTCTCCGATGAAAGGGGTTACCTATACTGGTCTCACCGTACCATGGGAGGTCACTAGAACTCTTGCGAAGGAAACGCAAGACTAAACAGTGCTTTTACATGCACAGAGCATGAGAGCACGATGTTGGTCAAGTCCAGACTGACCCATTAGGCTCATTTTAGTATTGGAGCATGAGTATGAATCATTTCCTACTTAACTTTTTATCATTTTTGGAGAAGATTGATGAGTTGTTTAAACGATTTGGGTAGGCCATTCACATTTGGTGATACCCAGTTTGAGCCACCATATATTAAAAAACAGTCCACATCTGACATTATCCAAATTTCTGGCGTTTTTGCTTAAAAATTTTGTGTTCTTTTCTTTGACGTCCACAATTGGAAATTATTGGCCTTTCCTTTCCTCTGACATTTCCTTCTTTCACAATAATAATTTAATGAGTTCTAAATTCTAATTCAAATGAAATTTCCTCAATTCATACTAACAGAATAATTGGTAGGTATCCCTATTAAAATAATAATTAAAAAAAAAAAAGAATAAAGGGTAGAAGTAGATACAGCATACTTATAAATAGCATTTCAAGCTCAAATATGTCTAAATAACACCCAAAATTTTTTTTTTTTTTTTTACTTATTTTTATCAAAAGGGGGTGGCATTTTGTGATTGGTTTATAATAAAATGATATTAATAGAAAATTTATGTGAAAAGTGATATATTGCAGCAAGAACAACTTATTGCCTTAACTAAATGTAAAGAGTATTGTGAAAAACATTGTTTTCCTAACAATGGTTGACAAACTCAGAGAGTAGGCTTTAAAGGGAACTGTGAGTCTCTGACTAATTTTTATTTTCATTGTCTCAGGTTGAGCACTGAACAGGTTATTTTGTTAACAATAAAGAGGCTATAGATTGAACTGCTAAATTCTCTTAGCATGCATTCAAAAGGAATTCTTGCGTAATGTAGGTAGAAGCCCGTGAACAGTTTTTAATCAGATTGAAGGATATTATATAATCTGATTATGTAATAAATTTACTAGTCATTCACAAATCAACGTTACAAATCGAAAGTTAGGAACTACCAAGATTTATTTGATAGTAGAAACAAAACCAAGCAAAACCAGCAGCACTAAGATGTTTTTAAGAATAGGATACAACAACATTATTCTTCCTTGATTGGAAATACAAATCAGGATAAAAAGACTGGGAATATTCTGCATATTCCACCCTTTTGTCTCTGTCCTGGTTCTTCACTGATCCTCTATTTTTGCCTCTTGTAGATTTTACCCAAGAATGATTTCAACACTGCTTGCACTGCTTTGCTTGGATGAGCTTCAATAGAGGTAACCAGCTTCTCATAGCTCTTGCTCTCATATTCCGCAAATACACCCTATGAATTGGAAATAGGGAAATATATAGATGATAATCCAATGGCCAAACAACATAAATTCACTGAGGATAAGCCAACATATTATTTCAACTTCTTGATGTGAAAAAATCAAGGAATGTTTTATTTTTTTCCTTTCAAGCTGATGTTAGAGGAAATTATAAAATTTCATATCCCAAAAGCATATCTTAATTGAAATACTATTTTAAGTTAATGTACAAACCTGAAGATCAAGCTCCTTATAAAGGGCCTTTACTTTTGCAACATTTGCCGGGTCTGGTTTGCCATAATTCTCCTGAAAACATAGTAAATGAGCAATTCCAATTTTGATGGGCGAAACAAGATAACATACAAAGGAAGATCCACTCTTACATGTAACGCTTTCTTTTGTTCCTCATTGCAAAGTTCCAGTGCTTTTACCACCAACCAAGAGCACTTAAAATCTTCAATGTCTGTTCCTATCTGATAGTACAAAAGACTCAAGTAAAAACCCAGAGTTCATCTGTTTATAAATAAATCCATCAATATGAATCTCACCTTGCCAATTGTTTCAGGATCACCAAAGCAATCCAAATAATCATCCTACAAAAGAAAAGAAAATGCAGACTATTGAAATTGACAAAAATAAAGGTCCATCTGAGCAAATAAAGCATTGCTACACACACACACACACTCACACTCTTTGGTCTTCACAGGTTAACACTGTTGTAAATCTAGCTAAAAATAAAAATAAAGTTATAACTCAAATTTCCTTTCATCAGAAAAGTATAAGATAATAAGAATGACATTATATCATTAAGCCAATATGGCTTTGGTTATGCGTACTAACCCAATTTAGAAGATATATATAACACTTCAAATGAAAAAATTATCATCGTTGAAAATCTATCAAATCATTTACACCTGTGCCTCTCCAAACTTGAACGCTAAATCCAACAATTTATGTCTCAGACTCCCATACATATATGTGAAAACCAAATTAGAATTTCTTTCTGCTTTATAAAAACTACCTGTACTTGAAAGTAAATCCCCATGTCCACAAGAATGTTCTTCACATCAATATGGTTGTCCAGTTGCTCACCCGACATAAGCAATGCACAAGCAACCTGAGTGGATTGGCAGAGTTTTGGTCAATTAAAATGAAAATGTCTCAATGACAAAGTTCAAATGAAGTCATCAAGATTAGATGTCATTGTACGGGGTTTGGAGGGGGGGAGATACGGATACACTACAACAACAAAAAAATGGTCAACATTGTCTTGCCGACTTCTCAAATAATAAGTCTATATTGCATTTAAGTGAAGATCAAAGAAGTCTATACGTGCAGGAACAAGTAGCTAATGTGTTACTTCAAACTTCAGAGACCAGTTTTTTAGGGCTAGCAGAGGGCAATCTCAAACCAGACAGAAGAAAAAAAAAACCACACATATTCAAATTGATGTAATTCTCTCAAGAATACAGTACACAACAACAAAGAGGAGCACTAATTATCCAGGCAATGCATACTTTAATTGTGATGAGGATTTAAACTCACCGAAAGGTAAAATGAGTAATAGGCTGTTTTGTATTGAACAATGCGGCGGTGACTGCATAAAATTTCAACCAGTTTGCAAAAACATTAGATATAGAAAAGAAATCACAATTTTCATGAAAAAATAAGTATATAATTTTTACAGCTTAAATAATACTACAAGAGAAATTGGATTTAGAAAGAGACCCATAGAGTCGCATTGCAGAATGCATAAGCATCCAGAGTTGAAGCTACACACTAGTTTTTCCAAAGACAAGGAAATGCAATTATGTAAAAGTTGTCTAAAGCAAGAAAGATGGATCAGTCTCAGTGCTGACTAAAATCAATTCTTAAAGTGAATATGTTATTGTCATGCTATATATGACAACTTTTCCCTGCAATTAGTGTATTATTTTCTTGTTCAAATATAAACTAGTTTCTTGTCAAAATCTAAGCCAGGGTTCAAAACTTATTCTCTTGCTGATGCAGAAATTTTCCTGCATTGTCTGGGTAGTCTAGAACTTGCACATGGGTTGGCTATTTATCTTATGCGCAAAGGACTAAATACAGTATTTCCTTAAGAAAGATCTGTCATAATCTTTTACTCACAGTGACAACGTGTATTTGGATAGATCTTTCTCTCCCTCAATTGTAGTAATCAAATCTATCATTTGTCCAGAAGCAGTCTGAAACTCCACCTATGTAAAGCACAAGATAAGGAAACTTTAGCACATAACCTAAATGAGAACTAATTAAGAAAAAGCTATGCAAATCAACCACCTCATTAAACAGATCAAGCAGATCTACATAGTATGGCTTATTCCTGAAGTGTTTCCTCAGGATCCTCGGGATATGATTTCGAAGTATAACCCCATCATTTGCTGCAATCAAACCAACCTAAAACATACATATTATCCCAGTTAAGTGATTTACCAGCAATGTCCACCTCAAAAAACAATTGAAGTAAATAGAACAAATTAATTATTGGCACAAACCTTAGGCACTCTGAACCAGCAAGGTTGACCGCGCCGTGTGTGAGAGTTATCCATGATGTCATCAAGAACAAGAAAATAGGCCTGAAGCTGCAATATTTTTATCACAAAACAGTATGTAATGGACCAGCAAAACAAGTTTTAACTATGGAAAAAAAAAAAAAAAAAAATCTTTAAATAGGGGAGGCCTTCTATTGTCGTACCCATTCGATACACCAACCAAGAGAGCTAGCAAGAAAAATTTCCTCTTCAGTTAGTTCCTTTCCCTCTTTCAACAATTTGTAGCTGTCAATAACGGACAACCCCCGGTTCAACTTTCCTGCAAAATAAAGTATAACCAAAAGCTATTTCAGCAAGGTATTTTTCTTTTACAAGTTTTTCCTTATTTCACCCAATCTCATTTTCCTTGATGGCTTTAAATTCACAGCAGAAGCGCTGTTCAACATCTTTACAAAAATGCTTAATTCCTACCTCCAGGCACATTGTAGTCCAGCATCTGGGATAGAGAGAATAAACAAGACAGTGAGGAAACCAAATATAAGGTGCATAAATTTATGAATGACAATCACATGTACACACACTTCAAGAGAAAGAGAAAGGGAGGGAGATTTTTACCATTAAGAGTATGAAGTATGAACTTAGTTTGAATTACAAACTAGAGGCACAAAAGGGAAATTTATGTTTAGGAACTAACAGAAAGTAATTAAAAACAGAAAATTGCAATGGCTACTGAACCTGCAGAATTTTTTAGGAGAGGATATTAGGATTTAGAAGCGATAAAGACAAAGGGGTAAGTCTTTCAAGTGCTGGTAGCAAAACAAAAGGCATTTGCTAGAATACCATGCTTCTAATTTTTCAGCCTCCCTAGGAACATTTTGGTCTATAATCTACAATCACTACCTTCCCAACATATTGTGTATGGATTTAATAAATAAAAGTATGAGAAAAACCTTCCCTCTCAATCAATGTTGGAAAACAAAACAAAACCCAGAATTTACCATTCCATTCAAGGGCCAACCAGAATTAAACTAGCTCTTCCCTATAACCAAACCCATTTTGCAGTTTACAGTGTAATTATGTTGGGTCAAATCTACAATTCTTAATTCTTAGTACATGAATATTACCAATTACCATCTCAATGTTTTCCAAGACTCTTTTAACAATGTCAGTTAAACTGAATCTCTAGTACTAGTCATTCAAAACACAGTCATTCTCACTGATTGATTTGTTGAGGTTTCCTATATTCAAGCAAAAAAAAAAAAAAACGTGGATAACATGTAAGGAATGGCATCTGAACTTACAGCTTCCTATAAAGTAATCAAATTATTCAAAAAATAATCAACCCCATGACAAAAATAGAAACTTTTATCAAATATGAAAGAGCAAAAAGAAGAGTTTGAATGATGAGAAAGCAATCGAGAAGCACTATAGGAATATGAGATGGAGAGGAAACGAACCCGCTCGACCCATTGACGAGAATCATCTGACCACTCAAAAGCAGGGTCTTCAAGGAGCTCTGATTTCAGAACGGAGTATACCTTCAGAAATGTGGACTTCAGATCCGCCATTGACACCCCCACGAAGAGCTTTCAGAGAGAGAGAGAGAGAGAGAGAGAGTCAAAGAAATAGAAAGACAGAGAAAGACAGGTATTATGGCGCACTTCTTGTTTCGGAGGGAGCTATGTGACTTATAGATCGTACTCAGCATATTATTTATAAAATGGACTGCATTTTCTATGAATTGCACAAGTTTGCCATTACTTATTACTCCTATTTGGGAATATCCATATTCCATAGGGACCCATATTCTAACTTTTGAGTTTATACTTTATAGTAAAGTATATATTTCAACTTTTTTTGCTCATTTAGATTTTAGACCCCAAAAAAAAAAATTTGATATGTCCATGAAATTTTCACAATATTTTTACAACAAATCTTAAGTGGTAGGTTATTACTAGTTGTTATTATTGGAGCACAATAAATCATAGGAAATTAATTGTGAAAATGATGTAAAAATGTTATGAATGTAGCATCTCTTAACAAAAAAAAAAAAAAAAAGAGAATGTGTTGAATTGGCTCCACTTTTATAAGTGTCACCTTTTTATTGAATTATAATTTATTTACCAACCCAAAGATTCAACACTCTTTTGTTATAGGGGGATAAGAATTGTTGAGTGGATGCCCATTTAGTGAGCTTGTGTCTTATAAGCAACAAGTAGAAAAGTTGATAAAGTGAGAAGATTCCCTGTAAGTTGTATTTGTGATTTTGTTCCTTATAAACTTATGAGATAGCATGTGTATGTGATTTAATATACAGATTAAATAAATCTTCCTTATGTGAATTATCCAAAAAAAAAAAAAAAAAAGACTTCCCTGTGTTGGTTAAGAGATGCTTTATATGGTGGATATAGTTATAAATTCTTTTATTTATTCTTTTCTTAAAAGCGAAGGAATCTGAGCTCGTAACGTTCACTTTATACATTTCTGAACAATTGTATGTTACTACCAAACATAGATACATATGATAGGTTGGTTAATTTTTTTAGTAGAGGATTAGATTTTCAAAGCATAGTATAGTAATTTGAAAATTTTGAGAATTTGAAATTTTATAACTTTGAAAACTAACGTATTTATATTTTTTAAATTTATAAAATCCATAAACTCACTAAAGTCATCACATTTCCATCTACTAGATCAATCCCTCCACGTTAATTAGATCAATTGGTCATGTCTATTCACCTTAATCTCTATGTTAAGATTACATTTGAATGTGTTTTGCCATAACTTCTATATGGTTGTATATGCTTGGATCAATTGGTCATGTCTACTTGAATTTGTTACTCCCTTCTTATTTTTTCTTTTTTCTTTTTTGGCAAGGTTCAATATGTATCTTGTTATAGATGAACTAAACATTGTAAAATGTGGACACATTTCTTAAATCAAGATACAATCGTACATTCCTATCGAAAAATGAAAAGATACAATAGAACAAATGTCTATATTTGATCATGTCTTTGTATGAGAACTCGACACAAGCAAGATCCTTTTTAATATGTATACTCCATTCTAGGATTCATTAAATGGCTAAAGAAGCAACAACGTTAGAATTAGCATTAATACAGATTGCAATTGCATAATCAAGTTTTTATTTTTATTTTGTTATCTTGCATATTTCACATGTTTGTCTTTTATTCTTGCAACCCCACAATTACCAATAATAACTAATAGCAAGTATTTTTCTAAATTTTTACCAAAAGAATAGGGCCCTGTTAAAGGATGATGGATCATTTTAATAAAGTTTTTATACCACTTTTATAATACAAAATATAAAAAAACTGTTAAAAAATTACTTAGGAAATATTTCATAGACCAATGAACTTAGGAAATTTGTTAATGGGATATTTTAGAAGTTTGATACCACGCTTTATGAAAAATATAAAAAATTGTTAAAAAAAATTAGTTACCTTTTTTTCCTATAAAAAGTTTTTAAAAATATTTTCTAAACCAATACTCTTAATACATTGGTTAACTTCTCCCAAAAATAAAACTTGTATTATTCTTGATGGAAGAAAAGCAGTTCTTTATTAGTGAGCTTAAGCACCATCATTAGCAAATAATAGGATTTTTTAAGTGGGTGTTTCTTTTTTTTGGGGAGATATCTTATTAGTGGTTTGTAGGTGTAAGAAAGAAACAAACAAAAACAAAAAGGAAGCAAGACGAGGGAAAGCATATTGCCTTTCAAAAAAATGCATATATAAAAGTAGTTTGCAAATAAGGGCCATATCGTAGTTTACCAATAAATGGAGGACATAAAAGTTATAAATCCAAAGGATATCTCCGAAGTTGTTGCAATTATAGTTGAGGTTCTACAGTACTTTAGAGAAACTAACTGTCAACACGTGACTGGTGACACGAGGTTTTAATTTATTGCACATTGCTGGAGTATAGAGATTCTCGTATTAGATTGGTCCTTTGTTTTTTGTCCTCTTGATACAAAGATCCACCAAACTGGACTGTTTCACACACCGCCCACGTTGTTTTAATGCATAGAATATAAACCCAAGTTGTTGAACTCGTGTGGAACAAAAAATTCAGGTGCATTCGGAATTTCACACCAACTAAAAGTCCAATTTTAGCTCCTCTATTTTTAAGTTCATCACAAGAAACGACAAACAGTTTTTTGATCAAGTACAAGTTAAAGCATCCAATGGTTGAGATTGGTCTAATTCTCTGATGGATCTCTGCAATAGTATAGGACTATAGAGTAGCAAACAAAATTTAATTATCTATTAATGCAGCCATCAATCTTGAACTGGACCCATTATTAAAAAACTGCATGAGCTACAAGCTACTCTATTTTCAAAGCTCAATTTTGCGGACTTTCATAATGGTGTCATTTTTCTTTGTTTTTCACTTTGGTCAATCAAATTCCCTGGTCATACAAAATATAAAAAATGGGTGGTTGGTAAGGATTTTTTTCTTTCTTTCTTTTTTTCAACTTTGGGCTGGGGAATAGTGAGGTTAGGGGGGTTGACACTTTGAGATTGTATTTTGCTGCTGAACTGAAGAATGTAAAGGTCAATTTGATCATTCTAAGGGAATATGTGGGAGTTTTGAATGCTGCACTTTGAAGACAGTGGCGGGGCATTAATGAGAATTTAGTGGATCTTACACCATCACTGATTATGTATGCATAGTTGACATAAACAAGGACCTTTTATAGAAGCAAAGGACTGAAGGAGTCGGTTTTACATTAGGAATTAATACTGCAGTAGAAAAGTGAGTGGATTCAGGGGATAGGCAGTTGGGCTGTGTTGGTGGGAGGATCCTTACCATGTTGGAATTACTTCTTCTTGTTAAGGATATAACACATTGGAGAGACCTCAACTTAGCTGTTGATATAATATATAAGACAACCACTCAACCTAAAAGATTAAGTCAATAAATTTGGTCCAAATATGTTTATTAACCATCACTATTGACAGTGTAGAGAAGGTGGAAAAAGTTTCTCTAGCGGATAGGGTTAGGGTTTCTCTTCTTTGGCTTCCTGTAGAATTCCCGTCCCTTACGCTGTTTAGGTTATTGTCCCCTCCAAGCATCCCTGCTCTTGGTAGGTCGGAGTGTTCCCGTTGTGGTGGTTGAGTAGTCTATTAGTGGTAGTGTTTTTCGATTTCGTTGGTGATCCTAATTGTAGTATGGACGGTTTAGAGAACATGTGGTTCCGTTTCTCACTAAACGAGGAAGAAGAGTGTGGTGCAGAAGTTCCACAGGAGGATGAGAAGGAAATCAATAGGTTGGCTGGCCGTTTTTTCACTAAAATGGTTCTGAACGTGGAAGTAGTGGGGCGCACATTCAAACCGCTGTGGAAACTGAAACTGAGGTAAAAATCCGCGATCTGGGTGATAATATACTAGTTTTTGATTTTGAAGAAGGGCTTGACCTGGAGAGGGTATTAGAGTTAGAGCCTTGGTTGAATGATAAGCATATGGTTGCTTTTGAACAGGTTTCAAAGATTGAGAGTGTGCCATTGCAAGAGTTTAGTAGAGTTACTTTTTGGGTTCAGATTCACAACGTTCCCAAGAGATTTCTCACGCAATCCACCAGCGAATTAGTGGGTAACACAATAGGGAAGATGCTAGAAGTTGCTGACCTAGAGGACGATGGTGCAGGCAACGAGTTCCTTCGGGTGAGGGTGTCTATTGATATCTCAAAACCTCACCCGAGGTGTTGTAAGCTGTGGGAAAAAGGTAAACAAGTTGGTTAGGTGGGGCTCAAGTTCCAACGTCTCCCCAATTTTTGTTACTGGTGTGGCCGAGTGACTCATGGTGAAAGAGAATGTGATGTATGGCTCCGTGGCAAGGGTAATTTAAGGAAGGAGGATCAACAGTTTGGTGAATGGCTCTGGGCTGATTCGGTTCGCATGGCCAAGAACTTTATCACTGTAATATATGGGGCTTTCTGAACACAAGCCCTGTGGTAGAGAAAACCAGGTAGCAAAGTTCATTCACCCATTAGTCAGTCGGAGGTTGCCCCGGTTAGAGGATTAGGGAATGATAATATTGTTGAGGCTGCTAGTTCTGTGACCATGGTAAGGGATATTGAAGGGTTGAAGATTAATAAAAAGGACAATCCTATTGTGAGAACACCAACTAGGGAGACATGTGCCAAGCAATCCCTATGCGAGGTTAACATGGCACCCCATGCAAATAGCCCTTCACCCATGCCTTTGGGTGACTGCTTTAATATGGCATCTCTACTGATCCCTGCTCAGCGGACCAGAAAGTGGACCAAGCTGATCCATGACGGTAATGAAGAGAATGAGTCTAAACCAATCCTAATGGACATTGACCGTAGGCCTGGACTAGAATCTGGTGAGGAGCAGGGTGGTAAAAGGCAATGTATGGACATTTGCGATATTGAGGATAAGGAAAACTTTCAGGTGGTGGCTGGTTTCCAGCACCACCGCCAGCAATGAGTTGCTTAAACTGGAACTGTCGGGGGCTTGGGAACCTTCAGACAGAAGATGAACTAATTGTTTTAGTTAGCAACAAAGATCCCAAAATTGTTTTCTTAATGGAAACAAAACTTGAGAAAACTTAAATGAAGAGAATAGTTTATCGTATGCGATTCCATAATATTTTTGTGGTTCCACGTATTAAAAAAGGAGGTGGTCTTGCTTTGTTTTGGAGGGAGGAGATTAGTTTGGATATTCAAACTTACTCTGATCGTCACATTGATGCTTTCATAATCCATGGAGTTGATGATGCCTGGCGGTTTATGGGTTTCTACGGAGACCCTGACACTGTCAGCCAAGAAGACTCCTGGTCTTTACTTAGAGCTTTGAGTCAACAAAGCAATTGTTTGTGGGTGGTTTTAGGTGATTTCAATGAAATTATATTGGAAGAAGAGAAACAAGGGGATTTGGATAAGCCTAAATGTTAAATGTTAAACTTTAGGGAGGCATTGGGTTTTTATAGTCTGAAAGACTTGGGGTTCAATGGCTTTCCTTTCATTTGGTGCAACAGGAGACCGGGTAATCACAATGTATGGGTTCGGCTTGATCGGGGAGTTGCTACAGTTGATTGGATCCTTCGCTTCCCCACTACCAGAGTTCACCAATTAGTTTGCTTTCATTCGAACAATAAACCAATTTTTCTTGGCTTGGATTTCGAAGTGAATTGGTTTTATAGAAAAGGTTGCCCTTTCGATTTGAAGCCATGTGGCTTGAGGATAGCTCCTGTGAGAAAGTCATCCAAACTTCTTGAAAGAGTCCTAGGTGGTCGAGTTTGGTGGATAAGTTTAATCAGAATATTTTGTCATGTCAGGAAGTTCTTAAGGAGGGGAACCGAAATACCTTTGGGCAAAGTCTTAAAGATCTGAAGCAAGCCAAGGAGTCTGATGAATACTGAACCAACCCTAGGCATATTTTTGAGCTCAGGTCTAGGATCAAGAATCTTAAGAAAAGGGAGGAATATATGTGGAGGCAGAGGTCAGGATTAGATTGGTTGAAAAAGGGTGATCAAAATACTAGGTTTTTTCATTGTAAAGCTAACCGAAGAAACAAAAGGAACTACATTGCAGGTTTGGAGGAACGTCGAATGGGGAAGATCATTGAGGAGTATTTTGGCACCTTGTTCACCACATCAGATCCTTCGGGCTTTGATGAAATATTATGCGGAATCCAACCCTCAATCATGGATGACATGAATGCAACCCTCACCCGTGAGTTCACTTTTGAGGAAGTCCACCAAGCACTGAAACAAATAAAACCCATCACTGCTCCAGGACATGATTGTATGTCCCCTATCTTCTATAAGTCTTTTTGGAAAATAGGGGGTGATGATGTGACCAAAATTGTCCTTAATGCTCTCAATACGGGTATTGTCCATGAATCCCTTAATTCCACCTTTATTTCCCTCATTCCTAAAATCAAAAATCTTAAAACGAGTCTCTTATTTCAAGCCAATTAGCCTTTGTAATGTGGTTTACAAACTTATCTCAAAAGTGTTCGTTAATTGACTTAAACAAGTGTTACCCATTATTGTTTTTAATTCTCAAAGTGCTTTCTTATCGAGGAGGTTGATTACGGATAATGTACTTGTGGCTTTTGAAACCCTCCATTACCTTAAAAGAAAGACCTAAGGGAAACTAGGTTATATGGCATTAAAACATGATATGAGTAAGGCATATGATAGGGTGGAATGGATTTTCTTGGAGAAATTTATGAGGCATTTGGGGTTTGTTGATAGTTTGATTAAAATTATTATGTCCTACATGTCAACTGTTTCTTATGCTGTCCTTTTGAATGGTCAACCCGTGGGCAACATCAAACCCACTAGAGGGTTAAGACAAGGTGACCCCTTCTCCCCCTACCTCTTTTTACTTAGTGCTTTTGGTCTCCAGGGTTTGTTAAAAAAAGCTGAAGTGTAGGGTGATATAAATGGGGTGTTAATTTGCAGTAATGGCTCTAAAGTATCCCAACTTTTTTTTGCTGATGATAGTGTCTTATTTTTTCCAGCCGAGAAGGATGAATGCCAAACTATCCTAGGTCTATTAGCAATCTATGAAAGAGGATCGGGGCAAAAGATTAATAGAGAGAAAACCAATATATTCTTTAGTTCTAACACTCATCCACAGGTTTAGAGCAATATCCAGCAACTCCTTGGGGTATCGGCCATTCAACAATATGAAAAATATCTAGGTTTGCCGGCCTTAGTGGGGAGAGCTAAGAAACAAAGTTTTATCTACCTAAAAGAGAGGGTTTGGAGAAAGCTCCAAGGGTGGAAGGAAAAAATCCTTTCTCATGCCGGCAAAGAAGTGTTGGTAAAGTCGGTGATTCAGGCCATCCCCACATACACTATAAGTTGTTTCAAACTCCCTAAGGGGTTGGTGAAGGAGTTGGAGGTTTTGATTAGAAAATTTTTGTGGGGATATAATGGGGATAGTAGAAAGGTTCATTGGGTGAATTGGAAGGGCTTATGTGAGGCCAAAGAATTTGGGGGTTTGGGCTTCAAAGAGATTGAGAAGTTTAATGATTCATTATTTGCTAACCAGGTGAGATGCATGATAAACAATCCAAACTCCCTTTGGCCCAAGGTGTTCAAAGCAAGATTTTTCCCGGATTGTTCAATCCTAGATTCCAAATATTCTACCATTGGTTCCTATGTATGGAAGAGTATTCTAGTAGCTAGAGATGTGATTCGCAGGGGTATGGTGTGGAGGATAGGGAATGGGTAAGATGTTAGAATAAAAGAGGACAAATGGCTTCCGATTAAATCCAATAGAACTACTATATCACCCTTTACTTCTATCCAGCCTGATACAAAGGTGTGCTCCTTAATCAACCATAAGTTAGGTATGTGGAAATCTGATGTGGTGGAAAGGCTTTTCCTCCCCTATGAAGCTTCCTTGATTTTGGGGATCAATTTGAGTCTTAGAATGCCTCCTAATGATATTACATTGGGTCTAACTCCTAATAGTATTTTTTCAACTAAAAGTGTCTACAAGATGTTGGTTGCACTAGACAATAGTGGTGAGGCAGGTAGCTCTTCCCCTGATCCCAAATTGAAATTTTGGAAGAGTCTATGGTCTTTGAGGGTATCGAACATAGTGAAACATTTTGCCTGGCGAGCGTGTAATAATGCCGTCCCCACGATGGTTAATCTTCAGCAAAGACATATCAGCACCACAGACCTCTGTAAGCAATGCACAACTGAACCTGAGGACACCTTTCATGCATTGTGGGCGTGCAGCAAGCTGGAAGAAGTCTGGTGCACACTGTCCTGGACTTTTCCTGCTGCCCAGGCTCGCCCGTCAACCTTTAACACTTTATTGGATTGTTTTTTGAAAGTGAAGGATGATTTTAGAAAGGAGATTTTTATAATGATAGCATGGTCAATATGGAATCGTCGAAATGCTTTGAAATTTGGGCGTCCAGCGATAGCAGTAGTTAGCATCATTCTAAGTGCAAATGCACTTCTTCAGGAGTTCGTGTCAGCTCAAGAATCTCCAGACGAGCCCCCATCTATCACGATCCCATCTTAGTGGCATCTTTTGGAGTTCCCATACTACATAGCCAACTTCAATGCAACAGTTTTCAAAGCAAGCTCCTCAACTAGGATTGGTGTGGTCATTCGAGACAGTAGAGGCAATGCAATTGGTGCTTTCTTAGTCCCAACCCCCATCTCCACCTCAGTTGCAGTAATGGAAGCGTTGGCTTGTCGAAAGGAGGTCCTTTTCACCAAGGAAATTGGGCTCAGACAAGTAATCTTTGAAGGCGATTCTGCAACAATCATTCAGGCTGTCATGCAAGGCAATTTAGCATCAGCGGGAAACATCATTGACGACATCAGGATTCTAATTGCTGATTTGGATTTTATTCATTTTAATCATGTCAAACGCAACTGTAATGTAGTTGCAAATGCTCTTGTTAAGAAAGCTAAAGACTTATTGGACTTAGTTGTTTGGCTAGAGGGTCCCAGAGGACATTGTTCCTCTCCTTGTGTTTGATGTTCCTTAATAAAGTTTTTCTTCCCTGAGCCTTATGGTCCGGGTTCTCAAAAAAAAAAAAAAAAACCATCACTATTGACATTATTATTTAATGTGAGATTTCTTGAACACGTGTATACACAACAATAATGTGTTGTAGTGAATATAATATATAAGTGTTAGTGAAAAATTTGGTTTTGTATCTCATACAAAACACACAGCAGAAGCAACAAATAAGAATCAATTTCATTCATGATTGACAACATGCACTATGTAAATTTCTGAATTTAAGAACAAGATAGCGTACCTTGGTGTGGAGAAATTCAAAACAAAGATTAGAAGCACTTGGAAAAACTTTTAATCTTCATTCCAATTCCACTTTACACCCAAGATGTGTGGTCTCTCAATCAGTTTCCAAAGGGAGAATGAAAGTTTGTCTCACACTCTCTCTTTTTCTCTACACTTCTTTTTCTCTAATAGTAAAAAAATTCTGTTTGTTTCTCCTTTTATAACTAACTGATTATCTAATTGGCCTGACCTATTGGGCTTTTCTAATTGGGCTTTAGTGTGTGGTTTGGAGTATGACCAAAAGGAACCAATAAGACACTAGCTCCAATGAGCCTTAGGCTTTTCCGTCAACTCTTGACAAGTCCAAAGTTACCATTAATTATATTTAATACCACTATATAAATATAATTACACCCTAGGTTTTATCAATAAATTATATCCCAAGATTTTATTATACACGCAACCCCTTCATAAAATATTCGTAGTAATACAAAATCATGAATATAGACTGCCACTTTAAAAATTACTACATCTTATCCTTGAGTACCCGATTTAATCCTTTAAAGTTATTCATTATATATTTATGAAATCCAATTTCATAAATATATACTTTAGTAATTTCTTACCAAAGTGGTTAGGCCTAATTCTCTGAATAACTGAACCCATTAAACTTATCTCAAAGGAATATCTTATATCTCCATCAAGAGATTATGAATTCCATCTTAAGAATATATGTTCCATCGACACTAAATATGGCTGCCCAACATACTGAGATTTTGACCGTTATTTTAGATCTCACTCCTGATATATCAAAGCAACCTACACGTCATGATCAGGTCCATTATTCTTTCAGGACTAAGAGTTCATGCAAATAAAAGTCGTGAGATTTATTATTTATTTGACAGTCATTAGGAGAATAATAAATCTCGTTGCAGTCCAGTTCAATATGTCTTAACTCTTAAAACATATCAACATATCAACTAGAAGTCACCACTTCCATGATCAAGACAAATCATCTTAGTTGATACGTTATAGTCTTCGCAGATGAAATGTCCAATTTCATCACCGACTACGAACTATAAATTCTGAGTTTACAAAGAACTTGTGATTTATATCTTCTGTGACTTTTCACATAAATCATATACTGTGCATCTCATGACTATATGATAATGTCCAAATATTCATGGTACCATTATTTTAGATAAAAATAAACAACTTTATTAAACACAACATTAAGTCATACATAATGTCATATATAGCATCATACAATAAGATTTAAGGGCACATATCCTAACAATCTCCTACTTGCCCTAAAGACTATTGTGCACTAATCTAACTCTCATTCCCTCCAAATGTGACTCGAAAGTCCTTTGAGATAAGGTTTTGGTAAAATGATTTGCTAGATTATTTGCACTTTCAATCTTTGCTACCACAACATCTCCACGAGCTACAATGTCTTGATTGATATGGTACTTCCTCTCAATGTGCTTTCCTTTCTTGTGATTCCTTGGATCTTTAGATTGTACAACCGTTCCACTATTGTCGCAAAACAATGTGATGGGAACTTGCTCCATTCTTACAACACCAAGATTAGAAAGGAATTTCTTGAGCCAAACAGCCTCTTTTGTTGTTTCACAAGTAGCAACGTAATCGGCTTCCATGGTAGAGTTCGCAATGCAAGATTGCTTAACACTCCTCCAACTTATGGCTTCACCTTCCAAGGTGAAAACACATCCTGAAGTAGATTTTTTGAAATCTAAATTCGATTGAAAATCTGAATCTGTATAGCCAATGAGAACCAAATCCTCACTATGGTAAACAATCATATAATTTCTCGTTCTCTGTAGATACTTGAGAATATGCTTTACAGCTTGCCAATGTTTAGGTCCTGGATTTGATTGATATCGACTGACCATGCCAACTAAATGACAGATATCTAGTCTAGTACAAAGCATGGCATACATGAGACTTCCCACTGCAGAAGCATAAGGAACTTGTCTCATCATATTTTCTTCCTCTTGAGCCTTAGGCCTTTGGTCATCAGACAGAGAAACTCCATATCTAAAAGGAAGCAATCATTTCTTGGAGTTTTGCATGCTAAACCGTTCTAGAACCTTATCTATATATCCAGCTTGTGATAAGCCTAACATCTTATTCTTGCGATCTCGCCAAAGCTTGATTTCTGAAATAAAGTTAGCCTCACCCAAGTCCTTCATGTCAAATTGGCTAGACAACTAAACTTTAACCGATGACATTACCCCTACATCATTTCCAATGAGTAGAATATCATCAATATAAAGCATTAGGAACATTACTACTTTATCTCGATGTCTTTTGTACACACATGGTTCATCAAGATTTTGTTTAAAACCAAATGACTTAATTGCTTGATCAAATCTGATGTTCCATGACCTAGATGCTTGCTTAAGTCCATAAATGGACCTATTCAACTTGCATACCATATGCTCTTGATTCTTTGCTATGAAATCTTCCGATTGCATCATGTATATTTCTTCTTCAAGATTGCTATTAAGAAATGCAGTCTTGACATCCATTTGTCAAATCTCATAATCATAATGAGAAGTAATGGATAAGAGAATTCTGATAGACTTAAGCATGGCTACTAGCGAAAAAATTTCATCATAATCAATCCCTTCTTTTCGTGTATACCCTTTCGCCACTAGTCTTGCTTTAAATGTTTCAACCTTTCCATCTATCCTCTCTTCCTCTTGTAAACCCATTTACAACCAATATGTTTAATTCCGTTAGGCACCTTTACAAGATCCTATACATAATTGGAATACATAGAATCCAATTCAGATTTCATAGTTAGAACCTAATAATGTGCATCAATATCATTCATTGCCTCTTCATAAGTGTAAGGATCCGATTCAGCCTCTTCTGAGGTAGCTACATAAGTTTCTCCTAAACCTCTAAATCTTATAGGAGGCCGAACAATTCTCCTACTACGACGAAGCACTTGTGTACTAGACATCTCATGAGTAGTATCTTATGGTATATCTAATACAGCCACATCATCCCTAGTTTGATCCATTGGTTGTTTAATTACAGGTTCATTCATTTCAGCCAAGACAACTCTACTTTTAGGAGTGTAATCATTCATATAGTCATTTTCCAAGAATTTGGCATTTGTGCTAACAAACACTTTATTATCTTTATGACTATAGAATAAACCTCCAACAGTTCCTTTTGGATACCCTACAAAGAAAACCATTTCTGTTTTAAGTTGTAACTTGTCAGACTTTCCTTTCAACACATGTGCTGGACAATCCCAAATGTGGAAATGTCTCATAATAGGCTTATGCCCATTCCACAACTCTACAAGTATTTTAAGAACAGGCTTCAAAGGTACTAAATTCAGAAGATACATTGCAGTACTTAAGGCATATCCCCAAAAGAAAATTGGTAGAGTCGAATAATTCAACATGGACCTAACTATATCTAAAGAGTTTTATTCCTTCTTTCTTCTACACCATTTTGTTGTGTAGTTCCAGGTGCAGTCAACTGGGATATAATCCCATTTTTAATCAGGTAATCCTTGAAGTCACCAAGAAAGTATTCGCCAGCTCGATCAGATTGAATGGCCTTTATGCGTTTACCTAATTGATTCTCAACTTCAGCTCTAAACTCTTTGAACTTTTCAAAGGTTTCGGACTTCCGTTTTATTAGGTGCACATAACCAAATCTAGAGTAATCATCAGTGAAAGTGATGAAATACTCATAGTCACCTCTCACTTGGATTGACATAGGACCACATGCATCTGAATGTACAAATTCTAGCAAATCTTGGGCTCTTCTACCTTTTGCATTAAAAGGCCGTTTGGTAATTTTACCTTCCAAACAAGATTCGCAAATTAGAAAACCATCAAAGTCCATGGGCTGTAAAAGCCCATCTTTGATTAGTCTTTGAATCCTACTTGAATTAATATGACCCAAACACAAGTGCCAAAGATATACTTCACTAGTAGAAGGAAACTTTCTTCTAATGATTTCACATGTGAATTATTATTTAATTCAGAATTATATAATTTATGCTTATCAAGAGTTAAAATATAAAGACCATTCACAATATTGTCAGAACAAATAAACATTTTATCCTTCATTATTACAACATTGTCTTTCAAGATAACACAATATCCATACTTACCTAAATAAGTTACAGAAATTAAATTCCTACGAACATTAGGTACATACAAACAGTCTTCTAATATTAAAACTTTAGACTTAAAGCATAAATTAAACACTCCAACAGCTACAACTGGAATCCTGCTCCCATCAGCCAAAGTAAGAAATAGTTCTCCCTCATTCAACTTTCTGGTCTCCTGGAACCTCTGTAAAGAATTGCAGATATGATTAGTACAACCTGAATCCATACACCAAGAATTTGTGGGATTCTGTACCAAACATATTTCAAGAAGAAAGGAACTTTTATTACCCTTATTCTTGGCAGTCTTGAATGTTGGACAATTCCTCTTCCAATGTCCTTTCTCACCACAATAGAAACATTTTCCTTTGGTTTTCTTTCATTTGTCAGCAACCTCTAAGGTAATTTGTTTACCAACTTTCTTAGTGAAGTCCTTCTTCTTCTTACCCTTACCTTTCGACTTAGGTTGAAAAGTAGAACCTTCACCCACATTGGCTTTAACTCTAGAAGTACCAAGGATGTCTTCCGCCACCACTAACTCATTCATTAATTTAGACAAAGAATAAATCTTTTTGTTCATATTATAATTGAGTCTGAATTCCTTGAATAATTTCGGTAGTGACTGGAGTATCATATCCACTTGGGATTCTCCATCAATGTTGGTACCTAAAACTTCTAATGTGTTCAGATTAGCAATCATCCTAAGACAATGCTCCCTTACTGAACTTCTTGTAGTCATTTTGGTATTATAAATTTGCTTCATGATTTCTTGCTTTGCAGAACGGTCTTGCTCACCAAACATCTCCTTCAGACTAAGTATGATGTCCGAAACTAGTTCTACATCCTGCATTTGATGCTATAGAACATTTGAGATAGATGCTAGGATGTAGCACTTGGCCATTTCATTAGATTTCTGTCAACGATAGTATCGTTGTTTTTCCTCAAGAGAAGCATCTAATGAAAGAAAGCTAGGACATGGTTGAGTAAGCACATATTTGTGCTCTTCAGCAGTAAGAACAATGTCTAAATTTCTTTTCCAGTCAACATAGTTGGATCCAATCAGTTTGTTTTGGTTAAGAATAGCAACAAGTGGGCTAAATGATGCCATAATTTAAATCTGAAAATAATAAACATGAATACAATAAGTAAACTGGACATTATCAATTTAGCATATAAGCATATAGTATGGAACCTTAATAAAACCATAAAATAATATATGCAAAGACAACCCAATCCCATAATCAATATCCTTCAGCATAGAGTGAACATTAAATACTATGATTGATTGAGAACTACTCTCATTATTAGTGCTATCATGATAACTCTTATTAAACACTAATAATATGTCGTTTTACATTTAGTCTCTAAGTAATAATAGCAAGAATTCAGCATAGAGGATACTAAAATACTTAGTCTAGTGTATACCATTGTCTAGAATCATGTGTAGTCACATTTCATTCCTTTAACAAGCTTATTTTATAGTACCATGATAAAAACATACTCCGCATGGAATGCTAAGCTTGAGGCAAAAACAAAGTATATATTTCACACTACTATCAACCAATAATGGAGGCCGTGAGATGCAACCCTTGTATCTCTCTCTCACTAGATATTTTAAAATAAAAGTTTTTAAGATCAAGAACCATGATAATGCTAGACAGTTTGAAAACATAGTTCTAATCTTATTAGGAATAAATTTCATAATCCTAGCATTAATATATGTATATATATATAAATATATATAACGTAACGTAAACTCATATATATTTATAAGACTATATAATATAATATAATATAATATAATATAATATAATATATAATATACTATTATTATATTATATTACATATATATATATATATATATATAACTCTTTCAGATTGTTGAAATCCTGTACGGATTCAACTTTTCCATGGCAAAAGAGAAGTATTTGGTGTATATATAAAAGTCAAGTCATGCAATTTAATTCAAGTCATGCATGCCAAACGGTACAAACCATCCATGCAAGCCATGCAATTAAAACCAAGTCAAACGGTGCAAGGACAAAAGATAGTTATTCATGCCCACATTTCAATAACTACCATTGTAATATAACTACTCCTTTTGAATGAATATCACGGCCATAGACATTGAATATACCCATTTCAATTCTACACGGCTACATTCAATTGGAGTGCATATTCTTAATTGCACGGCTTGGTTTGTAAAAATGCATAGCACAGGACGGTTATTCATTCAATAACCATATCAAGAACACGGCATCTCCATATACATATATTAAACATCTATATGATGCCTACTTGCAATACATATATACGGATTCCATGAAAATTAAAAAACCATGACACAACACCATAACTTGATGCAGAAAAATTAAAACACAAAGATAATGATTTTCTTAAATTCTAAAATTCAATCACATGCTATACAATCATGATATGAAAACCTGGCTCTGATACCAATTGTTAGTTAAAAATCTGGTTTTGTATCTCATATAAAACACGCTTCGGAAGCAACAAATAAGGATCTATTTCATTCATAATTGACAACATGAACTATGTAAATTTTAGAATTTAAGAACAAGACAGCGTACCTTGGTGTGGAGAAATTTAAAACAAAGATTAGAAACACTTGGGAAATCTTTTAATCTTCACTCCAATTCCACTTTACGCCCAAGATGTGTGGTCTCTCAATCAGTTTCCAAAAGGAGAATGAAAGTGTGTCTCCCACTCTTTTTTTTTCTATACTTCTTTTTCTCTAATAATAAAAAAATTATGTATGTTTCTCCTTTTATAACTAACTGATTATCTAATTGGCCTGACATATTGGGTTTTAGTGTGTGGCTTGGAGTGGGACCAAAAGGAACCAATAAGATACTAGTTCCAATGGGCCTTGGGCTTTTCCGTCAATTCTTAACAAGTCCAAAGTTACCATTAATATACTCTAGGCCTTATTAATAAATTATATCCTAAGACTTTATTATACACGCAACCCCTTCATAAAATATTCGTAGTAATACAAAGTCATGAATATAGACTGCCACTTTGAAAATTACTACATCTTATCCTTGAGTACCTGGTTTAATCCTTTAAAGTTATCATTATATATTTATGAAATCCAATTTCATAAATATATACTTTAGTAATTTCTTACCAAGTGATTAGGCCCAATTCTCTAAATAACTGAACTCATTAAACTTATCTTAAGAGAATATTTTATATTTTCATCAAGAGACTATAAATTCTATCTTAAGAATATATGTTCCATCAACACTAAATGTGGCTGCCCAACATACTGAGATTTTGACCATTATTTTAGATCTCACTCTTGATATATCAAAGCAATTTACACATTATGATCAGGTTCATTATTCTCTCAGGATTAAGAGTTCATGCAAATAAAAGTCGTGAGATTTATTATTCATTTGATAGTCGTTAGGAGAATAATAAATCTCATAGCGGTCCAGTTCAATATGTCTTAACTTTTAAAACATATCAACTAGAAGTCACCACTTCTATGATCAAGACAAATTATCTTAGTTGATACGTTATAGTCTTCGTAGATGAAATACCCAATTTCATCACCGACTACGAACTATAAATTCTGAGTTTACAAAGAATTTGTGATTTATATTTTCTGTGACTTTTCACATAAATCACATACTATGCATCTCATGGACTATATGATAATGTCCAAATATTCATGTTACCATTATTTTAGATAAAAATAAACAACTTTATTAAACACAACATTAAGTCATACATAGTGTCATACATAGCATCATACAATAGGATTTAAGGGCACATATCCTAACAATAAGATCACCACTCATCCTTTTTGTTAGAGAGTTTTTCAATCTATGACATCCGCTCCTGATGATATTTTTTTATCGTCAGACTAAGACACTAATCAGTTTTTGGTGTAGGTAGGGATTGAACCACAAATCTCTTATTTAACCATTAGAGATTTTACTAGTTGAGTTAAATGGAACCCATAAATCACCACTTAAAGTGTAAATTTGCTGAACACATTTTTGTTGCCCACGTTTTTGTTGCCTAGTTGCCTAGTTAAATTATTAGTGCAAGATTTGATTTATACAAGTTTTAGTGGAAGTTGATTTGCCTAGTTAAATTATTAGTGCAAGTTTTGATTTATATAAATCATTGAAAGTTTTAGTGCAAGTTGATTTGCCCAGTTGCCCAATTAAATTATTAGTGCAAGTTTATAAGTTTTGCCCAATTGAATTGCTTAGCTTAATTGTTGCCCACGTTATAGGAATACCCTGGTTACAAAATCTTTTGTCCAGTTAAATTTATATGTACACTATTATAATTTTTACATTATAATAATAAAAAAAATTTATATGTATGATGTGATAAATTTTATATTATTTAATGAATACAAATAAATCTATTTCTTACATATTATGTAACAAGGATATAATAGTCAATTTATAGAAACTATATTTTCTATCCTCCTACTTTTCTTTTCAACCAAACAAAAGAGTTTTCCACCCTTTCACTTTTTTACCCTTCCAACCAAACACACATGAGGGAAAATTAATTCTTTTCTATCCTCCCACTTTTCCATCTTCCCACTAATTTTCTATCCTTCCACTTTTTTACTCCTCCAACCAAACGGACCCTAAGTTTGTGCCATGTATCCACTTCAGTTTTTTAATCTTTGTATCAAGTGAGTAAATGAATGCAAAATACTAAGAATCTAATATTAATAAACTATAAAATAAAAATAAAAAAACCAATCACATACATTCAATAAAAATCACCACACAATAAAGATCACTAGACATTCTATCTTACTAAAAATTAGAAAAAAATTATCATAAGTAGTATTAAATTTAGGTAAGAATTTTAATATGTGACTAATTGCATTTACTTAAAAAAAATAATTTGACTAATTATTTATATTTTTATGATAGAAATTATGTTTAATTTTAAATGTTTTCATACGTATGCATTTGTTAAGTGTTTTTTTTTAAAACACTAGCTTGTAACCTCATGCATATGCACGGATACACTTAAAAATATACAATAAGATACATAATATAATTCACACACACACACGCGTGCGCGCGCGCGCGCGCACACACACACACATATATGTATAAAATTTAAATACTATTGATAGTTATTTTTATATTTGATTAATTCTTTAATTTTGTAAGGATATTATTAGGTATAAGATGTAAATTGTTCATATTTTTTATTATTATTGTGAGACACTTTTTTTTTTTTTTTTTTATAATTCATTTATTCTAGACTCTTTGGTTTTTGTACTTAATAACTCGGATGAATATTTAAGATGTGGTCTCACATTTGATTCTAAAATTAAGAAATAAAATTCTTTAAGAATAAATAATTTAAGACATATGGCGCAAATTGGAACTCTAATTTGAAATTCAAATTTTTATTTCTCTCAGCTTCACCTATTATTATATATATAGATTGCTAATTTCTTACCATCATGATTCATGGATACGCAAATTTTCATATAAGTCATCGGACTAGTACAATTAATATCCCTACAACACGTCAGATAAAATTCGAGCCATTCAGCTAATTCTGCCAGTCATTTCCATGTGTTTGGAGTAGCAAGACAAATATCGAGTCTTCTAATTCTGTTCTTTTCCTTTTTTACTTTTTCTTCTTCGTCTCACTGTCCACGTACGTGATCTTCTTTTTTCTCCTCTATGTTCTATCATCTATGTCAAATGGTTAGTTGGTATGTAAGTGTATCATTGTACGATCTTTCAATTTCCTTCTCTCCCTTCACGTCCACGTGAATTTTCTTTATTAAGTGTTAGATACATTGATTGATTAGGGCCACATTAGTTGGCCAATATTTTATTGTCCAAGATTCTTAATATATATATATATATATTATTGGTCAACATATTTGACTGTGACTAGATTGTAACCCCGTGTATATGCATAGATACACTTAAAAATATACAATATGATACATAATATAATTCCTATATATAATTTAAATACTATTGATAGTCATTTTTATATTTGATTAACTTTTAAAAAAATTTTGTAAGGATATTATTAGGTATAAGATGTAAATTGTCCATATATATTTTTTAAATTATTGTGAGACACTTTTTTTTATAATTCAGTTATTCTAGACTCTTTGGTTTTTGTACTTATGACACTTTTTATTTTTATTTTTTATAATTCATTTATTCTAGACTCTTTAGTTTTTGTACTTAATAACTCATTTGGATGAATATTTATGATGTGGTCCTACATTGATTCTAAAATTAAGAAGTAAAACTCTTTAAGAATAAATCATTTAAGACACATGACGCAAAATTAAAACTCTAATTTGGAATTCTAATTTGAGTTTTTCTTAGTTTCACCTATTATTAGATATATAGATTGTTAATTTCTTATCATCATGATTCGTGGATACACAAATTTTCATATAAGTCATCAGACTGGTACAATTAATTCCCCTATAGCACGTCAGATAAAATTCGAGCCATTCAGCTAATTTTGCTAGTCATTTCCGCGTGTTTGGAGTAGCAAGACAAATATCGAGTCTTCTAATTTTGTTCTTTTCCTCTTTTACTTTTTCTTCTTCGTCCCACTGTCCACGTACGCGATCTTCTTTTTTCTCCTCTATGTTCTATCATTTATGTCAAATGGTTAGTTGGTATGCAAGTGTATCATTGTACAATCTTTCAATTTCCTTCTCCCCCTTCACGTCCACGTGAATTTTCTTTTTTAAGTGTTAGATACGTTGATTGATTAGGGCCACATTAGTTGGCCAATATTTTATTGGCCAAGATTCTCAATAAATATATTTTTGGTCAACATATTTGGCTGTGACTAACTTGTAACTCATGCATATACATGAATACATTTAAAAATATAAAATAACATACATAATATAATTCCTATATATATAATTTAAATATTATTGATAGTCATTTTTATATTTGATTAACTCTTAAAAATTTTTTGGAAGGATATTATTAGGTATAAGATGTAAATTGTCCATATTTTTTTTAATTATTGTGAGGCAATTTTTTTTTTTTTTTAATAATTCATTTATTCTAGACTCTTCGATTTTTGTACTTAATAACCCACTTGGATGAATATTTATGATGTGGTCCCTCATTTGATTCTAAAATTAAGAAATAAAACTCTTTAAAAATAAATAATTTAAGACACATGGCGCAAAATTGGAACTCTAATTTAGAATTCTAATTTGAGTTTCTCAAGCTTCACCTATTATTATTATTATTATTATTATTATTATTATTATTATTATTATTATTATTATTATTATTATAGATTTGACTAATTATTTATATTTTTATTATAAAAATTATGTTTAATTTTAAATACATCCATGCGTTTGCATGAGTTACATGCTAGTTGATATAACATATAAGATCACCGCTCAAATTGAAAGATTAAGTTTGGTCCATTTATGTTATATTAACCATTACTATTGACACAATGGTGGCTCCAGAAATTTTGTTAATGGGGTTCACTAAAAATTTTTAATAAAAAGATAACTTGAATATATCGAGTTATCAACAAAAAATATAATAATAATACGTGAAGTTTTACAATTTTATTCTACAAGTTTTCAAATTTTGAATGTTACATGATAGTTCATTATGAGTATCTATTGCCAATGTGAGAAGTTATGAGCTTATGACCATTTTATTTTGCTAAGTTTGTCTAACATTTTTATCTTTATAAAGTTATTATTATCTATTTGACTTTGTTTTTATAAAAAGATTTTAGACTAAATGACTAATATCAACTCATTAACTCCATAATAATTATTGATGCACACAATCACACTCATTTATACATAAAATTATACATTATCTATTTACTTAACTAATCAAAGACTTGAACAATCACTAACTTAACAATTTTTTTCTTGAATTTTACTAACTTTATAACAAAAATAATTATAACGTGATAACAATATACATGCATGTCAAAAAACCCTCTTTTTTTCCTAATTATTAAGTTATATAAAGTTATATTATATTTATATTACGTACACAATCATCCACACATATCATAATTTATACAAATAACATTATAACAAATGTAATATACACAATCAATATTAGATACACTCACACAAATGTAATATAAACTTATAAAAAAAATTACACTTACAATTCACAAATACTCACTCTTTAATTTTAGAGTCGAAATTACTTATAATAAGGGTGTGAAAAATTTAAGTAAGAGTGTGCAAAAATATATTTTTAAGAATAAATTAAAGTATTAACCTAACAAAAAAAATATTAAATATATAATTTTATTTTTTTGAAGTCAGGGGGTTCATTTGAACCCATGAATAGGCTATAGCACCGCTCTTGTATTGACATTATTATTTAATATGAGACTTCTTGAACACGTGTATACACAACAATTAATGTGTCGTTCTTGTACAAGGTACTACATCATGGCAATGGTATGTGTTATAAAAAAAATAGAGTTATAATAAATAATCTTCTTGTATCATTGTTGTTATTGTT
This sequence comes from Castanopsis chinensis, assembly GCA_032878915.1. Lineage (NCBI taxonomy): Eukaryota > Viridiplantae > Streptophyta > Magnoliopsida > Fagales > Fagaceae > Castanopsis > Castanopsis chinensis. The sequence goes on from JAVQMG010000131.1 coordinate 9,759,963, forward strand.
TGATTGTTGTAGGCTTATAGCTCAATTTACATATTTTAGTATTATTATTGCTTTTTCCAATGGAGAAGTTCAACTAAGAAATTTTTTTTAATCTCTAATTAAAAGGTTTGGATTTGAATTCCTCCCTAAAAAAAAACAATTAGTATGATGGTTTGAAAGTAAAAGGCAATAATAATGGCACCTCATAATAATTGTCAAGCGACTTGTAACTCAATTGGCGCCTCATAGTATTTTTAAATAAGAACTTTAGGGTTCCACCATGTATATAAAAAATGACAAAATTTGGCTACAAACTTGGTTATAGTCAGTGGTTATAATTCCCACTGAAAAAATTAGCATGATTACATATTTTAAAAATCTAATTATTGAATTGTATATTTTTTATATTAAGAATATACAATAAAAATTCAATTCAATGATGAATTTGTCAAAATTTAAATGTAATAAAAAGATAATAAGTAAAATTGTAGCCATTAACTATAACAAAGTTTGTCGTAAAAAAAAAAAAAATTGAAAATAATCTAAAATCCGAAGTTTTTTTTCGTTTTTTTGGGAGGGGGTAAACATCTGAAGTTTCATTGGTTTTAATACAGATAAAATATTTGGGCCTAAATAGTTTATGGTGTTCAAAATAGCCCAATTGTGCCTACCGTGATTCTAAAGCTTCTGTTATATTTATGGTCTGGACCGAGTGAAACGCTTTGGGCTATTGAAAGGCAGTAGATAGTTCTAAGCTTTTGTAGAGCATTCATTTAAACCTCAACTAAGGCCCACATAACAAAAAGAGAAATAATACGTCCACAAGATTTTCATAATATTTTTACAACAAATCTTAAGTGACAGATTGTTACTGGTTGTTATTATTGAGACAAAAAAATAATCTTAGTGTTAGGTTCAAATTTGAACTAATAACAACTAACCACTTATGATTTGTTGTGAAAATATTGTAAAAATGTTATAGACGTAACATCTCTCTAACAAAAAGGGATAAAAACATTTACCAAAATCTCAGAATCACTAGCAAATATTCAAAGAGAAAAACACACAGAATTTTGCCTTGTCCCCACCCATCACCTATTTGGGGTGGGGAGGGATAGATCGACGTGAAATTGCCATTCCTACATTGACACATTATCTCTAAGGACCTTTAACCCCTCCTGCTATAGTCGATCCTCTTAACTTCACCCTTGTTGGCATTTCTCTTCACTAGTCGCTAGCCTCTTTTATTGACCTCTACTATATTTGGTGGAGATTGGCTAATCACCCAAATTGGCATATATGGTTTTGAGTAAAAAATCACACAATTCCTGAAAATCCAACCAAACTAATTCAACTTAAAAGATGGTTGTTGATTTTGACCACTCACAGGTCAAATGTGGATTTAATGGGTTTAGAATGTTCAAATTTCAATCAAATTATGGGTTTAAGTAAGGAACACTTGATGAACTCAACCGAATAAATATTAATTTATATGGTTGTTTTCCACACTATAATTCATTGCATGGATTACATTATTTGCCACATGGAAACCTTGTCATCAAATATTATTTTCCCCTTTTTCAGTTTCTCTCTCTCTCTTTCTCTCTCTCTCTCTCTCTCTCTCACACACACACACACACACACACACACACATTTCACTATCTTTAGTTTCAATCTTAGCCGTTGCCTTAGTCCCTCCCAGCTTCACTCTTTTCACTCAATTTCCATGTGTCCTTGACATCAATGACATAAGTTCTTTTTTAGTATTAATTTAAATTGGACTATTTCTATTTTGAACAGTTTTACCAGTGTGTTTTTTTTTTTTTTGTTGATAATTTGAGTATTTGTTTCTCGTTGTATAATTTCGTCCTCTGTGGTTATAGTTTCAAAATAATTTGGTGAGCAACTCTCTTTTTATGTACACCCTTGACCCTTCAGTTATTATTATTATTAAGTTTGCATTTGTACGAATGATCACAAACTATGTTTTCAATTTTGGGCTATTTATGACCTTTTTTTTTTTTTGGGGGGGGGGGGGGGGGTGTTGGTTCTCTTTAAATGGGCTTTTATTTTTCATTAAAGGTCCAATTTGTCTACCTAAAAGTGGTTTTCTGGCAGTCACACCGGACTTCATTATTACTAGTAGATCATATTTTCACCTACCTAGTTTAGATTGAGTGCTAGTATTTATGAGACTCAACCTAACCCGACCTAATTTTACTTGTGATTAGTCATATCAATAGAATTGTAGGAGTTTTGAATGGTAAGGAAGTTGATTTACATCTGATAGAGTCAATCCTTCCTTTTCCACCTAACATGATTGGATCGAATGGCGGGTTGACTCTTGAGAAGTCATGTTATAGTGTTGGCTTAATTTAGTGACAAAAGTTTGTTTGTAATGCATTTAATGTTGATGTACAATTTCCTAGGTTTTTATGTATTTTGGGTAGAGTACTTGAGCCTCTCCTTGAAGATTTGAAGTAGCATTAGCCAGTGATCTCGCAACTTGCTCATGACCTAAGTTTGCTTGCGAGATTCACGTGACAGGTATTTTGGATGAGAGTGCAAATGTGCTCCTTGCAACCAACTTGTGATCTTAGGGGGCGACCAGGTCACGAGCTACACAATCTCTGTACTCTGCTATGTACCTGTCCACTTCATATCTGCTAGCGTGCGCACACACACACAGAGCTATGAGGCATGGCAAGGGGCTTCAAATAAAGGTTGAACAAACTCTACAAATACAAGAAATGTGAAGATTATTGAAGCCAAGCCTTTGTATAAAAGGCGAGAGCTTTTACTTGAGAAAAACCAAGTTCTTGTCATTCTTTTCCATCTCTTTTAATGTATTGATAGAGATTTTGTAAACACCTTCCTCATCCGTAAACACCTTCCTCATCCATAAACACTGTGAGTGAGAGAATGACATTGGAAACATGAGAAGTCATATCCAAATCCAAATCCTTTGGTGGCTTTTCTTCAATGGCTTTATAGTGGTGACTTCAGGAAGTTAGGTGAAGAAAAGACTTGTGGAGTTGGTTGCTAATTGAAGCTTGGAGAGCTCGAGTAAACAAGGAGATATAAGTTTGGAGGGTTTATAGTTGTTTATGTACTGCAACTATTCATTTTAGTGGAGTTTTCTGATGGGTGGTTGGGGGAGAGGTTTTTACGCCTAGGACTTGCTCATGACCTAGCTTGCCTGTGAAATCCATGTGGCAGGTGGCAACTTCGGGAAGTTTGGTGATGAAAAGACTCGTAAAATTGGTTGCTAGTTGGAACTTGAAGGGTTTAAGTACATAGGGAGATATAGACTTGGGTTTATAGTCATTTAAGTAATACAACTATTCATTCTGGTGGAGTTTTTCTAATGGGTGGTTGGGGGAGAGGTTCTTAAGCCTGGGACTTGAGTTTTCCTCTTCCATAACACTTTGTGATGTTATGTGTGGTTTGCCTTCTTGTTCTTTATTTCCTTTATCTTTCTATATTGCCACATTTGTGTAGCGTAGTTAGTGGCTTGGAAATTTGCTTAATAACTTACACTTGGACTATATTGTTCTTTTAGTAGTAAAATCAACTTAACCGTAAAAGTTTATGTTAAGGGTTCTAAATATTGTGGTAGAGAGTATTTAGCGTATTTCAACCCTGTTAAGATATGGATCATAATTACCCATAAAAATAGTAATAAATAAACATTTATAAGCTCACATCACGCGACATATGTGAAATGACTAAAAGTTGTAATCCTCTATGGCTTAACAAAATGACTAATCGACCAATGTGTGGGGATGAGAAACTATACATGCTCGGAGAATAGTGAAGTGTTGGAAAAACATTGGATTAATCCAAAAAAAGAAACAAGAAAAAAAGAACAAAAAAAGAAAAAAAAGAAAAGAAGAAAAAGACCTAACGGGTAGTCTCATCCAACAAACATTTTGGGTTTGATTCAAAGCGCTGCTGGCATATTCTTATTCTGAAGTACCTAACTCCAAGCGTGCAGCTTTGTCTTTTGGTTCCAACTCTTCCATATATACATTTTTTCCATTGCTGTGCAGTGCTTACAGTTCACGCTCCCTCAACCAATGAACATGAACGCAGAAAGACAAAGAGACTGTCATTCTCAGCTTCTCTCCTCTCACAACGCCCGAGATCTTCTCAACTCTGTCGATGCTTTTCTCTTCGACTGTGACGGTCTCATTCCTCTCACTTTTAACTTTAACTTCCATTCTTCCTCTTTATACACACATGTATATTTCTGGATTTCGATCTCAATCTTTGTTATATGTATTAAATTTACAAAAAATACAACTGGGTTTTGCCTTTATAGGTGTGATATGGAAGGGTGATACACTCATCGATGGAGTCTCACAGGCATTAGATATGCTTCGCTCCAAGGTACACTCACTCACTCCTTCTCTTTCTCCATTTTTTTTTATCTCAAAATTTTGAATTTCTTATTAGCGTTTTTTTTTCAGGGCAAGAAGTTAGTGTTTGTCACCAATAACTCCACAAAATCAAGGAGACAGTATGCTAAAAAATTCCAATCCTTGGGAATTTCTGTCTCTGAGGTTTGTTTCATTTCAAATACATTTTTTCCCCAAAATGTACTGATTTTGTTATAGTTTTGAAATTTTTTTTCTTATTACAATATTTGTGATCTATGTGCTAATGCTTTTGAATGCTGATTACAACCATTTTTTTTTCGTTCTTGTGGGTTTTTGTAGGACGAGATATTTTGCTCATCTTTTGCAGCTGCTATGTTTCTGAAGGTCAATAATTTTCCTCGAGAAAAAAAGGTTCAAGCTTTGTCTATCTACATTGTTTTAATTTACCTATCCACTCAAAATGAAAATAGTAATTGCTTTTAGAAAGCGCTACATGATTTGTTTCATTGCCCGTAGAATTAGAGGCTGCTAATGCTAATTAATTTGTTGGGATGAAATACTTGATACCCAATGAGAGTATTCTATTATCAATATCCTGTTGTTGGATGGTTTGTCTATGAATTGCAATCTGGGTTATTGTTTAAAGTTGCATTTGGTCGTCTGAAACTTAATTTTTGTCTAGTGTATTGCTAGTAAATTTCACTTCTTCTTCTCAATGTTAGTTCGTAATTGTTGCAACAATTTTTTTCCTTTTGCAGGTTTATGTGATTGGTGAGGAAGGTATATTAGAAGAGTTGCAGCTTGCTGGATTTACAGGTCTTGGTGGCCCGGTAATTTATTTATTTATTGATTTTTTTCAAAATAAAGTTTATGAGCTTATGCATTATGCTTCAAAAATGATTGCCCAATGGTTCTGATTTTGAGGTCAATTAAGGCTGGTCAATAGTTTTGGCACGCCATCTGGCCGGTCCATTTTAGTTTTTATAACATTGGATTTTAACTATTGCCACTAAGAGTGGAAAACCTTGCCTTAAGCTTTTGCCATTGGTATGCTAATGAGAGAAAGTTATTGCAGGAAGATGGCAAAAAGACAGTACAGCTGAAACCGAATTGCCTCTTTGAACACGATAAGACTGTAATGTGACACATGGCCCATAAGTTCTACTAGAATTTTACTTGTGCTGTTTGCCTGCTATTAAAATGATGCAAAACTCCTTATCCCAGGTTGGAGCTGTTGTAGTTGGACTAGACCAGTACATTAACTATTACAAGCTTCAGTAAGAATGTCTAAATTCCTTGTTCCTTTCTCCTCAATGTTATGTCTGCTTTCTGTTGACTTTTTCAGTATCGATCATGTGTCTTAGGAAACCCTTGAATACAAACCACTTAAACATGTGATGGGCTGCGAATGTACTAGACCTCTATAAAGCTGTGTTGAGTCCTTGAAAGAAGTTATGGATACATTCTAAAGAAAATGTAACAGGTTTCAGAAAAAGATTTACACTTTTTTTTTTCCCCTTTACTTTGGCTTCTTTTCATTTGTTTTTGACCTTTGCAAAGGTCACAACACTACATTCAAAATCTCTGATGTTCAATGGAATTTAGGAAGGAACTTCTTTCTAGATGCATAGTTGAATGATATAATGGTCTTCATTTCTGCAACAAATGTTTTTTAAAATCTTGACTTTTGAAATGCTTTTGCTAATTGCTGTGTGTATATTTAAGATATCATATTAATAGTTTTTTGATTTGTTTAAGACATTTAAGCTCTCAACTGACAGATATGGAACCCTTTGCATTCGTGAGAATCCGGGATGCCTATTCATTGCTACTAACCAGGATGCAGTTGGACACATGACTGATTTGCAAGAGTGGCCAGGTTTCTTTCACTTTCAACCTTATAGAAACTTGGCTTAGTATGAGACTTGACAGTTATTTTCATAATATTTCAATTTTGGATTTCAGGTGCCGGGTGTATGGTGGCTGCCATATGTGGATCAACCCAGAAGGAGCCTATTGTAGTTGGGAAACCATCAACCTTTTTAATGGACTTCTTACTACAAAAGTAAGCAATTTAATTGGAACCATTTTATATAATTTCATTCATGTGAATTCCGGCATGTAATCTAACTTTAAATCTTACCTTTTTACCGTATTCTGATGCTTTAATCTGAAATGTATAAATATGATACAAAAATAAATAAGATTTGACATGTCTTTTTAATTGGGCACCAAGTAGTTTGAGAACCAATATGAAATTGAAGCAGATAAACTGACAAAGTGGCAGCACACATGTGGAGGAGTGATCATGTTTCTGTTGTTGGAGTTTGTATGAAATGCAATTAGGAAATTCAACTTGTATTTTGTTTTGTAGATTTCAAATCAGTTGCTCCAAAATGTGTATGGTGGGTGATAGATTAGACACTGATATCTTATTTGGAAAGAATGCTGGTTGCAAAACTCTTCTTGTATTTTCAGGTAAATGGTTCTCTTCTTACTAGTATGATGAGTAGTTGTAACAATGAGGCTTTATAAATCATCTGTGATTTTGCTGATGCTCATGAAACTGCTGTGATTTGCAGGCGTAACTAGTCAATCTACTCTTCATGACCCTTCAAATGGTATTGAACCAGATTACTATACAAACAACCTTTCGGACATATTGGAACTGCTGGGACTGTGAACCAACCATTGCGCACACCAACATTCTCTCAGCCCATTTATATATGCTGGTCGCATATCTTGTGGCAATTATTGTCATGATGCTTAGTACCATTTTCTTGTACTAGGTGGGTACTCTAGTGGTAAAATGGTTCTCAATCCATACTACATTTATTTACGTGATGTTTTTCAGTGGAATGGAGTGCTGAAATGGTTGGAGACCACAATGATAGCTTTGAACTCTTGATTTATTATACCAATAGATTTTCATTTTTAGTTAGATTTGCTCTCAAAAAAGAAGTTGTTTTTTGGTAAAAAGGGATAACAAGAAGAAGCTAAAGAACAGGAACAAGGCAGGAACATGTCACCGCCTAAAGCCTTGGCTGGGCGAGAAGGAAAGACCACAAAATCTGATGACAGATCACGTCCAAGTTTAGCAAGAGCATCAACACTCTTATTAGCTTCTCTATATGCATGCTGGATAAGGGAATTAGGGACCCTCTGTCACAGTAACTTGCAATCATCCACCAAAGGCAACAAAACTAGGTGAATATCAACAAAGCTTATCTAGTAAGGAGACCACTACCAGCGCATCTAATTCAACAATAAGATGGGCTAGGCCAAGAGATAGAGCTGAAGCAAAACCATCCCTAAGAGCTCAAAGCTCAGCCAGACGCTAGAAGCACTCCTGATATTACGAGCATAATCTCGTATCCAGATCCCATCTGAATTCCTAATTAGACCACTGCCCCCGCTTTCCCTGGGTTCCCCTTAGAAGAGCCATCAAAATTTAGCTTAAACCATCCCAGTAGCAAGGGACTCCACCTGATTTGGATATTCACGAGATTTCTGTCAGGTTTAAGGCAAGTTAAAGCATGAAATTCAATCGCTTTACTAGCGCAGGACCTGATCTTAATATATAAAAGAATTGGGGGAAGGAGTCTAGGGAGTTTAAAACAATTTTGTTCCTAAAGAGCCAAATCGATCAAATGTCAAAAGGAAATAAAAACTTAAACCATTCTTCTAAGGGAAGCCCAAAGGATGACATGGATGCATCAGGAATGCCAAAAAAGAAGAAAGAAGAAAGAAGAAAGAAGAAAGAAGAAAGTTGTTAGATCCCTTTAGCTTGCCAAAAAGGATATCTCTTTAACAAAAGTGGTAGCACAAGAGTTAATGCGGCGTTATCAAGTTTATGTCATGTATGTCTATAAGCATTGCATGCAAGGGCGTAGCCAGAAAACACTTAGGGAGACTGAATCATATATTTATAGGTTATTCATAACTCATAAGTAATAGCTAATAACTATATTTTATTATTGGAATAAACTATAACTGTAATGATAATGAGAGAAAAAAAAAAAGAAAAAAAGAAAAAAAAAAAAAAATATATATATATATATATATATATATATAACTGTGTACGTTACACCACTAAGGCATGGGGGAATGCATTTGCAGTTGGATCAAGACCTTACACGTGGAGTGGTTATGAGCAAAGGAAGAGGAAACGTTGGCTAAATGATTCTATTCTTGGGCCATGCCAAAGGCGTGATTGCCTTGGTAAGGAAGTAAGATATACATCTGACATGGTACTCAAATACTCACAAAAGGGAGATAGTGACCTTCCAAGGTCAGCAACTATGAGAACACCTCTTATTAGTTGAATGCATGTTGGACAACCTCAGAGACATGTGTATCATTCACTGTTCAGTGCCATGTTGGAGCATTCTCTCTCCTTCAGTTGCCAAATAATATCACAGCTATGAAAAGGTCCAAAATAAGGAAATGATAACTTGACACCTGTCTTTGCACTCAGCCATTTTCCTCAAATCATAAGAGGAATATGCAGCAGTATTTTGAGGGCAAGAACCCAAGTAGATCTTTTGAGAAGAGAGTAGAAAGTTGATAAGATAGGAAGGTAGAAAACAAAGTCTCTCTTTAAGGAAGAACACCTTTTTTGTACAAGATTTTTCTCTTTTCCTCACATAATACAAGGTTGAGCAGAGCAAGAACATTCCATTCTTGCTCAAACCGTGGTTTCATCCCTTTCCTAGGGTTTTTCACGTACAACTTGTGTCTTTTTACATTCTTGCTATTACTTTGTTCTTTTCTAACCTTTATCATGTCAAAGCTCATATCTTTGTCACTTAGAAGCTTTTTCATGTAGATGTACTATTAAATAACTTACTTTATTCCTCTGTATAAGCTTAAACCTACCTTGCACAGACATTTTTGATGATTTCACTGGGGAATCTAGTTATTTCCTTTTTTAAATGGGTTTTTGTTGGTTTGTCTTTGTTGGCTGTTACTTTCTCCATGCCTCCAAGGAAGGAAGTTAAAGGGATACTAACTGGTTTGGGTGAAAAACAGCGGTCATAACCATGTGTAAATCACATATCCATGCACCCTAAAGACACAAAGTCTTCTAGTGAGGTTGGTCAGCCCGAGAACAGGAATATCATGGCTGCTATTGAAGACCTTCAGCGTTCTCAGTCTGCTATATGGGCAAAGTTCTAGTCTCTACGTCAAGAGACATTCATACCTCAAGCTCCCCAAGGTGGTTAGGGTCCTCAGGGATCTCCTTACCTGACCAAGGAGGATATTTCTGCTATTTTGTTTGAAGCCAAGAAAGTGGAGAGTACTATTTATGTTGATATCAGACCTCCTTATTATGAAGAGGTAGCTGGAAAACCTTATCTTGTTAATTACACTCCTCCCATGTTTCCCAAGTATGACAACATGACAGGAAATGTTAGAGAGCACATCAAGTGGTATGTAGATGCACTAATGGCTTACTCCCATGACCATGAGTTGAGGCTCAAGGAGTTCTCTAAATTGTTAGAAGGCCGTGCCTTTACTTGGTACACTAGTCTTGCACCAGGGTTAGTCCTGAGTTGGAACAACTTGGCGACGCAGTTCATGAAAAAGGTCTTTGCTTTGGAAGAAAAGCTCACGTTGTCAAATCTACAACACGAAAAGCAAAAGGTGTTTGCAGGATTGCTTGAGTACATTCGTAGGTTTAGAGACCTTTCTTTGTCGTGCTATGACCTTGTGGAGGAGGAAAAGTTAGTGGATGTTTGTATTGCGGGTATACTGAATGAATATTAGCCTTATCTTGAGAATCTGTAGATTTCCAACCTTACAAGTCTTGTAGAATCCTCAAGAAGAATAAGTATGTCTGTAAGAAAACCTTCAAAAGGCTCGACTTCATAGGCTGTGAATATACCCAAATAGTCTTGGAGGAGAGAAGGCAAAAATGTAGAATTTGCTGTGGTAAAGGAGCCTAAGAAGGTAGTCAAGAATAAGAAGAGGGAGAGAGGTGGTATTCCCCCTCCTTTTATTGTTTCTATTGAGGAATTGTACAGCAATCTAGAAGCTTGGCTAAAAGATGGTTTGGTGATGTTGCTTGAATGTAAACGTGAACCTACGGAGGAAGAAAAGCGAGGTCCACTTTACTTTAGGTATCGTTAGGAGATGTGACCACCATATCATGGATTTTTATGCTTTGGGGAACTTCTTCCATGATAGGGTAGTTAAGGGAGATTTGCTTATCAAAGCTAGGAAGAAGGCTGACCTAAGGATGCGTAGACCAGAGGTGGCAATGACTTTCATCATGGGTCGTGAGGATCCCATGGAAGAAGAAGCTGAGAACACGGCTAGTAGTAGCTTAGCACCTCCACCCTTGCTAGAGGAAGAAATGGTCACAAGAATTTAGTAAGAAGATAAGATACATTCCTTTCTTGAAGGAATAGGTCTTAGGCCATTGGCTAGGGGAAAGGCAGCCCAAGCCTTGACTAGGGTGATGGAAAGGAATCATAAAGTGGCAGTTGTTAATGGAAGTTTGATATAGGTGTTGTATTAAGAAGAAAAGGATTTAATTACCTTTTCTAATAAAGACATAGCCAATCGAGTTTTTGATGGCGACAAGCCTTTATATCTTGGTGGCTTTTTAGGATCATCTTGAATCAAAAGGGCCTTGGTAAACATGGGTGCATCCACCAACATCCTGCCACTCTCAACATTTGATGCCTTGGGCATCTCAAGAGAAAGGATCATCCCAAAACCACTTCAAGTAGCAGGGATAGGATCCTTACAATAGTGTACCCTAGGGCATGTGTCTCAAGATTTTAGGGTTGGGCCAATTTGAGCACCTACTTTCATGCATGTAATGGAAGGGAATACATCTTATCATATCATTCTAGGCCATCCATGGTTGAAGGCATATAAGGTCGTGGCTTCCACATATCATCAATGTGTGAAGGCCATTTGGAGAAATTAGCAAGTAGTTATTGAGGCCACTAGGATGCCTTTCTATAAAGCAGAGCTCCATTTTACTGAAGCAACTTTATATCAAGAATATGAACCCGAGGGTGAAAATAGAATTCTTCCTTTTAACCGCATTGCCTTGCAAAGAGACGAAGAAGATGATGGAAAAATTGTAGAGCCAGAAAGGCCCTCCAAGATAAGGAGAACCACTAGGCTTGATGGCAAGGTGGTATATGAGTTTTGATGGCCAAGGGAAGGGGAGAAGAAGGATGGCGAGCTTGATCCCCCCAGTTTGTTGCAACAACCAAAGGAAGTTCATGTAGTTGAGGAACCCGTGAAAGAAGTTCTTGAGTACATGAATGATGTTGTCAAGAATGTGCATGAAGAACTTGTTGAGATTGACCTAAATGATGGGAAGGAATGTGAAAAGGCTGGTGAAAATCAGCAAGGGTTTGTCTAAAGAGGAAAGAAGGAAGCTAATAGCCTTACTGAGGGAATACAAGGACATTTTTTCTTGGAGTTACCAAGAAATGCCAGGTTTGAGTTCAAGCTTGGTAACACATAAGTTAAAGGTGGATCCCAATGATAAGCTTGTGAAGCAACCACCAAGGAAATATCATTTGGATGTAGAGGAAAAGATAAAAGCTGAAGTGAATAAGCTTTTAAAGGTAGGTTTTATTGAAGAGATTGAATGTTCAAGCTAGTTGGCTAGTATAGTTCCTGTAAAGAAGAAAAGTGGCCAGATAAGAATTTGCGTGGATTTCTAGGATCTCAATAAGACTTGTCTTAAAGATGAATTCTCACTCCCCAATGTTGATATTTTGATGGATGCAGCAGCTGGTCATGAACTTTTTCTTTTATGGATGGCTACAGTGGGTATAATCAGATCTTTATGGGGCTACCAAATGCCTAGAAAATTGCTTTTAGAACACCTTTTGGGAACTATTTCTATAAGGTTATGCATTTTAGGTTAAAAAATGCAGGTGCTACTTACCAAAGGACTATGACTTTGATCTTTGGCGATATACTCCATAAGCAGGTAGAAGATTATGTTGATGATCTTGTGGTGAAGGCAAAGAATCCCTTTAAGCACTTATTGCATTTGAGACAAGTCTTTGAAAGATGCAGGGAGCATTACTGGAGGATGAACCCTTCTAAATGTGCCTTTAGGGTATCTTCAGGGAAGTTCTTAGGGTTTCTTGTTCATCACATAGGGATTGATTTGGACCCTACAAAAGCCAAAGTAAGAGATACCCTCAGTCCCCCTATAACTTTGAAGGAGTTGAAAGGCTTTGTGGGAAAACATTCTTATCTAAGAAGATTTATTCCAAGTCTAGTCGAGATTCTGAAGCCTTTTGTAGAGTTGACTAAGAAGGGAGTGACTTTTATATAGTGTGACCAATGCCAAAAGGCATTCAAGAAACCCTCACACAATGGTGGCCCTTTTACCTGGCAAACCTCTTTTACTGTACATAGCCAACACATAATAGTCCTGTTAGCTTAAGATCAAGAAGGAGTAGAAAAGCCGATGTATTATATCAGCAAGCTTATGAGGGGACTAGAGTTAAGATATTCAACTGTTGAGAAGGTATGTTTGTATTTAGCCTTTGCTGTGTCAAAGTTCAATCATTACTTTTAGGGCATCATGTACATTTGGTGACTAAGAGCTATCTTGTGAAGTATCTCCTAACTCGTCCTCAATTGTCAGGGAGAATGGCGCAATGGGCCATCTTGACATCATGCCTTGATATTGAATGCGTAAGACCAACTGCCATCAAAGGCCAGACAGTAGCTAATCTGTTGGCCAACTTTCCTAAGACAAGTGATTTTTCACCACCCTAACAGGAGGTTTTGGTGATAGAGGAGCAAAAATGATCAATGTATTTTGATGACTTATCTACATTTTAGGGAGGAAGGATAGGAGTGGTATTAAAGTCACCAGAGGAGGAACACACGTTTGCTTACAAGCTACGTTTCCCCTGCTCTAATAATGAAGCAGCATATGAAGCCTTGTTAGTAGGGCTGAAGGCTACGAAAAGGTTAGGCATAAAAAGGCTGAAGGTTTTTAGTGATTCTGAGTTGGTAATAAAGTAAGTTGGAGAAACTTATGGAGTAAGAATCCTTCCTAGTTACTTATAGAGTTGCGGTTTTAGAGGATTATGAAACACTTTGTTTCCATAGAAAATGAAGTGATTAGCATGAATGTGAATAGCCTTGCTGATTCACTAGCTACCCTAGTCACCAAGTCCGTATTGAAGAAAGAGAAAATGATACTTCGAGTGGAGAAACAACCTGGTTTGGTTTAGGATGAATTGTGTTTACCTTAAGATTGGCGAGAACCCTTGTTGAAAGCAATGGTTCAAAGAAAGTATGTTGGGTCAAAATTATTGGCAAATATGAAAGACTTCCTCAAGATTAATGGGGATTTATTTTTTAGAGGAGCAGAGGGTTTGCTGATGAAGTGTGTCTCAAGACAGGAAGGGCTGACATTGTTACATAGGTTGCACTATGATATTTGTGGTGTAGACCTTGATATCAGCATGCAGACATGGCAAAACGGGCGGGTCGGGTCAATCGGGTTTGCGGGTCAAACGGGTCATGAGTCAAAACGGGTCATTTTTAAACGGGTCAATCGGGTTGCGGGTCGAGTCGGGTTGACCCATATTTTTAAAACAAGTTTTTTTTTTTTTTTTTTTTTTTTTTTTTTTTGTCAATTACAAAAACAAATCAATAACAATCTGTTTTGGGAGAATGAATAAAATCAATTAAGCAAATGAATTGCACTTAATGCCACTTGTTAATATCCTTGTAATTCTGACAGTGTTGAACATAACAAAAATTATTTATAATCATAAATTCATGATGAAAAAAGTCTACAATGTTAATAGTATACTGTCAAAATGCATATAATTACAAATTTACATCTTCAAAAAGAGGTAGATCTTAAAACAAACAAAACAAGTAAGCCAGCAAAGTAACAAGTTATCGGTCTTCTTAAGTGCACATATTCCTATTGCATTTAAAATATTAGTAAAGTTAGATTACTTAGAAAAATAAACTAAACAAAAAAAGATTTAAAAATAAACATAACATATTAAGTAAAAAAGAATAAGTAAATATTTTATAAAAATTACACCTCAATCTCTATCTACTTAACGTTGGTAGCAGATTCAGCACTGCAAATATTCATACTTGTAAATTGTAACTCTAGTTGGCCAATTTCATTAGCATCTTCATCTACAATACAATATTTTGATATAAGTTAAAGTACCATGAAAGCAAATCAATAAAGAATTAAAATTGTATAATTATGACTATAAAAAAAAATTTAAATTACCTTCAAATCTATATAGCCAACTTTTAGTACACAACGTAGTTTCCACATTCTCAGGTAAAAGACGTGAACGATACGGAGTAAGAATTTTTTTCCCAGTGCTAAAACTTGATTCAAAAGCAACAGTGGTTATCGGAATGCTCATAAGATCCCGTGCCATTACAGAGAGTTCTAGAAATCGATTGTAATGCTCTTTCCACCAAGAGAGAACTTCAAACTTTGGATTTCCTGTCTGTTAAGTCTATTCTCTTCTAAATACAAGTCTAACTGAGATTTTTTTGTTTTGGTACCACGACCACTTTCATAATGATCAAATTCCTAATCATTAAAAAAAATTGCAATGAAAAATAATACCAAACAACATTACAATCTTTATTATTAAAAAAATATAGCACAACATATACCAAACAAAATGCAATTCACTTACATCATCTTCCTCATCTTCATCATCATCAGGATCATTCACAGCACCGCTAGTATGACTAGAACTCCTAACACAAGATGAAACAGTGGTCATAGGCTTGAGGCATTCATATTTTGAAAAAAGCTTATACAATGTAGTCTTAACACTGTCCACCTTCATTTTAGCAATGTGCTCAATTGGCTCTATTTTCTTGAAAATAAACTCCACATAATCCAACTTATACCTTGGATCAAGAACAATGGCACAAGCTAGCACCACACTATAACAATCCCAATATTTGTCAAATTTAACTTTCATCCGTTCTGCCATATTACTGATGAATCTTGGCTCTCCATTTCTTCAAGTAAGAGCAATTCAATTTGAGACACTCATTGAAAATATAGATTTGCTGTAGGGTAATTGGTTCCAGAAAATAGAGTTTTAATGTCATAGAAAGGTTTCAAAAACCGAGTTATCCTTTCAACTTTATTCCATTCATCCATTGATGGACAATGCATGAAATTAGCATCTTCTTTTGGTAAACGGTTCAACACAGAACGATATCTCATAGCACTGTCAATCATGTCATATGTTGCATTCCATCTTGTACACACATCTAAACGTAAACCCTTTGTTCTCTTCATACCAACTAGTTTTGCACATTCATCAAATCTGCACATTCTACTCTCTGATCCTTTAAGATATTTCATAGTTTCTCGGATCTTAATCACCGAGTCATCTATTACTTTCAATCCTTCTTGAACAATAAGATTCAATATATAAGCACCACAACGCACATGGAAAAAGATACCATCACATAACAATAAACCCCCATCATTAAGCTTTTTCTTTATGAAATCTTGGCAATTATCATTATTAGATGCATTATCTAAAGTAATGAAAAATATTTTCTTCTCAATACCCCATTCTTCCAAGAAATTTAAAATTTTCTTATATAAAAAAGTTCCTGTGTGTGGAGGTGGCATATGACAAAAATTCAAGATGATGTTTTTGAATTTCCAATTCTCATCCACATAATGTGTTGTAAGACAAATATATCCCTCACTTGTAACAGAAGTCCATAAATCTGAAGTCAAACATATTCTACCAGGAATTGATTTCAACTTATTTTTAACATCATCCTTCTCTTTCTTGTAAAGTTTTAGAACATCAGCTTTTGAAGTATTCCTAGAAATATGTTTAACATTTGAATTTAGATAGCTAAAAACTTTTCTAATACCCTCATACTCAACAAAGCTAAATGGTAAATTATGTTTAATAATAGCCTCCGCTAACATCTCACGAAACTCTTCTTGAATTATCTTGTTTTGTAACACCCCACCCTCTTCTTCACCATCTTGTTTTACTTCATTTTTTTTAAGCATTTGAGAAGATGGCGATGCAAGTTTGATGTTCCATGATGACTATCTGCCAAAAAAAATTTCCCACACCATTGACAAGTAGCCTTACTTATCCCTTTTTCATTAATAGGCAATTTCACAAATTTAGTGCAAACTGTAGAAGTTTGATGTTTTTCCTTTTTATTTTTCCCTGAAACTCTTTTTGGTTTCTTAAACTTTGATTTTGACTTGACTCTTAAAGATGGTGAAGGATTAGTAGAAGTATCCATAATTGTAGCATCATCGTCACTTTCCAACTTTATAGCCGGTGAAGCCGCTGTACTCTAATTATCAAAGCAAAATATATAATTAAAATTAAAATTCTAGTCTATTTAATCCAAAAATTCATCCAGAGGCAGAGCAATATACCATATTTGATCACACATTCATCCAAAAATTCATAATAACTGTGAGCATTATTATACTATATTATTATTGCTAATTGCTAAATCATAAATTCATAATATTAAAAAATCAATCCAAAAACTAAAAATATTTAGGGATTTAAGAGAATGATAAAAATAATTTAACTTACCTTCACCATAGTTGATGATTTGTGGTTGTGGGTGGCAAGAGACAGAGATAAAGATATGGATTTTTATATCTGTTCCAAATTCCTGCAAAAGATCTCATTTATTAGAGAATACAAAAAAAAAAAAAAAAAAAAAACGAATAAAAAGATATGAATTTATATAGAATAAAATAAAACTTGAAGGCAGAAATAATTAGATAAAACTTGAAGGCAGATATAAATAGCAATGGAATGAAAAAAAAATTACCGAAGAAAGAGGTACAGTGAAAGCAAGAAGACGAAGAAGAAAAAGAGTGGGTACAGGGGAGCTGAAGAATGAGGAATAGAGGAAGAGCCGAATAGGAGTGCTATGAATTTTGTGATTTAGTTTTAGTGTGTTTGTTCAATTGTTTGGCTTTGGTCCCTTTGGAAAATCCGAATGGGCTTATGGACTACAGCTGGGCAGTAACTCAGGAAGCAGAGCAATGAGAGGATTGACACAATGACCATGAGATATATATATATATATATATATATATATATAACATATGTATATATATTTTTGAACGGTTGTGATACAACCAATTAGCCAAAGACTTGTCATTGTCAATGACTTAATGAGTCAATGTTGTCAACTTGCTTTTGTGTTTCTCAAAAAAAAAAAAAAAAAAAAAAAAAAAAAAATAAAACTTGTCTTTGCAATGTTGGACGGATGGAAGTCATGGAAATCACCTAACTAATGGTGTAACCGTGTAAGTAAGGTGTCGTACTGTGTGTAGGTTGTGCTTGTGACTTGTGGTTGTCAATTGTCATGACATGACAAATTGACAATTAATTTAATATTTAATTAGTTTATAATTTAGGTGTAAATATTTTTTTAGCGAATTTTTTTAACGGGTCGGGTCACGGGTTATTCGGGTCGGGTTGGGTTGACTCGCAAAAAATCGGGTCGGGTCACGAGTCAACCCATTTTTTGCTTCGAGTCAAAAAATCGGGTTCGGGTCAGGTATTTTTCAGGTCGGGTCAAAAAATTATGACCCGTATTGCCATGTCTATCAGCATGTATAGAAGATTATAAAGGGTAGGGATCTTTTGGCTAGAAATGGCCAATGATGCTAAGGAAGAGCAAAGGAGTTGTAAGACTTGTTCATCATTCCTCCAGACTAGGTAGAAGTGCTTAATGGCGAAGTGCTAAAAGAAGATTGGCAAAATCTGACAGGCCACAAACGCGTTGACCCCTTGTGATAATTTAGATTAATTAATTAGCCTAGTTTTTAATTAATCAAATTAACATGCAATACAACGTGGCAGCACAAACAAATCACCGAAACTAAGTTATGCAGCGGAAAATAAATAACACGGTGATTTGTTCACGAATGGGGAAAACCCTAAGGCAAAAACCCCACCGGGTGATTTAAGGTCACCACTCCCGAAACTCCACTATTATCACAACAAGCAGTTACAAGTAAGGAATCCCAGTACCTCACCAACCTACAGTTGAACTCTTACCCCAATACCCAATTGGACTTGTTCTGTAGTGACAATTTCTCCTTTTCAATGCACGGCTCCCAGTACGTGACTAACCAATGTGATGCGCGGATCCCAGTACGCGGCTTACTCCTTTTGCACGAATCCAAGTACGTGACTCACTCACCAACTTGAGGAAGAAGAATGTTGGCTGCAAAGTTCTTCAAATCATCAGAGATGAACTAGGGCACGAACTTTGTCTCACAAATCACAATTTGCATGAATAGAGAAGAAGCAACTTGTGTCTTGTGATTTCTGCTTGTTGCACTTTGTGACGGCCCTTAAAATAATCCTTTTATATGTCTAGGGTTAGGAGAAAAGAAGTCCCAAAGACACACACACGGATTGGACTTGAAACAGACTTGGAATTCTGTTTTCTTTAATTCTCGACAGATAGAGGTGTCGAGAGGTGTTGAGACAGCTGTCGAGGCTCGGGCAAAACAGCTTCTTTAAATCTCGATAGATGTATCTGTCGAGGTAGGTGTCGAGATTTAAAAACCAGCACTTCCTTGCTTGTATTTTGGACAGACTTTGACGGCTTCAACACTTAATCTTGAACCACTGTTTCTTGAAGTGTTTAACCCATCCTAGTTCTACCCAATTACAAGTAAAGTGCGTTTTGTCTAAGGATAAGCCAATTACATAAAATAGCGACATATGTTCACAAGCTTGAACAACTACATATGTCCTAACAATCTCCCCCTTTGGCAATCCGTGACAAAACCACAACATACAAATGACGATATGAGAGAAGTCATAAATCACTCAACTCATACTCACTTGTTACATACAGTAAAATCTATCCTAACACAAACTCTTGAAAAACTTTGCAAGAAGAGAGTTTATGGCAAGAAGACTTTGACAACCTGTATTTCTGAAACACTTATAAACAAAACACATCAAGGCATCTTTGTGTGAAACAGAAATAATAGATTGCATACAAGTAAAGAAACATGTGTATAAAGACAGAAAAGAAACAACACATGAAAGGTAGGTGAAAGAAACAACATACATCATCATATAGAGAAAGAGAATAAGTACAATGTATGTAAGTACATGATCAATGTATCTCTAAAAGATAAGAAAAGAAAAAAATACATAGATCACCTCACTACATCCCTCAATCCACACTCCCCCTAACAAAAATGTCCTATGTCCTATGCTAACACTCCCCCTAAGTATGACTACTCTCATACTAAACTACTCCCCCTTTTGTCACGAGTGACAAAGGGTAGAGTGTCAAGTAGACATCTCATCCGATGAGCTAGCATCTCCATCATCATCATCGTCTGAAGCATCATCATCATCGCCATCATCATCGGCCTCGGTCTCAGTCGACACATGAGGTGGCGGAGGAGAAGCCTCTGCAGCAAAGCCGCCCATGGTCGCCTGTCGCCTGGCGATGCGACCAACACGGACATTCACCTGATACAACTCGGTGGAGAGTGTATCTAGGCGAGCATCCATGCGCTGTAGCTGCGCCATGATGTCTCCCAAACTAACATCGCTCGAAGAAGTAGAAGCAGAAGCTCGAGCGGATCTGGAGGTGGTAGGACGGGTGGAAGGAGTGGCATCGTCGGACAGTCGCGATCGGAACTGTGCCTCGCTACGTTTTACGGTAGCGGCGTCTATGGCAGACATGACGCGGTAATGATCGGACGAAGGGAAGGGAATGGAAAAACGACTCAGAATCCTCGTGATAGCGGAAGGGAAAATGAGCTTATCACGGGTGGCCGTATCTCTATAGACATCTATGATGGAACAAATAAAGTGAGAAGGAAAGTCTATAGAGAGATCCTCAAGGAGGGACAACAAGAACCGAGCACGAGGCTCTGTGATCGAGTTATAGTGAGACAGTGGGTGCAAAACAAAGGTCATCACCATGTTAAGAAATCTAGGACCTTTAGCAAAAGGTCGACATGGTGTGTACATGTGATCTCCCCAAAGGGTAGGACGTTCACAGAACGCCGAGATCATCTCGTCTTTGGACACAGTCCAGAGACGCTCACAGCTAGGGTAATCGGGATGATCCACCCTAGGGACATGGAGAACCTCAGAGACTAGCTCTGGGGTGACACAAAAGCGCGTACCTCTAACGCAAGAATAGAAAGAAGGTACTGAAGAATCTATCCCGTGGATGTTGGAGTAAAACTCCTGAATCAACACGAGAGGAGATGTGACCGGGACGTCACACAGTGACTCCCAACCCCGAGTGTGAATGACATCGGGAAGGTCAGTGTCGGCAAAGTCTGCCAGGACGACGTGGCGTCCGAATGAACACCGCGTTTAGAAAAGTTCTCCGAGAAGTCCTTGTGGGCTTTCTCATCACGGAACCGAACAGACACAGGGGTAGAATCAGAAGAAGACTGTCCCTTAGAACGCAGAGGGTTCTGGGACGGAATGGACTTACGTTTAGGAGCCATAGACGCTACTAACGTAAACATAGAAGAGGGGGAAAGAAGAGACAAACAGAAAAGTCCCAAACAATTCAATATTGGCAGAAAGAAATATTGAAATGAAAAGAACGTATACATGAAAATGCATGAGCATGTGACATGCAACAATAAACACATCATGGGCTCAGCCCAATCCAAACCTAATAGCACACAATAGGTAGGCACACATCTAAATGCATGAAAATACAATTAGAATGCTAATGTGATGCAATGCATGTGGTTTTGAAGATCAAAACTCAATAACCAACCCAAAAATTTCATGAAAACCCAACAATTTTGAAAACTCCCAAAAATTTTTTCAAAAACACAAACCTAGGGTTTTGAAAGCAATGTAATGCATGAAATGAGGGATAAAAGCTTACCAAATGATGAAGAATATGAAGAACCACTTGAGAAAGCCTTGAGAGAGGTTTGGAGGGAGAGGGAAGTGTTTTTGAGAGAGATCCGAGAGATTTCGAGCGAGAGAGATCGAGAGAATGAGCAGAAAAATCGCGAAGGTCCAATATATAGCGCTTCAGTAATTCTCGACAGCTGTAGGTATCGAGAGCTGTCGAGGTAGCTGTCGAGGGAAGCTATCGAGAAATGCACGTGGACAGATACAGCTATCGAGGTCAGCTATCGAGGTAGAAGAAACAAGCAAGAGGGAACCTCGATCGATCCAGAAGCTATCGAGGAGCTATCGAGCAAACAGAAAGTTTCTCGATCGATCCAGCTGCTATCGAGGTATCTGTCGAGACTGCGATAAGAAAGAGTCTGGGGATCTCGACAGATAGCTATGTATCGAGAGGTATCGAGGAGGTGTCGAGATGCCTTTCAAAACAGTTTTTCAAAAGAAGAAAAACACAGACATGAATGCAATCATGCATGCAACTCGACCAAAGATACAACCAACACATTAAGCTCTCAAAACATCTCTCAACAGGAAATATGATGCTCATATATCTCAAAAACACACACACACACACACTAAACAAGTCTAACCAATTTTATTTTTCAAAAACAAGTCAAGACAGTTTAGTGAACATACATTAAAGCATGTAATCCTTGTGATGGCCAAATCACATTGTACCCGCACATGTATCAAGAATAGCAAAGAGTATTGCGTGTTGTGTGTGAAAACATCGCAAGATTGCATAAGTGTCTCAATGTTATGACGATTTGAGATATGAGAAAATCACTTTAACTCACACACAATCATAACTATTTGATGGGGACTATCACCTTCGAGGTACATCCTATAACTCCCACATCTCCTAGAAAACACGCTTGCAACCATATTTTAAAGCATTTTTAATCTTTTTGCTTTTTATTTCTTTGCATATTTTCTTTTTAACAAGCATATCATGCATGGGCATACAAGAGAAAGAAAAGAAATACCCAATGATGTTAAACTTTTGACACTGCACTTTTGCTATGCCGAAGCATACAGGTGTCTTATGACATTGCACTTTTGCTATGCCGAAGCATACAGATGTCATATTATGATTGACGAGTAACAGTGGTGAGATGGTTATTTATGCCTTTCTCTTAGGATTTTCTAGTTCAACCCGTCAAAAAGAGTGATACGAGTGTTAAGAAGAAGAGATCACTTAACCTTACTCATCACAAACAAAGAGCTACAAAGCTCACTCGCTTAGTTGTGCAGAAGAGTGCTCATCTAAGCTATAGATGATACAAAGTTTAGAAAACTCTGTTTCAATGGCCATTCCAAAAGTTTACATGAACTAATGCACACAAACACACACTGTTTTTGTATTTTTCAATTTTTCAATTTTTTTTATTTTTATTAGAGAAGCAAAAATAAAACACAAAACTGAAAACACACAAACAAAAACATGTAAAGCAAAACAATGCATAAAACTAGACTGACTCAAAACAGTAAAGAAACACACAAAATAAGAGAGAGAAGAAGAAGTGACTAAAATCACTTGGAACCCTTTGGCTTCCACACCTTGGAAGATCCTTTCCTTTTGGTTGACTCTTGAACCGGTGTAGGGGGAGAAGAATATGAACCGTTCAAGTTCGAAAGGAACATGAGGGCTTTTAGAATATCTCCAAGAGGAGCGAGAGATGACTGAAGCTGATTCTGGCTCCCAGATGCTATTTCACCATTGCTCTTTTGAGTGGCGAGCCACTTGTAGCAATTTGGTCGAGTGTGACCGGCGAGACCACAATGATAACAGAGATGCGACTTCTTCTGTTTGGCCTTTTGAGAGTTATCCTTCTTATTCCTAGGGTTTCTAGATTCCCTTTTCTCAATTTTAGGGGGTGCTCCTAGGATGGATTTGCCCTTGCCTATGTTCTCACTAGCTAAATCAGTTTTAACATTATTTTTCTCAGTTCTAATGTTATTAGCCGGTGGAACAAAAACAGTAGTACTAGAAGTAGGAGTATTAGAGAGAGAGAATTCATACCCCAATCCAGTACGATCCGAAGAAGATCTCTGAGCATCTAGCATTTTGTCCAGTTTGGCGCTTGACGTCCTCTCCAGTTGTGCTCTGACTAGAAACAGCTCTGCTTCAAGCTTCTTGGTCCTCTCAGCCAAGAAATTGTTCTCGAACCTCAGTGCTCCAATGGTTTGATTTGCTTGATCAACCTTTGTGGACAGCTCCTCACGGTCAAGTTCCACATCACTGAGTTTCTTGGTGGCCAGCCTATAGAGCTTCTCATGCTTCTCCGAGAGCTTGTATAGCTTCTCATAGGCAGTGTGGATATCATCTTGATCATCCATGATCTCACACTTAGATTCCACCAACTCTTCTTCTTCATCCGCTTTTTCACTAACCCCATCAGTAGGATTAACAGTGGCAGTGAAGGCATTTAAGATTCCGTCGTCTTCATCTTCAGAATCGTCCTCTGGCTCTGTGTCGCTTAAGGTAACAGCAAGTGCCTTGCTTTTCCCTATGCTCTTGAGGTACGTAGGACACTCTTGTTTCATGTGTCCAAAGCCTTGACACCCAAAGCACTTTGGTCCTGTGGGAACAGTGTACTGACCGCCATCCTTGACATCCTTCTTCATTTTCTCCGGATTCCTGAATTGTGAAGAACTGGACTGTCTACGGTCTTTGTTGAAACCCTTTCCATTGGCATTCTTCATAAACTTCTTGAATTGCCTTGTGATGTAGGATTTCATCTTGGAATCTTCATCATCGGACGAGTCATCCGTATCACTGCTTTTAGCCTTCAGTGCCAAACTCTTGCCCTTGGTTGACTTGCCCAATCTGGTCAGCCCTGACTCATATGTTTGCAAGTTTCCAACCAGCTCAGTCAAAGGAATTCTGTCAATATCCTTCGACTCTTCGATCGCCGTGATCTTAGCATGGAATCTTTCTGGCAGCGATCTGAGCACCTTCCTTACAATCTTGGGTTCTGGGATGGTTTCCCCAAGATTGAAGGCTGAGTTCACTATGTCCTTGAGCTTGGCATAGAACTCATCAAACGACTCATCCTCCTCCATCTTTATTTCTTCAAAGCGTGTGGTGAGCCTTTGCAGCTTTGAATCTTTGACAGCCTTAGTGCCCTCATAGGTTGTCTGGAGGATGGTCCATGCTTCCTTAGCAGTTTCTGTTGAGGATATTTTCTTAAACTCCTCATTGGTGACTGCACTGAATAAGGCATTCAATGCTCTGCTGTTGAAGTTTGCCGCCTTGATCTTAGCATCATCCCAATTGGCCGGCGCTTCTGTAGGCTTGGTCCAGCCTATCTCCACAGCTTGCCACACTTTCTCATCTAAAGACTGCAAGAAAGCTCTCATGCGTACTTTCCAGTATGCATAGTTAGTGCCATCAAATAAAGGAGGTATAATTAGAGATTGTCCTCTATCCATGACAGCAGGGGTCAGTGGATCACACACAATAGATTAAACCCTAATCAGAGTGTGCTTGCTCTGATACCACTTGACAGGCCACAAACGCGTTGACCCCTTGTGATAATTTAGATTAATTAATTAGCCTAGTTTTTAATTAATCAAATTAACATGCAATACAACGTGGCAGCACAAACAAATCACCGAAACTAAGTTATGCAGCGGAAAATAAATAACACGGTGATTTGTTCACGAATGGGGAAAACCCTAAGGCAAAAACCCCACCGGGTGATTTAAGGTCACCACTCCCGAAACTCCACTATTATCACAACAAGCAGTTACAAGTAAGGAATCCCAGTACCTCACCAACCTACAGTTGAACTCTTACCCCAATACCCAATTGGACTTGTTCTGTAGTGACAATTTCTCCTTTTCAATGCACGACTCCCAGTACGTGACTAACCAATGTGATGCGCGGATCCCAGTACGCGGCTTACTCCTTTTGCACGAATCCAAGTACGTGACTCACTCACCAACTTGAGGAAGAAAGAATGTTGGCTGCAAAGTTCTTCAAATCATCAGAGATGAACTAGGGCACGAACTTTGTCTCACAAATCACAATTTGCATGAATAGAGAAGAAGCAACTTGTGTCTTGTGATTTCTGCTTGTTGCACTTTGTGACGGCCCTTAAAATAATCCTTTTATATGTCTAGGGTTAGGAGAAAAGAAGTCCCAAAGACACACACACGGATTGGACTTGAAACAGACTTGGAATTCTGTTTTCTTTAATTCTCGACAGATAGAGGTGTCGAGAGGTGTCGAGACAGCTGTCGAGGCTCGGGCAAAACAGCTTCTTTAAATCTCGATAGATGTATCTGTCGAGGTAGGTGTCGAGATTTAAAAACCAGCACTTCCTTGCTTGTATTTTGGACAGACTTTGACGGCTTCAACACTTAATCTTGAACCACTGTTTCTTGAAGTGTTTAACCCATCCTAGTTCTACCCAATTACAAGTAAAGTGCGTTTTGTCTAAGGATAAGCCAATTACATAAAATAGCGACATATGTTCACAAGCTTGAACAACTACATATGTCCTAACAAAATCCATGACAAGGTTCAAAGGAGTGGAGGGGAAGTTTTCAGGAGAAGCTTTCAGGGAAGGTGGATGGTATGTATTCCCACTAAAGAAGTTAAATAGCGTTCTCTTAGATTTGTATGAAAGAGAGCCAGCAAGACACTTGGGTGGGAGAAATATATAGAAAATGGCTTTACACCAGGGATGCTATTGGCCTACAATGCAAAGGGATGCTCAATACTTTGTCAAGAAGTGTCAGGAATGGCAAAGGCGAGGGGATGTAATACACACTAGCCATCAAAGTCTCCATCCAACTATGACTCCATATCCTTTCCATAGCTGGGGGTTGGATTTTATAGGACTTATAAATCCCTCTTTTGAAAGATGTACATGGATATTGGTCGCCATTGAGCTATTTACCAAGTGGGTAGAGGCTGTGGCCATGAAGAAGGCAATAGGTAGCTCAGTGGCTAATTTCTTGAGGGAGAATATAATATGTCGTTTCGGGGCACCCAACAAAATTATTTCTAACAATGGCACACCATTCTTGAACATGGATGTGATCCGTTTATCAGAATGGTACTCCATTTCTCACACAACATCGACACCTTATTATCCCAAAAGAAATGGTCAAGTTGGGGCTTCTAACAAAAGATTATTAAAAATATTAGGAAAAATGACTAAGGAGAATGGAAAGGGATGGAGAGAAGAGCTTCCTATAGCTTTGTGAGCTCAAAGAACAACCAAATCACAATTTACAGGAGCTTCACCCTTTTCTCTAGTTTATGGCACAAAAGCTGTCATTCCAATAGATTTGGTAAGGCCAGTAGTGAAGCTAGCAAAGATTTCAGGAATACCTAGAGAAGCTACTTCGGAAATTGTTGAAGAAAAATGCAACAATGTTGCCTCTCATAACCACCTTTACTAGGCTAATATGAAGGCTAGACATGACGGCCAAGTTAAAGAAAGAAAGTTTCAAGTGGGGGAACCTGTTGGGAAAACTACCCCTCATGTATGAGGAGTGGCTGGATCTCTCAAGCACAAGTTTTCTCCAAAGTGGGAAGGACCCTATATTGTGGAAGAAGCACATTCAATTGGACACTATTGGTTAAAAGATCAGGCAAGTATAAAGGCATATCGTCCCATTAGCGGAGCTCACCTTAAGAAATACCATGCTTAATCTTGTAAAAATATTTTGTGCCATGATGTAAAACTAATGTTATGTTCCACAGTACTTATACCATTATAAACAAAGTCTTCTATTCAGCTATCTCATATTCTACTGTTCATGATATGCATGCAAGATTTAAATAGCCTAGCTAAATAAAGCATAGTGAAGTTTATAATACAATCACATGGCCTTTTAAGACTATAAAATATTACAACTTGAAAATCAGATAATGTTTATGAGAGAACTAATGTTTTTAAGAGAGAATTCTAGATCACTTAAAGCTCCTAGCTCACCTTCTAGCTTTTCAACTTCTTTCTTTAAAGAATTACGTTCTGCTATGACACCTTCTAATTGAGTCTGAAGGGCAGAACTCATTTCTTGTTGGGATGTTAATTCCACCTGAAGTTTGTTGATCGATTCCTAGAGATGATTGATTGAAGTGCTACATACCTCTAAGGTTGACTCTGTTTCCTTTGCTTTGTTGATACAAGAGTTTTCTTTAACTCTTAACTCATGAATTGAGGAAAAGGAAGCATGAATAGAAGGTTTCGCCTTTTTTAAGTCCCTCAATGCAGTAACACGGCTCTTTAACCAGCCGACATTGACACTTAGGCCCTCACCCTTACTCAGTGTGGAAAGGAAGTCATCAAGGGGAAGGGCTAGACAATCTTCTTTGCCCTTTAACTGTAGTTGGGATATTATAGACCCAATTTGCTTGAAGAGAAAGCCCCTAAGTGACAAGGTCCATTTGTTGGTATCCTTCATTGTTTCAGGATATTTGGAAAGCAGTTAAGAACAAGTTGCTCTCAAATCAGGAGAAATCAATGAGAGCAATGGATCAAATTATGTTTTGGTGCTTTCACCCTTTTGGTCTTTGGAAGTAACTTCTGCTAAATCTTCTTTTTCCTGAGGATTTTTGACATACATCGGATTTGAATCCCCCCTTTCAGCGTTGGATTCTGTTTCCTTGTCAAAAGTCATTTCTTGTATAGAAACTTCTCGGGTTGGAGAAGTGAATTTTGTTCTGGGTTGAGCCTGAGGAAAAGATACTATAACTTGTCAAAGGTCAAAAAGGGAGAAAGGAAGAAAAGTTACTTGCGCCATTGATTAAGAGAAGACATTACAAGAGTTCAATCACTATAGAAAAGAAAGTGTACCTTAGGCTTCTTGATAGAAGGGCTTTTTGCATTCTTCTTTCTCTTAGTGCTTGAAGATTTGGCTTTGGAAGGGAGCTTCAAAGTCAAATCACCTGGAAAATAGGTGGGACATCCACTTGTTGGACAACATTTTCTCCAAAATTCTTAACACGTTCCCTAATGTTGAACCACCATGATTTAAACCTGGGTGAAGGCAGTCCAGTTTTGGTGGGGGAAGTAAATGGGATTTTGGGGCTTGTTACAAATATCTTAATGATATTCTTTGTCTTAAAGGCTAAGGAGGCCACTACGGCAGACAAAGCTAATGTAGAGAAGTGCCCTATTATGCCTTGGTCAAAACCAAATAGGCAGGAAAACTTATGAGGATTATAAGCTTGAGTCTCATATTCCTCTTGAAAAGTGTGCCTGGAGATGAGAAGGAAAAGCATTGGCAATAAATGAAAGTTCTTCCTCAAATTAGGGGGTATCTCTGTAAAGAGAAACATGATTACTTTCTAAGGAAGTAAACAGTGGGGGAAGTCCACCCTCTAAGGCAGAGTAAGGTCTGGCTGTCTAGTTAGTGGGGTCATCTAATACTTTGTTAAGAAAACTGTTTGAAGACACCACCATCTTATTCCAATGCCAAGAGTATGACAGCCCTTAGGGAGATGGTAGACTGGTTTTACAAGAGCTTAATGCCTTAGGAATAGGGGCATAATTCCTAAAGTGTTCCCACAACTATATTTGCAAAAAGGCAATGAGTATAGAGATTTCTACTTGAAATCTACCCCACGATTGTTGCAAGTTAAGGGTGAAATGGTGTAGGTGAGAATACAAAGTCCTTAGAAAATAAGGAGCAAGTGGAAAAGAATATTCTTTGGCTAGTTTGACAGCTAGAGGGAAGTGTCTACTTAAGATAGTCTCATGAGGATATCCCTCAAATAGATGGCGAGATAGTAAAAAGACAATAAAGGCTTCAAGTTCATAAGAGCTAGAGTTACCTTCTCCTACAACAAAGTCGGTGCCTTCTTTCAGGGAATCTCTATTAGCTTCCTCATCCACACCATCAACATATTCTCTCTAAAAGTACCTGATCCATCCCCAGAAGTTGGCCCTAGAGCCTTTGTCTCTGCCAACATAAGTGCCTTCTGGTACTTCCTTGCTGGGAACTTTCCCTTTTCTTGCTGCCTTCAAAACCGGTTTCTTTTAGGTTTTTTTTTTTTTTTTTTTCACTTCATCTTCAAGGAATTTTACAGCTTTAGACTCATCAGGAGACAAAGTGATGTTGATTACTTCACCATCTCCAAATAAGGGAAGTCTTAATATTTCATAGACATCTTCTAGAGACGGAGAGATTTCTTAACACCCTGTGAAGAAGGTATGAGTAGTGGGATTCCACTGGCACATCAGGAAGAGAAGACTTTCACTGTCCTTGCTGATCTCCAGAGTAGAGAACACAAGAATGGTGTGTACAAGTTTCACTCTTTGTAAAATGTCTATGAAGGGAGGATGAGCCAACACCCTTTGACACTAACTTCTCCAACCTCTGGAAACAGAAGTGTGAGATTTGAAGACCACATCTATGGTGGGAGAAAAGTCTCCTCTGCAAGTGCTAAGCCTGGGATTGTGCTTTTAATCTAGGTCCGTTGTCAGAAGATCGTCGGGTTCTCCACATGATGTGTAAGGATGGTCTATAGAACAAGAATTGAATCCCAATTAAGAATTTTATTAAACAGATAATCTTCAAAGGGGGAATAATCCATTGCTCCTTTGTGGAATGATTTTTATCTCCCTCTAGAAGTGGCTTGTTGACTTTTGAAGGTGAAGGTTCTGAAAATTTTGCAAAGCTCGATCTCAGGCCACGTTTAACACCCATGATTTGGTATCAGAGGAGAATCTTGGGTTTCAGTTG
Source organism: Castanopsis chinensis (assembly GCA_032878915.1). Lineage (NCBI taxonomy): Eukaryota > Viridiplantae > Streptophyta > Magnoliopsida > Fagales > Fagaceae > Castanopsis > Castanopsis chinensis. The sequence goes on from JAVQMG010000131.1 coordinate 9,789,982, forward strand.
AAGAAGAAGAAGATAAGGAAAAAGAAGAGATATAAGGAAGGAAAATATTTCTTTTCCTTTTATACTTTGAGAAGTTACTCTTTTCCCTCCAAAAAGAGTTTATTTCAAAAAGTAAGTGTCTTTTCAAAATTGACATGTGTCAGCAAAGGGAGAAAACTGAATCTCTGATAAGGGGATAGTTGACGGTGATAAAATCAAGGAAATCGCCTTCATAGACAAAGTGGAAAGGCGTGACCCTTTACCAACTGGTCCAATTTACTTTGTTTCATTTCATTTTTATTAACTAACATGTTTACATTTTATGCCTTTGTGAAGGGATTTTATATGTGATAAAATAAAGGCATAACATAAATGTAAATGAATAATAAACATATGGTGAAACAAAACCCTTTTTCTCATATATTAATTTGTGTTTAAACATTTTACAAAATTAGAAAGGGGGATTTACATGATTTGGCCCTTATGGCCTATCACCCTTTTCCTATATAAAAACATGAATAACAACAAAACAAAAGAAAAATAAAGTTTTACAACTTAAGCCAATAAATGGCCCCCAAAAAAAAAAAAAAAAAAAAAACACAATAAACAAAACATAAAAAAGAAAAAAAAAATTGCAGGTTGATAGCGAGCAAATCAAGGAGACCACGATGCATAGGCATCCAAGTCATCCCCAGAGTCCTCTTAGGGATAATCTGGAGCCAAATACTCCATCTCTTCCTCATTCTCATCATCATCTTCTTTTTCTTCCTCCTCCTCCTCACCTTCATTGTCCCTTGAATCAGAGCTGTTAGAGGAGTCTTACTCCCTTGAGTCAGAAGAGTCCAAAGTGCTAGACTTCGAGTTTGACTGAGAAGGCCTGCACCTAGAAGGGGCCCTTATGAAGGCAGCGAGCTTTGCCTCTTCAACTTCTTCTTCAGCCTTTAGCTGAAATTCCTTCAAGTCTTCTTCTTCATCTTCGCTTCGGTTGAAAGGAGCAACCTCTTCAAGGATGAAGACTTAGGGAGGCAGAGGGAATATGGGAAAAGGGAGAGGAGTATGCACAGGGCTTGGTGGTGTTAGAATTAGCGGATGAAAGGTTTGACTTTTTGTGAGGGTTAAGGTTTTTTTTTTTTGTTTGGGAGAATATGAAGATACAAAAGGAAAGAAGAATGAAGAAGAAACATTCCTTATTTAAATCTTCAACTACAGTTTAGTGAAGAGACAAGACATTTATGAAGAGTAATTTCTGTCTGCCAAAATGCAAGAAACGAAGAGACGCTAAAACGGCTAGAAGCACCCTTACAAGCCACATGCCCATGTTCAAATGTCACAAGACATGAATACCAGAGTGTTAATGCCTAAATCAATGTGCTTGTCAAAGGCTTTAGCCATTAAAAGCCATTGACAGTCAGGGGGCTAACGTACATTACACAACTAAGGCATGGGAGAATGCATATGTGGTTAGATCTGGACCTTACAAATGGAGTGGTTGTGAACAAAAGAAGAGGAAGCGTTGGCTAAAAGATCCTATTCTTGGTCCATGCCAAAGGTGTGACTGCCTTGGGAAGGAAGTAAGATATGCATCTGACATGGTACTCAAACACTCACAAAAAGGGAGATAGTGACCTTCCAAGGTCAGCAATTATGAGAACACTCCTTATTAGTTGAATGCATGTTGGATCACGTCAGAGACATGTGTATCATTCACAGTACTCTTGCTATCCCTCTCATTGTCTGGGGCTTGTTTCTCAAGCAGTGGCAAAGTCACCTACCTGTAGGTCACAGTGCCATGTTGGGGCGTTATATCTCCTCCAGTCACCAGATAATATCACAGTCGTGAAAAGGTCTAAAATAAGGAAATGATGACTTCATACTTGTCTTTGTACTCAACCATATTCCTCAGATTGTAAGAGAAACATATAGCTGCATTTTGAGGGTAAGAACCTAAATAGATCTTTTGAGAAGAGAGTAGAAAGTTGATAAGATAGGAAGGTAGAAAACAAGGTCTATCTTTAAGGAAGAACACCCTTATCGTACAATAGTTACCTCTTTTCCCACATAATACAAGGCTGAGCAGAGCAAGAACATTCCATTCTTGCTTAAACCGTGGGTTTTCATCCATTTCCTAGGGTTTTCCACGTATATCTTGAGTCATTTTTGCATTCTTGCTATCACTTTCTTATTTTCTAACCTTTATCATGTCAATGCCCATATCTTTGTCACTTAGGAGCTTTTTCATGTAGATGTACTATTAGATAACTTATTTTATTCCTCTATGAAAGTTCACTTAGTGTATAAAACACTAGCGAATGTTTAGACCCCCAATTTCAAATTAACCAACACAAATTTATACTCAAATAATAGATGTGTGGAATGATAAGTACAAGCAATACCCAAATTAATAAACAACTCTAAACCATAATTAATCACAACACAGAAGCAATTAAAAGGCAAGAGTAAGGGTTAGAGAGATGCAAACACAAAGATAACACCAGCACGTGTTATCGAAGAGGAAATCAAAGTACTCGGCAAAAAACCTCTCCGTTGCCCTCCAAGTGGTGAAATGATCCACTAAATAATAAAGTTAGGATAAATGAATAGCAATAGACTCTTTAAGCCTAATCTACCAAATGCACCTAAGCCTTCCAAGCTTCTTGCTCCAACAAGGTTAAGCCTAACTGTGTCTTCTTTAGCTTTCCGAATCTCGCAATAAGCCCATTGCATCAACCAAATAAATTGGTCCTCTCTGAACTGCTTCCTAAGCACCAAATAGCCTCCTCACAGATATGGGTATGGTGAGATAAGGATTTGGCTAATGAACCTCTCAAGGGTATGTCAATAGAGAGGGTGAGAGTAGAGGAATTTGGAGAATCAAATGTCTAAGATTGTGGATGAGTCAATCTTGTTTTTCTCTAGAGTTTCTCTCTTAAATTTCTCTCTAAAAACTCTCTACATTTCATGGGTATAAGGGTATTTATAGTAGGGTATGAAAAGGAATGTGAAAAGTCATTTTTTTGCATAACAAGGGGTTTTGGAGACTTGACTCGTGACTGGGACTAGTCGTGAGTTTCAGTTGTGAAATAACTGACTGGCTAGACTGTACTTTTTGTCCTATAGTGCTTCATCTATCATGACCCTTCAGCTTCTGGCATGCTTCACACTTGTGGCACTTTTGGCGAGTCACCACTTGCGAGCCACTCGTGAGATCCAGTAGTGAGAAACTTCTTAATTGCACACGCACTTGAATTCTTCACACTCTCTTACACACAACCCTTACGTGATTCCTACCTAAATACAGGGTATCTAATTGCTGAATTACAAGCAAATTTGGTACGGAATAAAGCCAACAAATGGTTGAATAAATTCAACCTTATACTCTGTATAAGCTCAAATCTAACTTGCATGTACACTATGAGGAAAACAAATTGGTGATATAAGAAAAAAAATCAAATTTTGTGAAAAAATGATGATTGTGGTGATGATGACAAGAGAAATAAATAAATTAAATTTGAAGACTAAGAATGAAAAAGAAAAGTACACCAATTCGAGCAACACATATTGCATTTCACAATTGAAATCAATTTGTATTCTTAGAAAAAAAGAAAAAGAAAAAAGAAAGGCATATGGAGGCTAGGGATTTATTGGTCTTGGTAAATGTCTGTGTTTTGTTTGGGTGTACACTTGAGAAACTAACTAAATATTGGAATTGTAAATGGCTAAATATAGTCATTGCTAGATTTTAAAGGAAAAAAACATAAAACCTAACACTGGATTGACCTTTGTGACATTTTTTTAAAGGAAAGTCATAAGTTTTCATTATCTAAAAGCAAAGTAAAAAAAAAAAAAAAAAAATGAGCATGAACTCTGAAGGTGATGAACATCCATAGCTACTTGAACTCTAAAACTAGGGACTATCTTCTATCCAATAGTTTAGAAAACTCCAGTTTTTGGCAGTGTAATGCAAGTAGGTGGATTGCTTGGTTATCTTCACTTTTAACATGATTTATTTTAAACTAAGTTAATAGTAATCTTGCCTAAGTTAAGACCAATCCTCTTCCATTAATAGCATGAAGGCTCTGTAAAAATGTTTGGAGTTGCCAATCATTACATTTTAGGGGCCTAATTAATTTTTTTACAATACTATAAGAGGATTTCAAAAGTTATATGTGCCTCCGCCCCTGACTGCATGGTATCTAAATATTGCAACAAAGAGTGCGAGAATGGAAGAATCCCTTTGACCCAACCTTTGTTCCTTGTGGTCAAGATTTTCAGATTTAGACAAATTGAGCGGTTAAACTCAGTTTAAAATCTGGGTCAATTCTACACAGTAAACTAAAGTTGTAAATATTGAACTATCCCGACTTTTGAGCCTTGAATTTTAGAGTTCAAAATAGGTTGGACTACATTTGTACTGATAATATTCACCCCTAATCCCTGGGTGAAAAAATATGGAAGATGACACATTTGGAAGAAACAACACTTATGAGAAAAATAAAATTTATTGTTTGAGAGAGAGAGAAGACTTGGTTTGTGAGAAATTGATTGCATCATTCTTAAGTGGAGACAAGACTGAGAGATTAAACCCAAGAGTGGGAAAATAAAATAAAATTATTTTATAAGAAAATATAGTATAAAATTGGTAGATTAAATAGTTTATGTGTTATTTAAAAATATTTTCTATTTTGATAAGTTTTATGTAATGAAACATATAATGCATTTTGCATTATAAAGCAATACATAATGATATATATATATATATATATATATGAAAAAAGGTAATTAAATAAAAAGATTTAAATCATATAATTATAATATTTTTTTTATATAAATGGAGTAGATGTTATAAAAATAACTTAAAAAAAAAAAAAAAATCTATAACAGGTTGACTAGTTTGAATATATCCAAGAATATTAAAAAAAACAAATGCACACTTTGTGGGCATAAGCGCTTGCGACAATTCAAGCATGGTTGTGGTGGGAGTATGCCTCAGCCGAGTGGACTGGGGTGGAGGGTGGAAAAACGGAGTCGCTATCTAAATTAGATCTAAGAACCATATATATAGTGCCTTTCATTGAAGGATTGATCTTACTAGAGCACGCATTTGGAGTTTAGGTTTGACGGGGATGATAAGGTGTTGGGCCTTCAACCTTCCTGTGGTTTGCCCTCCACTTATTTTGTTTCACATCCTAATTCCATCAAAGAATCCTTTATAGGTTATCTATGCGTGCGTGTGCGCACGCGCGCGCGCGCGCACACACACACACACCTTCTAGATCTATCCTAGCATGCATCTAGCATACAATCTAGCATTCATCTATCATGGCATCATACATCCCATCAAATCTAAACAAAGCACATCATCATCTCATCATGGTATCTCATATCATAACTGCATGTCATCATATCCTAACATACATCTATACATGACATTCACACATGTCCTAACATAAGTCTAGACATGGTACATATCCTACCATTCATCTAAGCATGGTACTCATCTCATTCATCTCACATATAGCATCACATTCCATCAAAGCAACAAGCAGGTCATCACATTGAAGTGAAGCATATCATTATCCAATGGTTGCAAGCATACATGGTATCAACCAACCATGTTCATCAAGCATTTTATCATCAAATTCAAATACTAGTTCATGTAATCATGCATGACTTACAATCACTTACCTCAATGCATCACATCACCACAACACCTATGCATCATTTGCGTGGTTACACTTTATGCATGTTCATGTTTGTTCATTGAAGCATATAAACCCTAATCATACATTTGAACTAAGAAAGTAATAAAACATGTTATATTACTGACTCCCAACCAAGAAACTTTAGTTTATGATGCTTTTTGAAGTCAAAAGCCTCTGTTGAATCACTTTTTTTTTTTGGAGTAGGTTTGGTGAATTTTGGGAAAAGTGTCGTGGGGCATAGTGTTCAGAGAGGAGGAGTAGAGCTCTTCCTATGCGATGTGGGCTTAGATCTGTCGTATTTTCCATCAAAAACTTTCCTTACATGGCTTTTTGAAACCCTAATGTTTACGCATAACTTAAGTATGCATACTCATGCTTAAGCTTATGTACATATGCTTGGGGTTCATGCAAGATTTTTCTTTTCCAAAAACATCCTTCAACTAAAGAGTTCATTTAGCTAGGCCCTAGATTAGACCTAGACCTTTCTACTGATATCGTCATTAGGAAACGGAGGCTCGAGTCGCAACAGGTACAAAATGAGGTGTCTACACACCCCATTCCATGGAAGACATGTAACATGCTACACTATAAGCTTAGAATTGTAACATTTTTTTTTTCTTTCTAAATATAAGCATAATGCTCATATTATTGAAAATTGAATTTTAAGGTAATCTTTTGAAAATTTATCATTTTTATTGTTTTTTTAGGCCATTATGTTTAAATTCTAATGCCTATTTCTTTGTATTAGCCCAAAACTAAAGAGCTTGGCCTAAATAAAATAAAATATCATACCATTTTCAAACCAAAAATTAAGAAAAAATTGAATAGACCAAAGTGCACACACAAAAAAACCAATCATATCATTTTGTAAATTTTTTTGTTAGTAAACGATATCATCTAAATCTTCTTTTTACTATTAAAAAAAAAGTGTAAATGACTTTTATGTACTAATAGATTTGGACAAAATAATTAAATTAACCGATTTAATTATTTACTAACAGGTTTTACAATTGAAATGGACTGAAGTGAACCAAGTGGATTGAATGGCTCAAAATGGATTGAAATGCTATGTTGATATAGCTTCAATAGAAGTATAGTAACAATAAATGCTATGTTTTAGTTTTTAGATATTATATAGATAAAAGATATGTCACCCACATGAAAATAAATCATGAACAAATGCACACTACTAAGTACACCAAAAAACTCATTTCGAAGCAAAATAACTTAGCAGAGGTTTGTTTTAACAGTCTTTTGGGTTCACAAAGGCCCATAAGCAAATGAAAAAACAATCCAAGCCCAACAGATAAGAACAACCGTGCATTCCATATCAATATATGTCAAATTATAAAAACTTGCCGTGGGATGGAAACATCAATAGTCAATAGTACTGAACTTAACAAACCCCTATAATGAGTACCATTTCTCATAAAGTTACTTTTAAAACATAATTAGAAATTTAGAACTACAGCTGGCATATTATGACATTAAGATGCGAGAGGAAATGGTTGTTGCTATGTTAGGCCATTTTCTCTCTTGTTGCAATAATTGTATATATAACTATTTTGGTGCTCCAAACTGGCACTCTAAAAATAGACAATCAAGACTGCTTTCAAGTTCCAAATAAATTATTTTTTGGTGGTGGTTATGTTATAGCATTGTCAATCTTCTTAAGAATGTGCAACTTAATGGGAAAGTAAATGTGTGTTCAGTGTTCCAAAATGAAATGTTTCCTAAAAAATGGTAGAATAGATGGTTACACACGGATTCAAATCTTCTAGATTTCATAGGGAACTCTATCAGTAAATTTCCTTAAATTCTAATCACTCTTTAATGATTTAATAGTCAAGATTCTGTCATGTTAGCATTCCACTAACAATATTCTTAAAATAATAAAATAATGTTGCAAATAAAACAATTAAAATTACTACTATAATAAATGCATATTAATAACTACTATAATTATCAATTACATTGTTTTTTTTTCATATATAATAAAAACTTTAACATTTATATCACATTTAGAATTATTATTCTGAAGATGACATTTAAATAAAGTAACATAAACATAAATATTTATAAACATACACATAACACTAAACATACACAAACATATATACAAACAAATAATTTAAAATCATGAATATTTTTTTGTTGTCGTAAAATACAAACATCATAAAAGGGAGTGACGTATATTACTTGAAGAATAATTGTGCCTTCTGCATTCCAAAATGGAGTGACGCAAGTTTTTTTATTTTTAACTTATTTGTTGTTTTATTGCTAAATGGATTGAGATATTTTTAATTTCGTTTTGATATAACTTGATTATTTATTAGTGCCATATACCCATTTTTGGAAAAAGCCATATACTTTTTTAAATTAGTATTTGGTGATCTTTTATTTTAAATTTTCTAAAGCTGTATCATTCTTCAGGCATTTGTGTAAAGGATTTTTTTATAACCCATAATTTCAACCACAAATACGGATCAAATTGAACCCCACACACGAGGGTCACAAATGATACGAAATTCTCACTTTTGTTGCCTCTAAATTTTATGATCTGCACCTTTACATACTATTGCAGCATGATTTCCTCTCAAAAATTAGTACAATGACTCCAACAATTAGCGCTTGTCTCATTAATTTGTTATTAAAAAATCAACCAAGGCTTTAAGATGAATTAAACAAATACCATTTCTTTATTTCTCATTGACTGTAACAAAATTAAAATAAATAATACATTATTTTAGATTCTCTTTGAAAAAAATAAAAAAAATTGGAGGCAGGCTCCATCCCTAGTCAAGTAAAAGAAGAAATTTTTTATGGTGAAGAAGAAGACAATGTTTTTTTGGGATTATAACTTAATTAATAACACAAGTTTGTGGGTGCTAATATGTATATTATAAATCAACTCGGTCATTTTTAGAACTGATATTTCCAGAGCAGTCAAAGTTTGGACATCCTTCATAGCTACTATCCTCAACTTTGGTGTGGAGTTTCTCACGTTTGAACAAGTTGGACCGAAGAAGAAAGAAGAAATAAGCGGAGGTGATTCATGTTTGCCCACATTGGAAGAAAAAATCTAGGGCTACACTATAGAATCTGGTTGACTTATATTATTATTATCATTATTATCATTGTCTTTGTTGTTGTGGTTATTGTTTTTGTTTTTATTTGTTTATATAATTATTGTTATTGTTATTGTTGTTGTCGTTTATTTTTTTATTTTGAAATTTGGATTTAATTAATGTACCTGATAATTCATTACTATATAATTATATATTTGTAATATAATGTTCTTGTGTTTATTATTATTGTACTATTTTCATAGGTCCCATTGCTAGTGTTCTCCTTTACAAGCAAAGACTATTATTATGAAACCCATGCTATGTATACATTACAGGCTAACAATATATAAAAAAGAACAATCATAATCACATCATTTGGGCCACAAGTGCACAAATCTGTGGCTAAAGGATCAGATTTGAGCATCTAGATCCTACTTTGTCCAAAAATCATGATATATTATTCTAGACAAATATTAGGTGGAGCTGCACATAAGTTTGATCAAAGTGGGAAAAAGAAAAGCAAAAATACATGATTGGTACCTGAAATTTGTTTCCCAAAAACTATTGGTTCCTGAAATTTCAAGTGAGAGCAATTGGTCCCTAAAATTGAAAAAATGAGCACAAATGGTCCTTTTGTTAACAATGTTAGTCTCAATGCTTACTGTGGCCAATTGAACAATGACATGACAAATTTTAAGTGACATGTCATAAATTTTAGTGTTTGTCACCAATAACTCCACAAAATCAAGGAGATAGTATGCTAAAAAATTCCAATCCTTGGGAATTTCTGTCTCTGAGGTTTGTTTCATTTCAAATACATTTTTTCCCCAAAATGTACTGATTTTGTTATAGATTTGAATTTTTTTTTTTATTATTACAATATTTGTGATCTATATGCTAATGCTTTTTGAATGCTGATTACAACCATATTTTTTTGTTCTTGTGGGTTTTTGTAGGACGAGATATTTTGTTCATCTTTTGCAGCTGCTATGTTTCTGAAGGTCAATAATTTTCCCCGAGAAAAAAAGGTTCAAGCTTTGTCTATTTACATTGTTTTAATTTACCTATCCACTCAAAATGAAAATAGTAATTGCTTTTAGAAGGCGCTACATGATTTGTTTCATTGCCCGTAGAAGTAGAGGCTGCTAATGCTAATTAATTTGTTGGGATGAAATACTTGATACCCAATGAGAGTATTCTATTATCAATATCCTGTTGTTGGATGGTTTGTCTATGAATTGCAATCTGGGTTATTGTTTAAATTAAGTTGCATTTGGTGGTCTGAAAACTAATTTTTGTCTAGTGTATTGCTGGTAAATTTCACCTGTTCTTCCCAATGTTAGTTCATAATTGTTGCAACAATTTTGTTCCTTATGCAGGTATATGTGGTTGGTGAGGAAGGTATATTAGAAGAGCTGCAGCTTGCTGGATTTACAGGTCTTGGTGGCCCGGTAATTTATTTATCTATTGACTTTTTTCAAAATAAAGTTTATGAGCTTATGTATTATGCTTCATGAATGATTGCCCCATGGTTCTGATTTTGAGGTCAATTAAGGCTGGTCAATAGTTTTGGCATGCCATCTGGCCAGTCCATTTTAGTTTTTATAACATTGGATTTTAAGTTTTAACTATTGCCACTAAGAGGGGAAAACCTTTCCTTAAGCTTTTGCCATTGGTATGCTAATGAGAGAAAGTTATTGCAGGAAGATGGCAAAAAAGACAGTACAGCTGAAACCGAATTGCCTCTTTGAACACGATAAGACTGTAATGTGACGCATGGCCCATAAGTTCTACTAGAATTTTACTTGTGCTGTTTGCCTGCTATTAAAATGATGCAAAACTCCTAATCCCAGGTTGGAGCTGTTGTAGTTGGATTAGACCAGTACATTAACTATTACAAGCTTCAGTAAGAATGTCTAAATTCCTTGTTCCTTTCTCCTCAATGTTACGTCTGCTTTCTGTTGACTTTTTCAGTATCGATCATGTGTCTTAGGAAACCCTTGAATACAAACCGCTTAAACATGCGACGGGCTGCGAATGTACTAGACCTCTATAAAACTGTCTTGATTCCTTGAAAGAAGTTATGGATACATTCTAAAGAAAATGTAACATGTTTCAGAAAAAGATTTACACTTTTTTTCCTTTACTTTGGCTTCTTTTCATTTGTTGTTGATATAATATGCCCATGTAAGTCATCCTTTCACAGCCGGAGAACCAGGGCTTCTTTGCATTGCGCACACCAACATTCTCTCAGCCCATTTACATATGCTGGTTATAAATCTTGTGGCAATCATTGTCATGATTCTTAGTACCAATTTCTTGTACTAGGTGGGTACTCTGTTGGTGAAATGGTTCTCAATCCACACCACATTTATTTTTGCCATGTTTTTCAGTGGAATGGAGTGCTGAAATGGTTGTTGACCACAATAATAGCTATGAACTCGTGATTCATTATACCAATAAATTTTCATTTTTAGTTAGATTTGCTCTCAAAAGGAAAACAAAAAAAAGTTTTTTTGGTGAAAAGGGATAACAAGAAGAAGCTAAAGAACAGGAAGAAGACAGGAACACATCACCGCCCAAAGCCTCAGCTGGGGAAGAAGGAAAGACCATAAAATCTGTTGACAAAGCACGTCCAAGTCTAGCAAGTGCATCAACACTGTTATTAGCTTCTCTATATGCATGCTGGACATGGGAATTAGGGAGCCTCTGCGACAGCAACCTGCAATCATCTACAAAAGGTCACAAAACCGGGTGAACATCAACAAAGTTATCTAGAAAGGAGACCACTACCAGCGCATCTAATTCAACAATTAGTTGGGTTAGGCCAAGAGATAGAGCCAAAGCAAAACCATCCCTAAGAGCCCAAAGCTCAACCAGAACGCTAGAAGCACTCCTGATATTACGAGCATAACCACTTATCCAGATCCCATCTGAAATCCTAATCAAACCACCGCCACCCGCTTTCCATGGGTTCCCCTCAGAAGAGCCATTAGAATTTAGCTTAAACCATCCAAGCGGCGGGGGAGTCCACTTGATTTTGATATTCACAAGATTTCTGTCAGGTTTAAGGCAATCAACTAAAGCATAAATTTCAATCACTTTACTAGTGCAGTACCTGATCTTAATATCGAAAGAGCCAAATCGACCAAATGGCAAAAGAGAATTAAAAACTTCCGCGGAATATGGAAGCGAGAAGAAGCCTTAGAATCGCAGTTCACACTTAAACCATTATGCTGAGGGAAGCAAAGAGGACGACATGGATGCATCAGGAATGCAAAAAAAGAAGAAGAGGAAAGTTGTTAGATCCCTTTTGCTTGCCAAAATACATATCTCTTCAACAAAAGTTGTAGCACAAGTCACAAGAGTTCATGCGATGTTGTCAAGTTCATGTCATGTATGCCTATAGCCCTGCGTGGTATCTGAATATTGCAACAAAGAGTATGAGAATGGCAGAATCCCTTTGACCCAACCTTTGTTCCTTATGGTCATGATTTTCAGATTTAGACAAATTGAGTGGTTAAACTCAATTTAAAATTTGGCTCAATTCTACACAGTAAACTAAAGTCGTAAACATTGAACTATCCCAACTTCCGAGTCTTTTAAATTTTAGAGTTCAGAATAGGTTGGACTACACTGATGAGAAAAATAAAATTTATGAGAGAGAGATTTGGTTTGTGAGAAACTGATGGCATCACTCTTGAGTGGAGACAAGACTGAAAAATTAAACCCATTAGTGGGAAAATAAAATTTAATTATTTTATAAGAAATATAATATAAAATTGGTAGATTAAATAGTTTATGTGTTATTTAAAAGTATTTTTATTTTTATTTTTATAAGTTTTGTGTAATAAAACATATAATGCATTTTGTATTAAAAAACAATACATAATGATATACATATACATATATATATATTTATGAAAAAAGGTAACTTAATAAAAAGATTTAAATTATATAATTGTAATATTATTTTTATAAATGGAGAGGATGTCATAAAAATAACTTTGTGGCCTTACCTTCATGGCCTTATAATATCTGCTCCACAACCTTATAATAGGTTCAACCAGCCAACCATGGAGAAGATGTTATAGGTCATGTTTTAAAAAATAACTAATTTGAATATATTCAAGAATATTAAAAAAAAAAAAAATGCACACTTTGTGGTTGCAAGCGCCCGTAATGATTTGGGCCTAGCATGGTGGGTGTACGCCTTGGCCAAGTGAACCAGGGCGGAGTGTGAAAAAATGGAGTAGCTACTTGAATTAAGTTTAGGAATCATATATATAACGCCCTTCAAAAAATAATTGATCTTAATAGAGCATGTGTTCTAAGTTTAGGTATAGGGATTGGAAGGTGTTAAGCACCCAACCCCACCTGACTTGTGGGTTGGCCTCCACTCATTATGTTCTACATCCTAATTCCATCAAAGAATCCTCTAATAGTTTAGCTATACACACACACACACACACACACACACACACACACACACCCTCTAGATCTATCCTAACATGCATCTAGCATACAATCTAGAATTCATCTATCATGGCATCATCATACATCCCACCATATCTAGACAGAGCACATCATCATCTCATCATGGTATCTCATATCATATATGCATCTCATCATACCCTAGCATACATCTAAAAATAGCATTCACAAATGTCCTAACATAAGTCTAGGATGGTATTCAACTCATTCATTTCACATATAGCATCACATTCCATCAAAACAACAAGCATGTCATCACATGGCAGTGAAGCATATCATTGCCTAATGACTGCAAGTGTACATGGTATCCACCAACCAAGCTCATCAAGCAATTCATTATCAAATTCAAATACATGTTCATGTAATTATGCATGACTTACCTTCACTTACCTCAATGCATCACAACACCAGAACACCTATGCATCATATGTGTGATTACACTATGCATGTTCATCAAAGCATATAAACTCTAATCATACTTTTGAACTAAGAAAGTAATAAAACATGTTATACTACTAAATCCTAACTTCATCATGCATAAACTGATCTAAACAGAACCTAAACATGTATTAAAACTAAACAAAACAGAAAGAAATCTAAGAATAGAAAATTTTGCGTTTTCAGGTTGAACATGCGTGTGCATGCAGAAGCATGCATTTGCATGTTTGTGGAGATGGATATGCTTGCATGAGTATGCGTATGCATCCCTACCCAGAAACACAGCAGGCAACACCTAAAGAAACTACGTCCTATCTAACCTATCATGCTTCTAAACTATTATAGTTATAAACCTAAGCTACAATGTAGATGATCAAGTAGTAAAAATAAGATAGAAACTAAAGAAATGAAAGAAATTAGGTTAGACCCTTACTCTAAACACAAGAGCTCTTGGAGCTTGATTTTAATCATTCCCTTTGGTTAATCTACAAAACAAAATACCTAGAGGGTTAGCAAGTTTAACTAGAAGGCTTAGATCTGAAATAGGTCATAGCCAAGAAACTTTAGTTTAGGATGCTTTTTAAAGTAAAAAGTCTCTCTTGAAAACTTTTTTGGAGTAGATTTGGTGTGTTTTGGGAAAAGGGTCGTGAGGCTTTTTTATAGTGTTCAGAGAGGAGGAGCAGAGCTCTTTCCATGAGATGTGGGATTAGCTTTGCCGCATTTTCCATAATTTTTTTTTCCTTATATGGCTTTCTGAAACCCTAATGTGTATGCATGATTTAAGTATGCATGCACATGGTCAAGCTTGTGTATGCATGCTTAGGGCTCATGCAAGGTTTTTCTTTTTTCTTTTCCAAAAACATCCTTCAACTAAAAAGTTCCTTTAACATGTTACATTAAAATTAAATTATTATATAAGTTTAGAATCGTATCATTTTTTTTTCTTTCCAAATATAAGTTTAATGCTCATATTATTGAAACTTGAATTTTAAGGTAATCTTTGGAATATTTATCATTTGTACTGTTTTTTGGTTAATATGTCTAATTTCTAATGCCTATTTTGTTTGTATTTTTTAGCCCAAAGCTAAATAATTGGACCTAAATAAAATACATAATTCTTTCAGCCCAAAAATTAATAAAAAACTGAATGGGCCAAAGTGTGCAAAAAAAAAAAAAAAAAAAAGGCTCAATTAATCCAAAATGGACTGCATGGACCAAAGTGCACCAAAAAAAAAAAAAAAATGTCAATCATGTCATTTTGTAAAATTTTTAGGCGGAGTATAAATATTTTTCAAATTCATATATATATATATATAGTTG
The DNA here is from genome assembly GCA_032878915.1 of Castanopsis chinensis. Taxonomy (NCBI): domain Eukaryota; kingdom Viridiplantae; phylum Streptophyta; class Magnoliopsida; order Fagales; family Fagaceae; genus Castanopsis; species Castanopsis chinensis. The sequence continues at coordinate 9,804,983 of JAVQMG010000131.1, forward strand.
GGTTAAAGTTACACCAATCAATATTTTTTATTTGTATGTGAATTTTGATAAATCGACCATTGGATTACATTATTTTTGTATATTCTCCATACTCGCAAAATTTCAAGATAATCAAAAATTAATAGTAATGTTATCTATCAACTATATAAATTCAAGTTTTTGTAGTTTAAAATAATGCATAAAAGATGAGTTTATGGATCGAATGATAAATAAAATTTGATTGGTATGAAAATTGGCATGCATGTTTAGAACATATAGAACATGTAATCCAATGGTGGAATTTTTAAAATATAAATTTATTAACTAGTTATTGAGTGGTGTAATATTACTTAGAGTTACACCAAGTGTAACTTGAACTCAACCCATATATATATATGTGTGTGTGTGTGTAAATTAAACAAAAAAGAAGAAGAAAAGAACCAGTGTTATGGTGTTAGTGTTTCAAAATTCAAACACTATTTAAGCTAATGAAATACCAACTGTTATGTATAATTGGTTGTTACATTGTTTTTTTTTTTTTTCTTATTTTTTTTAATTTCTTTGAATTATGCTTATTATTTGTTTTTAAATAAGTTAGAGTAGAATTTTCACTTAGCATGTACGAAACATGATAATAAACATATAAGTAAAAATATTTGCTTAAGTTAAATATTATTTCCATACTAATTTTGATTCTTAAAATTTTACCTTTCTCATGTTATATATAAAAATTACAAGTAGTAGAGTTGAGAAAAATTAATTTGGAATTGATGATATGTTTATGTTTAAACGTGAATATGAAAATAAAATTACAAATATAACTATAAGAACCACAAAAGCATTGTACGAGGAGTAAGCTTTGATTACTGATTTATTTAATTCTTACATTGGTTACCTAACATTATTGTTTCGAATCAAGATGCCAAGTTTATGATTTATTTTTTGAAGAGATATTATATGAGATGTTTTTTGAAGACTTTATGCTAAATACGAAACTTAAATTTTCTTCATCAAGACAACTAATTCAGTGCTAAGTTAACAAAAAAAAAAAAAAAAATCCTCCATCATTGGGTAGATGTTATTAAAGAAGACTAAAATGAACAATTAATTTTGGAAATTTAGCCATATTTGCATACATAAGAACAACTTGCCTTCCAGAGTAGCCACCATGGAGATTTCTGATGCCAGCACATAAAGAGTGATCAACTGAAAAGTGAGAGGAAGATTGATTCTATAAACCTTGCTGCAAAGCCACCATTGGTATTTCCTGAATTTATCACATAATAAGAGATCAAACAGTGGCATGAAGAATAGCCATACACAAAATTTAGTGCAATCTAAAAAAAAAAACTAAAGTGTTAAAGGCTTAAAAGCCACCCTAAGAGTAGAGAAAAAAGTTTGGATAGTTGAATGTGTGGATTGTTATTCTGCATATGTTGTATTCATCTGGCTTTGGAATGATACCATGGATAATGATTGGGAGTATTATCCAACAAAATTTTGGGTTGTAGGTGGAGCCTTGGTAGCAATCGTCAATTGGTTGGGAAATTTTTATATTTTGCTTGTTTAAAGTTGGGAATATTGAGTATTTTGGTATCAGTTATTGTCATCTATTATATTTGAGCCCATGTTCATAGAACCTGTGGGGTTTGGTTAAAGGAAGTTTTGCAATTGTTTAAACCACTAGAAAATGCACAAGGTACAAAAAATATGAGTGATACTGAATAAGACAAATTGTCTCCAATAAGTGAGGAAAAAAGGCAATTAAATGCCAATCGTGAGGTGAAACTTACTCAACTACCCCTTTTAGAAATGCATGCAAATATTACAAGTGATAAACTATCCATTTTATAAACATATTGTTATACATAAATATATTAAACATAAACTTGTAACAAATTAAAAAAAATTATATATATTATTATTATCATTTCATGGTCATATTTTTTGTACTAAGTTATGCACTTAAAAGAGAAAATGTGGAGACCTTCAAAATTTAAGCTATAAAATATTTTTTGAAATCTAAAATATAAAAAACAAAATTTTTTAATAACATGAAAAAGCAAACGAAAGGCGGAGCATAAATATTTTTTTTAATTCCTACATGTAAATTATAAAAAATGAAAAGAATTAGAGTTATGGTGTTAGCGTTTCAAAATTCAAACATTATTTAAGCTAATGAAATACCAACTGTTTATGTGTAGTTGGTTGTTACATTGTTGTTTATTACTTGATTTGCCTATACTATGTTAAACAACTTTTTTGTATTCAGTGTTATTGAGTCGTCCCACATCGGTAAGGCGTGATATTGAAAAGGGGTTTATCACTTGCTCCACAATGCTAACTGCCGTATGCAGTTTTGGTGTTGACGTGTGAGTGTATTTCCTTATCTTATCCTCCTTCCCCTATATGTATGTGTGTATGTGTTTGTGTTTCTCAAAAAAAAAGAAGAAGAGATACTCAGTGTTGTTAAGTCGTCCCATATCGATAAAGTGTGATATTGAAAATGAGTTTATCACTTGTTTTGCAATACTAAGTGTTGTTGAGTCGTCCCATATCGATAAAGTGTGATATTGAAAAGGAGTTTATCACTTGTTCTGCAATACTAACTGCTGCATACAGTTTTGGTGTTGGCGTGTGAGTGTATTTCTTTATTTTATCCCCCTTCTCCTATATGTGTGTGTGTGTGTGTGTGTGTCCAAAAAAAAAAAAAAGGTGGATTGAATGGTCCAAAATGGACTAAAATGCCACGCTCATATAGGTTAATAGGAGCATAACAACAATTAATGTTATACTTTACCTTTTAGATATTATATAAATAAAGGATATGCCACCCATATGAAAATAAATCATGAACAAATGCACACTACTAAGTGCACTAAGTACATTTGGATGTAACTCATTTACATTAATAAAAGTATTCAAGTTCTTTCTCAAAAAAAAAAAAAAAAAAAACAGTTCACTAAAAATCTCATTCCGAAGCAAAATAACTTAGTATAGGTCTGTTTTGAGAGTCTCTTGGGTACACGAAGGACCACAAGCAAATGTAAAAAAAATCTAAGCCCAACATATAAGAACAACTATGTATACCATATCAGTGTATTCAAATTATAAAACCATGCTGCGGAATAGAAACCTCAATAGTTATAGTACTGAACTTAACATATCCCCATAATGAATACCATTTTCTCATAAAGTTACTTTTAAAACTAGAAATTTTCAACTAGCACCTGGTATATTATGACATTAAGATGTGAGAGAAAATGGTTGTTCCTATGTTAGGACATTTTGTCTCTTATTGCAATAATTGTATATATTATTTTTGTTCCCCAAATTGGTGCGCTCCAAAAATAGCCAATTAAGACTCCTTTCAAGTTCTAGACAATTTTTTGTGTGGTGATTATGTTACAGCATCGTCAATAGTAAGTGTGTGTTCTGCATTCCAAAAGGAATTGTTTTCTAAAAATAGATAAAATAGATGGTATAATATACTTATAATCAGTGTAGTTACTTTAACGTTTCAGCAAATATACAGCTAAAGACTCCAAAAAACTCACACATCAAATTAGCGTAAAATATTTAGCTAAGAAAGTTGCTCGCCACGCCCAGGCCCAGCGAGGACACTTCATCGCTATTGTATAAAAAGTAAACTTTATTCATTTATCCTTCACTGCGTCTGACTCTTCGCTCTCCATCTCTTCTTCTTCTTATAAAAAATCCCTTCTCTTCTCTCTCTCTCTCAGCTCTTAAGCATTTTCTCTCTCATCTCTCTAATTTTAGTGCCGTTCTCTTTCCTAATCTTCTCCATAACCTTCCCTTCCTTCTCAATCACAGACCCCTCACCAATCCTTGAGTTTGATTTGCCACGCTTGCCCGATCCCATCCTTAGAGTTCGATTCGCTTTACACCTTGTGATTTTGGTTGAATCTTGCATGTGGGTTAAGGGCCTTAAGGCTATGGATGTTGCCGTTGCTGTTGAGTGGGTTGATTGAATCGGTTGTTGTTGAGCGGGGTGGTTGCTGTGTGGGTTGGTTTCGGTTGATCAGTGTGGGTAAGTGGCTGCTTCTTGTTGGTATTTTTATTTTGATTGTTGTTTCATGAACTGGGTCTCTGTGGAAGTTGACTTGATTCTGGTATTTGGCTATTTGCTGGGTTGTGTAGATGCTGGATTGTGGTGATGGTGGAATTTGGGATTAAAAATGTGAATATTAAGAAACAAATTTTCACAATAACATATGATTTTTAATGCCAAGTTCCGTTTGGATTCAGCTAAAACTGAAAAATACTATAATAAAATAATTTTTTAACGCGTAAAATATATTTGTTACTCTTAAAATTTCTATTTATTGACCTAAAATTACTGTTTATAGACCAACAAAGAAAAAAGAAAAAAGGAAAGGGGCAAGCCATGCTCTGTTTATTGGCCTAAAAAATACTGTTGGCCTAGACCATGCTCTTATTAACTGTCTTCTCCTCCCAAATGCACACCAAGAGTATCATGAGTCTAACTTCAAAAAATGAACAAATTTTCACAATAACATGATTTTTAATGTTTTTTCGGTGTTTAGTTTTGGTGGCAAGCCTTGTGACGCTAAATAGAAAAAAAATGTAAAAAAAATTAAATTGAACATACACACCATTAATATTGTTTAATTGCAAATCAAACTATCAATTTGATTGCAAAGACACTTTATCATGAACAATAAATCTAATTATAGCCCCCTAAGTTTACTTATGTTTCACATGTTAATCCTCTTTTTCCAAACACCGCATTACTAATTAATACACAAAAAAGATGTAAAGAAAAATAGATACACACTCATTTCAGACCAAAAGTAAAAAACCACGAACTATTTTGACTCCAACAACACTGTTCTATTACTGTGAAGAATTCCTCAATCTCTATCTTTGGTGCCATTATCGCGGTTGAAAATATTCTCCAGTGACTCACTCCCAAGGGCTTCTTCATCGGAAAGTCCATTTCAACTGAGTCTTCACATAATTTGCTTGATTGTGTTGTTCCAATGTTGAAATCAAACCAATTAGTTTTGAATTTAAATAATTTGAGAGAGAGAGACCTAAAAAAACCTGAATTTGTTGATGCAGTCAGAGTGAAAGATTTTAGACGTATTGGTTTGTAATGCATATTCAAGATAAATTGATATTTAGTGCTTTGATGGGATAAGGAAATTGTAATTATAACTGTACATGGTTAATTCTCATTTCAAACTTGAATCCATCTTGTACGTGGGTGATCCCCATTTTGAATTCAAGTGCATGTGGGTGGGTTAATGGTTTTGGCAGTGAAGGTGGGTTTGAAAGATTGAATACGGGCGGTTTTTTATTTTTTTATTTTATTTTTAAATTTGATTCTTGTACTATTGTACGTGCCTACGTGGGTTTATAACTCTTACTCAATTTTTTTTTGTCAATTACTTTTATATGCTTTTTTTTTTTTTTTTGAAAGGGGATTATATTGGCATTAAAACCAAACAATAATACAGAAGGAGGATCCTGCAAAGTAGGTCATAAAACACCAAATACAATTAGCTTACATTAAGATTAGAATGGGGAAAGGAAGATACAAAATGGGGCATAACACCTTTCCAGAGATGATGGAGACCAGTCCTTCGAGCGTTTTGAGCAAGTTCATGAGCCATCGTGTTGAAACATTTATTTATGTGCTTGAATAGGCAGGACTCAAAAGATTCACTCACCTGGAGAATTCTGTGGATGAGATGACCTAAGCTGCTCCTAACTCCCCATCCTTGATTGCTTGGATGGCATTGATTGAATCGAATTCTATGATGACTTGAGGCAGCTGAAGCTCTTGAGCTAAGAGTATACCTTGCTCCACTGCAAAGACCTCTATTTGTTCAGCTGAGTAGTAAGCCTGGAGGGGTTTGCACATAGCAACCACCACACAGCCTCTATAATCTCTAATAATGATTCCAACACTTGAGTAACTGTCAGACTCAGAGGAGGCCCCATCAACATTTATTTTATGGAATCCTAGGGGGGGAGGAACCCAGCTAGATTGGGGGGGGGGGGGGGGGGGGGGGGGGCGGTTGGATTGGTCAGGATCCTAAGTGGCCGAACTAACAAAGTCCTCCATAGTGTTCTTTGCCATCTGCCATACCTGAGAAGGGGAGGGGTACTTTCCTTATGCACTATCTTATTTTTGTTAAACCATATTGCCCAAGCAACGGCCAAGAAAAACTCTAAATCTTGAGGGGTTGCATGAGAAGATAGGTAAATTGTAGTGTCTAAGAAAGACCTGTTAATGCTATGAGTGCGGTATGGACTTTCTGACCAAAGACTCCAGATTGAGGAGAAGGCACAGTTAATAAGAGCATGGTCTAGGCTTTCAGCTTCACAACCACAAACATGGCAGTCCATATTATGAATGATTTTCCTGAAACTTTGAGCTTCCTTTGTAGGGAGACCGTTTACACATGCTTGCCAAGCAAAAATCTTAATTTTTGCTGGTTGATGGAGGTGCCATAACTTCCTCCAGATTGGCTTGCAAGGGTCTCTAATTGAGCATTCCTCATTCTCTTTTGAGTCCAGAAGGTTGCTAGCTATATGGTAAGCACTTTTAATTGTGAAAATACCTCGGCTGTTCCCTGTCCAAATAATCTTGTTTTCCGAAATGTGGTGGCTTAAGGAAATTCTCAGAATTGACTCCGCTTCAAATGGAAGAAAAATTGTTCTTATCATGTCTACTCTCCACCATCTAGTCATTGGGTCAATGAGGGAAGATACCATTGGGAATTGCAAAATGTCACTTGGGGGCGATACGACCTTGTAGGTAGAAGGAGTAAGCAACCATTTGTCGTCCCAAATATGTATTAGCTTCCCATTTCCCACTCTCCACCGGCTTCTCTTTCTTATTACATCTAGGCTACTATGAATACTTCTCCAAGAGTATGATGGGGAACTTCTCAGATTAGCATTCAGAATATCTCCAGTAGGGAAGTATCGAGCTTTGAGAACCCTTGCCACAAGAGAGTTTGGATGTTGAAGGATACGTCAAAATTGCTTTGCAAGCATCACTTTGTTGAAAGCTTGCAAGTTCCTGAAACCCATGCCTCCTTGAGTTTTCGGCTTACACATTGTTTTCCAATTGATCCAGCACATCTTAATTTCTTGCTGCCTTTGGCCCCCACCAGAAATTCCTCACCATGCTTTCAATTTCATCACATAAGCATTGTGGAAGGAGGAAGCAACTCGTAGTGTAAGTGGGTATAGCTTGTGCTACCGCTTTTATTAGAATTTCTTTCCCCCCCATGGAGAGAAGTTTACCCTTCCATCCAACAAGCTTCTGCCCAATCCTCTCTTTTAGGATAGAAAAAACTTGCTTCTTCGATCTTCCTATGAAAGATGGGAGGCCTAGGTATTTTGAGTGTCGAGAGTCCTGCATAGGACCAAGGATAGTAAAGATCTCCTCCTTAGTTTCTTGAGAGGTATTGGGACTAAAGAAAACTGAGGATTTGTCAATGTTAATTTTCTGGCCCAAGGCGTTCTCATATTTTTGAAGGATATTCATTAATTCCCTAGATTCCCCTGCATTGGCTTTGCAGAAGAGGATGCTGTCATCCGCAAAGAGAAGATGAGTAACTCTTGGGCAGCCTCTACAAATGGAAATGCCTATCAAAGATTGGTTCCTAGCTACTTCGTGGATAACAACTGAAAGCCCCTCTGTACATATAAGAAAAAGAGTCGAGGAGAGGGGGTCTCCCTGTCTAAGACCCCTAGTAGGTGTAATATTACCACAAGCAGCCCCATTAATAATAATTGAATATGAGACTGAAGTGATACATCTCCTAACAAGATTAATCCACTTAGAGCTAAAACCCAGCTTCTCCATGACCCCCTGTATAAAGTATGATTCAACTCTGTCAAATGCCTTACTCAAATCAAGTTTGGTAGCCATATGGCCATCTTTTCCTGTATTTTTGTGATTCAAGAAGTGCATTAGCTCGAAAGCCACAAGTACATTGTTAGTGATTAATTTGTTAGGAGTGAAAGCACTTTGGCTCTCAGAGATGACATGAGGGAGAATGGCCTTAAATCTATTAGTAATAGTTTTAGATATGAGCTTGTATGCTACATTGCATAGACTAATGGGGCGGAAATCAAACATCCTTTTTGGGTTATTTACCTTAGGGATGAGAGCTATGTTGGTTTTATTAAGACAAGCCATAGACATATTATTGTTGAGAACATTTAGCACCATATTAGTAATACTAGGACCCACAATGCACCATTATTTTTGATAAAAAATGGCAGACATACCATCAGGGCTGGGCGCTTTAGTGGGATGGATTTGTTTGAGAGCAGTGACCACCTCCTCACTAGTAAAATTTCTGTTCAGGCTTTTGTTCATTTCCCCAGTCACTCGAGTAGGAATCCTAGCAAGAACTTCATCAATCTGTGATGGGGAGGCCGTTGTGTAAATGTTATCAAAATAGTCAATCACACCATCTGCCCTGGCTGTCTTAAATTCCCAAAATGGTGTTCTGCTTACGCCTCTCTGAAGCTTGTGTATGGAAGAACCTTGTGTTTTTATCCCCTTCTTTAAGCTAGTGAGCTTTAACTCTTTGCTCCCAATAAATCTCCTCATCATCAAGGAGGTCATTGATTTCCTTCCTTAAGTAATTAATTTCAGTGCTTAGAGTTCCATCCTTGTCCTAAAGGGTTAGGGAGTTTAGAGCTCTTCTTTTTTCCTGGATCTTCTTTTGAAACTGCCCAAAAGCTATAGTGCTCCAATTTTTTAAGTTTACAGCACAGCTGTTAAGATTATTTACGACACCCTCCGGAGTGCTGAGATCAAATCCCATTCCCTAAGCATTTTCAATGATAGTTTTGCATTCTGCATTTTTTGTCCATATTGCTTCATAATGAAAACGCTTGAATTGGGCTTGGCGATGGATCATTGAATCAGATAGAAGCAGGGCACTGTGGTCAGAAGTTGAGTCAACCACATGATGCACTTTCATCCCCTCAAACTTTTCAGTCCATTCTAGATTGGCAAAAGCTCTATCTAGTCTCAAAGATATTCTATTTTCCCCTTCTTGCATGTTACACCAAGTAAAGTCAGGACCACAATAACCTAAATCCTGAAAAGCATAGTAATTAACTACCTTCCTAAACTCATCCATTTTTTGTTGGGACCAGATAGCCCCCCCACATTTTTCAGTGTTAGACAATATATCATTAAAATCTCCTATACATAAATACACTTGTTTTTCTTTGTGGATAATAATGTTAAGTAAGTAATATTATGGGTATATTAGGGAGTAAAAAAGGCGATAACTAACTTGGGGTATCCTCCTAATATATAGAGATAATATTATTTAATTGTAAAAGTAGTGAGATTGATGTATGAGTAAAAAAAAAAAATTTATAGCTAAATTAGAAAAAAATAGTTTTTTTTTTTTGGCTTAGTTTATCTAAAAATTTGAGGAGACTGATATAAATACTCTTATAAGGATATCACATTTAGAATTATTATTTTGAAAATGAAATTTAAATAAAGTAACATAAACATAATATTTTTTTCCTTTTTGAGAAACAACATAAACATAAATATATATACATACAAGAATAATTTTGTAATCATGAATATTTTTTGTTGATGTAAAAATACAAACATTATAAAAGGGAGTGATGTAAGTTACTTGAAGAATAATTGTGCCATTTGCGTTCCAAAAGAGAGTGATGTAAGTTTCTTATTTTTAACTTATTTGTTGTTCTGTTGCTATATGAATTGAGTTAGGTTTTTTTTTTTTTTTTTTTATTATTATTTTTTTTAATATAACTTCATTATTTATAAGTTCCGTATACCTTTTCTTTAACAAGCCATATACTTTTTTAAGTTACTCTCTGGTGAACTTTTTAATTTTTTTTTTAAGCGGGATCATTCTTCAGACATTTGCGTGAATGATTTTTTTGACAACCCAAAATTTCAACAAAAAATAATGATGAAAGTGAACCCAACACACTTATGGGGCTCACAAATGGTGCACAATTCTCACTTTTGTAGCCACTAGATTCTATGATATGCGTATTATGGTACAATATATGATTGAGTCCTTTTGTGTTTTTCTAAATTTTTACGGTGGCTACAATAGTAGTGCTTGCATCTTTAATGAGTTATGAAAAGTAGTCTAAAGCTTTTAAAGGGCAATTCCGACAGTGCCTGCTCCTCATTTCTCATGGATTACAACAAAATTAAAATAAATAATACATTATAATAGCTTCTCTTGGAGAAAAAAAAAAATTGGAGGCAGCTCCATCTCTAGTCAAGGAAATGATAGAATGTTTTATGGTGCAGAAGAAGACAATGTTTTCAGGCGTAATAACTTAATTAATAACACAAGTCTATGGGTGCTAATATGCATAATATAAAATCAATTTGGTAATTCCTGGAATCGATATTTCCAGAGCAGCCGAAGTCTGGACGTCCTTCATAACTACTATCCTCAGTGTGGAATTTCTCACGATGGAACAAGTTGGGCCAAAGAAGAAAGAGGAACTGAGCAGAGGTGATTCATGTTTGCCCACGTTGGAAGAAAAAAACCATGGCTACATTCAATGGCGACTCTAGGAAATTTTTTCAGGGTGTTCCTCAACAAGCATAAATTACACAATCTAATAAAAAGAAAATTTTATATATTGACAACAATAACAATAAAAAAAAATTCAAATATATAAAATTTACAATTGCCTTCTACAAGTTTTCATATTTTAAAATCATTGCATATTAGTCTCATTATCCATTGTTGTTTCATTAATTATAAAATAATTAATTGTTGTTTAGCCTAACAAAATTTTATTTGTTTGCCTTTTATAATGTATAAGTTTATTATACTGCTTTGATTATTGTTGTTTAGCCTAACAATAATTTGTTTGTCATTAATTAAACTGTTTTAATTTGTTATATTGTTTAGCCCAATGTGCTGATGTGCATATTACACTAAAGAGCCAATGATGTGCACATTGCACTAAAAGAGGCACTGATGTGCAAATTATTTACACATCCCACGTGTAGCCTAATAATTAAAGCAGTGTGCAATCTGGCCCCATGTGCCCACCCCACCCCATTCAACAGACAAGCAGGCCTAATGATGCCTGATGGCCCCCTGCCAATCAGAAAATTTCTCAAATCACAACCACACATTACACTAGTCTAAAAGATAATTAATATCAACACCAATACACTACACACACCAACCCAACGAGTAAGATATTAAGATAATTTGACAAACACACTACACATGAAAAACAACACATTCAAAAAGACAAAAGTAAAAAACAAACAAAAAAATTAATAAAGGTGAAGTTCGGTTCGGCCAATGAGAGACACAGTTAAAATTTCAAAAGACTAAAAGAGAGAGTTAGTCTTATTAAAGAATAAAGAGAGAGAGAGTTTTATTCATTTTATAATTTTCATTTCATTCAATAGAGAGAGAGCGAGAGACTGAGAGACAGTCAAAGAGAAAAAGAGAGAGAAGAATGAAATACCTTGAGGGAGGGAGCACCGGAGCAGCCGAGCAGGGAGGCCTGAAGGCTGAGGCCGCTGAGGCAGACTCGGTGACAGTGGCGACGTCACGACGACTGATGAAGGATCTCCGACGGAGATGAGGGCGAGTGACGACAATCTGGACTACCGTTCTCCGACGACGATCTGGACTGGAGTCGATCTCTGGCGGCGTTGCTCTTGCTCTGAGGGACTGAGGCATAATGGCATTGCTGTTTTTAGGTAATAGGTTTGCTTTAGGTTAGGCCCTAGAAGTTTAGTGATTTCTTTTTCTTTGATAAAGCCTTCAGTGATGGTCCTGATGGATATAGATTTAGAAGTGATTTGCTCTGTTTCCTGTATTGGGGGGTTTTTTTTTTTTTGGTGAGAATCCATGGGTAAGGTTGTTACTTCTGTAATCTATTGGGCTTGCTATGGGCTTGCTGTGGGCTTAAGCTCTGTTACAATTATTATTATTATTATTTTTTTCAGATTTTAGTTCAAATTTTTTTTTGGGCTTTTTTTTTTTTTTTTTTGCTTGAAAGTAGAGCAATTGAGCAAATATATATATATATATATATATATATATATATATATTTAATTTAAGGGTGTTCCTAATTAGGGTGTTCCTAATTTATCATATAAATTTTTTTTTTCGAGGTTTTTTTCAGGTCAGGGTGTTCCTAGGAACACCCTGAGCTGTACGTAGCGTCGCCCCTGGCTACATTATAGAATTTGGTTGACTTCTTTTAATTATTATTATTATTATTATTATTATTATTATTATTATTATTATTATTATTATTATTATTATTATTATTATTATTATCATCTTCATCATCATCATCATCATCATCATTTTTGTTGTTACCGTTGTTATTGTTGTTGTTTTTATTTATTTATATAATTATTGTTATTGTTATTGTTATTGTTATTGTTGTTGTGTTTATTTATTTTTTTGACATTTGGATTTAATTAATGTACCAAATAATTCATTACCATATAATGAAATATTTATAATATAATATTATTTTTTATTATTATTATTTTCCCATTTTCATAGGTCCCATTTGCTAGTGTTCTCCTTTACAAACAAAGGGCATTATTATGAAACCCATGCTCTGTACACATTATGGGCTAACAATATATAAAGACAATATTCATAACCACATCATTTGGGCCAAAAGAGCACAAATATGTGGCATTCTAAAGGATCAGATTTGAGCATCTAGATCCTACTTTTTTCAAAAATCATGATATATTATTATGGACAAATATCAGGTGGAGTTGCGCATAAGTTTTATTGAAGTTGAAAAATAAAACGAAAATACAGTAGTGGTTCCTGAAGTTTGCTTCCTTAGTACTATTGGTCCTTGAAATTTTAAGTGAGTGCAATTAGTTCATGAAATTTAAAAAATGAGCACAAATGGTTTTTTTGTTAACATTGTTAGTCTTAATGCTTACTGTGACTAACTAAAGAATGACATGACAATTTTTGAGTGACATGTCATCAATTTGAATATTAAAAAAAAATTGAAAAATCAAATCTGATGTGTTAGACTTGTTTGAAATGGGTCTCCTAAAATCAAAACCCCATTTTGATGCCAAATTTAAAATTGAAAAGATAAAGAGGGAGAAAACTGACATATGTCCTCTGCCTTTGCGAATGACATTAGAAACAGAAATAAAGTAGATTCAAAATTAAACCATATGGAAAAAGACGTTTTAGGAAAATCATATTGCCAAATCTAATTGCGATTTTATAAGTATATACTAATTCTTCTGTTCAACACTTTTCATAACTAATCAACAAAAGAAAATGATATTATACTCGCATCAATTAACAAAAAACTCGTGTTGCTAGTGTGACTTTCCATCTGTGGCTATGCAATGAATGGGTGACAATGAAATGACCACGAGATGTCTCGTTTGAATCATTCCATATTGGTATATGTGGTCGGGGTCGCTTGCGCAGTGGCTATGCAAGGGATGGGTCGCGAGGGGTGGAGGACGACGACTTGGGATCTGATTCCTTCTCTCTTCTTAGTTTTGCTTTTAAATTTGGATTTGGGAGACCCATTTCATAACAGGCCTAACACTTCAGATTTGATTTCTTAATATAAAAATTGATGTTATATCGATAAAAAATTGCCATGTCATTGTTCCATTAGCCATCTAGACATTGAGACTATAATGGTTGTAACAAAATGAACAATTGCAAAACTTCAGGAACAATTGTGCTCACTAAAAACTTTAGTGACTAATCCTACTCAATAGGCAAATGTCAAGGACCAATGGTGTAATTTTGCCAAAAATATATGCAAAATGATATCTATACAATATAATCATAAAATGGTTATGTTAACCGGTGTTCTTAGAGCAGTTGTTAATAGAAAATTGTTACATCTACAACATTTTCACAACACTTTCGTAACAAATCATGGGTGGTAAGTTGTTATTGGTTTTAGAGTCTATTTGGATAAGCTGTTTTAAAATGTGCGTTTTAAAAACTAGCGTTTTTAAAACATGCGTTTTGAAAACTCCATTTTAAAAACCATAGATAAGTATTTGGAAAAAATGTGAAAATATGCGTTTTCTATTTTTAAAGCCATATTAAGCGTTTGGATAAGCTGTTTTAAAAATAGCTGTTTTGAGTGTATATTCCAAAAAATGACTTAACTATATTGTTAAGGCTATCTTAATTTTTCTGTAATCAGAATAAGTCATTTCGCTAAAGATCAAACTCAAATTACAAACTAGTTTCTAGAAATTATAACAGGAGAACAAAAAACATTTTGCTTCTCCTCTAGGACCAAGATAACCCCCAATTACACAACATTCTATTAAGAATTGAATTACAAACAGGTCTCTTTGTAGCCATCCTAGCTTTTACATATCTACAAATATCTCTTACCAATTGCTCCTCTGTTTAAACTACCCCATTATGTACCCTATTATTCCTTTGGATCCAGATGTTATACACCATTGCACATCAAGCCATCTGGAATTTGCTAACAAGTCAACATAAAAAGCTTAATTATAGCTTCCCTTCCAAATATTGGTTAGGCTAGTCACCTGAAGGCTCACAAAACTAAAAATAATATTATGAAAAACAAAACTAAGTTAGTCTTAACTCTTACGTCTTAAACCTCAATATTTAGTTAATTTAATTATATAAAATAATGTTTTTAATTTTCAGTTTTCCCTATTCATTCATTTTATCTAAACCTATCTCACCACTGACTGCCACATCTTCATATCTTTTGATTCATTTTTTAACTTTTCTTTCTTCTATGTCACACATGTCTTTGGTCTTCTCTTCCCCTATGTTCATCTTTCTCTTTAAGTCCCATCTATCATCGATCCCAATATTCCCATGTTCCAAACCTCATCACAACCGTATATTCAAAATGTCTTTTAAGTTCTCTCTATACACTTCTATTCAAAAGTTTTGACTCTCACTTAACCTTCTATCTCTGTTAAGTCTTATCTCCTCCCTCTCTTAGTATTGTTCATCTCCAGGGATTTCTCTTCAAGTTTGCTGCTCTGTAAATTTGTTGACACTAATCTCATCTTTTAATTTTTGTTCTCATCTTCATCGTCATCTTCATCATCATCATCATCATCATCATCTTCTTCTTCTTCTTCTTCATTGAGGCAGTGAGGCTCATCTTGAGCAATTGAACATGTACCGGCCGAATCTTGAATATTGGCCGGATTTCACCAAAACGAACCAGAATGCTCGAAACACACCGGAATAGGCCTGGAATCAACTGGACTTCAACCCGAGGTGGAACAAAGGAGTAATTCATGACGGTGAAGTGACTAGTACGAAGATAATATAGCCAGCTATTTGGGGGTATTTTTGAACGAAAAAAATAGCGGTGTGAAAACGTTCTATTTGCTCGATATTGAAAATGCAATCAGATACTGCTTCTTTGAAACCGCGAATTTGTGTGATTTCTAAACATGGTTTAGCTTAAACAGCTTCTCCAAACGATTGTGTATATTGCGTTTTGTATCAAACTGTGCGTTTTTGTCCAGGAAAACGCCTATCCAAATGGGGTCTAATTTGAATCCACAACTTAAATTGCTTTTTTGCTCACCCATAAAAACTAATAATAACCTAACATTTAAGATTTGTTGTGAAAATATTGTAAAAATTTTGTGGACATAGCATTTCTTTTGTCAATAAGTCATTTTAGGAAATTTTTTATACTACTTTGTAGGAAATTGACAAGTCTGTAAAAAAATTAATTGTTTTTTTTTTTTTTCTTATAAAAACTTTCTTAGAATAGTTCAGTAACAAATACCCTTAGGGCATTCATTAACCTTTCCAATCATTAAAATACCTAATTGCTCAAATTGTAGGTGTTGTTCAAACATTTCAGCCATCTATTAAATAAAAAATAAAAAAAATCAAAATAAAAAAAATCAACAGTGGCTTTAGAATTCAATCTCCTTTTGTTTCTTTTTCTCATTCATATTCTCTTGCCTGTGTTAAAATTGAAAACCCATTTGGAAATCCAGCGATAAAACCCCAAAACAAGAAAATCCATAGCTACCAATTCCTACACCACTGCCAATGGTGGTGCTTATTGGTGCACGTGCTCTCTCTCTCTCTCTCTCACTTGTTCAAGTATCAGACAACAAGGATGAAAAGAAGGGTCGTGTGGTTTGGTCAATGATTGTGAAGTAAATGGAGATGCGAATGGCGTTGGTTTGGAATTTGCCTATTTAATACGAAGGATTTAAAAAGTAGAACAATGGTTTCTTCAAACCAGATGCATTTGGGATTACGTTATCAAAGTAGATAGTAAAAATAAACCATTGGAAAAATGAAGATGCAAGCCACTTACAAATACTAACCTAAAAGAACATGAGAAAAGACCAAGGTTTTAAAAACTGGACCGGACCGGCCGATTCAATAGAGAATCGAACCTAATCTAGTTCGGTTATTAGTTAAAATCGGAAATGAAGGAAAAATCAGGAAAACAGTGCAAACCACCAGTTCAACTAGCATAACCGGAAATGGTGTGGTTAAACCGGTTTTAGCACTTCTTCATAAATACTTCAACTATTGTGTTTTTTAACCCAAAAAAAAAAAAATTAAAAAGAGAGATCTTGTTTCAGATTTAAGAAGAGGTTTTGATTTTGAAAATGCTCTCTCAAGTATGAAGTGGTGAAGCCTAAGACACCCATAGTGACCCAAAAACACTAGATTTACCAATGTTATAAAGCTAAGCCTCAGTGAAGAGAAAGTAAATAAATAAATAAAGAAGAAGACAAAGAAGAAGAGGAGATGACGATGAGAACAAAGATTAGAGGAGAAGAGTACCGTTTTTGCTGTAGAGGAGATTACTTGCTCGTTGTTGATGACAACAATGCGACTGTAAAAATCGGAAAAATATGAGGTTTGAAATTTTGAACTAGCCTGACTCTAGGTGTTTCAACTTTCAAGAGAGAAAGGTGAGATTTGAGAAGATTGTGATCTCAGAAACTTTGAATGATGAGAGAGGATATAAAACTTAATAAATGTGAGATTTGAAAGCTCATTCACGTGGGTACCTGTGAAGTGAACACATGGTTGTGAATTTTTTGGGGTTTTGTTTTTTATTTCTTAATTTAATTTGCTTAAAACTTGCATGCCACACAATTATTTTTAGAGAGGTACTACGTTTATAATATTTTACAACATTTTCACAATAAATCATAAATAGTTAGTTATTATTGGTTCAAATTTGAACCTAACACTAAGATTACTTTTTTGCCCTAATAATAAGAATCAGTAACAATTACTACTTAGGATTTGTTTTAAAAATATTGTGAAAATGTTGTGAATATATCATTTCTCTTATTTTTAAAATAATAAATTTTATAATTATTAATTAAATTATTTATGACGTCACTGGTTCGACCATCAGTCAAACCTCGGTCAGACCAGAAAACCGATATTCAATCCCTTTTTCAGTTAATTTTTTCACCGTACCGATTTTTAAAACCATGGAAAAGACATTGAACTTTTATAAAAATTCAAATTCTACTAAGTGAAAGAGAACAAAAATATTGACTACAATTTTTAGAAAGAGATTAAATTCTATAAGGACTTGGTGTAAATCCTTTGGTTTACACCCTCCAATACAGACATGCCACATTATCATATTACTAAAACATAAATACATCTGATCACACAGTATAACATCTCAATAAATACCATATTTCAAGTTTTGAGTAAAAGGCTGATGTGATGTTATTATGTGTGGTATGATAAATTGAGTTTTAAGTAAAAATTAGTTGATGTGACGATCTCTTATTGAATGATGTAAAATATAGGGTTTACACTTCATCCTTACCGAATTTGGGCTCAAAAAGAGATGGACGCAAATATTATAACTAGTGATAAACTTATACTTACATAATTTAAACTTTTAAATGTAACATCACACAAGAAAGTATGAACTTGCATTTAATTAATTGCAAAATTTTAATTAATTTATTAAGCATTATTTCTAAACATAAACATAGGCTTTTAAACATAAACATACAATTGTAACACATGAAATAATATATACAGACACGCATTGTGTTCATTCCATGTACATATGTTTTTTGTACGCTAGCCCTCTCTCATTCTTTTCCCTAGAAACAGTTAAATACTTTGGTAGTCCTAAATTATTTTCAATAAAATTCAGTTCAAAACTGGCGAAACACAATCTACCTAGCATTTTGTAAGTCCACATCTTTGAACTAACCTACAAATTCATGCCTCTCTCTCTCTCTCTCTCCTTGTACATATTTTTTTTACGCTAGCATCTTTCACTGTTTTCCCCAGAAAACATTTAAATACTTTGGTTGTCCTAAATTGTTTTCAGTTCAAAACTGGAGAAACACAATCTGTTTAACATTCTGTTATTTGTCATATTTGAACAGACCTACAGATTCATGTCTCTAAATTAATTAAAATTTTCTTCTAAGCCTCTAAAATGGTTTCTACAAATGAATATTCCTAGCATTTTTGGACAGCTGACCTATTGATTTATTCATTTGGAATTACGTTATCTAGATAGCTAAAATAAACCATTGGAAATATGCAGTGTTCTTTCCATATATTATAAAAAACCCCTCTAAAAATGTTATAGGTATATCACATTTAAAATTATTATTTGAAGATTACATATAAATTAAGTAAAATAAACATACACATGAGAATAATTTTGTACTTATGAACATTTTTTTTTTTTGTAAAAATAAAAACATTAGAAAATATGAAATTTATTCTATCAACATTTGAATATATTATGATAGATCTCTTTGGGATTCTATTTGGATATATTATGACATCAAGATGTGATAGGAAATGATTGTACTAAACGGAGACAAACCATATCATCCATAAACGGACTCCTAGTCCCAGTAGGAGACAAACCAACTAGAAAACACTTTACTAAACGGAGTCGGAGACCCAAAGCCTGTATATAAATATAAAACCAGTCGATCTCTCTCGTTTAGTTTTATCAAGAAGATTATCTGTAACTCTTGATTCAGATATTTGGGCTGCTATGGAGTTTGACAGTAAAGAAGAGAAGCGGGATATACAATCTTCTGCGTCATTAATGGATGATATGCCTTCTGATGAGAGTTTCTTCAATGCGCTTGTACAGCAAATTCCGCACCAGAAGAACAACACTGTTGATGCTTCCTCCGATGATCTGCCTTCTGATGAGAGCTTCTTCCATGCGCTTGTAGAGCAAAGCCCTGCAGAGAAAAACAATAATAAGGTTGATCATTGTTCTAATGATATTGTTGACCATTCTTCATACACTAAAAAGCTTGAGATAGATGAGGTTTTGGACGGGGATTATTGCTCAGAGCCATTAATCCTTAGGAATCATAGCATGGAGAAGAAGAGTGAATTCCAAAAGGATTGTCATATTAATAATAAAGAAAGTGGGGTTTCTTATGACGAGGCTTGGTTGGAAGAGTTACTACTTGCTGATTTTCACCAACCTCGTTCTCTTGCGGCTTTCATTACAAATTTTCACATAGATCAAGGAACGAAAAAGTACTGAAAATTTGTCCCTTTCAAGGTCCCTGCTATTGCTATATTTGTCAAAGACAAGAAGTTTAGCCTGATCTACGGTTTATGAAAGAATAATCCAAGGAGAAATTCAACGAGCGGTCTCGCAAAGGTGACTAGGAGACAGAGATTATGAAGCTGAAGGGATTTTCTTGATTGAATCCGTACTAAATTGGTCCAATGACTGGCACGTTACATTTGATTTGAATAAATTTTGATGAATAAAAAGTCTTTCTTCTTCATTTGTACTTGTCGTTAGGCAATAGACATATTGGTCACTCTTCATAAAATTAATTAGTTGTTTGTAAATATTATCTTTATTTTATATATTTCTTATTTCCCTTCGCTTAATATCCGCTACTCTTTCTCTTCGCTGCTTTGCAACATAAGCTTAGGAATTATATCTGCCAAGCAGGTTTTTTTTTTTTTTTTTTTTTTTTTTTTTTTTTTTTTTTGCTTTTTAGTCTTTTCTCAAAAATGTGTGGATTTAGATCGGAATTTTACTTGAGAAGAGATCAAGTAAAACTTGCAATGGTTGTAAAAACATGAGGTTCACAGTAAATTTCCTTATCACTGACTAAGTGCCTAATTGGCAAAAGTTAAGTAATTATAGGTGCACACCTTGGTTGTATTAACTTGGTTGTATCAATAAGAGAAAAATTATATGCGTCCTTGTCATGTGAAATGTACACACCTTACTTAACCACATTTAAGTGATTATATACAATCATTTAAGTGAATCTTGCAAAATTAGAGGTATTACTATTTTTTTGCTTTTGGCTATTTTTTACTATACCACACTTAAGTAATTGTTGCTTTTAACCATCCCTTCATTACCACCGATTTCATGGTATTACTATCCCTCTCTCTTTGTAATCGCTGTGTAGTGGCTTAAGATCATTGGATATTGTTCATGACAATAATACAGTTTCATTGTTATTGACTCATTGCTTCGATATTATAGTTCATTGCTTAGTCAAGTTTTTGTTTTTGTTTTTTTTTCATTCCTGCTCTAGATTGTTTTATTTTGTTAGATGTGATTTGATTTTATAGGATTGTTTGGTTAACAATAAAGATTTTTTTTAGTAAATACTAAATGGTAAATCTTTTTGGATATATATTTTTATCAATTAAGCTAATAGGAACCCATAAAATATAAATCCTTATTGCTAAGCTATCTTTTTTTGCCTTTTCTTTTCTTTCTTTTAGGTACAATAGTTAGAACCTCAATTAATCCATGAATTATCCATCCAACCATCACTTCAAACTTCAAAGCATGAAACAAAGTATCGAACCATTTGCGATTAGCATTTATAGATTTCATATTTAGAAAATTTATTTTGTTAATGTTGAATATATATATATATATATATATATATATATATATATATATAGAAGGTCTTATATATTCACATACCTTGTAGGAACTGTTCACCTACTTGTTGGATCTCCTCTTGCTTGCTTTACGCACTCCTTCACGCGGCCTTTACAATTCTTGAAACAACTTCTTGTTATTAAAAAGGCTAATAGAGTTTTAAATTTTAGCCTATATTTTCATGTTCCAAATTCCAGGATACGATTGATGGTGTCTCTAGAGAGAGGTCTTACTATAGAGAGCTCTCAGAAATTGCACGTACGTTTATTATAAAGATAAACCTAGAATGAGTAATGACTAATTCTAGGATACATGCTTGTTAGTAATGAGTAATGACTATCTCAAAAAGATCGAAATGAATATATTATAAGGCAATAATGATACTGACAAAAAAAAAAAAAAGTATAACAAATTTCATAGTTGTTGATGTATTCAATTGTGACTGAGAGAGAAAAGGTTGTAGGTTTATGAGTTTTAGTTGTGTGAACCACTCATACTCATAATTATTAAATTTGTTATGAAAAATTGTGTCCATAGAGCAAGACAACACATACATACTACTTGAACTAAAATAATTGAACGAAAAGCAAGCAAGTTTATTATATTATTTTATTTAATGATTATCTTATTTCAAATTAATTTTCTTTTAATTCTAATGGTATTAAATTTTTTTATGTATTTCTCATAAGGAAGAAGAAATTTGACAGGAAAGTAAAACTGCTTTTGCGAGTATGCTGGATTATTGTATTTATCCTCAAAAATGTATATGAGAAGATTTTCCCAAATTTTTGTTACAAACTTTTAAAATATAACTTATGTTACACTCGTTGCGTTCTTTCTCCATTTTTGTATTTTTTTTGTCATATTTTTGAAATGTACTTTTCTTGAAAGATGTCAAATTAGATCCATTTGTATATTTATTGTGTTATGTGTCTAGCATTTTGTTTCTATGTATTCTTTCATAATCACTAGCTTAGAACCCCGTTTATATGCATGGATATACTTTAAAATATACAATAAGATACATAATATATATATATATATATATATATAATTTAAATACTATTGAGAGTAATTTTTATATTTTGTTAACTCCTTAAAAACATTTGTGAGAATTTTATGAGATATAAAATGTAAATTGTCCATGTTTATTTATTATTGTGAAGTACTTTATTTATTTATTTATTTATATTTGTACGATTCATTTATTCTAAACTTTTTGGTTTTTATACGTAAAAACTTATTTAGATGAATATTTATGATGTGATCCCACATTTGATTAAGAAATTAAGAAATAAAAATCTTTAAGAATAAATAATTTAAGACATATGGCGCAAACTTAAAACTGTAATTTGAAATTCTAATTTGAGTATCTCTCTGTTTCACTTATTATTATATACATATATATTAAACATAAACATAAACTTTTGTTGTACAATTTATAGAAATAAATTAAATAATTTTTTTGTTTATACCATATTTGTATATGTTTAATTTTACACATAAATGTTCACTGTAAAGATATGAAAATGGTTTTAGGAACTAAGCAACATGATGAGCCTCCATTATAAAGCTCTTGTTTTCTTCAATTAAAGATGAAGATTTTCGTAAAGTTGTGTTCGCAGAGGTGCTCGCATAAACAATATCACAATTTTCAAGTGTAGTTATAGTCTCGTGATGCATAATGACTAGTGTGACTTGGACTATAGTTGGCAAAGCTATAAACATCAACTGATTTGTTAGAGATTGAAAAATTATGTAGTTAATATGTTAAAAAAATAAAAAAATAAAATTGTGTCGCATAATACGTAAATTGGGGAAAAAAGTGTGAGGGAGAAGGTGTTTAATTTTAGTACTCTATCTAATGTTAAATAGTATCTCACCCATGAGACTAGTTGAGTGCTTCTACCACAGTAATGAAAATGTAGCGCTAATTATGGAGCTTCAAAAATACAAATTTAATGATATTTGGCAGTAAACATTAAGGCTGATCTAAAAACAAATCTAATATTTACTAAAAGAAAATGAAAATTTTTCATTAAACCTTGGCCCAAATGAATACAAGCGCACCCATGGTCGCACAAGTTGAATAGCTCAAAATTGAAATTTGAGTAAAAATTCTTGTTTAATAGAAAATACAGAGAATAAATATAGCCAACAACTTGAGAAGTTAGATACCAATAAAAGATATATATATATATATATATATATATATATATTAATACAAATTTATAATATGAAGGTATTAATTAGACATCCTACTACTATAGTTGTTTCCCTTATCTTGGTGGGGCAAGCTTCGTTAATGAGCAATAGTCTCTTGCCATAGTAATTAGACCGATTCCAAAGCCTTCTAAAGCATGTCCTAAATAAAGATCTAAAGGTATCTAGGCTACAATTGTTAAGACCCACCAAAAAAAAAAAAAATCCAATATCTACTAAAAGAAAAGGGAATTTTCTTTGAACATTGATACAAATGAATACAGGTGCCTTGATGATTGCATCAGCCATGTAGCTCAAAATCAAATTTTAAATCAAAAGCTCCTATTTAACAGAAAATTTGGAGAACAAATATAGGTAATAACTAGAAAAGTTATAATTAACATAAACTTAAACATACACTTTGTTATCAATCCCAAAAATAAACATAAAAATATATTGTCCACATTAAAAGAAGTAAATTAAATGATTTTTTAATTCAATATGTGCATATTTTCTCTCTCAATAAAAAATGTGCATATTTTTTAATTTTACGCATAAATACTCACTCTATGGATACGCAAGTGGTTTCAAGAATTAAGTAAAAGGATTTAGCTAAACCTTCCATTATAATATATTGGCGTGCTTTAATTAAAAACGATGATTTTTGTAAAGTTGTCCGCAAGTTTGCTCACACAAACAATGCCACAACTTTTAGCCGTAGTTACAATAAAGTTTGAAGCTAAATTTTATCCTTATTTTTCACTTTTTGGCTTAGTTTTTTGTTTTTAAAAATAGCAAAACTAGTTTTTTTATTTTTTATTTTTTGTTTTTTTTGTTTTTATATATGAATCTTAATGGCGTGGTGAATCAATGGGCCTTACCTTCTTATCAGTTTTAAGAGAAAAAGCAAGTTTTGTTCGATGTAATAATCATTGGTATATATAATTCTCAGAATTACAAAGTGCTAAATTATGTTAGTTTAAAAAAAAAAAAAAAAATTAGAGGAATAGTTCAAACATTTTGTGTAATTCAGCCCAACCTAAACAAACCCTAATTAGAAAAAGTTCAATTTTAAAAAATTTTATACTAAATTCTATATATGCCCTTTTCTAGAAATTTTCTAATTAAAAATGTAAATTATTAATACTTATTAATCATATATGTATTATAGTATAAATGTGTCAAACTTTTCTTATTTATATTGTGTGGGAATAAAATTTAATGTTCTATGCAAGGGGGAATTCTTAAATAATCCGGGACTAGCTACAAGGTCAGCAAGCCAATAGAGAGAAGACACATCATTAGAAAATGAATGACATTAGTTTACATGCCACATCATGCCAACACATCCACAGAGTTTAACACCATCAGCGTTGTCCGTTAACCATGTCCTACGTGCAAATTTTAAAATTTTGATTAGGGAATTGAGCAGGTTGGCGAGAGATTTCACATGGTAAAAATTTTCAAATTTCGTTATTTTGTGAATTCTCTCTCTTATTTCTCTCTCCCTCTGCTATGGTTATGGATCTTCCTGTTCATCATCATCAGTCATCACTATTTGCTGCCGTTTCTTTCCTTCGCAGCATTGGCAACACTTCAGCTCTGTTTCTATATCATCAATCCCTGTCCCTTGGCTATCTCACTGCCACTGTCATCATATGTGAGCCACCCAGAAGATAAATCTATCACGATCCATTCGTGAATTGAAGACAGGTTCAACATCATATGGATCAAGATAGGTTTCACAAAACAGACATATTTATCTTGATCTTATCTTGGAAGGAGGGGTATTAATCCAAGCAACATATCATTTTAAGGGCTAAATTCTAAATGTTTAGAGTGTAAAATTATAAAAAAATATTTAAACTTTAGAAGTATAGTTTACATATTAGCCTTTTTAAGTGTGTGGGTGGTGGGGACCAAAAATGTCTTCGGGCCCAAATCTATTAGTAAACCCCATATGAACCCTCACGAGCCCTCATTTAGTGGATTTTAGGCCTTATAATTTTGAGTTTTTCCATTTTAGTTCTTTAAATTTCAACATTTCTCAATTAAGGTTTTTGCTAACATGCTTTTAGTTTTTGCCATTAACTTTTTATTTTTATTTTTTATTCATTTCTTAATTTTTGAAAAATACGTTAATTAAAAAAAGACAGAAGGCCAATTAAATGTGCATTCTCATCAAAAGGGTAGATGAGAGAGAGTCTTCGTCAGATGTTAGGATTTGGTTCAGACCTGTCGTTCTGTCTAGCCCAAGTTTCATCTTTGGAAGCGCTTAATCAGTCGGATAATCAAAGGTTTGGCATGGTACCAAACTTGTTGCTGTTTCATTATGGATCAAGGCTAGATTTCATGAATCCAAGAGCTGAGCAAGAGTACTAATATTGTTGCTTGATTTTGAGGCAATATTTGTGGACCAGATGGGTTTGTTTTGATCTTTGACATGTAGTACCAGGTTGTTCTATTTGAAACCCACACTACAGGTTTTTTTTTTTTTTTTGAAAGTACACTACAGGTTGTTCTGCAGCTCTATAATACCAAATTCCAACATAGCTGCTTGTGGACACTCCGGGACTAAAGAAACCAACTGCAAAGGTTTCTTTGATTGAGACTAGAACCTCACCATCTCTGATGGATTTGCTGATCAGGTTCTGACGGTCGTCGTGACGAATCTCTTTTAGGTACTGTTTGGATAGAATGCACATTTAATTTTCTTTCTGTTTTTTTTAATTAACGTTTTTTATAAAATTAATAACTAAAATATAAGAATAAAAATTTACGTTATAAATTAAGTAATCTAAATCTTCTATCCCACTTTTCTATATACTCTACATATAAAAACATGCCACATATTCATATAATTTATTAAATGCTAAATTTATGCTTTTTATTATTTTAATTTCCTAAAATAAATAAATAACTCATCATATTTAAGTAATTGAAATAATAGAAGATATAAATTTAGCATTTAATAAATTAAATGAACATGTGACCTGTTTTTATTTGTGGAGTATATAATGAGACAAAAGATTTTAGACTTGAAATTAACAACACATTAACAGAAGACATAATTAGAAAGGAATGAAATATAGATGACTGAAATGACAAAACCCTAACTTATTGGATTGAAATGAAAAATGATGAAAGCAGAGAGAATAAGTAGATATCAATTAGCTTAATTGGTAAAATCTTTTATCATCAACACACACACACACACACACATATGAGCTTTACCCACGCATAAAATTAATTGGTGTCTTATCTTGATGATAAATAACATTTATTATGAAAACTAGTCGTTAACCTGTACTATGCATGAGAAGCTATTTATTTGTGAGGTAGACTAAAATAATTTTATAAAATCTTAAATTGATTAAGAAACTACACTCCTTGTTAAGTTTGGACTAAATAAAAATAATTTTATTTAAAAAAATGAATAAAAAATGTTGAGTTTGAATTTAAGTTGGACTTGTTATAAAGAAAAAGTTTCACTCCTTGTTAAATTTAGACTAAACAAAAATAATTTTTTTTAAATATTGTACTGACGTGAAAAATTATAGGAGTTTCAGAGGCTTTAGTTATATATATATATATATATATATATATATATATACAAAAATAATTTTACTTAAATAAAATGATAATTTTATTTAAATATTGTGCTGACGTGGAAAATTGTAAGAGTTGCAAAGGAAAATAATTTTATTTAAATAAAATAATAATTTTATTTAAATATTATACTAACGTGAAAAATTGTAAGAGTTTCAGAAGTTTTGGTTATATATATATATATATACATATATATATATATATATATATATATATATATATATATTACACCATAGGTTTGAAATACTATTGTATTTTAAAATAAATAAATAAATAAATAAGAAAAAAAAAAGAAAAAGAAAAGTGAGAGTAAATTTGATGCCTAAATTCTACGTACGTATATAGAAATTATGTCCATCTTTAATCACAAAATACCATGATTCATATCATCTAGAGTTCTTAAGGTACCCAGCTACATAGAGTATTTTTTAACCTTAAACTCTAATTTAAAAACCAATGGTTAAGATTACACATTGTCATTAATTCTTGGACAAAACTTAAAAAATAATGCTACATGTACAAACTATTTTACAACATTTTTATAAATTGTTAATATAAACGTGTAGCAAATTATTATTGGTGCTCTGCTGAGCCTACTACTAACATTACATTCTTACTTACTAATAAGTACCAATCATATCAATTGTTTGTAAAAAAATTTATAAAAGAGTTTGTGATTTTAGCATTTTTCTAAAAATAAGAACCACATTGGTTATTAAAATGAACATGTCACATTTTGAATTTATTTTTAGCTTGAAAAAAAATTAAAACCCCAATCTTTTTATTTTTATTTTTTGCTAATCTTACTGCCGTGCCAACACTAACAACACACCAAACTTGTCTCCGAGACCTAGAGCGGTAAGGTGAAAGAGCTTCGTTTTCAGATCTACCCCAACCCATTTCCTCGTGCCAACAATTTTTAGACCTGGGTTATAGAATTGAAGTGCGGACCATTTGTTACAATGGATGTAATTCTACGCAAGACGAAATGTCCATGAAATTTCTTACTTTCTTATTCTTCTCGCAGTGAAAGCAATCTCTCCATTTTATAAGTACGGACTCCACTCACCCTAGAATGCATCATTAAATCCACGACTCAACAAATAAAATGATATAATAATGAATTCAATTAACAGCTGGAGAAAAACAATTTGCACAGAGCCACAAAGGTATATTAATCTATACTACTAATATTTATGAGGTTTCTTCTGTTTCGGATCCTTATTTTTTTGTTCAAAACTGCCTTTACACTTTTATGTTTAAGTAGAGATAAAATTAAAAGAAAATCATATAAAAATATGACTCTAACTACCACTAAAATATTGCCTAAAAAATAAGATCATGTGACATATCTATTTTAATAGTTGATGTGGCATTTATTTCTAAAGATGTAATTTGAATCATTAGTTTTTAAATGAGTGGTCAAAATTAAAAGAACATGATGTGCTATAATACTTTAAAAACTCTAGTAGATCTTGAATAATTTTACTTACCTATAGAAATTAAAAAAGAAGACTCCGAAAGCACATAAATCAAACCATCATTTCTAAATAACACATCATATGCAATAACAAAAGTGTGTCTCTATCCTTAGACACAAATTCAAAAAATAAAACAAAATAAAAGTCATAAAGCCACACCCTTGTTCAAATACGGGAACCATCCTCTCCAAAACAAATAAAATTGGAGTTAAGGCTACCTCCCATTTGTTCACAAAAATATGAGTTTTATATAGGTACAACATCTTTAAATTAGACGTAATTCTAGCCTCGCAATTATTAGTGCTCTCACTCACATAAATAATTCTTGAGGGAGACACGAGTAATGTCTCGTTATCTAATCCTAGTAACAAAACAAAACATCATTATATTTAATATCGAATATTTATTTTTTGATAGATGAACCCTAATAACTTGCATGATAAAGCAACTTGCATGACACTTATATCTCACGGTGAGAGGCGGTAATTTTCCCAATAACTGGTGTAATGGGTAATAGGTTTATATACCTGCCGCAACCCCGATTCATATCCATAACCGTATCCATAAGATGGTGGGAATGGTGGTGGTGGAGCCAGCGGTCGTTGAGAGAAACCCTATAAATAACGAGACGGATTGGAGAATATCCATGGGAATTGAAATGTAGGTCGCGGTGTCCTACGAAATGCACGCTGTGGTGTCCTACGATAAAACCTTGAACTACTAGAGGGAGGGATAGAGCTACCTCTCTTGCCAAAACAACACTGACCATGTTTGTTACCATTCATTGTGGTGTGACTTGCACTATTCTTTCTGGAGGTGTACTCATCAACAAAATCATCATCTTCTTCATCATCATCATCACATGAAAATTGAACTTTTTTCTTGTTGTAGGAGCTACTTCTGTCTTGCGAGGGCGATTTTTCAAAGAACCAAACCTCTGCCATTCTTCCCATCTTTTCAAACCTTTGCATGAGTTTTGTAAGGTCTATGTCACCAACAATAGTGACCGTCCCTGTTTTTGAATCAATGTTGACGGAATTCACTCCTATTCAACAAAATATGTGATTTATATATATGAAATCAAATTGATTAGGAAAAAAGATGAAGAAGAAGTAAAAAAAAAAAAAAAAAAAAAAAAAAAAAAAAGAAAGAGGATAAGGGCACGAGTATTTATATATGGCCACAAGATGTTTACATACCAAAAAAAAAAAAAAAAGGCACAAGAGATGGAAAACACACCATTGTGCTTCAGCAACTTTTCCTTCAATTTAGTGGGACACTTATCACAGCAATTTACGTCCACTTTCAATTTACAAATCTGCATGGGCAGGAACACGGTTCAAGGGAAAAATATATAAAATTACTTCATTGAACTAATTATTATATAAAGAAAAAAATTTATATAATGTTCTTTACATCAATTTAATTAAACAAATTAAACGTAAAAAATAAACCCTCTTTAAATTGAATTAAATAGATGACAAATTAGTGCTTGGTAATTGTCAATGCATCAAAATAAACAGCCTATAAATTTCATTAAGTAGAAGAAAAATTAGTGTAAATGAATAGTATTTGTCAAAGTGTGGATGACATGATAAAAGCCTTTAAATATAACAAAATGAAAGGTGAAATTATGCATTCCCCTACATATATCTGATTCCCGCAAGTAGGTCTCACATGAAGAATCCACATTTATCTGAAAATGAGGTGATACACTGGGTTTATGAAATAATTTCTTGACCTAGAAAGAAAGTTATTTATTTATTTATTTTTAGCCAATATGTTTGTAAAGGATGTCATAAGAAGTAGTTGCTAAAAAAAAACCGCCATTAAAAATTGAAATAAACTACCAAGAGCTCAATGGCAAGAGTGGTTTCTTTTATTAGGAGAATCCAATCCCTTTTCAATATTATTGTTGTAACTATTGAATTTAAAAAAATAATAATAAAATGAAGCAAACTATAAAACCTAGATATATGGACTACTAGAGGAAGTCAAAACCCACGGGCAAATCTGTGGGCTTCTTCATGCCCAGACCAAAAAAAAAAAAACAAATTTCCCTAATACGAGCTATTGATGAATCTGGCTATACATGTCTAGGAATAACATGTGTTTTTTGTTTTTTTTTTTGTTTTTTTTTTAAAAAAGGGTTATAACATGTTCAAGTACAACGTCAAAATCAATCAATATATACCTATTAGGGTCTTTTCTGAATTAAGGGCAAGCCATATTTATCAATATGTCCTCTCATGTACAGATATAATTTACGATTTTTTTTTCGTAACTATGACCTTAATTATGTGTTTGGGAAAAAAAAAAAAAAAAAATACAAAGAAGAAATAAATACCGGTGATGATGGCGTTTGATGGTACTCCATTGGAATAGCTTCAAATAAACCAGAAAAATTTATCAGAAAATATGCCTGCGGGTTGGAGAGGGAGAACAATCTTATTTATATATATATATATATATATATATAGGAAAATGTCTACGTGAGAAGGTGTCGGGGACTCGGGGTAGGTATTTTATTTATGGGCATGCTTAGGCTTCTTCTCCAGTATTAGCTCTACTATTGCACTTAAAAAGTAAAGAAATCTTAAAACTTCCTTAAATATTGGTATGCGAAAATAAAGCAAAACGTTACATCATAAGACTATAGAAAATTTTGCAAGAAAGAAACGAAAAGGGCAAAAAATAAATAAAATAAAAATCACTGTGATCTTTAAAAGAAATCATTATCTAGAGAATTATATAAGGAAAATATTTTTTATGCCCAAAATTAATTTTTTCTTTAATTATGTAAATACATGAGCAATGAAAATGAGGTTACTGACAGAGGAGGATTAAGGGTGTCATAGACGACAATATTTTAGGCTTTTTCCTAGGCGGAAACATTGGTGGTTCCATTGTTTATAGGAAGAGCAAATTTGGTTTCTGATTTATGGATTATGGTATAATTTTAGATATGCGTTTGTGGCAACTCGAAGAGAAGAAAGTAGTAGAAAAGAATTAAAGACGTACTACTAGGGGTGTTTACAGTGTGGTGTGGTATGGTATGGTGTAATTTTGAGCCATTTTTAGTACTGTACTTTGCGGTGCAGTATAGCTAAAATCATAAATACACTGCACTTTATTTTTGAGGTTACATGTGCAGCGTAGTGCGGTGCGGTGCGGTGCGGTTTAGAGTTTAGCCAAACCATAATTACACCGTACCTCATTTTTACGGTCACATATGCAATACGGTGTATAAGATGTGATTTCAACGGTTTGAAGTAGGTATATTTTTTAAATTTTGGGATTTTTCTACCTAGCCCAAAACTAAGTTTCCCCTTTGTTTTGGGCCAAGTTTTTAGACTATTAAACTATTAATAATATATTTAATATGAATAATAAATTAAAATAGAGAGGGTATAGTGCGATGCGGTTTGTGCAGTTTCTTATTATAAAACCGCACCGCAAACCGCACTGCACCATGCGATGCAGTGCACTATGCACTGTTACTTGTAATATAGTGCAGTTATGCTGTTTTGTGGGTGGTTTTGGGGTAGTTTTTACGGTTTGTGCGGTTTGATGAACACCCGTATGTACGGCCTCAAAAAAAAAGTTTAAAGCATTAATTGATACTAATTAGTTACATGTTCTAGTTAGTTTAATTGGTAAATTTTGATCTGATATCAATGAAAAATTAGTAAGTACTCTCGAATACATGATTAGTTGCTCCAATTGGACCAAGATGCATGGAGTTAAATGTGTTCTCTTTTGGAGAGGCAAAAGTTGTGACCAAAAGCCTATAACTCAATGGTATTGCTCATTTCTTATTATATGTAGAAAATTATATATATATATATATATATATATATATATATATTACACCCACTATCTTTCATTATTTGGTATTAGAGCCACCATATAGTTTTCACCTCCTTTGATTAGTATACTTTGAATATTGTCCTGATTAGTATGCTTTATGGCCAGTTCATCTTCTGCAGTTACAGATAACCCTAAACCCTCTTTTGACCTTTCCCTCCGTACATCTACTACAAATAGGTTAGACTACTTGTACGAAATCTCTCATATACCCAAAGATAGTAAAATTCATATTACCGACTTCCCTATTGTAAATCCTTACACTATGTTTAATAAACCCCAACCTTTGCTAAAAAAAATCATTAAAAAAAAATTTATTGGTCCTTCTCACCCTTCTATTGTAAAAGAATATGTTCAAGCTTCCAAGTTTGATAAATTCAATATCCCAGCAAGTGAAAATTAAAATTTCATCACCCTTGCCCAAAAAGTTTGTAATTCCATGGCAAAAACAAGGGTTCACACATCTTCATCTTGAGGAAGATCATTCAAAAAGAAGGAAGAAAAAATCTACTCAATAAATCTTGAAAGAAAGATATGAAGCAGGTGATCTAGAAGTTGATCTCCTTGGAGAACCCTTTGGAAAATCTGACTATTATGTTTTTTATCCTAGAACCAAAATGAAAAAAATCCCTCCTTCTCCCCTATGCAAAGAAACCAGGTTCAAAGAAGATCATGATCAAAACCCTAAACCTCCACTAATCCTATGCTACTAGAAAGTTTTTCCCCAAATAGCTAGATGCCAACCTTTTCCTATTAGTCAAACCCACCCACAAAAAATCTTATCTTGTTACATGTTTAACCATGCTTCACCTTCCTACTCACAGGATTTTCCTCCTCTTTAAAGCTTTGAACATCCTTAAACCAGCACAAAGCATGTTTGAAAATCAAAAACCCTGTTGGAACCAACCCAGATGGAACCAGAAGACATGTTTCGTCAGCAGAAGTAGCTCTAAATTGGCAAGCAGAAAATGTTGTGGCACAAAACCAAGCCCTTTCAAAAATCATTGATAACTAACAAAAGTTAGCTGAGGTAGTTACCCACACCTTCTCATCCTCAAGCTCTCTTATTGATGATTTGAAGAAAAAAAAAATCAAGATGGTTGAACAAGAGCTTGCAACAATTATATCCACAGTCAGAGATATGTCTTTTTCCTTCTCTCTCATAGGGCAGAAAGAAAAGGAAAGAAAGAAATTGCTTGTCTATACTTGTTACCAACCTCGCCAATCATTATATAAAGACCTGTCCATACCTTTAACCTCTCCATTTTCATCAACCTCTCCTAGAAAAAATCTCCAACCATTAGCCATGACACATCCTGATTATAACCCTTTGAAGACAAGTGGAATTCTCCTAGCCATAACATATATATCTCCACCAAAACCAGAATCCCAAGCTAGGCCACAAAATGAACCTTCCCCTAGGAAAAGGGACAAAGAACCGTTATACCAACATCTAAATCCAACCATTGGTGTTATTTCTAAACATTAGGACATGAACATATTGGCTGTAGATCTTGACCCTCTTAATCCAATTTCATCATTCTTGAAAACCTTACCCTTGAAAATCCAAGAGATCCTTTTGTGCTCCCATAAATTGATGCCACTAATTTAGACCTGTCTAATCTTGGTCTAGAAGAAGTGTTGATGCACCAAACAAATGACCAACCAACCTTAGAAGAAGACAATGTCCTCCACCCTAAATTGCCTCTACTACCACCATTAATTTTTCCTCCAGCACCTTTTGTCCTTGACAACTAAACCTGTTTAACCCACTCATAAAGCACAAATTCAAAACACTTGTTTACCATTGATAATACTCCTCCTTCTAGATGGTATGATGAATTTTGTAACATGTTTTCATGGTGTACTGCAAAGCTCCAAGCCCCAAATTCAAATGTTGCCCAAGTTATTGCTAAGTTCGTTGCAAGACTCACTAGAAGAATAAGAGAGTGGTGGATCAATTTAGGAGAATTATGGCAAAGACAAGTAGCCCAATCCCAAACACTAGAATATTTTTTCACAATTCTTCATAATGAATTTCTTGGCTCGCTGACACATTATACAGAAGTAGCACGGGAAGAATTCTTGGCCATGAAGTGTTGCTCATTTGAAAGAAAAGACCTAGAGAAGCACTTTGATAGGATGTCAAAATGATTTTATTCTATCAATGGCATGAATGATGTCAATATCTATCGCACCTTCCTCAACTCCCTCTTGGATCCATTAGGAGATGAAACTCTTTGCATGATGAACCTCCAAAGAATAACCCTGAACAAGCCTCCTTAGAGAAATCTACCAGCATATGCTCTTTACTCTAGAAAAGCTCTAGAACTAGAGAAAATTTCTTTCAGAATTTGAAAAGGTTCATAGTAAACTCAAAGATAATTACAAAAGGAAAGATTTATAGCTAAAGTGCTATGAGAAAAGCTATGACTGTTCAACAAAAAAGAGAGAGAAAAAAGAAAAAGAAAAAAAAAAAGAGAGATCATTTCAAGAATTATCCCTTGAAAAGGAGACAACATGCAAGACCAAGGAAGAAATTTTTCAGGAAGAAAAAATGGAAGTTTTTTAGAAGAAAGTAATTTAAAGGAAAGACTTCAAAATTCTGTTTTGTGTGTAAAAACCAGGCCATTTTGCAAAAAAATTGTCCAAAAAAGAGAAAGCAGCAAAGCTTCTTGGACAAGTACATATTCATGTAGATGACACTCCATTCTCAGATGTAGAATCACTTTTTTCACTTGATGATGACTACTCTCCTCAAGCTCTAGTAGTCATAACTTATTCCACATCAAAAGAAGATTTAAACTCAGACAGTTATGATGCCTCAGACCTAGAAATCCAAACCATTTATACATCCCAGCCCATTATAGCTCCTTTAACCAACCCCGCTCCTATAACCCAAGTACATATCCTTCTAGAAACCTACTCTAGACCCATTCCAATTATGGCCATTTTTGATACTAGAGCTACATCAACAATTCTACATCCTAAGATTCTACCTGCGGAATTTTGGTTGCCCCATAACCAAACGTTTCGTGTAGTAAATGGAGAAATATTCTTAATTACCCAGAAAAGTAAGCCCATCCTTATCAGAATTTTCCCAACCCTCACCATAAAATATCAAGTCCTTGGATCGCTTCTTACTGGCAGAGACCTTTTTATAGGTTTTGATTTCCTTCACCAAATACCTAGCCTTAGATGGTCTTCAAAAGGACTTTTGCACAAACAACACTTTCTCACTTGGACTCAAGCTCCTCATCTATTTACAGTTGACCTTTTTCACTCTTGAAGAATCCAGATCATCAACGATTGTTGTGCAAATAGCCATTCTAACTTCCTCCTTAAAAATCCAAATCCCTTATGGAAGAACTCAAACTTTTTCATACACCTTCCCTTCAAAAGAATGAAGATGTAAACTCCAAAAAAGCCAACCATAGAGGAATGAACATAGAACATTTAGTGTTAGCCAAACAAGAGCTATCTACCCTCCTCTCAGAGGGTCTCATTAAACCCACAGCCTCCTTGTGGGCATGTGAAGCTTTTTATGTTAACAAGTATGCTGAGGAAATTCAAGGAAAGCTTATATTTGTAATTAATTATCAAGATCTTAATCATTTTATTGCAGATGACAAGTTCCATTTGCCAAACAAGAGTACTCTCTTCCAGCATCTTTCAAATGTAACAGTATTTTCAAAATTTGACCTTAAAGCAGGATTTTGGTAATTAGAAATCCACCTAGAAGAAAGGTACAAGAAAGCATTTTGCATTCTAGATCACCATTACCAATGGACAGTCATGCCCTTTGACCTCAAAAATGCCCTATGCCAGTTCCAAAACGCAATGGTGACATTGTTCCAGCCACTTTTGACCAATGCATTAATCTATATGGATGACATTCTCCTATTCTTAAAAGATACAGATTCTCATGAAAGGTTGCTCACCGAATTTTATAATTTAGTGAAATCTTAAGCAATAATTCTTTTAGAAAAGAAAATGGTCATTGGGCAGTCTTCTATAGATTTTTTGGGGGTAACTATTTTAGATGGAAAATATACTTTGTAGCCTCGCATTGCTGCTTCTCTTGTTGAATTTCCAGATAAGCTCACAAGTGCCAAACAGATACAACAGTTTCTTGGAATTATTAATTACATGTCCGACTTCATCCCGAAGATTTCCAGATACAGGAACTATTTAACTCAACTCTTGTAGAAAACCACATTAGAGTGGAATTCTGTTCACATAGAAGCAGTCCAACAATTGAGAAGATTAGCAACAAGGCTTCCCCCTCAACAGATTCCAGGACCAAGAAAATGAATTTTGTAGACAGATGCAAGTGACGAGTACTAGGCATCAGCTCTTTTTGAAGAAATTGATGGAAAAGAAAACATTTGTGGATATAAAAGTAGTGCATTCAAGCCTTCAAAGCTCCATTATCATTCCACTTTCAAGGAGATACTTGCAATAAGACATGGGATTGAAAAATTCCAATTTCATCTCCTCGAGCATAATTTTCTAATAGAAATGGACATGTCCTCTTTTCCAAAAATGATTCAGTTCAAACGAAAAATGTTCCCTCATCCTCGATTACTCAGATGGTCAAATTGGTTTTCACAATGGTCCTTCCAAGTAAAGCACATCAAAGGAAAAGATAACCTGATCACTGATTATCTTTTCAAAATGCCTTCAGCCATTAACACCACAATTGTTCCTCCACCCTTGTATATATCCTATTACAGATCCATCCTCATCCTCAGGCTCTTCCTATTTAGCTCTTGATGATATCCTTAATATGATAGAAAACCTTCCTCCAGCATAAAAGACCAAATAAAACCTTGACCCTTGAAACTAGATCCAAAAAAAAAATATATATATATATATATCATCAAGGTCCTCCATAATTACCTTAAGGAACACCACAATCACTTTCTTGTTATTTATCCTGACTTGGACCAACCATGGAGAACCCCTTTTTCCTTCTGGATAACAAACTTGATTGTCATACATTATCTTTTCATGTGATATTTACTCAATGAGTATTACTTCTACTTTCATTTTGAACTAGGATTTTGTAGACTTGTTTTTCCTCGCGAAAATAGATATTTTCAAAAATTCTGGCTTGAAATTTTGAAAAATGATACTCATAATGGAGATTGGAAAAGTACCCCATCATAGAATATCCAAGATTTCGTCACAAAATTACTATAGGATGTATAATTGCTAAGCTTAATTCAAAAAAGGACATCCGAGCAGAAGGTATCTTTCACCTGTCAGAAATTCATTGGGTCACTATCCCAGATGACACCCTCCATTTACACATGGACACCAATTGGGCATGTCACCATGCTCTTACAAGGGCAAAATCCCTTAATATGGGAACCTTATTTGAAACAAGACTAAGCACCCTAGAAGCTTACAGAGAATAGTGGCCACATGAAGACCTTTGGGAAATGCCCAATCCTTTCATTGGATATGATGACCCCTATTATGATAACCATGAATAAGATGTTGACGCTGACGCTGACGTCGACGAAGAAAGGAAGAGATGGATAGGACTAAATAGGTCCAACACTTAAAAAAAAAAGTCCTAGAAATGTCCTGATGTAGCTCAACCTTATCCATGCATGTCAAGAACACTTATTTCTCCTGCAGTAGCCTTATCCAGTAGCAGCTTTGTCTCTAGCCAGGCCCTTACTTCTTTCAACTTTTGGCAATCACAAGCTGGGCCCTTATCATCTCACGCAAAGCTGATTGTAAATTGTATTTGAGTTTGTTTTGAGTTTCGTGGTTTATAAATAGCCACTTTGTATCATTGTAAAGGCAGAACTTAGCCTCCTTTAGAAATCAATTCCTTATGACTTATGTAAAGAGTTTGTTGAATCTAATAATATCAATCAGCTTGTTGTGTCTAGTTTTCTATTCTATTCCATGCTTTCAAGTAATTTTCTATATATATATATATATATATACACACACTCCATAAACAATATAACACATGAGAAATCTGACAAAAAATATGAAAAAGAATATTACCTCTATAAAGAATGAACAGTATCTTCTAGTTTAGTGACTTCGTAGTAACTAACTACCAATGAAGAAAGAAAGACTTATTTAACAAAATTTCAATTCAAATATAGTGCAAGTAATGGACCAATTTAGTATATACTACCCAAAAGGAAAAAAAAAAAAAAAAAAAAAAAAAAAAAAAAAAAAGCCCTCAAATCCAACAAACGTAGACTAATTACAATCATCTAAAGTACTGTTTGTCTTCACAATTTGAAAAACGTATTCTTAAAAAAAGAGACTAAAAAAATCAAATAAGAAAATGCCTTCAGCTTCAGCAACTTTCTCCTAGGCACATTGAGCCACCTTTGATTATTCTTTTGCAATTCACACTGACCCATCTTCAAATCCCTCTTATTAGGAGCTTTGATTTGAAGAACCCTAAGGAATGCTTTTGGAGAAAGAAGCAGTTAGTGGTGGAGCCAAAAATTTATCTTTTGGGGGCCATATTTAAAACCTAAAAGTGTACTATTTTCTGAATAATTGTCTTCATTTTTCTTTTAAAAATGAGTCAATATACTAAACTTGCCTATGAACCTAGATTTATCAAATTAAATTATCACCCACTAAATAAAATGATTGAGATTTTAAAAAAAAATACTTATAATCTATTGATAATCTAAAGATTGCTAAATAAAGACAAAAAAGCATTCAAATTTCAATGTGTAAAGTTGTGATTTCCAACTTACCTTTGTTGGCTCTTATTCCGTGCCAAATTTTGATTGTAATTTCTTCAATCATTTCCCTGTATTTATTTGGGTTTATTTGTAAGGGATGAGTGTGAGAGATCGATGAAGAATCAAGCTTCAAAGATGAATCAGTGCAATTCGCGACTAGCTTGCGATAAGTTCGTGAGAAGAGTACCCGGGGAAAAGCTCACATGTGAAGCACATGACTAGAAGCTTAAGGGTCATGCCAGGTTGTCAAGTTCGCGAGTGTTTCGTGAGAAAGGCCATCCTGCGAGGTTCCCACAAAACTCTCTGTTTGTCAAAAAGATAAAGTGTTTTACCAAATTGTTTACCCACACTATAAATACCCATATTACCCACGAATTGTAAGGAGTGCTTTTTAGAGAGAAAACCCTAGCAAATACACTTGAGAGTCAGAGATTGTTATACCCACAATCATCTACACATCTCCTTATGGTTTTCCTTAACTCCTACCTCTCCATCTGCACATGTTCATAGCTCAAACACTTACCACACTAGATCTGAGCGTCAAGTGAGATTTTGG
Organism: Castanopsis chinensis; assembly: GCA_032878915.1. Classification (NCBI taxonomy): domain Eukaryota; kingdom Viridiplantae; phylum Streptophyta; class Magnoliopsida; order Fagales; family Fagaceae; genus Castanopsis; species Castanopsis chinensis. The sequence goes on from JAVQMG010000131.1 coordinate 9,844,390, forward strand.
TGCTATTAGGAAGCATTCGAAGGAGCCATTTACTGGTAGATGCAATCGAGCTGAATTGCAGGATTCAGAAAGCTAGAGAATACAAGTCTCTGAGAAGTCCGTTGATAGCAAGAGCTTAGAAGGCTCAAGTATATGGGGTAGACTAGGCTTGGAGAGTTATTTGTTATTCATGTACTCCAACTTTATTCTCTAGTGGATCAATTTTGACTTAGAGGGTCAAGGAAATGTTTTTTGCCAAATTTTTTAGTTTCCTCTTATCTTATGTTTGCATCTCTCTTCCATACTCTTTAAGTTTTTATTTTATTGGTAACTGTGGATGGATATGGCTTAGAGTAGTGTAATCGGTTCATTGCGCATATTTACTCTTCTTCCGCACTTTGTTAAGTTTAAGTAAAAGCAATCTGGTCGTAATTTTTAATTAGAAGTTTGAACAAGCTCATGTGTTTTCACACAAACCTAAGCTTTCACAATGCATAAAAAAAATTATTAATATAATAAACAATAATTAAATAAGTAGTATATTTTAATCAAGTATATTTATAATGCCATATGGTATATAATATATTGATTATTACAATAACAAATAATATATTATAAGGAAACTTTGTTAGACCATTCACATCAAGAATGCTATAATGCTAAAATGCTATATTTGACAACCAAAACACCAAAATACCTGCTACGTCAAACATGCCAAGCCAAATGTTAATTCTTTAACACTCAGCCACAGTAAGCTGTCATCTATAACAGCTCATTGTAGGTGAATGTTAAAACCAAATATCAATTTTTTAATCCCCATCCACACATGCCAAGGTGTCCCTCTACCCTTTCTCACACACATTGCCTTCTCTCCCTTTTCTTTTTAGGTTCGGCCTTAACCCATATTGCCCAGCTCCCTTACCTTCTTCTCCCATGTTGCTTTGCACTTAACCAAGCTGCCAAAAATACAAGACCCTTTTCCCTTTGACCGAATCCAAAAACCCATGCCACCAAATCCATGCTCTGCACTTCTCCCTCTGGTTGAACCCGAAAAGTTTGAAGAAGCCAAATCTGTCACCAACGATATCTAGCAAAGCTCCCGATGACGCCAAAGTCAAAAACCGCCAAATCTTTCATCTCTATCTCCCGATCTACCACCGTAGGTTTGTGATTTGTGGTGGTTGTGGGTTGGATTGTGGATTTTGTGGGTTTTGTGGGTTGTGGTGGAGGTTATAGGTTGTTTTGTGAGTTTGTGGGTAGAATTTGATGGTGGTAATGGGTTGTTTCATTGGGTAGTAGTAGGGTGTGGGTTGTGGTGGGGTTGTTTGGGCTTGTTGCAATAGGGGGTAGTGGGTTGCAGTGGTGGCTAGTAGTGGTGGTAGATTATGGTGGCTGGTAGAGCAGTCAGAGAGGATGAGAGAGGTGAACTGAATATGTTGGCTTATTTATTTATTTATTTATTTATTTAGATTGTTTATATTATTTTAATGTGTTGTGTGAAAATAGAATTTTTGATGTTGGGTGTATTTAAAAATGAGATGTTAAAATGAATAAAGTGGCATTTTGAGGTGTTAAATGCTATATTTTTTAGCATTCTTGACGTGAATGCTCTTAGTTTTCACTTTTTACATTGTAAATCACAAAGCTGCAGTAGTGCAACCTAAGGATAGAACAGGAAGGAAAAAAAAAAAAAAAAAAAACAAACGAAGACAAAGAAAGCGAGAGTCAATTGTGTGAGCACTATGAGCAAAATGTTCTACAACTATGTGGTGGACTTGGTAGTGCGACAAATCAACAAAACCTCCGATCTTTCAAATTTTCTATTGCCATGGTAGAAGTAAGCCCTAGATGTATTGGGATGAACATTAGAATTTTTTTCCCTTTTATTTGTTGAGGTAATTGTTAAAATAGCTATGTGTTCATTTTAAAGATGTTGAATGTCTAATTATTTTTTTTTTTTGACATATATATTTATTAGTAATTGGATTGTATTCTATATAAATGAAAATTATTTTATACTATGTATGTTGCTCTATTTAGACTTTCTTAAAAATATATATGAATATTATTGGGTATGGGGGGCAAAATGATAAGGTTTTTTTTTTTTTTTTTTAAATTAAATTAATTAGGATAATTACAAATATTTATATATATATATATATATATATATATATATATTTTTTTTTCCTTAATTTGTTTTTAAAATTTTGGGAGGGCCAAGGCCTCCCTTGGTCCTTATGAAACGACGTCTTTGAGCAATAATCTTCACCCAAAAAGCTCATATGTCTCAACCTTTTTAGTGTATGAAGAATGATCAACAATATAGTTCTTCTCTTCCAGACTTTGTTGTACATGCACATGGAGAAGGCATATCATCCAAAAAAGCAGAATCAAGAATTACTATATATATAATCTTCTTGATGGCAATGTTGAAATCACACACAAGCTTGAAGGTCCTACAATGGTGGAATTAGAATCACAGAGAGAGAGAGAGAGAGAGAGAGAGAGAGTAGGAGCTGTATTGTTGTGAATGATTTCATATATTGATAAACATCTGACTTTGCCCTTTATATATTGAAAACAGGGCAGCAGGAAAAATAACCAACTATCAACTCAACTAATACAAACATGACAAGTGGCAGAAAGAAGAAATTGACTAACTAACTAATAGTGCACAGTATAAATGACAACTTGTTTGTCATGCACTATTGCTCTATGCTTCTGTAGCTTATCATTCTATATACAAATTACAATGTACAAATCACCAAACTTCCAAACTATTACATATACAAGATAAACCATGCTTTAACACTCCCCCTCAAGATGAACTATATATGTTGACTAAGTTCATCTTGGACAAAAGATAGTAAAATTGTTTATGTCCAAGTGCCTTAGTGAAGAAATCAACTATTTGGTGTTTGGTGGGAACATGAAATGTCTTAATCACACCATCTTGGATCTTCTCTCAAATGAAGTGACAATCAATCTCTATATGCTTTGTTCTTTTGTGAAAAACTGGATTTGCAGCAATGTATAAAGCTGCCTTGCTATCATAGTAAAGAGAAGCTGCTTGATTGTGTTCTAATTCAAAGGACTTAAGCAAAGCTATAAGCCAAACAATTTCACTTGTTACTGTGGCCATTGCTCTGTATTCAGACTTAGCTGAAGATCGTGATACAACCTGTTGCTTCTTACACTTCCAGGAAATTAAAGACTCACCAAGGAAAACACAAAAGCCTAATATGGACCTTCTGGTGTCTGGACATGCTGTCTAATTAGCATCATAGTAAGCCTTAAGTCTCAATTCTGAGCTTGAAGAAAGAAATAACCCTTGCCCTGGTGTCTTCTTTAGGTACTTAAGAACTCTATAAGCTGCTTGTAAGTGTGGCACTTTGGGAGAACTCTTAAACTGACTTAACTTGTGTATTGAGTAGCATATATTTGGTCTAGTGAAAGTCAAATAGAGCAACTTGCCTATCAATTTTCTGTACAAAGAAGGATCTGGAACATCCTCTCCCATTGAACTACTAACCTTGCAAATTGTTCCAATGGTACATTAGCAGGTTTGCTAGCTAATAGACCTGTTTTAGAAAGCAACTCCAAGGTAAACTTTCTTTGGCATAAGCTGATGCATCTCTCAATTCTAGCAACTTCAATGCCTAAGAAATACTTCAAAGTGTCAAGATCCTTTAGCTTGAATTTTTTGTCTAGGAAGTGTTTGAAAGTGTTTACAGCATCCACATAATTGATAGCAATTAGAATATCATCAACATACACTAGCAGAATGATGATTGAACCTTTGTGGACCTTGGTGAAAACAGAATAGTCAGAATTTGACTAGATGAACCCATGAGCAATGATTGTGGAAGACAATTTGGCAAACCACTATTTGCTGGGTTGCTTAAGGCTATAGAGAGATTTTGTGAGCTTACACACCTCCCTCTTGCAGCCAAATCCAGAAGGAGGAACCATATACACTTCCTCATCCAAATCTCCATAGAGGAAGGCATTATTGACATCCAGTTAAGAGAGATGCCAACCATAAATAGCAGCAAGAGCCAATAAGGTCCTAACAGTGACAAACTTCACCACAGGAGAAAAAGTCTCATAAAAATCAACACCCTCAATTTGAGTGAAGCCCTTAGCAACTAGTCTGGCCTTGTATCTCTCAACAGACCCATCAGCTTTAAGTTTAACCTTGTACACCCATTTGCAGCCAACTGGAACCTTACCAGGAGGAAGTTTGGTCGTTGTCCAAGTATTGATAGCTTGAAGAGCATCAATCTCAGCCTTCATAGCATCTTGCCAAAAGGGATCAATCAAGGCTTGAGCATATGAAGAAGGTTCTTTTGCAATAGTTAAAACAATAGCAAAAGTTCTATATGGAATAGACAACCTATCATATGAAGGTGTAGAAGAAAGGGGATAAAGAATACTTGGACTGTCAGAAAAGTTGGAATCATTTGACTGATTGAGGGAAGTAGTGGCTAATACATGTGTAGATGCAAGATTGCAATGATAATCATGAAGGTGTTAAGGTGTTTTATGAGTTCTAGTAGACCTTCTTATAGGTGGTGCCTCAGGTAAAGGGGATGAAACAGCAGCAAGGTCAGAAGGAGCATCAATGACAAAGGCAGAAGGGGCTGGATCAGAATACACAAGGTCTGAGAACTCATCAAGGGGTACTACAATTTTAACAGAAGAGAAAGGAAGAGAGAATTCTGCATAAACAGAAGAAAGAGAATCGGGAATTGAAGGTTGAGATGGAATGATAGAAGTAGAAGGAGGAATAGAAGGTGTGATAGATTTGGATACCCAATGCTTGAAGGGAAAAAAAAAAAACTCCTTAAAAATGACATCTCTAGAGAAGAAAACAATCTTAGTGGTTAAATCATACAATTTATAACCTTTGGTACCAAAAGGATAACCAAGAAAAATGCATGCTTTAGCCCTAGGATCAAACTTGGTTCCATTCTAGTTAAAGTAGAAGCATAACGTAGACACCCAAAAGATTTAAGATGATTATATGAAGGAGGATGTCCCAAAAGCTTCTTATAAGGAGTAAGATTGTGTAAGAGTGGACTAGGAAACCTATTAATGAGATATGTGGCTGTTAGAACACAATCTCCCCAAAATTGCAAGGGTAAATTTGCCTGAAATCTTAAGGCTCTAGCAACATTTAAAAGACGGTTATGTTTCCTTTCAACAACATCATTTTGCTGTGGAGTTTCAACACATGATAGTTGATGAAGAATACCCTTAGAAGCATAAAAAGAAGTAAGGGCAAATTCAAGATCATTATTAGTTCTAGACACTTTGATATGAACCTTGAACTGAGTTAGGGTCATATTAAAGAATGATTGAATCAAGGAAGAAGCATCAGATTTATGCTTCATCAAATAAACCCAAGTACACCTACTATGATCATCAACCAAGGTAAGAAAATTTCTTGATCCATTCAAGGAAGGTGTGGAGTATGGTCCCCATATATTAGCATGAACCGAATCAAAACAAGATAAAGAAAAGCTAGTAGAATAAGGAAAAGGCAACTTTTACTGCTTAGCTAGAGGACAAACATGACAATCAAAAGGCTTAGTATTATTGCAATTTGCAAGATTTGATTTCATGTATAATAGATTTCAACAAAGTTAACCTTTGTGAAGATGGATGACCTAATATGTAGTGCCATAGTCTAAAAACACTAGCTGAAGAATCAAGATTACAAGAATTGATACTTTTGCCATGAAAATAAGGTGACAACTTGGATAAAACCTCAAAAACAGAATCAGGTAGAGTGACTTGAGTAGTGCATTGTAGTGTATAAAAGCCTCCTTGCTTTTTACCCAATCCAATCATCTTCCAATGCTGTAAGTCCTAAAGAAAACAATAGTGGGAAAGAAATATACAGCAATAAGAAGAATTCCGGGTCAGTTTGTTGGTGGAAATAAGATTGAAAGAAAAACTAGGAATGCAAAGTACATTCTCTAAAAGTAATGAGGCAGAAACTTGAACAATTCCTATATGAGTCACCTTGACCATATCACCATTAGGTAATCTAATAGAAATTTGAACAAAAGAAGTGATGGATTTGAAAAAATGAAGAAAGTGAACCATGTGGTTAATTGCTTCATTGTCAGGAATCCAATTAGTGGAGCCAATGTGTGAGGTATTGACACTGGAAGAAAAAACTAAATACTCAAAGGATGGAGAAAACCATATATCCGACAGCTCTTGACCATGAGAACCAAGTGAAGACTGAGTAATTACGTTAGCAACTTGATGGGTAGTGTCCAAACTTGATTCTGGTGGTGCTTGAGTACCAAAGTGACATTGGGAGTTCAGCAAACCAACTAATTGTTGATACTCAGCTCTAGTAAGGGAGATAAGCTCACTGGCACTATCCTCAGCTACAACCACATCACTGGAACTATCGTCCAAGCTGATTCTCAACTAATAATTGGATAAGTGAAAGGAGATTATAAAGCTAGAGAAGAAAGGATGTAGAACTACCTAAAGATCGTCCAACGACTTTCACAGCACTTTGACAACAAATCCCAAGAACCAAAAATGCAGAAGCTGATTTCGTAGCAAGATTGGCCTTGTCAGATGACTACTATGCAACCTCTGAACTATGTGTAGAGACAAAGGGGCAGTCAATCACAGAAGGTGGGCAAGTTTTGAAGATAAAAGAACAAGACGAGTGGATGACTCCCATTATCCGTTATTTGAAAGAACGATGACTACCTGAAGATAAGATGGAAGTAAGGCAGATATAGATCAGAGCAGCTCACTTTGTCATTATTGAAAAAGTGCTCTACAGACGAGGATAGTCACTCCTATATCAAAGATGTGCTAATTCTGAAGAAGCAGATTACATGCTCCATGAGATACATTAGGGAATTTGTGGAAATCATGTTGGGGCAAGATCCCTAGCAAGAAAGGCGCTCAAAGCAGGATATTACTAGCCCACCCTACAGAAAGATACATACAACATCGTTAGAGCATGCGACAAGTGTCAACGCTTCTCAAATGTCTAGACAAGAACAGGAGAGATGATGACACCTATATCCTCACCATGGCCCTTCGCCTAATGGGGAATCCATATCATGGGTCCCTTCCCTTTAGGGAAGAAGCAATTCAGGATTCTGATCATCGCAATTGACTATTTCACAAAATGGGTAGAAGCAAAGCTAGTGACAACGATAATAGAGGCCAAAGTCACAAACTTTATATGGAAAAACATCATCTGTAGATTTGGAGTCCCACACATCATTATATCAGACAATGGAAAGCAATTCAACAACCCCAATTTGTGAAAATTTTGCCAAGACTTAGGAATCAAAAATCATTATTCTTCTCCAAGACACCCTCAGGCCAACGGCCAAACAAAAATGACGAACAAAAACTTGCTCAAAATTATCAAAACTAGGCTTGAGGGGGCAAAGGTGGCATAGCCTGAAGAGCTACAAAACGTCCTTTGAGCATATAGGATGACCACAAAAGTCCCAACAAGAGAAACACTATTCAAACTGACATTTGGCATTGAGGCCGTCATAGCAGTGAAAATAGGACTAACGAGATTCCAAGTCAAAACATATGAAGACCAGGAAAATCAACAAGAGCTTAACAGCAATCTAGATCTAATCGATGAAGTCAGAGAAGAAGCCATGAAGTGAATGGTCAAACACAAAGAAGCAATGGCCAGGTACTACAACAAAAAGGTCAAGGTAAGAAGGCTCAACATAAGAGACCTCGTCCTTAGGAAGGTGTCACAGGCAACAAAGGACACATCTCAAGGAAAATTGGGATTGGCCTAGGAAGGCTCCTACGAAGTAATCCATCATTCTAGAGAATGCTCCTACTGCCTGAGGTCTCTAGGCGGCCAAGAATTGGCTCAACCATGGAACATAGAACACTTGAAGAAATTTTACCAATAAGAAACGCTTTACATTCTCAAGCTGCTTAGTCTTCATATTAGTATGTATGACAACTATTACTTTTGTCATTCATAAAGATCAACAATACATGAATGCATTTTCCATGCGTATTTATCAATGATTATCCATGACTTATCAATACATATTTAACAATGATTATCCATGATCTATCATTATCAAAATGTGTGCAACCCTTAGGAGTCATCCTTGGGAGACATCTCAAGGATCTCTATCATTAAAATTTCAAATTAAAAGCTATTCGGACACAACCAACGGCATCATAGCCATTGAAGTTGTTCGTACACAACTACCAAAGTCGACTAAATCAGAGTTGTTCAAACACAACCAACATAATCGTCATTCAAGACAAAACAAAAAATGGTTAACCTAAAAAGACGCTCCATTACCACAACCCTAAGTCACGAGTGTAGCGCAGCACCGTCATTCAAACATGACTCAATAAAAAGTTGTTCAAAAACAGCTAAAAATACTTAGTTTTTCAAACACAACTAACATCGTCATTCAAACATTACTCAATAAAAAGCTGTTCAAACACAGTTAAAAATACTAAGTTGTTCAAACACAACTAACATCGTCATTCAAACATAACTCAATAAAAAGCTGTTCAAACACAGCTAAAAATACTAAGTTGTTCGAACACAACTGATATCGTCATTCAAACATGACTCAATAAAAATGTATTCAGAAACAGCTAAAAATACTAAGTTGTTCAAACACAACGAGCACTGTCATTCAAACATGACTCAATAAAAAACTGTTCAAACACAGCTAAAAATACTAAGTTGTTCAAACACAACTAACATCGTCATTCAAACATTACTCAATAAAAAATCTGTTCAAACACAGCTAAAAGTGCTAAGTTGTTCAAACACAGCTAAGATTGTCATTCAAACATGACTCAATACAAAACTGTTTAAACACGGCTAAAGAATACAACTTGGATCGTCATTCAAGCATGACTCAACACTAGTCAATCACAGCTAAAATATACTAAGTTGTTCAAACACATCTAAGATCGTCAGTCCAATGTGACTTGATAGAAGATCATCCCAACACTACTGGATGCAAAGAGTTGTTCATATATAAGCTAAGTATGAAAAAGTTGCTCAAGTGCTAGCTAAACCTAAAGGTTGTCTCAACACAACTAACCTTGTCATAGAGAGTTATCCAAACATAAAAGAGCTGCTTACTATAACTAAATGCAAGAAATTTGTAAACCTATCTATCGCCGTCAAAGGAATTGTTTAGTCGCCCAAAAAAAAGGCCCAAAGGAATTGTTTAGCTACCCAAAACAATGGGCCCAAAAGAGAAATATTGTTCTTGCCTACAAGGAAATAATATATATATATATATATATATGAAAGATTATTGACCTTTAGGGAAAGGGTTTGTAGGGGTTACAATAGTGGCCTCCTTCACTCCTTCAGCAACGTTTGTGTCTTCCTCCATCACATTCTCTATTGTAGCCTTAGAAGGACGATCAAACCTAAGCTATTTTTCAACGTCCTCAACAGCCAAGCCAGAGAGGTCTAAGCTAGGGTGATGCTTTGCCATCCACTTCACAAGAAGATCAAAGCCCTCCACGTAGTACTTGCATAGTTTATCGGAGTACTCGTTAGAGTCCATGAAATCTTGTATCGTCGTGGCCCCAACATTCTATAGCTTCAGCTCTAGGTCACCAATCTGCTTATCCTTTAGCTTGCAGAAGTTCTTCTCTACTTGTAGGCTTTCCTCCAGGGTGGCCATACGCTCCTTGTCGTTCTTAGCTTTAGCAACAAGGATGGTAACCTTATTCTTAACCTTCTTGTTCTCAGGGGATAAAGACTTGATCAGAGGCTCGAACGTAGCCACCTTCTTTTCCCAGTCCAAAAACTTCCCATATATGAACAGAGACTCTCCCAAAACCTGCAAAGAACTCCCCTTAGGAGAAATAAAGCAAAGGAAAAGAAGAAGTAAAAATGGCCTACAAAGCTTACCTGTACAAGCTTCTGAATGTGAGACAACATCACCTTGCTAGACGACTTCACCATCAAAGGACTTAGATCGTCCATAGAAAGTGCCTCATAGGCCTTCAAGGCTGCTACATCAGCATTGTTCCAGAAAGTAGGAAAGAAAGACTTACCACATAATTTCTTCTTCTTCCTAACCTCCTCTCCACTAGAAACAATCATCTCTAGTGACGAAGTGGGAAAGGCAAGACGCTTGGTAGGAGGAGGCGTTTTTAAAGATTCTTTCTTAATAACATCACCAACTTTCTTCTTGCACATGAGGCCATTGAAGGTTCCTCCCTTGGCCTTCTTTTCTTGAACCTCGGCTAACTTTTGCTTGCTAAACCTAGTCGTCACTCGTGAAAGGACGAATAAAAGGTTTAAAAAAAAAAAAGAGAGAGAGCTAAAGGAAAAGGAGCACTTACTCTTTTTCATGACTTCCAAGTCTTTCCAAACCTTAGTAGGCAGTTCTGGACCCAAAAAATGAAGAAATAAAGACTAAGAAAAGGCGAGCTCGTCGAAATCCTTGATGGTCTCCAAATATTCCCTTACTTTTTCCACACGCACCAAGTACCTTTTCTTCAGACAATGATGCTGGCAACTGCAAAACAAGAATACAAGTAAGTCACCTACCACTGTCACTCCCAAAAAAAGAAAACAACTGAAAAGACGAAGGAGACACACCAGACACAGGAACTCCCCAACTACAAAAAAAATTGGGGGCTTCGTCCAAGTCCTCACTAGGGACAAACTCTTATCCATTTCTAGAGATAAAAAAGAAATTTGGCTTCCAATTTCGGAGAGACGAGAGGTAATCGAGGATTAACCTAGAAGCCATATCCCATGGCTTAAACTCAAAATAGCCGAGGTCCTTAGACTTCCTCAGACGATAAAAACGAATGAATTTGTTCCTTCTGATGACATCACCCTCATTGGAAGACATCTATACCACCATGCAAGAAACAAGGATTTGCCAAGAGTTAGGCACCAACTACGCCGGAGCAAGAAGTAAATAGGAAAAAAGATCCCTAACAAAGGGATGAATAGGCAAATGAAGGCCGCTAGTAAAATCGACCTCGTAGAAACAAACCTCATCGACATATTAGTGACAAGCTCTTTCTTCGTCACTTAGGATCCTAATTTTTACAGAATAAGGGAATTGAAATCTGTCCCTAATCCATTTCTCGTCCTTCTCAGAGAGAGAACACAAAATGTTCCAGGCCTTATAAGAGGCAAAAACAGACGTAACCTCTAAAACCACATGATCATCAGACGAGGATAACCTTGTCTAGGTCACTTGACCTTACCTCGAACATCCTTAACAATCTAGCTACTTCAGTAGAATGGGAAACTAAAGGAAACAAGGAAGAAAAGACAGAGGTATATGGACAGTCCTTTCCTATGAAAGAACTAATCCCTTCAAGACACTCCCTTTCTACAAACTCAAGTAAACTACCTAAATGAGCAAAAAAGAAGGCTATGGAAGGACTATTTGCTCTAACAACAGAATAATCTACCATGGAAGAATCAGAAAAAAAGAAGAAGCACGAAAGACTTACTAGGAAACACAGAACAAAGAAAGGATGCTCGTGGAAACGAACCCTAGAATGAAAAACTGAATAAGGAAAAATACAGAAGAATGGAAAGAGGAGGGAAAAGTGCAAAACAAGTGGCCAAAACTCACGCAGGAAAACTGAGACATGTTCGCACGTCAAACACACATGGTGCTCAACCACCCAAGCATCAAACTGTCATAAATGCGCAGTACACAGAATACAAAGCGTCAAATGAATTTGTTCTTATTTCGCCTAAAAGATGAGATAACGAACAAGGGGGCAGCTGATGAACCTGAAATTTATGGTCGTCACTATACTAAGGTTGTCATTTACCCAGAGAAGACGTTACACATTTATTACAATCATTGATGAAAACACATAACTGACGGACCAACGGTCAAAGAATGAGTCATGGCCTCCAAACAAAGATTCTATAACGCACTAGCCGTTGAGCATAAATGAAGCACATCATTGCCCATTAATGAGGCATACAACTATAAAAGAGAAGATAACAGAAACCCAAGGTACGACCAATTACACACAAATACTCTACGGAATCACTCTCTACTCATTTTCCTTTTAGAATCTATTAGGTTCTAAAAGTTTAGAATAATTGGTAAATCATAAACACAAACTTGTCTAGGTATAGATCTTAGAGTCTATATGTACTATTAGGCAATGCTTAAGGTGATACAAATCAAGAATCAAGAACAATCAAGCTACAGGAAGAAGAATACAGAATTTTCCTGGTTCAACCAATCGAGAGACAAGTTCGATCGATCGAGAGTCGTATTTGCGTAATTTTAATGAGGGTTTTAGATCTACTTCTTCTAGTATATAAAGGAAACCCTAAACACATTTTTAAAAGGTTTTTAAGAGAGAGAAGAGTGTGCCTCTTTTGTAGATCTAGGGTCTTGTACCTAAAGCTCTCTAGAGTCTTTTTGTTAATGCTTGTGTTGAATCTCTTGTGAAATCTAGAGGTATTTACCTACATACACACTTAGGGTTATCAAGATCAAGATTTATGTCAAGAACTTGTTGATCGTTTCAGTTGTTGTTTTAAGAGCTTAAAGAAAAACACAAGTGGGTGTACTTGTGGATGCTGTGGATCTAAGAAAAATATAGTTTGTGGACTCAGAGCTGTCACGTGGCCGTGGTAGTAAGTTTTCTACTCGAGGTATCAAGTTTTCTACTTGAGGTAGCAATAGGATGTTAGTGGTCTAAGTCGCTATTGTAAAACTTTAATTATTTTATAGTGGATCTGTTTTACCTTAAGGATAGTTAGGTTAAATCCTCCCCAAGTTTTTTATCGGTTTGATTTTCCTAGGTTATCATATCATGTGTTGTTTTCTTTTCCGAACTCTTTACATAATATGATTTGAATGTGTTAACTTAGATTTGAATAATAAACCTAAGTATTCACTTGGTTAATTAATTAGGTTAAACATATGTTTTTAAAGGATCTAAAAACGTACAGAATCTTTCTCCCTTACTGACTTAAGTATCAAATGCAATTAGGCTAACGCCACACCAGCAAGTTAATTTTTCATCTAGTTCATTTTGCAGGTTTCTCATTTACAAAGACGACACCATTCACAGCATTGTCCATCCACTACGACGAGAAGCTCAACTGTTGATTTTCTGCATCATCAAACAACATTGTTCTTTTAGTCCTTACCATTGAACTCCATGGCAAACTAGATATGAGCAGAGCAAGAATTACTGATAGTAATCTTCATGATAAAACTAAGAGAGAGAGAGAGAGAGAGAGAGAGAGAGAGAGAGAGAGAGAGAGAGAGAGAGAACTAGTGATGTGAGAAAGATAGCACCTATATATTTCAAAGGTTTTCAGTCTTCATTTGGGTTTTGTAGAAAGTTAAAGTTTCAAGTCAGTTTGTGTCTCCAACTAGGTCTAGCCTTTTATAACTCAGAAATTTTTATACGACTACACTTCGCGTGTTTGCCTTTTAAAAACGTTTCCCTATTCTTTACTTCTTTTTTTTTTTTTTTTATTGATTTATAGAAACCAAAAAAAAAAAAGTTTTTCAACCCAGGTTTTATCATTAAGTTCCCTTCCGTAATAGAGTTAGGCCAAAAAAAGTTAGTGACTACATCTTTTATAAGATGAGTTGTTACAATTAATTAAGCAAAGAGTAGGGTATATTTGCATATATAAACAATGGTAAAATTAGGATTTAACTTGGGAAAATTATATATCACACATGAAATTACTCATATTTTTTTTTAGAAAGATGAAATTACTCATGGAGTTCTCTCTCTCGTGTGTGCACGAGTGTTCCCTCCTTTGGTAGTGTGCGAAGGGTATTCTTTTAATCTTTATTTGAGACAAAATGGATGATGATGTAGCTGATAGATTGGAGAAGATGAAGTTAACAATTGAGGAGGAAGAAATTATCTCCATTTCAGATGATGGAAGGTTGGACGCCATTGAGAGTTGCAATCTAAGTTTGATTGGGAAGTTCCTTACATGTAAGCCCTTTAACAAATTGGCGACGAAGGCTACAATACGGCGAACATGGGGATTGAATGACTTAATGCACATTTCAGAAGTGGGGCTGAATCTCTTTCAATTTAAATTCCAAATAGAGTTTGATATGGATCGGATCATGAGAGGAGGTCCTTGGTCCCTTAACAATCAACTATTATTATTGCAATGGTGGAAGAAAGGTATGACTGTGGGAAATATTCAAATGTAATTTGTCTCCCTTTGGGTCCAAATTTGGTGTGCACCGTTTGATATGATCTCATCTCAAGTAGCAAGGGAAATAAAGAGTAGGCTAGGTACTGTTGAGGAGGTTGAACGTAGGAACAGGAAGGACGATATCAATATGTTCATGAGAGTACAAGTGGCTCTACCATCAACAAAACCTTTCCGTCGAGAAGGGTTTATTGCTGGATCGGATGGTGAGAGGTCGTGGGTGTCATTCAAATATGAGAGATTACCTATGTTTTGTCACTTCTATGGAATCCCAGGTCATGACTTGAAGCATTGTGCAGCCCGATATGCAGTTGAGAAACGAGGATGGGTTGAATATCAATTTGAATTTCTTAAGGCAACTGGGAGTCGTCCAAGGGCTTCAACAAGTAAGAATACCGATCATATTTCCAATACAGAGGAGGGTAATAGGAGTGAGGTAGAGCAAATCTTAGGCCCGGCGATGCAAGGTGTGTTACAAGAGCTGATGGCGACGTGGGAGAAAAGATCGGGAAACCCTAGTTGTCTGGATAAGGATCAGTCTGAGAATCATGGGATGGACGCTGAAAATATGCATGGGATTAGCGTGAATTATAAATGTCATGCTAACGTAAAGGAGCTTAATGCTAAAATAGGGGAATTCAGTCCTAAAAATATGCTCTCTAGATAGTCTATTATGGAATTAAATGCTGAGATTGATAAGGGATTGGCTCATTTCAAACAGGATAAGGGGCAATCAGATATTATTTCCGCGGAAATTTATAGTCATGCAATATCTGATAATAACACAACATTGGACATGGTTAGGCTAAGTACTTCTAAGCCCAAAGAAGCATGGACTAGCATCAATAGGAAGGACTTCAAGTTAGGTGGACTAACTAGGGCTATTACAATACCTAGCTTGGGAAAGAGAGAATCACATGAAGTACAGGAGGGGAAGAATGTTGACCAAGCTATTAAACAAGGGAAAGTAAGTAGTGATGATGGAAGCATTAATTGTATATTGGCGAGGGTCGAGTGCCACCATTGCCGGGAGCTATGAGACTATTAAGTTGGAACTGCCAAGGGCTTGGGAACCCTTAGACAGGTCAAAGCCTTCGCGAGATTGTGAAGGAGCAAGTTCCCACAGTCTGTTTTCTTATAGAAACAAGACTGGACAAGGAAGGGTTTGAAAAATTGTATGAAAATTTGCCATTTCAGAATAAGATTATTGTCAAACACCCTAATTCGGGTGGAGGATTAGCATTTTTGTGGAAAAATAATATTCTTTTAGAGGTTATAAATTTCACTGTCAACCATGTTTTGGCTAAAGTCACAGAGGAGGATGGCTTTGTCTGGTATTTGACTAGATTCTATGCCTGGCTGAATGTACAGTAATAGGAAAATTTGTGGAAATTATTGAAGTACTTACAAAAATTTGTGGAGGGACCATGGGTAGTTATAAGAGACTTTAATGCTTACCTACATGCATGGGAGAAGAAGAGTAGAAGACAGCCACAAAATTCACAGATTGAAGCTTTTAGGGAAACTTTGGATTTTTGGGATATCCTTACACTTGGAGTAATAAGAGATTGGGGGAAGCAAACACCATTCAGCTTGATAGAGGAGTGGCAAACAAAGAATGGATGGAGAAATTTTAGATGAGCAAAATTATACATCTGTCCACACATGCCTCGGATCACTTACCCATTATGCTCTATGTTCAGACTTATTCTCAGTAAAGGCAAAAACGTGACAAGTGCTTCAAATTTGAAGAATCTTCGCTACTTAGAAGTGAATGTGAAACGGTAGTGCAGGAGGCTTGGAGAAGAGCAAGTGAGGATAGGCTCGGGTTAGCATCTATTCAAGAAAAAATTAAATTGTGTGGAGCCGAGCTTATGGTTTGGGGTTCATCATCCACTAATCCAGACACTAGAGCAATAAAAGAACTCCAAAAGAAGCTGGATTTGTTAAATGAAGATGAACCTACAGAGGTTGCCAAGGCCAAATACCCGGAATTGAGTAAAGGATGGATGAGTTATTACAAAGTCAGGAAATATTTTGAGCTCAACGGTCTAGAATAAATTGGTTAAAACATAGGGGCAAAAATACAAAGTTTTTTCATGCTAAAGCCACACAAAGGAGAAATAAAAATAATATAAAGGGTATCCAAAATGCACATGGGCAGTGGGTGGAGAATTTAGAAGAGGTGGTTGAAGTTGCTTTAGCCTATTTTAATAATCTTTTTCATTCTGGTGTGGGAGATCAGATGGAGGAGTGTTTGAATGCAGTTCAGAGCAAGATAACTGATGATATGCGGGAGGTTCTATCTATTGAATTTACTAGTGAAGAAGTGAAGGTGGCTCTTGTAGACGACTAAATTTCTCGGTTCGAAATAAATCAAACAAGTAAAATAGTTTCACAAATGCAAATTTGTATTTAATGAATATGTGGTACAATTCTCTGTAATTACAAAGAGTGATCCCCTGATTCAATCTCCTTAAAAGATTTGTGGTACGATTTTGATTCAAACACCAAATATCCTTCAATTTGGCTGAAGGATAGATCGAAGATCTTTAAAACAGAGTTACGATGAATCTCTGGCCATGAGCTTGTTAGAAATTCACGTTCTTCGTGTTCTTCATGTGTTCTTCGTGCGTTCTTCTTGCGTTCTTCGTCTTCAAAGGTTTGTGGTGGAAGTTCTTCAGGGCTTTAGAGACTTAAATCCTTAGAGCTTCACTGATTTGTGGTTTGTTGATGTTTCTGGAGGCTTTCGAGCTTGATTCCAGTGACCTCTGAGATCTAGGAAGATGATTTGAATGATTTCTCTTCGAATGTTCTTCGTATTCGAAGTTGAAGTTCTTGAAATTTTTGGAGGCTTCAAGGCTTGATTCCAGCAGAGTTTCAATGCTTCTTTAATGTTGTTTGTGCTCTAGATGGCTTGGTGTCCCCAAATGCCTTAGAAAGGCTTATATTTATAGGAGTTTGGTGGTAGGTAAGTGACACATGGCAGAGTCTGATTGGTGACACATGTCACAGCTTGATTGGTCTGATTGTGTCATCGCTTACATGCGCCGGATTGCTTGGGTCATCGCTTACACGCACCTACTCGCTTGCATCATCGCTTACACGCGCGTACATGTGATTAGCATTTTGCATGCTTTTCATGTTCTTAATGGAATTTGGCCAATTTTCAGTAGTAGTATATGATGTTTTGTAATTAGCCATACTTTGTGGACTTGGTGGCATGACGTGTCAGCTTGTGATAGGTCGGGAATTTTTCCTCTCTACAGCTCTATTTCAAATGGGACCAACAAAGGCTCCAAGACCTGATGGTATGAATGCTTTATTTTATTAAAATTTTTGGCATGTTGTGGGTGATAATGTAGTTTTAGCTGTGTTGGATTTTTTAAATAATGGGAATATGCTACCTGAAATTAATCTTACGAACATTGTGCTTATCCATAAAGTTAAAAACCTAATGAAGATGTTTGACTTTAGACCAATAAGTTTGTGTAATGTGATTTACAAAATTATTTCCAAAGTGTTGGCAAACAGATTGAACAGGTACTCCCTCAAATCATTTCACCCACTCAAAGTGCGTTTGTACTGAGGAGGCTAATCACAAACAATATATTGGTGGCCTTTGAGATACTCCATACTATGCACTCCATAAAAAAAGGGGAAGAATGGATCCTTAGCATTGAAGTTAGACATCAGCAAGGCATATGATAGGGTTGAGTGACATTTTCTGTAGAGCATTATGGAAATGATGGGATTTCCAATTACTTGGATAGAAAGGGATAAGTTGTGTAACGACACCATCCTTCTCTATTCTTCTAAATGGGAAAGCTTATGGCATGATTCACCTATCTAGAGAAATATGCCAAGGGGATCCTTTGTCGCCATATTTATTCCTATTGTGTGCAGAGGGTTACACTGCATTGTTGGCTCAAGCAGAATCAGAAGGGAGGATTAAAGGAGTATCCATTTGTAGAGATGCACCAAAAGCCACTAACCTAATGTTTGCAGATGATTCTTTGCTTTTTTGTCAGGCAATGCAGGCTGAGGGAGAGACTATAGCAGAGATCCTCCAAACTTATGAAAGAGCATTAGGGCAAAGCATAAATTTGGAAAAGTCTTTAGCTTATTTCAGTAGTAATACTTTAAACAGGCAAAAACAACAAATCTTGGAGATTTTGGGAGTCAAGGAGGTGAATAGAATTGAATCTTATCTTGGCTTACCAACCTTGGTTAGGAGGGCTAAATATCACATTTTTCATATTTGAAGGACAAAATATGGAAGAAGCTTTAAGGTTGGAAGGGTTTGTTGTTGTCAAGAACTGGCAAAGAAATTCTCATCAAGGCTTTGGCACAATCCATACCTACATACACAATGAGTGTATTTCAACTACCTTTGAAATTATGTGATGAACTGGATGCTTTGTGTGCAAAGTTTTGGTGGGGTCAGATGGGTAATGAACGAAAAATTCACTAGAAGAGTTGGGATAAATTGACAGCTTCAAAAAAAGAGAGAGGAATGGGGTTCTAAGATCTAAGAGCTTTTAATCTAGCTATGTTGGCCAAGCAAGGGTGGAGAATGGTTCAATGCAAGGATTCTTTGCTTTATAAATGTTTGAAAGCAAGGTATTTTCCTCGCTCATCGTTCCTGGATGCTAAAGAATCACCAAACTACTCATTCGTATGGAGAAGCTTGATGGCTGAACAACCTATTCTTTTATCTGGACATTGTTGGAGGGTAAGAAATGGTCTCTCAATTAATGTTCTCAAAGATAGGTGGATTTCTAACTATCCAACAAACAAAATTTTACATCCGGTTCATGGGAATGTGGAGGAAATGATGGTTACTGATTTCATCAACCTGGATTTACATATTTGGAGGAATGAGGAAGTCATGACTACTTTCCACAGGGAGGAGGTAGAAGCTATTTGTCAAATTCCATTGAACCAAAGGGATGTTAATGATGCTATAATTTGGCTGCCTAATTCAAAGAGTTGTTCACAATTAAGTTGGCTTATCACGTGGCTAGGAAGCTTTTAACTGATGGCAATCGGGTAGGAACTTCAGGGGGGTAGTGTTGAAAGGAAGATATGGACTGCAATATGGAAGCTTTAACTTCCAAACAAAATAAAAATATTTGGTTGGCAAGCTTGTAATGATATATTACTGACTGCAGTGAGTCTGACCAAGAGGAAAGTTATTTTGGAAAACAATTGTCCCTTATGTATGAGAGAGTTGGAATCAATGGTCCCTGCCTTGTGGGATTGTGCTGTGGTTCAAGATATTTGGGCTGGCAGTATTCAAAAATTGCAGAAAAGTAGTGTACACTGGCAGGTAGATATGAACCAGCTAATGGAGGTTTTGTTGGAGTGCCTAACGTTGGATGAAATGGATTTGTTTTGGGCTCAAGCATGGTTCATATGGAATTAGAGGAATGTTGTGGTGCATGGAGGCAAATTGAAGGACCCGAGCAACTCAAAACAAGAGAGTAGAGGAGTTTGTTGATGAATTTAAACAAGCCTAAGATCATTTGATTGTTCAGACTAGGCAACAACTTAGTGGGAATGGTTGGCAACCTCCATCACAAGAGGAATACAAATTAAATTTTGATGCAGTAATGTTTTTGGGCTTAGACAAATTTGGCTATGGTGCTATAATCTAAAATGACAAGGGTGAAATTATGGCTGCTATGACTACTAGTGGACCGAAGGTGAGTGCGAGTGATGAGCCTGAATTGCTTGCACGCCGAAGAGCTATTGAATTTGCTGTGGATGCTGGGTTCTCAAGATTGATAATTAAGGGAGATAATAGTAATGTAATCCAAGCCATCTCTTCTCCTCTAGAAAATTTTTCGCTATTTTGGGAATGTTGTTAATGACATTAGGCATTTGATTTGGGGGTTACAGTGGACTAGAGTTTGCTGCATTAGGAGAGGAGCAAATAAGGTGGCACATGCTCAATATGCTAGGAATACATTAGATGAGGATCTGTATTGGATGGAAGATTCTCCCCCACCAACCTTAGAAGCCTTGTATCATGATTCTTTATCAATTTGAATGAATGAATATTTCCCTTTCAAAAAAAAAAAATTAAAAGCTATTCATTTGAATATACTAAGTGATATTTGAGTTTGAAAATACCCACATATGGTAGTATTTTTATTTAAGAGATGTTACATCCACAACATTTTTACAACATTTTCACAACAAATCATATTTAAGTGGTTAGTTGTTATTGGTTCAAATTTGAACCTAACACTAAAATTACTTTTTTGCCCCCAACAATAACAATCAGTAAAAATTTGTCATGTAGGATTTATTGTAAAAATGTTGTGGACATATGATTTCTCTATTTATAATATTGTTTTAATCTATTATGCTTTAATACACAATTCAAAAAATTAATAACAACAAAAATATATTAATTATAAATAGAGAGTCAAATACATGGTTCATATATGCATAATTGTTTTTAAAAGATAAAATTCATTAATTTTTTTTAAAAAGAATTTTAATTTACCTTGGATAGGTTATGCATGGTTAATCAAAACTGAAATCAAATTTTAAATTTTGATGTTAGCGTTAGGAGAGAGAAATATTGTTCGGTGTTTGGGCATATGTGAGATTGGGTAATTAATATTGACAATATATTTTTTGGGGCTTTGGGAAATTTTTTATTTATAATTTTTTTGTTTAGATAAATGAATAAAATAAATTTTTAATGTTACAAATGTGAAACGAGGTTGTTTTTAAGAAAGTTAACAACAATTTTCAAGTAACAGTAGACAAAAAAAGGAGAAAGAGCTTGAATTGGACCAGGAGGCATGGTGTTGAAACTTGAACATCTTCTGTTGTTTAACCAACGTGGGATAAATTAGCCCCCACCCCCCAATGACTAGGTTCATGATTAACTTATAAAATAAGAAAAAAAAAACATAATTTATTGAAAATAAAGCTCAGTACGGAGCAGAATAATTTTTTTTTTTCTATTGCTAATGTACAAACCATATATCAAAAAGTAATTATTTAAAAAAATAAGCCAAATGTAAAGATACAAAGTGATATACGAACCTATCAAAAAAGAAAAAAAGTGATATACGAAAGAACTAACTTGGGTCAGTGCACAAGAATATTAAAATGTTGACACATGTCAAATATTTGTCTATTGGGCTTTATGGAGCCTAATTTATGTCTGATCCGATGGATGACCCGACCCAACCCGTTGCCCCCAGGAAAATTTTTGGCCCATTGTGAATCCAGATTTTGGTAGAAAACATTGTATTTTAATTAGGGTTTCCGTGTGTGTAGTCGGTTAAGAGAGGAGAAAAAGTCTGTAGTTGCAATTTGTATTTTTTCTGATAATAGTGAAATCTCTGCAACTCCATGGACGTAGAAAAAATTGCCGAACCACGTAAATACTGTCTTGTGCGTGTGATTATTTTTCTTTGGCGTGTGTTTTCTCTATATTTTGTTTCTCACAGGTTTAGGAATTTGTAGAAATTCCCTACATTGTCATGTGTCAACATTCTAATAGTTCAAGTGCACCTATGCACGAGACTCAATATATCTTTACCCATATGCGAATCATTATAGAACATAACATTTTTTAAGGCACATATACTATTTTGATTCCGATCTTTCGGAGTTACTATTAATTTGGTCCCTACATTTTGGTAGCAGTATATTTAGTTTTCATTATCTTTAATTTGTAGTCAATTTGGTCTCTATCATTTATGAGTTAAGTCAATTTGGTTCATGTTAATATGTTATATTCAACTTACAATTAATTTAGTTTCTATTATTTTAACTTGCAATCAATTTGGTTCCTAGTGTTAATTTGATCATTCTTATATTCAACTTGAAGTTATAGTTGATATTTTCTGTTAGTGAGTTGATGACAAGGGCTAAATTGACTTCAAGTTAAAAATAACAAGGACCAAATTGACTGATATTAAAATATAGGAACCAAATTGACAAAACCCCCAAAATGAAATTCTAATTTGCCATTTTCTATTTTAATATTCTTAATATAAATAATGAGTAATGTCTATTACACACAACCAATTATAGTTATTCACAAATCTACTTGGCAAAATAAACAATGAGAAATGGATATAAGTGGAACTAGTGGGGAATAATGGCATGCCACAGTAGTGTGTGTACTTTGCGTGCACTAGCCATTATTCATAGATGGTAAGCAAACAATTTATATGTAAAACATATTTTTGTTTTCGCAATTTGAATAACATATTCAATCAAGAAAATCCCTTCAGCTTCATTAACAATATTGTTCTTCTCTTACGGACTTTGCTGTACAAGCGCACTGAAGAAATTCTCATCACAAGGCATATCATCCATTAATGAAGCAGAAGATTGTTGTATCTCCCACTTGCCTTCTTTAACGTTGGACTCCATGACAACATAACCAATTATCACATCTACAATCACTGACAGTCTTCCTTGTTATAAAGGAAAAATAGTTTATGCTTTAGGTGCAAGAAACTATTGTCTCACCCGTAGGACCCACTTGTCAATGAGACAATAGTCTCATGCGTGCATGAGATACTATCTCCATCATAAAATTAAGGGCATGTGTGGTACACTGTAATAATTATTATATGGGAATAGGAATACGTATTACAAGAAATACATTAAGTTGGAATGTAATAAGAATTACTATTCACTAGTCGCTAACCCGTGCTATGCATGGTAACCTACCTATTTCTGAGGTAGACTAAAATATATTATAAAAATTTTAAAAAACTACACTATTGTGTGATTTGCTCTTCTATGACTTCAATTTGTGTTACAATTTGATGAAGAAGCCATTTCTTAAAACTTCTGAAAATTCTATAAGACTTATTGACACAAAACAAAATATATATGACTAAACAATAGAGAAATATAAGAGAAAGATGAGTTACATTTGAAAGAATAATTTCAATTATTGCAAGTTTTTTTATCTTGTAAAAAATGGCTAAAGAGAGTTTGGTGGTTCATGTATGAAAATTACCATTTAAAAAATACATAAAAAATCATAAAATAAAGTTTTTTTTTAACAAAGTAGAGTAGAAGAAAACAACATAAGAAGAGCTCATACCTCTACCCGGCTTTTAAAAAAAAAAAAACCCTTAACATTTAAAAGTGTTTTGCCATGATGCAATACTCAATCGGACCCCACTCTTCTACTTCAAAGCAATTGCCAAGTGCTGCTTTATATAACTACCAACAAATCACAAACTCAAATATAACCACCAATAAATAAATAAAACCATATCAAATCAAAGATCGGTGTAATATCAATTTAAAACAACCATAACTCACATACGAAAACAACAAAGTACAAATCTCAAATCATACTATTAAATCTATAACATCTGTTGCCATCATTAACCTCAATTTCCCTGTTTAATTTCAATCGTTAGAAGTTCACCCTTTGCAACTGTCCAAGCAACACAGCCACCGATGGAGGAGCTCTAATATTCCAAATAGCTTTCCATGGGTTTCTGTTGTCCCTCCTTCTCTCAATGCCTTGTAGTTATCATTCACACAAAAAACATGGCTTTTTGAAATATTCCAAACGCCAGCTTTTCTGCACCTTCATAATTTTTTCTAGCAGCATATAAAACATCCTAAAATAACTTAATGGACTCTAATTCCCGATCTTAAACTACTAAAATAAATGATGGATTACACTGAATGGTACCTCCTGAGAAATCCATGAAATCTGCCATGGTTGAGGCTCTCTAGCTATTAGAAATTGCTCTGGGCAGGAGTTCTTGAAAGCATCATCCCCACATCAGTGGTCATACCAAAAATAAATTATTCCATTTAATGAAGATATATCCCATTATTTTAGGTGATAATTTAGGTCTCTTTAAAGTATAGTGGTTGTATAACACCAAATAACTAAATCAATTAAAAATATAAATTATCAACGTTTGAGTTTGAGTTTGAGTTGGACCTGTTAAAGAAATAGATTTTCACTCCTTGTTAAGTTTGGATTAAACAAAAATAATTTTATTTAAATAATTTTATTTATTTTATGTATATATATAGATAAAATGTTAAAAAGAATTAAAAAAAAAAAGATAAAAAAGAAAGATGATGTGGAAAATTGTATAGATAAAATGTTAGATAGATTTTCACTCCTTGTTAAGTTTGGATTAAACAAAAATAATTTTATTTACATAATTTTATTTATTTTATGTATATATATAGATAAAATGTTAAAAAGAATTAAAAAAAGATAAAAAAGAAACATGACGTGGAAAATTGTATAGATAAAATGTTAGATAGATTTTCACTTCTTGTTAAGCTTAGATTAAACAAAAATAATTTTATTTAAATAATTTTATTTATTTTATGTATATATATAGATAAAATGTTAAAAAGAATTAAAAAAAGACAAAAAAGAAACATGACGTGGAAAATTGTGGAGCTAGCAAAGCTTCGGTTTTATATATATATATATATATATATATATATTTGTTTGATGACTATTTAGGAATAGAATCCTGAATATATATCCACAATTTAATAGAGTATAAAAAGAATGTGTAATTAAATTATTTTGAAGTCAAATTTCCTAAAATACACTTATTTTAGGGTGTTCAAAATAGAACTAATAATTAACAACAAGGAAAATTTATTTTCTTTCCTTTTGAAGATGTGGCAACTAATGGCTTTTTAGGAAAAAATTTTAAAAAGTTATTACATAAGGTGAAAGAATAGATATTCAGAACTTTTGATAAAGAATAGTTATTCCTCATTTTGAAGAATAGCTATTCATAAGGAATAATTATTCATTGTAACTAGTCGCTATCCCGTGCATCGTACGGGATAGTTAAACATAATTTATACACATTCACTTTTATTGGTACAATCATTTGAAAATAATTCTAACTAATACCCAAATGTAAGAAATGCATTGACTTACTATTTAAAGTAGCCTTTTAAAAAACATGATTGGCTATACAAATCTCATTGCTATCATGCAAAGGATTTATAAACTATTAATCCCAAAAATATGGGCTTATGTTGTCATTAGAATTTACACATATTGTGCAACTAAGCCTTTATTTCTCAGCAATTGTTAAAAATATAAACCGTAAATATATAAATTAATAAAGACCATGACTTGAAGGGGACTCATTAAACTTCAAATTAGAGTAGTAATATCACTTTCTCAATCTTTGCTAAGTTGTAAAAAATAATATAGAGAAAATTCAAAACATTGAAAGAAAATAAAAATTACAACAATTAATTCCATTATCTTTGATGTTATACTTTGTAATTGTATGGAATTAAGTCAACTCAATTTAAGTAGTTGTAATAAAGTTGGCTTCTACTATTCTCTATTCTATAGCAATATGAACATATCAAATTTCCCAAACAATAACCGATATTGCAGTAAGATGATTTATTATCGAAAATAAGAAACAATTAAGCTCATCCCTTAAAGATTTTTCTCTTGTACTTGTATGATATGGGTATTTCCATTCAAACTTTAAAATAGATTATGGGTCTTACCTGAATGTTTTCCTTGTGGTGAGGACAAATAAAATGAGAGAGGTGATTCATGACCTTCAAAAGTAAAAAAATCTTTCTTCTAGTCAAATGCAAAACTCATAAGAGGAGTAAGAGAGAAAGAAAATACTCAATGAAAAACCATAGTGAATGAAGAAAAGATTTCTGAGCTTTCAAAGATCCATACAAATTTCAGCCATAAATATTGATCTACAGGTGCAATTTTTTAATAGACAATAGCAATTTCATAGACAATAGAAATTTGTTAATACTTATTGAGAAGAAAGATAATCTAAGATTTTTCCTAATATTTTTTTGGTAAATAATGTAAGTTTTTTCCTAGATTAACTGAATCAGATCACAAACGAAATTCCTAGTAACCAATATCATACTTTATTTTTTGCTTAAAATAAACAAATAAGCAAATAAATTTTTTGACGAAAAAGAAAAACTATAAACTTGATCCTCCAACCAACCGCCCCTCCCCCTATTTTGAAACTCATGTCCTGAGAGAGAGAGAGAGAGAGAGAGAGAGAGAGAGAGAGAGAGAGAGAGAGAGAGAGAGAGAGAGAGAGAGAGAGAGAGAGAGAGAGAGAAGAATCCGTGGATTTATTTTCTAGTTAGATTTATTTGTTTAGATTCACAAATTTGATAAAAGTCAAGATTTCAAAATTTGGGAGGATTGGACAATAACTTTTGAATTTTGAAGACCTTTTATCTTAAAACATGCATCAATTGTGACAATTTATTTCTACAACAGAGCATTGTGTTACTACTTATGTTCACAAAACCATATAATTGAAGTGTAATACTCATAACTCAAATTATTATCAATAAGCATAATGGTTCTAAAATATAAATATTCTTAAAAAGCTGCAAGCCACTAACATCGAACATAGCAATAACTTAGTAACTACATAGATAAAGTGTACCTGTTAGCTTTCAAACACGCATCAAACATGCAATACACAAATAGTGAGAGAGCTGATCTGATTTGTTTGCTAGTTTCCACTGGCTAGTCAATGGAGGCTAGAGCAGTCCAAGGAAATCTAGTCAAGGAAATCCAAGGCATGGTAGTTCGGCGACAACACAATGGAGGCTAGAGTGGTCCAAGGGAATCTAGTCAAGGAAATCCAAGGCATGGCAGTTCGGTAACAACACAATGGCTTTGTGATTGACCTTGAATCGCAATGGTGGCATGGAGGCGAGTCTATTGGGTGCGTCAGGGTTTAGGGAATGGCTTGGTTTTTGTTTTCGACTGTAATTGGCAATAGTAGCGTGAGAGGAGTAGCTTTTGAAAGAGGGGTAAGGTTGCTAGGGTTTTGCGGTGGGAAGAGAGGAGTTGTAACATGAGTCTTTCTCTCTATTTTTTTGAATCCTTATGTTAGTCTTTTTTGTATTTTAATTTTAATGTGAATCTCTCTAATATTTTAGACAAAAGAGTTTTTAATTTTATTTATTGTGCTGACGTGAAAAATTGTAAGAGTTTTAAAGACTTCGGTTTTATATATATATATATATATATATATATATATATAGATAATAATAATTTTGTTTTTTGTTTGTTTGTTTTTGTTTTTTTTTTAAGATAAGTATCCGGTTTTGAGTGAAAAGAGTTTTTAATTTTAATTTTAATTTTTTAAATACGGTGCTGACGTGGAAAATTGTGGAACAAGCAAAGCTTCGATTTTATATATATATATATATATATATATATATATATAGATTCCTCATTTTAAAGAATAGCTATTCATAAGGAATAATTATTCATTGTAATAACAATGAATAATTATGTACAAAGAAACAATCACAAGTTTATTTTGCCCGATTTCTTCATTATTATTTTTGTTGTGAAATAATGACGCTCTTGTCAACCAAGATAGCTAAATTACTTTATATTGGTCATTATAATCGAGGTGAATGAAGTATCGGCCAGATGTGACGGTGGTGGCAGTGGCCGGGGTGGAGGCAGAGGTCGTGGCCGTGGCCATGGTGGAAGCAGAGACCGTGGAGGCAATAGATACGATGGGGCTGGTCATGTACCTATTTGTGGCACGTCTAATTGCACGTGGTAGAAGGGGAGCTGCTTCCAAGTTTGGATATAGTCACTATATATAAATTGGTTTTTGTAATTGTCAGTTACTTTTTAGTTCATGTAATATTATAGTTAATTTAATGATAGAATACCAACTCTTAGTTTAAGTTCTAAAAGTAAATTTTGGGGAGAATTGTTGTTGATTGTATGGGGGTTTGTTAAGTTCAGTTCTATTGAGGTTTCTAATTATTTTATGGTATGGTTTTATGGTTTAACATGATTTGAACTACTGTTTTTGTTCTTGTCTATTGGGCTTAGTTGGTTGTTTGTTTATTTGCATTCATTTTTACTTCAAATTTTCCTGGAAGATGAATCTTGCAATATAAGTAATTTCTTTATAAGAAATTTTTCTATAGTGCTAGCAAAAGAATAAAAGATAGACTTTAAATTCATTCAACATATTCAACTTAAGCATTTAACTATTATATTGTTCATGTTCAATACTATTCAAGTATTATTTTAGTGCATATGCGTATGTAAAAAATGTATCATAAAAATCCAAAAAATTTGATTAAAGAATAAAGCACGTACTAATAGACTAGCTATTTGATAATACGCGTTGAAAAAAATAGTGATTATAAAATATGTCTTAAGAAAACACATTTTAAAAAATCAAAATTAAGCATTTAATTTGGGATTTTAGGCTAATATGTTTGTTTGGGAAATTTTTGATAAGAGATGCATTCACAATACTTTTTAGCAACACTTTCACAATAAAGCCCAAATGGCAAGTTGTTATTGGTCCTATCAATTAAATTACTTTTTTATCCACCTATAATAATCTGTCACTTAGGATTTGTTGTGAAATTAATGTAAAAAAGTTGTGAAAGTATTATGAAAAAGTTGTGAACATAGCATTTTTAATTTTACAATTTTTTGGTTCAACCTACAATGGACCAAAATTTTGGAGAGATCAAATTTTAATTTAGGGTGTTCAAGTTTTTTTTAGGGTGATCCAGTTTGTTTTTTAGGGTGGTCATCAACCCATATTAATTTAAAGTTCAATTTTTTCAAGCATATATATATATTTATATATATATATATATATATATATATATATATATATATAAAATAAAAAATAAAATAAAATAAAAAAGCTCTATGATGACTCGCCCCAACCAAGCCAATAAGCATATTTGTGCTTCTGCTCTTGAATTTTGCTTATTTTCACACTTTATTATGTTTTTGATCTTTAATTTGTTTGGAATGAGATTTTTGGTGGAGTAGGGTGTATGAGTCAAGTGATAGTTTTCTTCCACGCATCAATACTCTTTTATGTGGATATCAATGTAATTTGGCTGAAAAAAAAAAAAAGAGAAAAAAACAATTATTTCACTTTCATTTTCTCCTGTGTTAAACGGTGCTAATTATGACTGGTTGGTCATGTACGTAGTTGTGGCACCTCTAATCATACATGTGGTGAAAGTGGAGCTGCTTCCAAGTTTGGCAATAGTAACTTTAATATGGTTTTCGTAATTGTCACTTACTTTTAGTCCATGCCATATAGTAGTTAATTTTATGGTACAATACCAACTCTTCGTTTAAGTTTTAAAAATTAATTTTTGGGGGGAATTGTTGTTGATTGTATATTGTATGTTTTTTTTTTTTTTTTTTTTTTTTGAGAAGAATGGGGGGTTTGTTAAGTTCAGTTCTATTGAGGTTTCTAATTATTCTCTATGGCAAGGTTTTATGGTTTGACATGGACTTGGCACTGCTGGTTTTTTCTTCTTGTCTATTGGGCTTATGTGGTTGTTTTTTTTAATTGCTGATGGCTCTTGGTACATGTCTGTGCTGGTGCACTCTTAAAATTTCCAAAATACCCCTATGTTGACGCCCCAACCCAAGTCCACTAAGTTTATTTGTGCTTATGCTCTTGTATTTTGCACTCTTTATTATGTTTCATCTTTAATTTGTTTTGAATGAGATTTTTGGTGCCGCAGCGGGAAATTATTGAATACTCAGGAAGTACTATAAATATGTGTTCTTCTCTCTCATATGAATTGTGGATCTTATTATGAATTTAATTAATAAGTCTTACTATTATGTGAAACTAGCTTGTAACCTCATACATATACATGAATATACTTAAAGATATACAATAAAATGCATAATATAATTACTATATATATAATTTAAATATTATTGATAGTCATTTTTATATTTTGTTAACACTTTAAAAATTTTTGTGAAGATATTATTAAGTATAAAATGTAAATTGTCCATTTTATTTATTTATTATTGTGAAGCACTTTTTTTTTACGATTCATTTATTTTAGACTTTTTGGTTTTTGTACTTAATAACTCATTTAGATGAATATTTATGATGTGGTCTCACATTTAATTTTAAAATTAAGAAATAAAACTCTTTAAGAATATAAATATTTAGAACACATGACACAAAATTGAAACTCTAATTTGGAATTCTAATTTGAATTTCTCTCAACTTTACCTATTATATATATATATATATGTATGTATGTATATATATATATATATGTATGTATGTATGTATATATAGATAAAAGAATATATATTTGTGATACTCCGAGAGTATTCTATAATTATCTGTGGCAGTGATAGTTTTCTTCCCTACATCAATACTTTTTTAGGAGGACAATTATTGATTTAATTTGGCTGATAAAAAGAGAAAGAAAAAAAATTATTTCACTTCCCTTCCTCCTATGTTAAATAGTGCTATTTATGATTAATTCATCCTACCATTCAAAGATCCGATTTATCTACCACCTTCAACCAATATAATCCCTTCTTAGTCCCTATTAGTTACTCTTTGGGTCCGTTTGGTTGGAGGAGTGGAAAAGTGGAAAGATAGAAAATGGTGGGAGGATGGAAAAGTGGAAGGATGGAAAAATGGAAGGATAGAAAAGATTTTAATTTCTCCCATTTTTGTTTGGTTGGGAGTGGAAAAGTGAAGAGATGGAAAAAGTGATTTTATATAAATTTACTCACACTCTTGTTAAAAAATGATGTCCAATTAAAACAAAAAAGTAACAAGCAACCAAAAAAAAAAATCACCTAATTTATTAAAAATTAAAAATCATGTCTAGTTTAAAAAAAAAAAAAAAAAAAAAGAAGGCAAAACAAAACAACTATCACACCCACAGCCTTGGAAAAAAAAAGGGGGGAAAGAAGCAACGTCAAGGAAAAAAAAAAAAAGATAGGAATCGAACAAGGGCATTTTTGTCTATTAGGCAACCTTATTTTCTCCTTTTAGTTTTCTCTCCATTTTAGAGAGAAAACTTTGTGGTGGGCCTGGAGAGAAAACACTTGTGTCCCACCATTTATTTTCTTTCTTACCCACCCAACCAAACACACTCAAAAAAGTTTTCTTTCTCATTTTCTTTCCAAAGTTTTCTATCTACCCTATTTTATCTCCAAACAAACACAGCTTTAACCTATCTATTTATATTTTGTAGAAAGAAATAAGTTTAGCCTTAGCTGATTAAGCATGGATTCAATAACTAAATTACCTTGAAATTGACAGGGCTGCTTTAATTGTAACCAATTTGTGCACTAACCATGCTGTAAACGTGTTTTGCCTGGCCATGCATAGCCATGCTGTAAATTACCTTGAATTTGGTTGTGTTTTTTGTTTTTGTGTGGTGGTGGTTTTGGTGTTCTGTTGTGATGATTCTGGTGTGAGACTATGGTAGGGTGGGATGTGGGCTGTTGATGGGTGGGTGGGTCTGTGGTGGGTGGGTTAGCAACGGCAATGGGTGGGTCGGCCTCGCCTGGAGCTCAGCTCTTTTCTCTCATTTCTCTCTCTATATTGGCAGTTAATGGATTTTTGTTGGTGGTGGCAGGTTGTACCTATGGGTGGTGGTGGCGAGCTGTGCTGGGTATGGTGGTGGGTTTGTCACTAGTTGTGTTTGTGTATGTAAGGGGTTTCTATTTTGTACTTCTTATATTTATGGTTTTTTAATGTTATTTTAATATTGATAGATATTATTTTAATGTATAGAATTGAAAAATAGAAAATGTGATATACGGTGAATAGTAGAATTCTATGTTAAAATAATAAAGTAAGATTTTGATCTGTCAAAATGAGATTTTTTATAAGAGAGCTTATGAGAATGCTCTAATCTAATTTATTAGATAGCTAAGCTTCTATACAAGAACTTTCTAGCCAAGCGCATATAGCTACACAAATCTAGATATTATAATACTGTCAATGGAATACAGGACACCCTTCAACCTCTATGCCGAGGGCAGTGGGGCAACTTGCTATTGGGCAGTGATCATCTAAATCCAATCCCCACCACCTTCTTCCATTGATGTCTCTAATTTGTAATGTGAAAGAGCAAAGGATGGCCATGAAAGCAACTCCAGCATCTAGCCCAGCTGATAGAATGTAATTGTGCCTTGCTCACTAGCCTTTATATCTACTATGCACAAAAAAGTTGAAGAAAATGCCCACAGCACCCCAACATAGGTAGTTCACAGCCCTGGCTGGTGGCATTCCTCCTTATCCACCTATGATGATTGGCATGTTAATGAGCCTTATCGACTTTTTTTTAGGAAACAGGCGTGAGAGTACCCACACAGGCAGTGGTGCTAGGAAACCAATGAGAAAGAAATAGTTCATCTTAGAGTACAGGCCTAGACGGCCAAACATGCGAAGTGGGCTGACTACACCCCATATGATGGAAGCATTGTAGAAAACATCATCTCCAGGGCATGTCCACGGGCTTCCTTCTGGAAGTTTGGATGGTTCACATATATGTTCTACTGAGGTCAAAAGCCACCAAGCTGTGCCAAAGTAGACTGAGGATGCAACTGAAGTTCCCGCCAACTTTAGCAGGAAACATAGATAAATATTAGTATTTTTACTTTTTAATTTAATATCCAGTGGTTCTAGCAAAATGTTAGTAGTGGATGGTAAATTGAGAACAAGATTTTGTAAATGAAAGAAATCACCTGAACAATAAACATGGATTTTGGAGGAATTTTCATGTAATGGCCTAGCTTGAAGTCCGCCAGAAACATTATTGCTTGTGTCATGCTAATGTAGCCATAGGTCTTGAAAGCCACATTTGCAAGAGGTCTCCCGGGATACATGTAACCAATAATCATCTCAGTGATGACATTAAGTCCTGGTTCCTGCACGCAGATTTTACAATAACGATCAAACACAAAGAACGAGAGGACAGAAAATTATACTCTAAATACCATACCTGGTTTGTGGTAGCAGTAATTACACCAATTGGGTGAGTGAAGAATAGAGCCATGACAATTGCTAGCAGGACTCCCCTGTAAGGGAGTTGCAATTGTCCGCCAAAGCCTTCACAAGTAAGAATGGCAAGTCCCACAACAACGATCAATAGTATGTAAAACCACCATTGAGGGACAGGGTCATAGTTTTTCTTCGTAAGTCTAGTGTGCACATCCCTAAACATATTGTTGTATGTTGCCTTTGTTTGTTGCCAGATTTGTCTGCACAAAGAAAAGAAAAGATACAAGGAAATCAAACCTCTGAGAGCACAAAGTAACATATATAATAGTTAGTTGCTTGGAAAAATATAAGTTCGGCAAATAATTATGCACAAATGTTCTTTTCATAGATAATTTCAAAATACCTTCCATGGAAGAGTGCAACATGAGAGATTGTTGCAGCCAATACTGCAAAGCTAAGACCATAAGCATATACAAAGAAGATGCTGAGATTAATTTTGCTATACCCATCATATCCATCTTGATTGAATTGGAAGGTTGTAACATTCAAAACTACTGAAACATTGTATTTTCCAACATCAGAGTTGAACACGTGTGATGAGTAAATAGGAAATCGCTTTGCTTCCTATGAGCTAGTCCAGCAAGCAATAGGAATTACTATGTGGAGAACTATAAAAAACCCAGCCATTATATTAATGATAGCAAATCCAGGGGTGGCTAGAGGAGATCCTAGGAAACCAGCTACAGTGGACCAATCAAGGGCAAAAGAGCCAATACCAAGCCCACGAAGACCAGAACCAATTTGTTGGGCTGTGACTGAGTCCTTCCATATCCAACAAACGAAAGACAGAGCAGTTATGGATGGAAACAAATAGTTGGGAACAATATAGTATGAGAAGCTTGTTAGAAGGACCACAATGAAGAACTGAAGCCTTGTTAGTCCTCCCTTAGGCCTAGTCTCAACTTCATGCAATGGCCTACAGGTTCAAAAACATGACTTAAGAGAGATAATGAACTATATTTCCATTATGCATATATATTATAGAGAGAAAGATAGAAGAAGAAGCAAAGTGAGGGACTAGGGGCACCTAAATAGAGAGACTTGAACCAAGTTGGAAGGCCACCACATGTATGGTGAATCAAAAAGAAACTTTCGAAATAGTCCGGCCCATCCATATCCTAGCAACTGAATAATCCATAATATTAATAACTTAAGATAGAAAATGAAGTAATTCTAATGATTCTAATCATATAATTTCACTCAGTAATATACAAACGCAGAAATCACCTGGGTGGTATGACTTAACAAAATAGCTGCCAGAGGATGAATCCCTCGATGATAGAACGCCTTGACAATGGTAATAATACCAACTGCATAAACTGAGTTCGAACCTGAATTGGCAAATATGGTTATCAGGACATGCTCCTTCAAGTTGAAGGGACCTGGATTCAACGAAAAGAACCATTTTGTTCCTAGAATGTGAATTACTTTGTTTGTAGATATGCTACCATAAACCTTCCTATTGGAAGTACTACAATTTGGGCTGAAACCGATGATATGTATAATGCATTTTGGCGGCAACCAAAGAATTGATTCAAGAATGCTAGAAAAGCACAATATGTGATCCCTAAAAACCATGTTCGAAATGTCAAGCATGGTAGTGTTGGATCATCTGTAATTGGGACTATGAGTCGAACTTGTTCAATTGGAGAAACATTTACTTCCTCTGCAAAGCCACCAAAACAAAAGGATAGCATATTCATATGGAAAGGTAAAATTTGCAATCAGTTTCAAAGTATAACAATTACTAGACAGAAGACAAAATCTTTGGAAAGATTATAGGACAGAGTTAGTGAATTATGTACATATCCCAAACTTCTTTTAGCCTAAACATATTTGAAATATATCTACTATGAATTCAAATCTAAACTAATAATACTTGCTTTTGGCCCATTTATGAGTTTGTTCAATATCAGTTGTCGAAGTATGTTCTTTCTATTGTTCAGTCAATAGAACTTGCAGGCAAACATTTCTAAAATATATGCTCCACTTCTGGAATATGAATCATTAATAAGATAATAGACATTTTCAAGCTTGAGAAAGCTCACTATAGAAGAACATATTCTAAACTTTGTGTAATAATTTGGTACTCCTTGACTACAATGGTATTCCACTCTAATAAAAATAAGCCAGCTAATACAAAAACACAACATAACCTCAAAGAGTCATATAGAAAACTTCATTACTCTAGACGTAATTGGTTTAGAGTAGTATGTCAGCTCTAGGAGTACTTAATAAATTTTAATGATATCTTTAATATCTTGTCTGTTCAAATTCACACAATTGTATATCAGTCCATATTGAAAAAAAATAAGAGACATGCATAAAGATGTGATAATTTTGAGCTATAACAGACACTATCTTGTTTATATTTTCTCCAGGGTTATGATGACGTTACTTTTTTCTGACAAAAAGAAACTCAGAAGGAAAATGTTTACCAGAGCTTTCAGAATAAGTATGGGCAGCTGGATCAAGATTGTTGTGTTGAAAAGATGAAGGAAGCACATTAGTATCTGATTTCTCCATGCTTCACTACCGACACTTCTTTCAAAAACAAATGAATAAGATGAAGCTATATATTATAAATATACGAGCTGGTGGTAGCATTAATTCACGTAGGGCTTATTCCTTTCGTACGTGTACGTTGCATTTTGTTTTTCTTGCTTTCACTGTCATTCTCTCTTGCTTTCATTTTCATTTTTCAAACATTTTCATGCTTCATAGTCTCTACCATGAGCTAGAACTCCTTGCAGCCATGAGAGTGTACTGATCTATTGCACATTTAATACTTCCGGTCAAATCGTTCTCTCCTTAAAAAGGACTCCTTACTATGAACAAAAATTCTTATTACACACTTATTATTGTACACTCCATACAAACGCCATTTTAAAGCCCGATTTTATAATTTTAACAGAAATTATGTTTTGAAAACACTATTTCAGCCCATACAGCAATGTGTCACTGTGTGTATAGTAAGTGCATAATACAGAGTGCATGACTGTCTATTATGAAACATAGCTAGTCCCACTCCAATTGCAAACAGACCAAGATCATAAGCTTTCCACACACCCGTCGATTTTGATACCACTTGTTAGTAAGATTTTCATCCACTTGTAGTACACCACCATCAAATCTGATACCACCTGTTAAGACAATAAGTCAATAACAGCAAATTAAGGGTCATGAAAATACATGCATGTTGACATTACCTTAACTTAAAAGGCTTAAGTTTTTTATATGTTTGGAATAATTTATGCTAACTTAGAATAGTTCTCCTTCCTCCTACATTCATAGTAAAGTTCACTCATTAAATTCCTGGCGAAGTCCATCATGAACATGAAAGAAGGGAGCACAATTTCTTTATATTTCGAGAATACCTAAGAATTTTCCCTCACACCTAATTAAATATAGTCTAAAGGAATAATGATAAATGATTCTTCGAATCTCTAGTGGTTGGCATGATCCCAAAACTATATTCCCTTTTCTAATTATATAAGTCATCAACAATTAAAGCCAAAATAAAAGAGATTAGACTAAATAATAAATCTATGATTCATCATTCATAGGATCTGATTTTTGTTTCAGAGAATTTATAAGCCGCCTTGCTCTCCCACCCACTGAAGTGAGAACAGAGATAATAACAATGACAAGATAATAATAATAATAATAATCGCCCTGAACCCAGAAAAGCCAAATCTTATTTGATCATTTTTTTTTAGTAAGAATAATTTTTTAACAATTTTGCATTCAACCACTGCATTACACGGAAAAGGAATCCTCCTCAAGAAAACTAGAAGCCTCTTCACTACAAGTTCTAATATGTTTTCTGATAATACATAAAATCGTCAGTGAGTTAGTTGTCCATGTGCAGCAATTGAAGTACTTGAAGAACAAAAAAAAAGCAAAGAACCTACAGCGAGCATCGGTGGGGTGCCAGCTAAAAAACCTCCAAAAGTTAAGTCAGTGATATATAGAAAAATTTCCAATAATTCGAAAGTGTAAGAGCTAGGAAATTTCATATACCTTGAAGAAAAGGAGACTCGGTGCTTATATAGTGGTGCAGGGCTGACCAAGATCCCATGAACATAAGATCTTTCCTTGTAATTGAGGAAGATATGAAGTAAATGTTTTGAGATCTTAGGGCTTTACTTCCCATACCAGGATGATACAAATATGTAGAAGGATCTTGGACGTGGGTGCAAGTTCTTTTTATTTGGGATGCATAAGTGGAGAACACGCAAATGGTATGGGACTAAGTGTAATCCATCGTCGATATTTGGTAACTCAACGAGTACTTTCCTACCTAATGGTGAATGTGAGTAAAGAGCATGGTTGATGTTGCATCATAATCCACCTAAAGGGTAAAAGGAGACCGAAGGGCAATTCAAACCTGAAAGGTTTTGGCACTAATGAACAATCCAAACCTAAAGGGTAAAAGGAGACCAATAAATGGGGCGACCAACAAATTATGGCTTTTGCTCATTAATTGGACTCATAAATTATAAACAAATACATATTTTTTTCCAAAAATATAATTATGTCTAAACATTACATACAATTTTAAGAGTCCTTAGTGCGGTGATCGCTTTACAAGTATAAATGCTTGTGGGGTGTGGGGGGAAGAGTTGAGGTTCAAGTCTTCAGGAGGAAGTTTCACACACATATACATTTAGATTAGACTAGAGTAAAAATTCTATCTTAAAAAATAAAAAAATAAAAAAAAAAAAAAAACAAAAATCCTATTAATGGGAACATCCATTAATAAAGCATTCAATGGCAAGTATTTTCCCACTTTTAAATAAGAGAAATGATATGCCCATAATATTTTCACAACATATCCTAAGTTGTAAGTTGTTTCTAGCAGTTATTGGTGGGCAAAAAAGTAATTTCAATATTAGGAAAAAATTAGAACCAACAACAACTTACCACCTATGATTTTTTTTTTTTTTTTTGATAGGAAATCACACAACTTAATATAAATCCAATAACCATAGCGTTTACATCATGAAGAACTGGTAATTCTAAGAAACTAGGACAATTCTCCATCCAAATACATTGATTATCTATGCCTTTGGCATACTTTTCTAACAAGTGAGATGGGATATTTGCAATTCGCTTAACATGAGAAAAATCGACATTTTGGAACTCCAAGGAAGCTTTGCCAATACCCACAATCACCGCATCAATGGAAACCGGAACTGAAGATGAATGACTCAATGCCCTAGAGACGATTAATGAATCACCCTCAAATATGAAGTCTGTGATCCCAAGTTGCTTTGCGAAGTGCATTCCAATTTCAGAGGCCTTCAACTCTGCCTCAAGGGGTCCCAAGGGTGCAAGGATTTTTCTGCTCATTGCTGCCAAAAATTTCCCATCCCAGTCCCGATCTACAACTCCAACTCCCACTGAATGCAGCTCGGCAAACACAGCACCATCAACATTGAACTTGAAAACCGATACAGGAGGAGGAATCCATCTCTGAACATGTTGGACTGTCACTTGTGTACACGGTAGTAATTCAGTAGCAGCCCGGTTCCAGAAATTGAACCGCCCATTGAAGAAGCATTCTTCCATCTTTTCACTTTCTCCCATGCCGAACAACGTTCCTATTATTCCAGAAAGCCCACGCACAGGTCACCATCAGCTCTATGTTCTCTGGTGAGGATTTTTCATCTATCATTAACAGGGCCGGCCCTAGATATTTTGGGGCCTAAGGCGAGAATTAAAAAAGGAGCCTTTTTTATACTTATATATTAGTTAAATTAATATTTATTTAATATTTTTATATTATAATATATTTCATTTAAAATCTATTTTTCTTGCCTTTTGAGATGCAAATGAACTAATTAGATTTTTGTATTCAAATTCTTCTAACATCTCCTTTTCAATCGATAGTATAGCTAATCCACTTAATCTTTCTTGGGACATTGTCGATCTTCAATATAATTTTATTAATTTTAATTTTGAAAAACTTCTTTCTGCAGTAGCTACTGTAATAGGTATTGTCAGTAAAATCCTATAAGCAATTCATTTGTGACATTTTCATCATTATTTTCATTTTCTTCTAAATTATTTTGAAGTTCATTATCAAGATTTGTTGTATTGCAAAATTAAACATCATTATTATCTTGCAATTGTATCATTTCATTATCTTCTAACTCTTTTTGGTGAATTTCTTGCTCATTTGTGATATTTTCATCTAAATTTTGTATTATATTTTGTTTATTACTAATAACAAATTTATCCATTGATCATTTTTTAGACTCAATAAATTTTTTTTTTTTTTTCTTTTTTTAAGTTTTTCATATCCAGATGCATATTTCCTAGTAGACATTTCTAATCAATTAATTAAACAATATATTTATAAAGACTAAAATAAAAAATAACTTTCAAGTGTAGAGTAAATGAGAAATAGAACCTGATTTATATAAAAGGTACTGTTATAGTTTCACCGAATAATAACAAATTTTTACCAATTTCAACCTACATAAATAAAGACTTATTCATTATATGGCCACTAACTAATATATATATATCATATATTTATATATATATATATATATATATAAATTGAAAATATAAGATTAAAATAAAAAAATTAAAAAAAAAAAAAAAAAGCACAATCATAACAAAAATTTAAGCAAAACTATAACATAATAAGGTAGACCCACCCAAAAAAAAACAAAAAAACACAAAACAAATCACTCCTATCTATAAGACTTATCACTTAGCATTCGGTCCATTCCATTCAGTGATTCAGACTTATCTATAAGACTACAACCCAAATACCAATACCTAAAACAAAAAGACAAAAAGGCACAGCTTTATAAACGCACAGCGGCACGGGCACATTGGCTTTATAAAAATTCCTATTCTTCATTATCTAACCCAAATTCAAAGAGAAGAAAATGCAGGCTATGAGGCACAGAGGCAGAGCTTTATTTTAAAAAAATAAATAAATAAAATAAAAAAAAAATAA
This sequence comes from Castanopsis chinensis, assembly GCA_032878915.1. NCBI lineage: Eukaryota > Viridiplantae > Streptophyta > Magnoliopsida > Fagales > Fagaceae > Castanopsis > Castanopsis chinensis. The sequence goes on from JAVQMG010000131.1 coordinate 9,884,441, forward strand.
AAAAACCTTGAAGGAAGCTTGCACTGAACGGCTTCAACGACTGAACGGAACTGAGGAAGAGGCCACAGGAACTGAGGAAGTTTGCTGCCAGGGCCGAACTTCGGAGAGCATATCAGCAGATGAGATCAATGAGAACAGGGGAGAGAAAGGGAATCAGAGAGAATGAGAGAGAGAGAGAGAGAGAGAGAGAGAGAGAGAGAGGCGGAGAGTAAAGATTAGAGAAAAAAGTAAAATTTTTAGGGTTTTGAGTTATTTTATTTGTTGTGATTTGTGATTGTATTGTGGATAATGTGTTAAACCGGATTTGTAGTTTATCCGGATGATTTTTGATTTGTCTGATTTACCAAAAAATTTTGTTTTTTGGTTAAAAGGATGTCCCAGAATTTTTTGCTTTTCACCTTAAACTAAATTTTTTTTCCCCCTACTCTGTCAGATTTTTGTGCTTCCCCTGAAATTAAATTTTTTTTTTCCCTATTCCCTCTTAATTTCTAAAATTTTGGGGCCTCCTTTTCCCGTAGGGGCCTTAGGCAACCGCCTAACTCGCCTAAGGGAAGGGCCAGCCCTGATCATTAAACACCATAGCATCTCCTTAAAAGAGCCAAGCTGGTCCATAACACTGGGAAAAACGAGCTTTGATGAAGACCACATGTCTCTAGCACGGGAACACTTCCAAAGAAATAAAATGAATTTTTAGCTTCCTCGTTACATCCTTCGCAGAGAGCATCCTGCAAAACATTCCTTTTAACAAGGTTAGTTTTCAAAGGTAAGATGTCCCTACAAGCCCTCCATGAGAAATGCCTTATTTTATGAGGCACATTGATCTGCCATAGCCAATTCCAGAAGCTTCTTTCTTGGCTACCATCAGAACTTGAACTCGTGGATGAGGTTAATGACATTTGGGTTGCAACCCAGTATGCATTTTTCACTGAGAAAGCTCCATTGGTGGTCCTCTGTTTATCTTCTGGCAAGTGAGAACTTATAGGAATTGCCTTTATAACCTCTGCTTCATGCAGCAAGAACAGGGCATCAACAGCCCTTAACTTCCAAGAAGCTTCTTCCTTATTTATCAATTCCCCTACCTTCATATCTTCTGGCATAAACAACCTCAGAGAAGAAACCATGAATGTAGAAGGCTTAGGTAGCCATCTATCACCCCAAATCCGGATTTTCTCACCATTTTCAATTCTCCATTGTAAGCCATATTTAACAAGAGGTTGAGCAAACATAATGCTCCGCTATGTAAAGGATGGATTATTACCTAAAACAGCTTGTGAAAAATCACTTGTAGGGAAATACCTTGCCTTCAAGACCTTATACACCAAGGTGTCATAACCTTGTTGAAGTCTCCACCCTTGCTTTGCTAATAAAGCCATATTAAACTCCTTAAGTCTTTTAAATCCCATCCCATCACAATTCTTCGGAGCACATAATTTTTCCCAACTCATCCAAGCTAACTTCCTCTCATCATTTTTTTGCCCCCATAAAAAATTACGAATCATACTCGTCAAATCATCACATAAAGATTCAGGCAATTTAAAAACACTCATAGTGTAAGTCGGCGAAGCTTGTGCCACAGCCTTTATCAGCACTTCTTTCGCCGCCTTAGACAATAACCACTCTTTCCAACTAGCAAGCTTCTTACTTAATTTATCCTTAATAGAATTGAAAGTGTTTTTCTTATTCCTCCCCACCAAAGATGGCAAACCAAGATATTTTTCATGGTGTTTAATCACTTGGGCTCCAAACCTAGCTTTGATGACCTCTTGAATCTCCATAGGAGTATTTCTACTAAAAAATAGAGATGTTTTAGCACTATTCAACTGCTGCCCCGAAGCACACTCATAAATCCTTAACACCCTTTGAAAAGTACTACACTCCTCCAAAGAAGCTCTACAAAAGATCAAGCTGTCATCGGCAAAGAAAAGATGGGATACTTTAGGGCCCCTACGACAAATTGATACACCCCCCAACCTCCCATTCTCCATCCCTTTCTTAATAAGAGCAGAAAGACCTTCTGCACATAACAAAAATAGATATGGAGAGAGAGGATCACCTTGCCTGATTCCCCTAGTAGAAACAATATGTCCTTTAGGCTTACTGTTAATTTTCACAAAATAAGACACAGTAGTGACACAATTCATAATCAAAGCACACCATTTATCATCAAAACCCAGCTTATGCATAAATTTTTCCAATCACATCCACTCTACTCTATCATATGCCTTACTCATGTCTAGCTTAAAAGCCAAATCCCCCACCTTTCCACTCATTTTTTGACTAATATAATACAATATTTCATATGCCACAAGAACATTATTAGTGATTAACCTACCATGCACAAATGCACTTCGGGTATCACTAATAATAGAAGGAATAACTTTTTTCAATCTGTTAGCAATAGTTTTTAATGCAATTTTATAAACCACATTACAAAGACTAATGGGTCTAAAATCAATCACTAATTTTGGCTCCTTACATTTAGAAATAAGGACAATATATGCATGATTAAAATTTGGTGGATGATGCCTGAATTGAGGAAGACCAAAATGATTGAAGTAACCACACCACCAATCTTAGGCCAGAAGTGTTGATAAAACAATGGAGGCATACCATTTGGCCCTGGTGACTTCAAAGGGTACATTTGCTTTAAGGCATTTTTCACTTCAACTGCTATAAACTCCCTTACAAGTAACTGATTCATCCTAGGCCTGACTTATGTTGAACAGCTTCTAAAATAACTTCAAAATCTGTAGGACCACTGCTAGTAAATAGCCTCTCATAGTATTGCAACATCAACTCTCCCACCTGCTTATCTCCATCCAAGCACCTACCATCCTCATCCATCAAACCATCAATGAAATTCTTTTTGTACCTTGCTGAAGCTTTCTCATGAAAAAACCTAGTGTTCCTATCCCCGGATTGCAACCAACTAATTCTTGCTCTTTGCCTTCACATATCATCTTCCTTATCGATCCAACAATTCAACTCAATTCTAATGTTCTTCAAAGATCGAATCACATCCGATGTTGAAGGTTGAAGCTCTAACCATTCTAATTTTTTCTGTAAATCAACTACCTTTTTCCCCACATTACCAAATTCACTACCATTCCACACCTCAAGTCTAGCATGGCAACTCTCCAAACATCTATTAAAAACATCACCCGACCCTCCATACAAGCCTTCATCCCAAGCTTCCTCCTCAATAGTCTCACATCTTGGATCCTTTAACCACATTGATTCAAACCAGAAAACCCTACCCATTCTTTGCTTTCTTGGTTTTGCACACATATAAAGAATAAGAGGAGAATGGTCTGAAACTGAAGAGGAAAGATGAGTAAGCTTGGCCATTGGAAATAAATGAAACCACTCCACCGTAGCCAAAGCTCTATCGAATCGTTCCCTAATTTGGGACCCATCCTCTTTTTGATACAACCAAGTAAACAATGGCCCCGTGAAATGAACATCCCTAAGACCACAACAATTAATTGTATCAACGAAATTTTACATTTGTTGTCTTGTTCTATTACTTCCTCCCTCCTTTTCAGCCATACTAGTAATTTCGTTAAAGTCCCCAATAGTTAACCATGGCAAAGTGGATGTCCCATGCAAGTGTTTGAGTTTTTGCCATGACTCCCATCTTTTATATGCCTCAGGTTCACCATAAAACCCAATAAGATGCCACCAACCAATACCATCCCCCTCATCTACCCATGCATCAATATGTGAATGAGAAAAAGTCTGAATATCAAGCCTAATATCCTTCTTCCAAAATAAAGCTAAGCCACCACGACTTCCCCTATTAGGCACAATAAAACAATTTTTATATTTACACCAATCACGGACCTTAAGCATCCAATCCAAACTAGATTTTGTCTCCATTAAAAAGACAATGTTGAGATCTTGTTTTTTGATTACCATTTCCAAGGCACAAACTGTCCAACGGTTCCTAAGCCCTTGGCAGTTCCAGCTTAATAGACTCATTGTGCTCGGAGGGTTGCAAAGCAACCTCTGCCGATATACTTTGATCAACACCAGAAAAAACATGTAAACCTTCACTGTTATTGACCTTAATTTTCTTCTTACCCAATTCTGCCTTCTCTGCCTCACATGGATTGTCATTAGAGCTCCTTTTTGGGCTAATCACATTAGTAGAAGCCAAATCAGAGGAACGATATGGCTTAACAAGAGTGTAACAATAATAAATTATATGCTTCAACTTTTATTTAAATACTAGTCACATACCCGCACGTTGTGCATGATAATTTTTTAGGATGATCTCATTAAATATTTTATTAATACTATTGTGAGGGTGATAGGTCCAAGAATACATATCTATGTATATATTGGGCTAGATGCCCAATCCGAGGACATTAAGTAATCCAAGAACGGGAAATATCTTCCTAAAAATCCGTGTTGGTAAGTAAAGAGGTAAAGTCTGATCATGATCGTCCAAGAAGGTGGTCCGAGGAGGAATACTTCCTCGGTTGAGCAAAGCCGAGGTCGAAAGGTGCGGTCTGCCACCCAACAGCAACGTTCTAGGATTTCCTGTAGGTAAGGATACACATCGTGAGAGCACAGGACAAGGAAAGGCTATGAAATATCTAAGAGAAAGCTACTACCACCGCATTGAATGCTTCGCAGCTAACTCTCTGGCTGCATTAATGAGAAAGTGATGTCTGAGCAGCAGTGTTTAGCCTTACAGTTATTTCCAAAGGCTTTAGGAAGGTGTTGATGGGACAAGTATCCAGACCAACATTCTGATCCATACGTGGAGGGTAGAGAAAGGAGGAAGAATGGTATAAAAAGGCGAGGAGACCCTCAGGATGAGGAATCAAAGAAGAAGGAGAGAAAAACACTGTAGACTGAAGATTAATATTTGTAAGCTGTCATTAAGTGAGATATATAGAAGAACTAGCCTCCTCAGATTGAGTCCAATGACGATTTTTCTTATATAAAACTGCTTCATCTTTATTCTATGGTCATCTTGGCCCACTACAATTGATGTACAAACTCATTAGAACTTAAATTTCAAACTCACTCTTTACAAATTCATTGTATTAGACTTTTTGGGCATATTCCCTTCCTCTTTTGGGCTTAAGTGCAAATTGGGTCCTTACAACTATAATTTTAGTTATTAACCATTGGTTTTTCATTAGTTTTTAAGTTAATATAAACCTTAAATATTCCTTTTTTTACCTTTACACACACACACACACACACACACACACACACACACACATATATAATGTGAATCTTTACTTATACCTTTAAGAAAATTCTATATATTCCATTTCTTTGGATGCGTAAAATTATAGACCACTACTCTATAATAATAGTGGCTAATTAATTTTATATATTTTTTTTAGTGATCTCATTTGCAATGCTTCTTACCATTATCATATATTTACTAACTGATGATTTACATAACAAAGACATTAAATAAGAGGTAGCATTGTTCATTAGATTTTCAAAAGTAATAGTGTATGAAAATTATAAATAAGGTTAAATGAAAGGTCAAAAAAGAAATTTTAAAATTTTATAACTTTATTTCTTATGTAATTTCTACTACTACCAGAGAACATATTTTTTTTTTTTTTTTTTGGTTAAGATTAATATGGTTTCCATAGTTAGAGTTTGATTAGTTTTAAATGTAAATTTAGTACTATGATTGTAAGTGAATTTAACAGTTTATTTTACTACATTATAAAGTTTTTAATATTCTCCACATGATAATTTCTATTTTATTTTTTACTTATCCTTACAACCTCTTTTTTTTCCAATCAACAGTTACTAATTGATGCTTGATTTTTTTTTTTCTTTATCTACTCTTTATGACTTTGTATTTTTTTTTTCTTTACCATCTCTCTCTCTCTCTCTCTCTCTCTCTCTCTCTCTCTCTCTCTCTCTCTCTCTCTCTCTCTCTCTCTCTCTCTCTCTCTCTCCATTGGCAACCTATCGTTGTCCAAAATTTGATGATGATTCTATGACATTAAATATGAATTTTTAGTTTTTTAATTTTTTTAATTTAGTGTTTCAAACTTGATTTGTTTTGTATTTCATTTTTCCTTTGATACATTGGGTGTGAGAATGAGTGTTTCCCTAGCATTACTTCACTTAATAAGGACAATTTTATTTATTTAATTTAGGCAAAATATTATATTTTAAAATTTTTAAAATTAAATAGGAGAGGAAATATAAATAATTTAATGATATATATGGGGGATGTGGCTAAATTTAAATGTTGAATAAAATTATATGAGAAAAAAATAAAAATAAAATATATAACAGTAAACACTAACTTATTCAAATCATTCTATGTAATATAATAATAGTATATTCTTATATACTATCTTTAATTCTTTATAATGCAATATGATAACATTTAACAAACAAAGTGATAAAAAAATGAAAAATAAAACTTAAAACACAAAACTAAATTTCATCAACCAAAATAGAATTCTAAAGAATACAACACTTTATCAAGCTAAAATAGAGATGCAAGAAAAATAAAAATAAAATCCTTAAAAAACTTGAGGGAGAAAGAGTGGGAAATAACCCATTTTTTGTGAGGAAAAATTATGTAAAGAATAGAAGAGTGAATGACAAACTTATACTAAGAGAATGATAATAAAAAGAAACAAAATAAAGAAAGATAGAAGGGAAGAGGAAGAGTGATATCAAGGTAGATTGTTTAGGGAGATGAAAAGGTAAAGGGAATGAGACAGGTAGGAGAAAGAGTAAATGTTAAAAAAATGAGTACAATTTGATGAGAACAATTTTCTTTTATTTGAATTTAAGTAAAATATTACATTTTTTATTTTTTAAAACAAAAAGAGAGAGAAAATATCAATAATTTAATGATAAGGAGGATGTGGTTGAATTTGAATATTGAATAAAATAAGATGAGAAGAAAAAAATAAGAAAAATTAAAGGATATAACAATAAACACTAAATTATCAAATTATGCTATGTAATGGAATACTATTATATTTTTATCTACTATCTTTATTTTTTATAACGTAATTGGATAAAATTTAATGATCAAAGAGAATTGGTTACATTAACCTCTTTTAATTTAGAAAAGTTTTTTCTCCTCTGTGTAGGAGCTCTCCCTCTCGCTTGACGAGTTTTTTCTCCCTTACTCTTCTTTTAAGGGTTTGTCTTTTACTTTTCCTTTTGGCACCGATGGCTGAGGAAATGATTCATAGTCTAGGTAATATGAAATTAACCACGGAGGAGGAAGAAGTGATAGAGGTTCTGGATGAAGGAAGACGGGAAGAGATTGAGAGTTGTTCTCTAAGTCTTTTGGGGAAGTTTCTTACTTGCAAACCTTTCAACAAAAAGGCAGCAACGAACACACTAAAGAAAGCTTGGGGGTTGGAAGAAGGAGTTCAGATTATGGAAGTGGGTTCAAACCTATTTCAATTCAAATTTCAAACTGAGTTTGAGATGGAAAGGATCTTCAATGGGGGTCCTTGGACTTTCGACAATCAAGCTCTCATACTTCGCAAGTGGCAGAAAGGGATGACAGCACGCAATGTGAAGTTTGAATCAATGCCGTTGTGGGTACAAATTTGGGATGCACCATTCGACATGGTCTCTCCCAAGGTTGCAATGGAGGTGGGAAGTAGATTGGGAGTGGTGGTAGAAGTGGAGAAGAGACAGAAGTTAGAGGCACAGTGTCTTTTCATGAGAGTTCGGGTAGCTATTCCGATATCGAAAGCAATAAGGAGGGGAGGTTTTGTGGCAGGATCAGACGGTACTCGACACTGGGTCACATTCAAGTATGAAAGACTTCCGATGTTTTGTCACTTCTGCGGGCTGCTGGGACATGATCTCCGACATTGTGCCAACTATTATTCTGCATCAAAGAACAGGGGAGAAGTGGCATGTCAGTATGGCGACTGGATGAAAGCGGTTGGTCCTCGGACTGGGCAGCCAACAAGAAATACGTCCAGCAACAGTGAAGAAGGACTGCACCATACACACAAATGGAGGCCTGAACGGAAGCAAGATACGACGGCGGCCGGACCTCCTACTATGAACCAAACGGAGGACGGAACACGTGGAAAAGGAAAGGACGAAAAATCTGGAACAGTCACGGATTTTCAGGAATTAATTACAGATATTAATGCGGATTCAGTTACGGTTTCGGCTACAATGATGCCAAAACAGGCGGACATTACTGCAGGGGCTGTAAATCCAAAAATTCAGGGAATTACCGTTGATAGTAACGCCAGGAAAGATTGGGATGGGGAAGCATTAATTTCGAATCATGTGGAGGTAAATACAGAGGCTACAAACTCAGAGGAGGCATGTGAGCTATTGTCACTAAAGCAAGAACACGTGCTGGACAAATCTAAGCCTAGTGGGCCAGCAAACAAAAAGCCCAAATGGACTAGAATCTCTCGTATGGAATGTGGGCTAAGGGGCTTAAGCGAGAAAGAGGCCACTAATACTTTAGGGAAGAGGGGGCCTTCACAGAATACAGAAAAAGAACTTAACGAGGACTTGGCGGGGCTGAAGATGAAGAGGAGTAAGACACAGGACGAAGATACAATATATGCAGCGGCGGGGGTGATGGATCACCCTTGCCGAACACAATGAGGCTTCTAAGTTGGAACTGCCAAGGGCTTGGGAACCCTTGGACAGTTCGAAGCCTTCGTAAAATTATGAAGGACCAAGCTCCTGCAGCCTGCTTCTTGATGGAAACTAGGCTGGATAAAGAAGGTTTTAAGCAACACTGTGGAGAGTTACCTTACCCAAATCAGGTCATTGTTAAGAAACCTGGTTCAGGGGGAGGTTTGGCTTTAATATGGAAGCAGGAGGTGAAAATAAACGTTATTAATTTCACCGAGAATCACATACTAGCAAAGGTGGTAGAAGAAGATGATTTTCAATGGTACTTAACGTGTTTTTACGGGTGGCCAGAAGGAAGTCAGAAGACTAAGTCTTGGGCACTACTTTCTCACTTGGCTTCTTTTGTTGAGGGTCCATGGATGTGTATTGGGGATTTCAACGCGATTTTACACTCCTCTGAGAAACTAAGCAGACGACCTCCTATCTACAACCAAATGGAAGATTTTCGACGTACCTTGGAACGCTGCCAGTTATCAGACTTGGGGTTTATAGGCTACCCTTACACTTGGAACAATAAGAGACCGAGACTAGCAAACACTAGGGAGCGGCTGGATCGAGCTATTGTTTCGGAGAGTTGGAAAGCGAGATTTCCAGCTAGCACAGTAACCCACTTGTTTTCCCATGTGTCAGACCATTTACCACTGATGCTTCAGACAGGGACCTTTAAGAAAGTGACAGCAAGAGGTACAAGATGCTTTACATTTGAGGAGGCATGGCTGTTATGGGATGAGTGTGAAGCTGTAGTCCACGATGCTTGGAGCAAGTCGGATGGTGGAAGTTCAGGTCTGACATGGATTAAAGACAAGATTGAAAGCTGCGGGATGGATTTGTATGCATGGGGGTCCACTAGAACACACCCGGATACTGGGAGAATCAAGAAACTTCAGAAGAAAGTTGAAAATATTAGTATGGGAGTGCAAACAGAAAGTAGCAGGTCTGATTTCTTAATAGCAAGTAAGGAGCTGGATAGTCTCTTATTGAAGCAAGAAATATACTGGGCGCAAAGGTCCCGAATCTCTTGGCTGAAACACGGGGATAGAAATACAAAGTTTTTTCACTCAAAAGCCTCACAACGGAGAAGTATAAATTTTATCCAGGGAATTAGGGATAAGGACAATAATTGGGTTGAAGAGATTGAAGATATAGCAGGGGTGGCAGAAAGTTATTTTGAGACCATTTTTAAGACAGAGAGTTGTGACCACGTGGATGAGTGTATGGCTGCAGTACAACACAAAGTAACACCACATATGCTGGAAATTCTATCTAGTGAATACAGTGCAGATGAAGTGAAAACAACTTTGTTCCAAATGGGACCAACGAAGGCTCCTGGACCCGATGGTATGAATGCTCTTTTTTATCAAAAATTCTGGCATATTGTAGGTGATGATGTTACTAATGCAGTATTGAATTTTTTAAACTCTGGAAAAATGGAGCCTGATGTTAACTATACTCATATTGTCCTTATTCCCAAGATAAAATCCCCGGAAAAAATGTCTGACTATAGGCCCATTAGTCTATGCAATGTTATATATAAAATCATCTCAAAAGTATTGGCAAATAGACTAAAGAAAATTTTGCCCCAACTAATCTCCCCCACCCAAAGTGCCTTCGTCCTAGGACGGTTAATCACTGATAATATCCTGGTGGCTTATGAATCTTTACAAAATATGCATGGGCGTAAGAAAGGCAAAAAGGGGTACCTTGCTTTGAAGCTGGATATTAGTAAAGCTTATGATCGGGTTGAGTGGGCTTTCCTTAAAAGTTTAATGGTGAAGATGGGATTTCCTGAAGTTTGGATTGAACGGGTAATGTGTTGTGTCTCCACCTCTTCTTTCTCTATTAAAATTAATGGTAAAGCTTATGGTAATATCATACCTTCTAGAGGGCTCCGACAAGGAGACCCCCTATCTCCTTATCTGTTTCTTTTATGTGCTGAAGGGTTTACCTCATTACTGAAAAAGGCGGAAATGGAGAACCGGATACATGGGGTTTCTATTTGCAAAAGTGCACCTAGTATTACTCATCTCTTGTTTGCAGATGACTCTCTATTATTCTGCCAAGCCAATCAAGATGAGGTTCAAGTGATCATGGATACACTGCAGCTATATACGAAGGCTTCCGGTCAGTGCATCAATATGGAGAAATCATCAATATATTTTAGCAGAAACACAAAGGTGGAACGAAGGGAATGGATAAAAAATAAGTTGGGTGTGAAGGAAGTGGACAGATTTGAGTCATACTTGGGATTACCAACATTGATTGGACGGTCAAAATATCAAACTTTTTCTTTTCTCAAAGATAGAGTTTGGAAAAAGCTACAAGGGTGGAAAGGAAAGCTTTTATCAAGAGCGGGCAAGGAGGTGCTCATTAAAGCTGTTGCACAATCAATACCAACATACACAATGGGGGTATTTCAATTACCGGTAAAGCTTTGCAATGAACTTAATGCAATGTGCGCAAGATTTTGGTGGGGACAAGTGGGCAATGAAAGGAAGATTCATTGGAGAAGTTGGGATTTGCTATCTACACCAAAAAAGGAGGGGGGAATGGGATTCCGTGATATTAGAAGTTTCAACTTAGCTATGCTAGCCAAGCAAGGATGGAGGCTGATGCAAGAAAGAGATTCTTTGTTATTTAGATGTTTTAAAGTGAAATATTTTCCAAGATGTGGTTTTTTGGAGGCGGTGGATGTACCACACAGTTCCTACGTGTGGAAGAGTATCTTGGCAGCCCAAGGAATTTTAGAGAGAGGCTATTGCTGGAGGGTTGGTGATGGAATGGCAATACGAGTTACAAAGGATAGATGGATTCCAAAGCACCCGACGAATAAAGTTATCCATGCTTGCCTGGATGAGGAGTGGGAATGGAGAGTGACAGAACTAATTGATTGGTCTGCCCATACTTGGGATAGCCAACTCATTAGAGGGAAGTTTCACCATGACGATGCAGAGGCTATACTCCGTATTCCTCTAAGTCGGAGACATATCCAGGATTCTATTTACTGGATACATAATAGGGAGGGAGAGTATACAGTTAAATCCGGGTACCAAATTGCAAGGCAGATTATGGAGGAAAACATGCTTGGGGAATGCTCCAAAACAGGGATGGGTGATTCGGTGTGGAGTACTATATGGAAACTTCATCTCCCAAACAAGATCAAGGTTTTTGGTTGGCGTGTTTGTCATGATATCCTACCTACACGTGAAAATTTGGCTCGTAAAACCATTATCACGGATCGGACTTGTGAACTTTGTACAAGAGGAGATGAATCTATATTGCATGTGTTATGGGAGTGTAGTGTGGCTCAAGATGTGTGGGCAGGGAGTATAAGGAAGTTGCAGAAAGGAACCTGTGTAGCGCGAGACATTAAACAGCTGGTGGAGGAGATGACTCACAAGCTAACTTCGGAGGAGCTGGAACTATTTCTGGTACAGGCCTGGTTGATATGGTTTCAACGGAATACGGTTAGACATGGAGGGAAGCTACAAGATCCATCTCGGCTTGTTCAGAGAGCTAAGAACTTCTTGACAGAGTACAGGGAGGCCCAGCTTCAGTTGAAGGTCCCAACAAACAGTCCGAGAATCTCAAGGTGGCACCCACCAGCAGGTAATGTTTTCAAGCTTAATTTCGATGCCGCTATATTCCAGGATATACATGCGTCGGGGTGTGGGGCTGTTATACGAAATGAATCAGGGGAGGTAATGGCGTCCATCTCAGCAAAAGGACCGGCAGTGGTTGACAGTGAGGAGGCCGAAGTGCTTGCTTGCAGGAAAGCTGTGGAGTTTGCAGTGGACTCGGGGTTCTACAGTTTGATTATCGAGGGAGATAATAGTACCGTAATGAACTCTATCATTTCCAGAGGCAACACGCGAGCTAACTTCTCCAGATTGGGTCATTTATATGAAGATATTGGCTGTCTACTCTCAGGTTTACAGAGTGTGTCCATTAGTTGTGTTAGTCACTCAGCTAATTCTGTAGCGCATTCCTTAGCTAGATATGCAAGATGTATTGTGGATGAGGTTGTATGGTTGGAGGATATACCTCCACCTGCACTACAAGCTTTGTATGATGATATTCAGCAAATTTAATAAAATCAAGATTTCGAGCTCAAAAAAAAAAAAAAAATGATCAAAGAGAAAAAATAATGATAATAATAACTTAAAACACAAAACTAAGTCGTATCAACCTAGATTAGAGTTCTAAAAAATACAAAAATTTATCAACCTAAAGCGGAGATGCAATAAAAATAAAAATCCACCAAAACATTGAGAGAGAGAGAGAGATAGAACCTTTTTTGTGAGAGATAACAATGCAAAGAATGAAAGAAATAATGACAAATTTATAGTAAGAGAGAGTGAATAAGAAAAGACAAATACAGGAAGAAAAAGGGAAAGATGAATAGTGATATTAAAGTAAAGGGTAGTGGGAAGATGAAAAGGTAAGAGCATTCCCATCAAAAGTTCTAAAAATTTAGCATTTAACATCTCAAAAACCTACGTTATTGATGTTAACACTTCATTTTACAATACATCATACATCAAAACTTCTATGTTTTTTACCACTTCATTTAAAATAATATACACAATATTTTAAAATAATATAAAAACAACCTCCACAAAATCAAATAGCAACAGTCACAGCCACCTCCACCACAACACTATTAGCATCAACCTACACTGCGGCAACCAAAATCCACCAAACACAAAAAAAAAAAAAAAAAAAAAAAAAAAAGATCCAGCCACTACCTTCCTCTTCCAAATCACAAATCAACCACCATCATATTCACAAAACCTATATCAGCGAGAAGAATGAAGACAATCACAAAACCCAGATCGATGAGAAGAAAGAAGAAAGACAGAGAGGCAAACCCATCACGCCGGCAAGCAAGACACACACACACACACACACACACACACACACACACACACACAAACCCACCATGGCAAACCTCCACAAAAGCAAACTCATCATGCCAATTCACTACACCACGACCCACTACAACCCAGACCCATAACCCAGAGACCCAAATTGATCACAATCCGAAGTCACAAATCCACAACCCAGAGACTCACGCCCACGCCGATCACAATCCAAAATCACAAACCCACAACCAGACCCACGCAGATCACAATTCAAAATCATAAATTTACAACACACAAAATCAAATCACCCCACTGTCAAGCTCTTCCTCCATATCGATGGCAACACTCTGAAGGCATTTGGGCTTTGAAGTTCCTGATTGACGAACCTTAGAGGGGAAGAGCTCAAACCTTGAACCCGTGAGAAACAAAGAAGCTACGAGAAAGATAGAAGAGGAAAGAGAAGAAAGAAGGGAAAAATAAAAAACAAATACACACACAGTTACCGTTGGAATAACAAAATAATTTTTGGTTTAAGATTTGTGCTACAGTGAGGTTGTATTGATACAATCTCACTGTAGCAGTATCTTAAAATTTTTGAGATTTGAAATGTTTGATGGAGTTGGTTTTTTGGAGTATTGGTGCTAAAATTTAGCATATGGCACTTTTAGCATCCTTAATGGGAGTGCTCTAAGAGAAGAAGAAAGGTTGAAGAAAGTGTAAATATTTATAATAAAAAAGTAAATGTCAAAAAAAATTATAGGAAAACTGGAAATAAAAAGGAAATATATATATATATAGATGTTAAAACCAACAAAAATGAATGTGTAAAGTTAATAATTTATTTATATAATTTTTTTGTAAAAAAAAAGAATAAAAATAATAATAATTATGTGGCAAATGATGAGGCAATAAAGTTTTTTTTTTTTTTTTTTTTGAGAAACAATGAGGCAATAAGGTAGTAGAACAGGAGCTCAACAACAATAAATACTATACTTCAACTTTTAATAATATATAGATATAGATATAGATTATACAGATTTAACTAGTTAACCCTGAAGCTAATAGTCTTCCATTATCAAACCTATACAAAGATTTGTGGTCTGAAGTGTAAAGATAATCACATGACAAAAAAAGATATAAATTTGGTGCATATTGCTAGGCTGAAATATATATACATAAACTTTCTAGCCCAGGGCATATAGCTACACAAATCGACATAATATAATACTGTCAATGGAATACAGGACACCCTTCAACCTCTATTCCAGGGGCAGTGGGGCAACTTGCCAGTGGGCAGTGATCATCTAATTCCAATCCCCACCACCTCATTCCATTGATGTCTCTAATTTGTAATGTGAAATAGCAAAGCATGGCCATGAAAGCAACTCCAGCATCTAGCCCAGCTGATAGAATGTAATTATGTCTAGCCCACCAGCCTTTATATCTCCTATACACATAAAAGTTGAAGAAAATGCCAACAGCACCCCAACATAGGTAGTTCACTGCCCTGGCTGGTGGCATTCCTCCTGATCCTCCTATGAAGATTGGCATGTTAATGAGGCTAATCCACTTTTGTTCAGGAAACAGGCGTGAGAGTACCCACACAGGCAGTGGTGCTAGGAAGCCAATGAGAAAGAAATAGTTCATCTTAGAGTACAGTCCAAGACCGCCAAACATTCGAATTGGGCTGACTACACCCCATATGATGGAGGCACTATAGAAAACATCATATCCAGGGCAAGTCCACGGGCTTCCTTCTGGAAGTTTAGATGGTTCACATATATGCTCTACTGAGGTTAGAAGCCACCAAGATGTGCCGAAGTAGAGTGAGGATGCAATAAAAGTTCCCACCAACTTCATTTGAAAACATAGATAAATATCAGTATTTTTACATTTTAGCTCAATATTCTGTGGTTCTAGCAATATGTTAGTAGTGGGTGGTAAATTAAGAACAAGATTTTGTAAATGAAAGAAATCACCTGAACAACAAACATGGATTTTGGAGGAATTTTCATGTAATGGCCTAACTTGAAGTCTGACAAAAACAATATTGCTTGCGTCACGCTAACGTAGCCATAGGTCTTGAAAGCCATATTTGCAAGAGGTTTCCCGGGATACATGAAACCAATAACCAACTCAGCGACGACATTAAGTCCTGGTTGCTGCACATAGATTTTACAATAATGATCAAACACAGAGATCAAGAGGACAAAAAATTATATTCTGAATACCATACCTGGTTTGTGGTAGCAGTAATTACACCAATTGGGAGAGTGAAGAGTAGAGCCATGACGATTGCTAGCAGGACTCCCCAGTAAGGGAGTTGCAATTGTCCGCCAAAGCCTTCACAAGTAAGAATCGCAAGTCCGACAACAACGATCAATAGTACGTAAAACCACCATTGAGGGACAGGGTCATAGTTTTTCTTCATAAGTCTAGTGTGCACATCCCCAAACTTATTGTTGTATGTTGCCTTTGTTTGTTGCCAGATTTGTCTACATAAAGAAAAGCAAAGATAATAGGAATTAAAACCTTTGAGAATGCAAAATAACATAAGAAATTGTTAAGTTCTTGGAAAAATTTAAGTAAAATAGGCAAATAATTATGCACAAATGTTCTTTTCATGGATAATTTAAAAATACCTTCCATGGAAGAGTGCAACATGAGAGATTGTTGCAGCCAATATTGCAAAGGTTAGACCATAAGTATACACAAAGAAGATGCTGAGATGAATTTTGCTATACCCATCATATCCATGTTGATCGAATTGGAAGGTTGTATCATTCAAAACTTCTGAAACATTGTATTTTCCACCATCAGCATTGAACACACTTGATGAGAAAATAGGAAATCGCTTGGCTTCATACGAGTTTGTCCAGTAACCAATAGGAATTAATACGTAGGGAACAACTAAAAAACCAGCCATTATGTTAATGATAGCAAATCCAGGGGTGGCTAAGGGTGATCCTAGGAAACCAGCTACAGTGGACCAATCAAGGGCAAACGAGCCAATACCAAGTCCACCAAGACCAGAACCAATTTGTTGGGCTGTGACTGAGTCCTTCCGTATCCAACAAACAAAAGACAGAGCAGTTATGGATGGAAACAGATAGTTGGGAACAATATAGTATGCGAAGCTTGTCACAAGGACCATAAGGAAGAACTGCAGCCTGGTTAGGCCTCCCTTAGGCCTAGTCTCAACATCATGCAATGCCCTACAAGTTCAAAACTTTGACTTGAGAGAGATGATAAATATATATCCATTATGCATATGTGTATATATGTACTTACTATAGTGAGAGAGAGAGAGAGAGAGAGAGAGAGAAAGAAGCAGCAAAGCGAGGGACTAGTGGCACCTAAATAGGGAGACTTGAACCAAGTTGGAAGGCCACCACATGTATGATGAATCAATAAGATACTTTCTAAAAGTCCGGCCCATCCATATCCTAGCAACTGAATAATCCATAAAATTAAATCATTTAAGAAGAAAATGAAGCAATTCCAATAGGCGTAATCGTATAATCTCAATCAGTAAAGCATAAACGCAAATCACCTGGGTAGTATGACTTAACAAAATAGCTGCAAGTGGATGAATCCCTCGATGATAGAACACCTTGACAATGGTGATAATATTAATTGCATAAACCGAGTTTGAACCCGAATTGGCAAATATGGTTATCAGGACATGCTCCTTCAAGTTGAAGGGACCTGGATTCAACGAAAAGAACCTTTTTGTTCCTGGAATGTGAATGAATTTTTTTGGTAGATATGCTGCCATAAGCCTTCCTATTGGAAGTACTGCAATTTGGGCTATAATTGATGATATATGTAATGCATTTTGGCGGTAACCAAAGAATTGATTAATGAAGGACAGAATAGCACAAGATGTGATCCCTAAAAACCATGTTCGAAATGTCAAGCAGGGTAATGTTGGATCATCGGTAATTGGGACTGTGAGTCGAACTTGTTCAATTGGAGAATCATTTACTTCCTCTGCAAAACCACCAAAACAAAAGAGATAGATACAACATCTTTGGAAAAATTATAGGATAAAGTTAGTTACATAAATATCTTAACTTCTTTTACTCTGAACATATTTGAAATATATCTACTATGTAGTCAAGTCTAAACTACTCACACTTATTTTGGCCTATATATGATTTTGCTCAACATCAATTGTCGAACTATTTTCTTTCTGGCTTAAAAAAAAATTGTATTTTCTTTCTTTTGTTCTGTCAATACTCAATAGAACTTGCAGGCAAGCATTTCTGAAATGTATGCTCCACTTCTCGAACGTGGATCATTAATAAGATAATGGATATTTTCAAGATTGAGAAAGCTTGCCATTGAAGAATATCTTCTAAACTTTGTTCAATTATTTGGTACTCCTAAAATACAGTGGTATTCTTCACTAATAAAAATAAGCCAGCTAATACAGAAATATGACATATAACATAACTTCAAAAGGTCATATGAAAAAATTAATTACTCTAAAAGTAAATGGTTTGAGTATCATGTCAACTCGAGATGAGCAGAGTCCCAACCCGCGCAACCCAACTTGACATGTTTTTAGCAGGTATGCATTTGTTAGGGTCAGGTTTCAAGTTTTAAGTTCATGTTATTGTTAGCTTCGGGTCGGTGTTGGGTGCTTATAAAGTTTTGCTTGACTTGAAATTTTTTTAACAAAATACGGTCCTCGCAATTATGTCATAGAGAAATCCCAAAAACCTTGGGAAAACAAAGAGGCCCAAACCAACATGAAAAAAAAAAAAAAAAAAAAAAAAAAGGCAAGTCCAACCCAAGACCCATGAAACAACCTGATTATGGACCCGAATATTTGAGTTGGGTCAGGTTTCTGCCTAGTAAACCCGATCATTGTCAGGTCAAGTTGCTGGTGGCTATGAATTCAACCCGACCCCAAATGATGCATAATATTAGTTCTTGGAGTACTAAATAATTCTTTCTTGAGCTTTTTAACTATCTTGTCTATTAAAATTCTCACAATTGTAATTCCGCTTATATTGATTAAAAATAACAGACGTGCATAAAGATGTGATAATTTTGAGCTATAATAGATACTATCTTTTTTTTCCCCGCATATGATGATGTTATTCTTTTCATGAAACAAAGAAACTCAGAAGGAAAATGTTTACCAGGGCTTTCAGAAGTATGGGCAGCTGGATCAAGATTGTTGTGTTGCAAAGATAAAGGAAGCACATTAGTATCTGATTTCTCCATGCTTCACTACCTACACTTCCAAAAAATATATGTATATTTAAATAAGAATTTTCCGTTTAAAGTGGACTTTATTTTTTAAATTGATGAAAAATTTTGAAATCTTTAAATAAGAATTTAAAGTATAAAATACTTTTATATCAAAAAATTATATATATTTAAGCGACCTTCCAAACATTTCTTCAATTATTATTCCATTCTCATAACCAAATATAAATACTTCAATCTAAAACGTCCAATTCATTATCTCAATAAAATTAAGGAAACCATCTGTAAGTATCAACATAAAGAGAATATAATTAAATAAAGATAAATTGGCTAAAAGCACATCAATTTATCAAAATTCAATTCTCTTTCATTTGGTTTCATATCCTTAAAAAAATGTAGAAAATACTTTGAAATCATTATCAAATTATATTTTTATCATTATAGCTCATACTGCACGAAGTAGTAGTAAAATACCTAAAACAAAGAATTTTAAAATAGCTAAATTCATAAATAATCAATTAGAAGGTTTATTTTTCTTTCTCTTTCATTCTAAGGGGAAAAAATGACTTTACCACACCAAAATCTCAAATACCCAAAGACTCAAAGCTAATCACAACCTTCACAAAATTCATGCACAACGCCTAACTTCCTTGATCACATCCTACTCGTAGGAGTTAGGATCAAATGGTACAACAATGCTTATATAAGTGTCATTGAAAGGTTAAAGGTAAATGACGTTATTTTTGGTATGGATGTATTTGAGATGATATGACATGAAGGGTTGTGGGCATGTATATATAAAAGAGTAGAGTGAAAAGGGTGAATGGAAATACAAAAAGTTTTGTGTTAAGAGAGATAGAAATGAAAAAAATCTTGAAACATTGAATCAAATGAAACAAATAATAGTCTTGATACATTGAGTCAAAGGAAACAAAAAGTAATCCTGAAGTATTGAACTAAAGGAAACAAAAAGTAGTCCTGAAACATTGAACCAAAGAAAAGAATTAGTCAATATGTTTAAATTTATTCTCGTCTCAGACGTGGTTTAAAACCATTTCAATTCTATTTCCAAAGAGTGTGCTACATGGCAGAAAATTATGCGCTCTTGTATGAGGTGTCTAATTATATATATATATATATATATATACACACACAATTATTGGCCTAACAAATTAAAAATTAATGACCTAAAAAATTGAGCATAAATACCATACTAAAAATTTAAAATACAACGTATCTAACATTATGGCAAACATATTGACATGTACAAATGTTCTTTATCCATAGAATACCAACTAAATGTAAGAAGTTGCCATATGTCATCATAGTATGCTTTAAAATAAATGTTCTTGTTGTGTCTAACTTTTAATATACTAGTAAATTAGTTTGGTAGTTTTATTTTTGTAATTATTAGTTATTGTTCATTTAATGATAATTACTAAGTGACATTATTGAAGGAAATTAATCCTGGTACCACTAAATATTTTGGTTTTTTCTAATTATTAGTTTAATCTTCTTTTGGAAAATTTTTTTCTTTTTTAATCATTAGTCAATTAATGCTGTAAGGGCAGGTTTTGGTTCTCAAGCCCAAGGGATGAATGGATTAAGGCCTAAAGAGGCCAATACAATAAATTTTATAAAAAGTGGGCTTAAAAACTAGACTTTAATGGATCCAATAATACACACAGTGAATAAAAGATAGCAGGAGAGTAAGGAGAACAAGTTTTTAAACAAAAGAAATCCTCCTCGGCTACGTCCGAGGAGAATGATCTTGACCCATATTTTTTGTAAACTCAGATCCTATTACAGTCCTTGCCATTATAGTGTTCTCTTCTCCGATTACTCCACCTTGTCCCTAGAGGGTCCCTTGCATTATACACCCCAAACCTCTTGTGAGTTGCGACAGCCAAGGCAGCATTGTTCAGAGGTCTTCTCCACATAAATGTAGTTAGGAAGTTTGGTGGAATGCATTAAATGTAGTGGCAGCCACCATCCCTTCAGTCATATCAGTGCTAACCCCTTTCTCGAAACTCTTTCTCTACAGTACAACCTCCTCTGGTCATGTGCTTTTGTCGTGACCTTACTGTTCGAGAGTGTGAAATCCTCGGCATGATAATAGCCCTTCTCGACCATGGGTATGACACGTGTAGCAATTGCCTTATTGGAATTCATGTACCCCACAAATGCAATTTCAAAAAAAAAAAAAAAAATTGAATTGTTGGAAGGGGAATGATTAGGAAAATTTATAAACAAATGACAAATTAAAAATTATTGGTAAAAAAAAAAACGAACATAAATATTATACTAAAGAAATGCATTTGCTTTAGTCAAAAATTTAAATTATACATACGTATCTAACATTATAGCAAACATATTGACTTTAATAAATAAATTTTCGACATGCAGCTTTGTTTGTCCATATAATGCCACTTAAATGTAAATAATTGCCACATGTCACCACAGTATGTTTTGAAAATGAATACATTTGGTTTCAGAAAAAAAAAATGAATACATTTTAATATTTTATATATATATATATATATATAGATGTTAACAAGAAAAGCATTCTAATTCGATAATGTAAAAAGCATCAAAATGCAAAATACTACTGTTCACACAAAAAAATATGCTCAAAAACACCCAAATCCGGTGAGGCAATTTGCATAAATTTTTACAATTTGCTATGTAAATATGTATGCACAACAATATTGGCACTGTAGCATTGTGTAAAAGCTTTTTATTGCTTTTTTTTTTTTTTCCTATCTTGCCTCCCATGTCTGATTCTCTCTCTTCTCTGCCTCATGTAAGATTATTTTCATGTGATGTATTGTAAAATAAATAATGGAATATAGGATGTTTATTATTTTGATGTGATGTATTGTAAAATAAATAATGGAATATAGGATGTTTTGGTAAAACAAAATTCAATTGTAAAAAAAAAAAAGTGGATTTGAATGCTCTTGAGCATCCACAATATGCTAATAATGCAATCAGCATCCATAATAATGCTAAGCATTAGTTAAAGGGTCATGCTAACGAATGCCCTTAGGGCAATGGTTAACAATCCATTTTAGAAAAGTTTTTACACCACTTTTATGGGAAATGAAAAAAACTGTCAAAACATTAATTGCTTTATTTCATTTTCCCATAAAAACTTTCCTCAAATGGATAATGCTAAGCATTAGTTAAAAGCAACACAATATTGTTATATTTAGCCATATTGCTATTTGTAACGCCACTAATATTAAAAAGTATGCTACAATGGTGGAGGAAAAGCTAAAAATTTTGACTTTTGAGTTATAGTGCATAACTAAAGATGGCACTTTGGCTGTGCATGGTATCTAAAAGGTAAAAAATATATATATTTTATTGAAAATTATATTATTTTATTATATTAGTGGTGATATTTGTTGATAATTGTAATAGATATATTATTTTATTGTGTTAAAAACTAAAATAAAATTACTAATATTAGGTGTTTTATAAAATAAAATGATAAAATAAATAAAGTAATTTTTTATAATGTTAAATTGCTAAATTTATCAATCCAATGCTCTAAAGAAAGCAACACTGGCTGCTACTATTTTTGGTTCTAAGGGACAAAAGTTTGAAATTTGGCTTGGTTTCGAAGGATCATGGGAGCAAAAATGCAAAATAACATATTGGAATCTTCCACATCAGCCAGAAAACAGTGCATTAAAATAGTGAGACACAAGTAACTCGAAAAAAATAGTGAGACACGTTTTTGGAGTTATTGCCCTTTATTAGCTTCACAAAATATCCAACAGGCTGACAAGGAACATTTATGAGCCCTAAAAAACTCAGAAGGGGCACATAGATCTAGCTGTTGTTGTTTATTTCAAGGACTAAGGAATCAATATTATTGTCACATTACATGCTACTACTATGAATTGGAAAGAGAACTCACTCAAACATGGTTCATTATCTTCTGTAGTTTGCCATCACTTCGTCCTGTTAACAAATTTAATTCACAGCTCCAAACTGTCCCCCAGTAGGTTTACTAGTCTAGTCCTTTACTTTATTGCAAGTTGTGCATGAGTCATGATATGGTCCCTTGTGAGAGGGAGGTATAGTGAGTTGGGTGCATGGAATAATTTCCTCTTTTATAGTCTTCCTCTAATATTGTTCTTAAATGAATCTCTGCTCAACTTGCTAGGAATTACACATCAATTCCAATATTATATTTCCCTCCAAAAAAAAAAAACGAATATTCTATAAGTTCAATTCCTGGGTGACTTCCTCATTGCCCCATTATCATTTGCACCCTAATTTCATGACTATCTTATGGATTTTTTTTTTTTTTTAATAGAAGGTTTACATTTATTGCACAACACAATGAAACATCTCAATTAGAAATTTTCTAGTTTTTTTGGTATATGCAATTCAAGAAAGATTGTTATTCTATTAAACATTTTTGGCAATAGATTTAGGCATTTCTTCATGGGCCAGGAATAGTTTTTATGTTTTTCATAATGAGAGTATATGTTCCCCAAAAGTACAAACTTATTATACAATTGAGTAAAAGCCTAGAGGTCCATGCGCGATGCAATCACAACACACATGACCTACACATCCTATCATAGGCCTGGCCTAGGTTTGCTAAGGCCTAAGGCTGGATATTCAATTATTTATTGCTTTAGTAAAGAGTAATAAGTGATTATGTCCATTGTATACTAGCACATGGATGAAAATAAAACTCCTCTCTTTTTTTAAAGTTTATGTTTATGTTTCACAAAAAAAAAAATATTTGACAAAAACTAAACGTGTGGCAAGTTGTGATTAGTAGAGTATAAATTAGTGGCGTAGCTATTAAATAACTAAGGGGAGCTAGGGCACTCTCAAAATTTTGAAAAAACTAAAAAAGAAATTTGAAAATATCTTGAATAATTCCAAAATTTTTAAATAACCTTATCATTTTGCCCCTTATACCTGATAATAAACATTGTTTATCCTTTAAAAAAGATTTGTGACCATCCTAAGTTTTTTTTATATCCAATAAATTTGGTCCACTTAAAAATATATTAGGGTCTTTTAAGCAAAAAGAAAAAACCCCAAAAAAAAAAAATTGCATATTACTATTTTACATTTCATAGAAAAAAAAAAGTATACATGGCTCTTCCAAAGATAAATTCTTGGTTCCGCCACTAGCATAAAGTAGAACACTCAGGTTGAAAAAGAAGATTTTATTTCGGATGTTGGATGGATTGGGAAAAACAATTTAAATAATTGAATTTCAGAATGAGAGTTTGAAAGAGCAATCAAAATATAAATGATATAGTGGTGGTAAACCTAGCTTCCTAGATCCATCGCATATTGCAACAATGGACATGGGCTAGAATGAATGAGCCCTAATGTTCCAGCCCAATTTTATTGGCCCATAAGGAAGCTCCAATTTCCAAGCCCAAGAACCATTTCTTCTCCTGCAAAAAGATGCTATTGTATATTCCATTTGAAAATTGTAAAAGGAGGATCTCATTTATTGTGAAAATGGAATTAATTATTATTGCATAAGGTTAGACAAGGCCTTTACAAGACTACCCCCTATCTAGGACAAATGATGAATCAAAGGTATTCAGACTTCAAAGGAGTAATTGGGCTGTCGGGGTCCCAACTCAAAAGAGACCCTACCCAGATTTAGACATATAGAGTTAGTTCTCTAGAGGGCTTGGCCTCACTCTTATCTTCTATTTTGTTTTTGGATAATGATTTGTAACCTTTTTCTTCCGTCTCAAACACATTTAGAAACTCCTTCTATTTGTTTTATTTTTAATTTGATTATCCTCTCACACTATCAATGCCACTCCTAATGCAACCCCTCCTTTCTAAAAGTAAAAGATGCCCATTATTTTGTGATATGAACGTGTATAAATTATTGAACTCATTTGAGAAGTCCATATCCTGATATCCATATAATCTTTACTTCGTTTGTAATATAACTTATTAGATAAATAAATAAGCTTTAAACAATTTATTCAATCATAATGCCTTAAAGGAGCCTGATTTCATCTAATTTTTAACTCTAGCTCTTTTTTTCTTTTTCTTTTTCTTTTTCTTTTTTTCTTCTTCTTCAACCTTCAAAAAAACAAAAGACACAAAATATAGAATCAATAAGTTTCAATTAGCTCAAATAGTAAAGTTGTTTGTTGTTGAATAAAAGATCTGAGCTCTTATACTAAAAAGTGATTGAAGTTTTGGCTTAATAACAAAGAATAATCATCTTAGAGCAGATGCCTTGAACATTTTTTATGAATTTTTTTATTTTTGATATTAGCCAATTAGCATAGATCTAAATCTAATTCTACTTTGTGTGTAAGTCAAGTCTCCTACTTATACTAAAATTCTATTAGTTTAGGATTTAATTTGCTATATATAACTATATTATGGTTCATTATAACACAAATTTTATACTACACTTTTATATAAGGACGGACTCAAGATTTTAAACTAGCGTTTAAAAAAAAAATCAATTAAGCATCCATATAGTATTAAAATTTTATAAATACACAAAATTGATATTTATAAATACATTAAGATGCACCCATTTACCAACAAAGACAAAAATAAAAATAAAATAATTTTTTTTTTTAGTACTAAGGTTGGCTAGGTTTTTTTTTTTTTTTTTGAAGTTAGAGCATTCACAATGATGATGCTAAAATTTTTAGCTTTTAACATCACAAAAAACTACTTTATCTATTTTATCACCTCACTTTACAATACAACCAATATCTAATACTGTATTTTTTTTTTATTACGTACTTTAAAATAATATAAAAAACTCTTTAAAATAGTAAAAGAAGAGAGAGAATCTGAGTTTTTGAATTGAAGAAAGAGATATAATCTTAATAAAATATTATATTTTATTTTTAACAACTTGCTACAGTCAACTAGCCAGTTTATTGTAAAAGATTTAGCTTTAGCTTTTCCAATAACACATAATTTTTTGGTTCTTTGTTGGTAAAATAGTTTTTTTTTTTTTTTTTGCTAAAATACAATCACCATTGTGAATATTTTTATTATTTTTGTTAAGTTTTTGAGTTGAATAGTTGCTATTTAGGTGAAGCTAGCTAACTTTATTGAGGAGGAGCCTAAGGTTTTAGAGGTGAAGGGGCCCAACAATAAAAATGAAATATATAATATTTATAATAATAAATTTAAAAAAAAAAAATTGGACTCAGGAGGCCCAAGCTCCCTTGGCCCCAACATGGGTCCGTCCCCACTCTTATATAATAAAGATGTAACTCTTAATATGGCGTTTAGTACAGGGGAATCCACATTACTCCTGATGTCCAGATTCCTAGGAATGTAATTCCTTGTAATCTGATTGCCTAGAAATGTAGCTATTCCTATATTTAGTTTCATTGAGAATCTATTAAGATTCATAAGAATGTGAGATAATAACGTGTGCTTTATTCTCAGAAATTTTAAATGATTTTTTTTTTTTTCCATTCTATCTTTAGATTTGAATGTGAACTACGAAGTCCTTAAAAAAAAATCTTCCTCTAAATAAATAATGAAAAAAATATATAAACTATTAATTATGTCTATCTTATTTATGTTATTTTGGCGGAAAAAGATAAAGACTTATAATTTGTTTTATATTTTATCTTAATTTCTTAAATGATAAGGAAAAATGGTTAAAATTTTCAATTTACAAAAAAATAAAATTTCTTTTAAATTTGAGAATTTAGATACCTAGCTGTTTTAAAGGAAATCCACATTCCTACTGAGAGGAGTTTAAAAGAGAAATCCAGATTCCCCTAACATTTGATTTCCTAGCATGATTTGCAACCAAATATGGAAATTTTTAAACATTTCTAAAAATCATAAAACATTTCTCCGTACCAAATACCACGTAAGGGTTTTCTCCGTAGACGTAAGAATAAGGCTAAATCTCATAACTTTCATGTTTTTGTGTTCCTATTTTATATTTCACTCTTTCGTATTTATTCAAGCATGTTGAACATGGAATATGTAATAACTAATATTTAACACTTTTCTGTGGGGATGAAGGGAGGATTTCAAACTTGAATTCACCTTTGATGGAGGTAGCATTTTCGTCCTAATATCCACAGAACATTCCATCATCACGTGAACAAAAACCTCACATGCATGCCACATGCCATTATCTTGTTATCAATGTCAATAATAATAATAATAATAATAATAATAATAATAATAATAATAATAATAATAATAATAATAATTTAGAGGACCACTGCACGAAACTGCAAGTTCAATTTCCTAAAGAAATAGGATGCATGTGGTATGGTGTGTGATTAGCTCGTACCTCTATGCATGGAGCTTTGTGGACAGGCCCTTTTTTTTTAATCTCCTTTTTTAATATGTAATTTACTTTTTAATTTACCATAAGAACCATATATGAATTAACTGCGAAGTGATACTTTTTTAGAAAAGGAATACGTATAACGGAATCATCTGCAGAGTTTAGGTTATGATTGGTGCATAGCCAAAGTATTAAAGTAATATTGTCTGGGAAAGGGTAGAAGAGAAGGGTTTGAAAAACAACTCCAAGGTAAAGGTATCAGTCACAAATATTGAAAACTTTAAAAGTAGTAATATTACTAAAATTTTGTGTCAGTTTCTTAGATCATGTTCCTCTATAATTCGTCGGTTTTTTTTATATTAATTAAAAACATTTATCAAAATAAATCATACATATATATATATATATATATATATATATGTATATATTCTTATTAGATACTCATCTATATGATTCTATCCTTAGAGTCCTTCCATGCATCTGGGTTGTGTGGTTTCGAAGAAAAAGCTATGTGATATATACTTTGTAAAGTCGTGCTTCCGCGAAGTTGCTCAATTCTTCTTGCTTTGGATTATCTAAAAATGCAAACTTCTTAATGTGTAAACTCTTTTTATTTTTTTGACAATCTGAAATATAGACTATTCTTTTTTTCTTTTTTGACTAGAAGGTAGAACTTTATTGATGATACTAATTTATAATAAAATTCAGACAGTATTGAGGGAGAAGCTACCCATCCATACACATCCAAAGGCCACAATACAAGCAGGTCCAAATAGCAAAATAACAAAGATCACGTTTCTGAAAGAGTTAAATTTTTAAATAGGGTATGACTATAACTATTTAAAAAAAAAAGATGGAAATATTAAACCAAAAAAATTCAATGGATTTGACGACTTCCAATTACAGGGAAAAAAAATTAAAAAAAAATCACTAATAATATATAATTTCCCAATTTATTTGTCCTTACACAATAAAAATTTTAATTCCTCTGAAGAAGAAAAAAAAAAAATGTGCGTGCACAAAGAGAATGAATTCAGGAGTGAAAAAAAAATTAACAATAATTTTTTTCCAAAATAAAAAAATCTATAAAAGTTTCCAATCACAAACAGATTAGAGGGAGAGCGCATACTCATCAAATAAAAGAAAAAAAAAATTGAAATTGGATCAGCTTTGAGGGTACGTCATGAGTTATGGGTAAGTGGTTGCGATAATTTTTTCTTTTTGGGTTATGTTGTGAATGATCATTGTTGGGAGAATTGTTTTAATCTAATAAATAAAGTCTAACTTGATCTAATAAACAAAATCTAACTTGATCTAATCACAATTGAGCCTATCAAAATAGTATATTTAAATATTATACTCAATTAATATATAATATTCCACGAAACAATTTTTTTTAATTTATGCATATTGTAACAAATTATTAGTTGACTGGATTATACTTTTTATTTATAAAACATGATAAAAACGATCAAATATATTTGAAAATTCTTCATGTGCAAAGCATGTGCTCTATTATTAGTAATTATAAAGTGAAAACTTTCCGGATAATGTTTTTTTTTTTTTCCTTTTTTTGAGAAGTAGATTCTTTTTTTTTTTTCCTTAACTTTTTTTTCCTTTTTTTTTTTTTTGGTCGAGAAGGTGTATCATGTTTAAGATGCTTTGAACAGAATAATCTACAAATATTTATAGACTATAGTTTTTCCATCTGCATATATATGCACTAAATAACTAGGGAAAATTTTCAATTAAATAGGGAAATTATACACATTTTACCCACATATTTTCTTCATTCCACTTTGATTTGTTAAACTTTTGATATAAAAAGTTGATACCAAATATTTATGTTGTTTCTAATTCATGACTCGTCAGTTTATTTTATTTATATTGTAGTGAAGTTATCATTGTGATTTCTAAGCATGTGATTTACACATACAGGTTTAGGTTTAATGCATCTTGTGCACTAGATCTAATATGATGTGGACATATGGTAAGTATTTGAAACATGACCACATTTGGTAGAATGCAATGGACACTATAAAGTAATAGCTAGTTATTCCTATGTTTTATTTATTCAATAATTTGGGATGCATTTGTTTCGGCTGAAAATGTTTTCAAGAAATTATTTTCCAGCCTTTGGTGTATTTGGTACCTACAGAAAATTCGGTCAAACGGAAATTCAAATCCACGTTGACCAGAAAATAACTG
Source organism: Castanopsis chinensis (assembly GCA_032878915.1). Lineage (NCBI taxonomy): Eukaryota > Viridiplantae > Streptophyta > Magnoliopsida > Fagales > Fagaceae > Castanopsis > Castanopsis chinensis. The sequence goes on from JAVQMG010000131.1 coordinate 9,913,679, forward strand.
CTCTCACCCGTAAATCCATTTCCATTCTTATTTTACCTTCAATGAATTTTCGAAAAATACACACCGAAGAGAGAGAGCTCAAGCACACTCCACCTAAAGAACCCAGGCACATCCTCGCGGTCAGATCGCCGTCCTTGTTCAAACCCATCCTTGTCGGTGATGCCCAGAACCACCCCTCTACACACAGCCTCGCCGTCGCATGTAAGCCACTTCGCCGACCCATCCCTTGTCCTCGTCCTCCACCAACTCATCCCTCATCCTCGTCCTCACCGACCCACCTCCATTGACCCATCCCTCGTTCGAACCAACCCATACCTTCAAATCAAGAGAGAGAGAGAGAGAGAGAGAGAGAGAGAGAGAGAGAGAGAGAGAGAGAGAGAGAGAGAGAGATCTTGAACCTGAGAGAATCAGATCGCCGCCACCAGCTCATAGTCGCCGCTTGAAGCTCGTCGTCACTGCCAAACACAGATCGGAGCCTTGTCATCTCGTTCTCGTCACGGCTGAAGCTCGTCAGCAACGCCAACACACAAATCGAAGCCTTGACCCGATTTCAACCTCTCTCGATCTCTCACTCTTTCTTCCTCCCCCTCTCTGTTTGACCGAGTTAATGATTTTATTTTAATTTTTGTTTCTTTAAAAAGTTTCCATCTTGCAATTTTCTATTATAAATTTGTTTAGTAGCTGAGAAAATGTGAGAAATCAGTAGGAAATTTGTATTTTTCAGAATGTTACCAAACACTTTAAAATATTTTCTAATACAATTTTCAAAATGCAACGAAACATTAAAAAGATATTTTCCTTTCCCAAAAATATTTTCACCTGAAAATATTTTACACTTGGAAAATATTTTACATTTAACCAAACGCAGCATTGGTTTTGTTTTTATTACAGGGAATAGTTATTCCTTATAAATAGCTATTCTTTAAAATGAGGAATAATTATTCATTTCCAAAATGATTGTAATAGCTATTCCATAGTAATTGAAATAATTTCTAACATTAATATATTTTCAAATAAACAAACTTTCCATATTCACGTATCAATTATGGAAATAAAAATTCATAAAAAAAAAACTCATTTCTATCTCAAATTTAAAAAAATATATATATTATTTTCTATGAAATATAATTGAATAAGGAAGATATTTCCTAAAATAGATCTAAAGTTTTATTCTAATATTACAACTCACAACCAAACTTATAATATGTTTAGTTATTTTATAACAAAACATCTTATTTCTAATAATAAACATCACAATTCTTGTTGTAATTTCTATTCAGTGTACCAAACGTGCCCTAAAGGTTTTGAACTGACAAGAGTTTGTAGGTCAATTGACACCTCTTGGTATTTCTAACAAAAACATCTAAAGTTTAAATCCCTTTATCTCCATTGTTGTCTATCAAATTATCAAAAAAAAAAAAGGTCTTGAAGTATCTATCACCTTGAGTTATATATAAACTAGGTTGTAGATTGGCAAAACCAAAACCAAAGTGTAGGGAGCACTGATTTTCATTCTAAACCAAACTCCTAAGTCATAACATAATCAAGTCTATTCAAAAGCCACTAACACTAATTAATTAACACACAAGTATCATGTGGCTGTGGGTGGGCGACATGGATTATGACTTAAACCAATGCAAAGCTGTCCATGAGACAACAAGATAAACCTAACAAAAAAAAATGCCATATGAAAGTCACAGCCCAAAGTTGATTTGTTGTCGTTTTATGTCACTTGATGACGAATTTGGTATTTATGTTTCCCATTTGCATACCTATTATATATTTAAAAATAAAAATAAAAAAGATAGTAAAAAAAAGTCTTTGAAGCGTTAATTAGTAATGTCGAAGAGATATTATGTTGGAATGTTGTTTGTTTTTTGCTTTTGATAATATGTTTGATTGCTTTTAATTAGAGGAATTTTATGTTCTCCAACTTTTCGGAGGAACCACACTACACACAAGTTTCATATTTGTGGCTAAGTCAATAACAATACAAAAATATGGTGATTAAACCTTAAAAGGGATCTTTCACGCTGGTTGTTGAAACAAAGTGAGTATGATTTTTTGTTGTAAACATTGTTTTTTGGGTCATATAATATATGAATTTTATGTCACCTAGCAAATGAAGATTTGCTTTATTGCACATCTATCTGTTTGCCAGATGGAGAGACTCGTGATATCTTCTGGAAAGATGGGGATGCATTTAAATTATCTAAAGGTATCACAAATATTGGTACAATATTGCTAATATTGAAATGGCTATGAGTTCCAACTAGCTAATTTGGTCATTTATTAATCAATGTGATGTATGATTATTTGGGACCTCGTACAGTTGTGTAGAACCCTTTATGTTCCGTAAAAAAAACCTATACACACACTACCCTTCCACCCACTTCATGAGGTTTTTAGGGAATTTTAACCTAATATGGAATCACAATCTCATACAGATTCATTTGTTTATACAACACAAAATCTCTCTTTCACACACACACACGGTTTTGGAGACTGAGTGATCCAAATGTGATGCCATGTCCCATCAGAAGCCATAGCATTTTAGAGCTTGGGCCCTGCAATTGGCTTGTGTTGCAACAACACATTTAGTAATAAAAGCAATTTCCCAAGCAAATTGGGCATTATAAGAAAAAACTGGTTCTCCATTGACAGTCTTAAATGGATAACTATAACTTCAAAGGACTTCAATACCATTCCAATTTGTTAAATGGACCACCACACCTTCAGTTAATTTGGTCATGCAGTTCTATTATCCACTCAATCTTGGTCCACTGCCTTTGGTAGTATCAACTGTAATAGAAAAGTAGGTGCCAAATTTGTGTATCCATGTCGGTACAAACAATGAAGTTATTGTATTCGCATCATGAGGCTAATGCCTATATGCATTAATATTGACAGTAATTGTCTATATAAGAGTAGCTCAATTGCCTAATTCTAGTTCGTCGTTCTATAAGTATAAGTTCTTATTGGGTGGAGACAAAGGCTGGAGGTCAAGGCTCTAAGAAGAAGTTTCACACACATATACATTTAAATTAGGCCCAAAAAAAAAAAGTTCGCACTCGCTTTATATTTCATTCTTCTAATAATTTTAAGAGCTACCAAGTATTTTCAAATCATCAGGAGAAAACTATGGAGCAATTAAACAACAATGTATTTTGTTAGTCTTTTTTATGGGAAAGTAGTTTTAGAATGGCCAATTATGGTCAGATGATAAATCCCATTAAGTCGTAATTCATATTATATAAATTTTGTAGCTGCAATTTTGAATATCCCTTCTATTTTTCTATTAAAATTTTACTCATGTTCCAGTAAAAATCATGAAGTTGAACCCTTCATCATGCCCCTTTTTAAATTCTAGTTCTCACCGATTTTTTCATGGTAAAGATAGATATAAAAAGCAAGTTCTTAGTGTTTCTTTCATCATTAACTCAACTATTTCAAACTTGTATATATATCAGACATCATTATTCACAATTTCACATAATAGGAATTAGGAAATCTATGGTTCACTAAATTCAATTTCATCAAGGTTTTACAAACTCTCCAAATATATTGATATATATATATATATATATATTTATATTTAACAGTCCAACCATAAGAAGGTCTTATAAATTTTATTTTTAGTGAGGACCGTATACATAAAATCAGTGCAAATTATTTTTAAACAGTATTTATCTCTCTTGCACATGAACTAACCAATGTTTCCAAGGGTCTTCACTCTTTAGAACTTTTCTTTTTTTAAATATTTTTTTTAAGGGGCCATCAACATAAAAGAAGATTATGTGTGTGAATGATTACAAAATTTGATTCATTTGTAACTGAACAAAATAAGAAATAAAATAAAGTAAATGTTGAATTAATCTTATTTTATTTATAATTTATCTAGAATTAGAATCAAGTTACCTTAATCTTGATGTCATACTTGTTAGTGTTACATCAGTTATAATATTTTTATTAACATATTGAATATCCAATCCATGTTTCTCAAAAAAAGAAAAAAAAATGGAATATCCAATCCATATATAAACTTGTATTTTGAATATAATTTTAAATACAAAAGTTGAAATTTAAATATTTTATAATTGAGATAGTATTAATTATATGTTGCAAGAGTGGTGCAGGGGGTATATGGGGCCAACATATTCTTAAAAAATACAAAATTATTAAGTTATGTAACATTAACAAAAGTAATAGTTTAATTTGAACTATTTTATTTGTTTAAACCCAATTGAAATTACTTTAAATTCTATTTTACAACCGATTCTCTACCACACATAACCTATCGCATTAATGAAAACCCCCAATCAAATCCACCCACAAAACAATCAAATATGCACAAATTTGAATGAATTCGCTTACAACCACTCAATTGGTGCAACCTTGACCCGATCAGTGCACCTAACCACCAGATAAATGTACATTACCACCGTATTACGACAACCTTAGTCATAAAATGTTGCATAGCCCTCGCGCCAATGCAAACTTGCAAGCCTATATACCCTACCTCTCAACATGTTAAATTACCGATTTTCTTAAAAGTTTAGACTATTGAAATATGATAAATTTAATTATTTAACTACATACTTCTAAAACTCCCCCTCACAGGTGTGCCAAAAGTACATTGTTAATAGGTGAAGCCCAACACATGAGATTTTTTGGGGCAATCAATAATTTTATATGGTATCATGTAAGGAGAGAGAAATGACCTGGTTTCCATTCTAGAAAACGTTTTATAAAAAGTTTTAAAATATTTTACTATTTTGGCAAATGTTAACAAGCACCAGTGCTTGTTAAGGTTGTATTAATGTGAGTCTCATTTAATAAAAAAAAATTAAATAAATAGAAGAAAAAGAAATAAATCTAGCCCTAAAATTTATTTTAATATTTTTTTTCTTTATAAAGCTAGCCCCAAACCTTAAAAACTGCAAAAATATGACATAAAGTTGCAAAAAAAAAAACAATAAACTGTAGTTCGCTACAATTTTTTTTTTTTTTTTTTTTTTTTTTTAAGTTTGGCCAAAATTTGACAACAAATCATACACTAAAAGTATATTGTTAACACTCTTCCTCACAGGTGTGCCAAAAGTACATTGTTAATAGGTGAAGCCCAACACATGAGATTTTTTAGGGCAATCAATAATTTTATATGGTATCGTGTAAGGAGAGAGAAATGACTTGGTTTCCATTCTAGAAAACGTTTTATAAAAAGTTTTAAAATATTTTACCATTTTGGCAAATGTTAACAAGCACCAGTGCTTGTTAAGGTTGTATTAATGTGAGCCTCATTTAATAAAAAATTTAATAAATAGAAGAAAAAGAAATAAATCTAGCCCTAAAATTTATTTTAATATTTTTTTTCTTTATAAAGCTAGCCCCAAACCTTAAAAACTACAAAAATATGACATAAAGTTGCAAAAAAATAAATAAATAAATAAACTGCAATTCGCTACAATTTTTAACCACATGTTTCTCGAATAACATTTTTTTTTTTTAAGTTTGACCAAAATTTGACAACGAATCATACACTAAAAGTACATTGTTAACACTCTCCCTCACAGGTGTGCTAAAAGTACATTGTTAATAGGTAAAGTTCAACACATGAGATTTTTTGGGGCAATCAATAATTTTATATGGTATCGTGTAAGGAGAGAGAAATGACCTGGTTTCCATTCTAGAAAACATTTTATAAAAAGTTTTGAAATATTTTACCATTTTGGCAAACGTTAACAAGCATGGGTGCTTGTTAAGGTTGTATTAATGTGAATTTCATTTAATAAAAAAATTAAATAAATAGAAGAAAAAGAAATAAATCTAGCCCTAAATTTTATTTTAATATTTTTTTTCTTTATAAAGCTAGCCCCAAACCTTAAAAACTGCAAAAATATGACATAAAGTTGCCAAAAAAAAAAAAAACAATAAACTGCAGTTTGCTACAATTTTTAACCACATGTTTCTGGAATAACAATTTTTTTTTTTTTTTAAGTTTGACCAAAATTTGACAACGAATCATACACTAAAAATATTTTACAATGAAATAAATTGATCAGATAGGAATTGGGTATTACTTCTAAAAAAAAAAAGATAGGAATTGGATATGTGAAGAGAAGAAAAAAATTAAAAGAAGGGCAAAATGATAATTAGGCATGTGAGAAAGAGAAGAGGAGAGAATGAAGGGTGTGGGTAAAGGCATGACAGACAGGTGCAAGACCACAAAACATAGACCTGTTGGTGATTCGGACCCCTTTACTTCCGGGACGAGATAATCCAACCAATAGAATTTTATTCAACCATTAAAAAGAGCTTTACTTACTTTACATTTGTGCTTGACTCTCTCTCTCTCTCTCTCTCTGTCTGTGCCTAATATCCACCCACCAGAACCGGAGGCCTAGCTCCATTTTGATTTCGTACTCTCTCTCTCTCTCCTCCTCCTCCTCTCTCTTTCAAGTCTCAAGTCTTAACAGGTCTTTTAAGGTCTCAGGAGGGAACTACCTTTCTACAGTGCTTTTCTTTTGCCACTGCACAAAGCAAAGCAAAACCTGTCTGAAGTCAAGTGTGTTGTTGTTTTTGTTGTGATCCTTGGATTTAGGTACTTTTTCTGGGCCAACTCTCTCTTACCCTTTTAGCCTCCTTAGTTTTTCTTCATGGGTTTTGCATTACTTTACCTTCTACTCTTGTATTTTTCACCTGGGTCGTTTTCTGCTGTTGGATCTGTGTTGGGTTTCTACCCAAAGCTATGGTTTTGTGAGATAAAGATCTGGTTTTTACTGTAATTGGAACCCCTCTTCAGAATTATGTACTTTGGGTTTATAGTTAATTTACTGATTTTATTTCAATATATGTGAGATTGGTTAAAGTCTGTTTAGAATTTGCTTTTTTTTCCTAATTGGCTAACAAGCAAGACTGATTCTTTGCTTTTTTTGTGGTCCTTGAATCTTTTTTAGTTGTTTTGCTTTTTTTTACTTTTGTCCTTTTTTAATTTTTGTTATTGGTTTTAGTTTATATACCTTTATCTTGGTGGAGGAAAGATTGCATATCGAGTTAGATATGATCAAGGTCTGCATGCAGCTTTGTGCTTGAATTATTTTCATTCTGGGAAGAATTTGATTTAATTTTGTAGTTGGGTTCTAGGTTTTACTGTTTGCACAAAGTGAGTTTACAATTTTACTCATTTTAAGCTTAACTTTAAGTTCTCTATATGTAGCTCTATCAGCTAATTTTGTGATCTTTTCGGCTTATGTGAAAATTGAAAAGTGAACTGGTTTTGTATGAATCCGATTTTGCTTAAATGTTTCCAATAGATTTATGCAGCCTTATTTTTTCTTATTAATGGACTTTATGATATACGTCCCCCGGTTACTCTCTCTCTTTCTCTCTCTTTGTAGATTAGGATGTAAAAAGCCGTCTAAAATAAATGCTTAGTTCACTTTGTAATGGTTCTCCAATAATTTAGCTGTGATGCCTATAATTGATGAAATGTTGGCTTGGCAGATTAGGAGAAATATGTTGGCTGCTAGTGCAAGATATGGTCTTTTGATAATGGATGCTGAGCTATGGATTTCTTCAATCTGACATATTCTAAAACTCTTTATTACCTATGATGGCCACAAAAACTGATGTAAGAGCTTCCGCAAAACAAAGACAGAAAACAGCTGTTGTTCAAACAGTTGAGGCAAATGAGCGCAGGCCTTCACCTCTGCAGATTTCTAAAGCAAGCAAACCTGAGTTGGTTCCTCCTGAACAATCACCAAAACCTGTTGAGAACAAATCAAAGCAGGTTAAGGATGAAGCTGCTGAAAATAAGGAGTCACCAAATTCTAGTCAAAAGGGGTTGTCTGATTCTTTGAATAATAAATTTGATTCAAGTTCTTCTGCACAGGGTCTTGAGCAAGCATCAACAGGGATAAATTCTACTGTAAATGAGACAAGAGGCTCACTGGGAAGTTCTGTTGATCAAGAAAAGAAGACATCGGAGTATGGGAGTGCTAAAGTTAGTGATGGGAACAGTAGTCTTGCCAAGACCAGTGGGAGTGCCAAGATTAGTGATCGTGTTGATTTTGTTGAGAGTGGCAAGAGCAGTATGTGTAGAGGAAGTACAAGCAGTGATGTAAGCGATGAGAGCACCTGTAGCAGCTTTAGTAGTAGTATTAGCAAGCCTCACAAAGCAAATGACTTGAGATGGGAAGCCATCCAAGCTGTTCGAACAAGAGATGGGGTTTTGGGTTTGGGCCATTTCAGACTTTTGAAAAGGCTGGGTTGTGGTGATATTGGCAGTGTCTATCTGTCAGAGTTAAGTGGAACTAAATGTTATTTTGCAATGAAGGTTATGGACAAAGGTTCTCTTGCAACTCGTAAGAAGCTGCTTCGTGCTCAGACAGAAAGAGAGATACTGCAATCTCTGGATCACCCCTTCCTTCCAACATTGTACACCCACTTCGAGACAGATAAGTTCTCATGCTTGGTAATGGAGTTCTGTCCTGGAGGAGACTTGCACACTCTTAGGCAGAGGCAACCAGGCAAGCATTTTCCTGAGCAGGCAGTCAAGTATGTTAATCAAGCTTAACCATTCTATTTTCTTCTCTTTATTTTAGTTGACATGCTTGTTCACTTTCAGCTTATCTAATATTATCTGTTTATACCTTAAGCCTTAGATGGTTAAACCAATCCTATCCTTGAAGGGACAAATTTATTTTATTGCTTTCAGGAATATGTTATGCATGCTGCTTTTTTCATAAGCATTAACTGTATCCTGTGTATGTTGTATTATTTCTATCCTATGGCCTTTGCCTTTTGTTCTCCTCCTAAGAAGCTTTACTTCAATATGTTGAGTTTGTTTTCTTGTCAGTCTCCCAATGGGGACCATCTGGCTAAATAGTTCCCATCCATGTTAAGTTGGGTCTGAAACTTGACTTTTATAGACAAATATCTTAGGCTGTATCCTCAAAGCTCCCTACTACCAATGAAACCTGGAATTCATATCTTTATCAGCATGTTCTTGACATGGTGCCGGGTCGCATCCTCCAGTGCCTTGAATGAAGTTTAATGGCATGTCTTCAACAATTACCTGTTGCTAGATTCTTTTATGGGTTTCAGTTCCAAAACTTATTAAACCTCAAGAACTGCCTCGTGGTAAACCATTACCACTTCCAAATGATAAACTGTTTTCGAAAATGAAGAGTTAAGGTGGTGAATTGTTGAATCATGAATTGCCAAGAGCTTTGTAGCTCAACTGGCACCTCCTGGCGCTTCCAACAGAGGCTTCCAGGGTTTGAGTCTCCCTACCCCATTGTATCTATCATCAAACAAAAAAGAACGGTTGAGTCATGAATCAGTGTCAATTTTACTGTCTTGTGATCCATTTAGAAGGTTGTAATTATTCTGAAGGTTGATACTGTATTCAAATAATTCAGCATCCAAAAATGGAGTTATGTTTGTCTTGTTTTCTGGAACAATTTCCCACCTTTGTACCTGATACAAAATTCCTTTGTTACCCTGATCTTAAATAATCTTACTAACTATGCAGGAAAAAAGAGGCTCCATATGGCACTTGAAAGTGACAATTTTTTATTTCATTTAACTTGCAGATTTTATGTAGCAGAGGTCCTGCTATCTCTGGAATACCTCCATATGCTTGGGATTGTCTACCGTGACCTTAAGCCAGAAAACGTCCTTGTGAGGGAAGATGGACATATAATGCTCTCTGACTTTGACCTCTCCCTCCGTTGTGCTGTTAGTCCAACACTTGTGAAAACCTCATCTATGGAGTCTGATCCATTACGAAAGAACAGTGTGTATTGTGTCCAGCCAGCTTGCATTGAGCCTTCATGCATTCAGCCATCCTGTGTAGTCCCTACAACATGCTTCTCACCACGCCTCTTTTCAAGCAAGTCTAAGAAGGACCGGAAACCTAAAAATGAGATAGGAAACCAAGTCAGCCCATTACCTGAGCTCATGGCAGAACCAACTGATGCACGGTCAATGTCATTTGTTGGGACCCATGAGTACTTGGCACCTGAGATCATTAAGGGTGAAGGTCATGGAAGTGCCGTAGATTGGTGGACTTTTGGAATTTTTCTGTATGAGCTATTGTTTGGTAAAACTCCTTTTAAGGGATCAGGAAATCGGGCTACGTTGTTCAATGTTGTAGGTCAGCCTCTTCGTTTTCCAGAATCACCAGTTGTCAGTTTTGCAGCAAGGGATCTTATAAAGGGTTTGCTTATAAAGGAACCACAGCATAGATTGGCTTATAAACGAGGGGCAACTGAGATCAAGCAACATCCCTTCTTTGAAGGTGTGAATTGGGCATTGATACGCTGTGCGACTCCACCTGAGATCCCAAAGCCCATTGAGGTGGAGAGAATACCTGCCCCAACAGCATCAACGAGTGAAAAGGCTGCTCCCACTATGCCTGCTCCCAATCAGAAAGGTTCTGATAATTATCTTGAGTTTGATTTCTTTTAGTGATGATCAGTATTAAACGGTTTCTGTTGGCAGAGAACTGTTTTGAACAACATTTCAGGGATTGATAGTGGTGATTATGAAGTTATTTTATTGAAAGTTAATGACGAATTGTATGTTTGGTCTTGCCATTAACAGTTTCAAATTGACTTGCATAACTGCATCAATGCTCTCTGTCATATACATCAGCATACATCAATCTGGATACATCAGGTTTGGTTCATTGAGTATAAAAATACCAAAATACATGGTTCTTTCTTCTTTGAGCCATCTTTGTTAAGCTTGTAGAGAACATACATCTGTCTGGACACTTCAGCATCATTTAAAATGTAATTTCTCTCAGAAAACTATTTATATAGACTGAAAAACATAATATGCATATTAAGTTTTAGCATTTAAACTGTGGTTCTTTCTTTTCTTAGTCGCAAGCACAAGATTTTTCACATTACAAGGCGCTGAGTTCCAAAGTTAAGGGTAACAGTAGCTTGGATTTGCTTACTTCTTGTGGTCCCCAAGCTTCAATTAATCATGATGTCAAAGATTGAATGGAACAGACAATGAAATAAAAGGGTATCAAAATAAAACTGAGTATATAACTCTGCACTCTAAATACAAACGTGAACAAATACAGATATATTTTCAGATCAAAATGCAACCCCGATAGCTCTAATCTAATGCTCCGAGGAGCGATATCTCTGCCATTAATGAGCCCATGTACCCCAATTAATTAGTGAAGTACTGTATTTACATGTAGCTTATATTATATATACTTGTTTCTAAAATATAAAGCACTTGCGCCAGAATGAACCATTGGGTTTTCCATTGGGTTTTCCTTCTTCTTGAATGGACCTGAAACTATTTCCATTGCTGATTCGATGTGACCATCCAATCATCTGGTCAATAACTTCCTTCCCTTCACAGATGATCTTAACATCGCAGGTATCCAGTGCATTCTGAAAGATCCAATCTGCAATCCCGCTTCCTCTCCCTCTCCTCTCAGCAACCCCGCTTCCGCTTCCTCTCCTTGGCGCCAGTTTCCTTTCAAATTTGAATAACAGAATAGCTGCTAATAAGAAATGTGCTTTGGAAATTCAAAATTTCTTAGACGTTGTTATTGTTGTATCTTTGGATACTAGTACCTTAAACTTGATTGTGTGGTTCCAATCACTAGCTTTCTTATTTTGAGAATAGGAATAATCTCCACAATAGCCTTAGCAATGCTACTACTTTCAATGAGCACAACATCTACCTTCACCTGTTTCATTATTTATAAAAAAAATTATTTATCTTCGCATGTAAGCCATATAATGGTCTGATTAGTAGGAAGATTTTTGTTTTTGTTTTCAAAACAATATAAAATCAATATTCAAAAAAATTGAACTCGAAACTAATTTTCTGATAATAATTTTTCTATTTTACGTGTTTGGCTCTCACTTTTAAGAACAATTTTCAAAATATTAAAAACAAATAAAAATAATTGTTTGGGAGACTATTTCTATTTTTGAGATTTAAAATATGTATATATTTACAAAAAGTAACGTGTAAAATTTATAGATTACCTTTTTTTTTTTTTTTTGTGGATAATGATAAGAAATAGAGCTCATCATGTTTGTTTTTTAATGATAAGTTTCAAATTTGAAGGATGAGAATTCTTTTTGTAATAAAGATAAGTTCCTTAATTTAAGAGAGAAAAAAGTTTGGGCAAATATGTGGAGTTTACTGTTTTCAATTTATTTATAACTATATCATTAAAAACATTTTCCCTTGAAATACCTCTTATCTGTTTTCAAACTCCTGTTTTAAATCAGGAAAATAAGATATACTTTTTTGAAAACTGGACTTAGAAAATATATTAGTCAAACAATAAATTCAAGTGCAAGACCTATTATTTTATGAATTGCATAACAAAAAACTATATTTAAATACTCTTACCAAACGGACCCTAAGTTGCATTAAATTGTTTGTTCAAAGATTTGTACCTTGGAGGCAGAGCATTTGTTAAGAAACTCTTGAAGGAGCTTCTTCCTCTTGGCTCTTTCTTGGGTCACATATTCCTGCACCATCTCCGGTTTCACTTGATTTCTTGGAATCATTCCTACTATCATCACATGAAATGTTAACTTTATCACTCATTCTGTTGCCCCAAACAAGAGTTAGACGGCTAATGAACTCTTTATCAAACAGCCAATAACTGGCTCATCACATCAACATTTCTTCATGCCAAACATAAACACAATCTAATCCGTCAACCGAGCGAAGGAGCCCGGAAACATTGGTTGTAAATTATTATTGAATTTGTAATTGTAGCTAGCTATTGTTATTGTGATTGCAGCCTAGTACCCTTTGGTAATGCCATTTCAAATCACATTTTTACAATATACATATTTTTTTAAAACAATTTTTTCAAGCAATCATCGCCACACACTTTTCTATATATATATACATAAATGTTACTTGATAGAACATTACATACGCTTTAATTTGTGCCTTGGAGCACTGGTAATTGTTAACAAAAACTTTTAAAAAAAAAATTGGATGTACAAGACCAACACGGTTTGTATGGTATATCTCCCAAAAACGACGTGGTATTAATTGTTTCGAATGCATGCATCCTCACACTCACATGAGGATGGACCTCACAAGTATGAGACTCACCTTCATGTAAGTGAAAGATTGCATATATCAGAAACATCTTATATAGTATAGGATCCACCCTCATATAAGTGAGAGGATGCATGCATCAGAAACGACATGTATTTTCTCCCTAAAAGCACTCAATATGAACGGAATTGTACTATTTTTTTTTCCCTGAATGAATAGAATAATACTGATAGCAGGGTTGTTAAAACATAAGTTTCACACTTTAATTACAAGTTTTCCAAGACACGGCTTTGACCAAGGCACACATCTGTGAGAGAGAGAGAGAGAGAGAAAGAGAGAGAGAGCTTACATGGACTTGGAATGAAGCGTAAGACAGGGAAAACATGTATGAGAAGGACCATAGTTGAGGGAGTAACAACGTGTCTCAGAGTCCACTCCAGTGCATCCATGCTTGAGCTTGACTCTTCTGCCGCCCCCACAGCTACAAACACTCTATCATTCCAGTTTTGAAAATCAAAAGAGAACAAACTACCCTCATGCTCATGATCACGCTCTTCCACCATAGAAGCCCTGAGTACATCTTGGTTTATCTCGAACAGTTCGCTTGGAGTCTCTTCCTCCATATCCATCTCAGTTGGGCTGCTACGTGTGCTGGTGTTTCCCTTAGCGAGCAAGTGTTCATCATTCTCTGTTGATGATACCGACATTTTCAGCCAATTTTTCTGGTGAAAACAACTATGATGACACGGTTTTCGATCCCAAAGATTTGAATTTGTTTTGTGTAGTGGAAACCTACACAAAGGTAGAATACTTAGAAACACTTTGAAGTTTGAAGGGTTTCACTAATAACTTCGAATCATATTATGCCTTCCTAGGTTGTATCTTTGAAAATATGGTTGGCGTTTATATTTCGAAGAAATTATCATCTTGACAAAAAAAACAAGCAACAATTTGTGCAGATTAAATAGCCTTGAAAGTAGGCTGCTAGTTTCTTCTGATTGGACTTTTCTTGGTTAACCACTCTCATGTCTATTGGCCCATTTTTTTTTTATAAGAAGTCTATTGGCCCATTTGTTTCATATGATATTTTCAAGTCTTACTTGATTATCAGAAATAATTTATCTAATACGATAGTGATTTTATCAAATTAACAGTTATAAAATTCTATCTTATCTTTAAAAATACAAATTTAATTAAATATTTAGATTGATCCAATTATAAAATCCAGTCAAATAAGACATTTTTTATTATTAAGAAATGATATGTCCACAATATTTTTATAATATTTTTACAACAAATTTTAAATGACAAGTTGGTACTAGTTGTTATTGTTGGAACAAAAGAGTAATCTTAGTGTTAAGTACAAATTTAAACCAATAACAGCTAACCTCCTATGATTTATTGTGAAAATGTTGTGAACGTAGCATCTCTCTTTTTTATTTGGAAGAAATTTTCTTATAGTTATCTTTTATTATTATTTTTTAATGTGAATATATTATTGAAAGAGAGAGATACATCATACATCTCTTTCCCAAGCCTCGATGACAACATGAGGAAGGGATACACAATTACAAATATATGAGATATTAAGATGGGTACAAAACATACCTGCTTAGTTCATGAATTAGAGAATTAACATCTCTTTTTTTATCCAAGAATCCAACAAAAACAACAACCCGCACAACAATTTGCCAAGATTAATGCATCATTTGACAGTGCCTGAATCTGGTACATGCCTCCTCCAAATTCTTTTTTAAGGCACTTTTTTTTTTTTTTTAATAGTAGTTTAATAATGAGTCATGATGTAACCTTATATTTGCCTCTCTCTCTCTCTCTCTCTCTCTCTCTTGTGAGGGGAATTATACATTGGCTACTTTAGGAAATTCAACACACTAGATTGTACTGAAATAATTAATAGTAATTATCAGTTAGATTTATTTACTACCACTTCTAATATATATTATTAAGAAAAAAGCAGGCAGACTTTACTATTAATTATTGAAATCTTTTTGGAATATAGCCTCTAAGTCCGTTGGCAATTCTTCCAACCAAATGTTAAAATCTATGTATAAAATTGCTCTTAAAATTGGTTTTGGGTCTTGATTTGGTTGAGGTGGGTCTTGATTTGATTTATAGGTGCAAAGGATGTCAAGCTGCGCCATGGAAGAAGATGACGACGGGAAGCGAAGTGGTGTCCATGTCTTGTGAGTTTTGGTTCGGCATGATGGGTCTGCTGGTGGAGGCAATGGTGGAGGTTTCTTTTCTTTCTTTCTTTTTTTCTACTGTGATTGGTGGTGGTGAGTGGATGTGGTGGCTGTGGGTGGATGTAGAGGTGTTTTTCTGCTGTGATTTTTTTCTTTTTATTTTTTTGTTAGTGGTGGTTGCGGTATGGGTGGTGAGTTTTGGTGGGTGGTTGGTAGTGTGGTGCCGGCAGTGCTGTGAGAAAGAGAGAGAAACAAAGGAGAGAGAGACAGAGGAGAGAGAAGAAAAATAAAAAATTATTGAAAAATAATAAAGAAACATTATTTAAATGAAATGATAAAAAAATAAAAGTTTTGATATAGATGGTATTGTAAAGTAGTGTGTTATATGTTATAAAATTGGATTTTGAGATGCTAAATGCTATATTTTTTGACATGTTTCATAAGAATGATCTAAAAAAGACATGAGCTGAAGAATATGCCCTTCCTCTTGATAAGAATATACCACTGAAGAAAACTCAGCTTGCAATTATATGAGTCTTGATGTTGTATGAGAATTGTGAAACACCAGCCGAATGGTGCGAGGGGTATGAGAATTGTCAGGTCTCAGTATTTTGTGTTACTATGAGTCCTTTGACGATGCCTATGTTTTTAGGTTACTGTAGTGTTCAAGGTGATGTGATTAAATTGTACGGTCTAATATGAGTAGATGATCCCCCCACCCACACCAAAAAAAAAACTTATCATGTGATATGGCAATCCTATCACAATTTTTTTTTTTTTTTTTTTTTTGAGACTAAAATCCTGTCACAATTTAAAATGAAAAAAAAAAAAAAAAAACTACTGAAAAACTGTAATTACTAATGAATGTGACAAAATTAACCCATTTAATAGTACATGTACTATACCTGTCATTTGTTATAATCGGTCACCCTTGTCACCTATATTGTTAGTACTTCTTTACGTTTCCAATAATATATTTGGGTTTTTAATTTTTATTCTCTCAACTATCAATTATTTTTTTCATTTAAAAAATATCAAATATTTTTAATAAGAAAAAAAGTAAAATAGACCTTCTAAAATTTTATGAATTACTGTATATATAAGTAACTCTTTCAATATATAGAAAATTTTAATTATAATTTTTGTTCTTTTACTTAGTGTTATTTTTAAATATGATATTATATTTATGGTAATTATTAATAGACATTTATTATTTATATGGATTCATGATTGTATTTGTATATTTCTATGGTTTAGCATTATTTTGATTGTATTTGAATATTTTTCTAGTTTTAAAGAAAAAAAATGATTTACTAATATTCATGGAGAGTTTAAATATAGAGTGAAATTTAAAAATAATATATTAGAATAACGACACTTTTTAAGAGAGAAAAAATAAATTGAAATAAAAAATGTAACAGGAGACAAGTAGCATAGTGCAACAAGAAAAAACACACACCGCGTTGTTTAAATATTGGCAAATTATTAATCCTTGACATGTTAATTGTGAGGTCTTGAATGCTCATGCGGTAGAATATTCTATGATTAGAGAAAAGTCAAATGTCTTTGATTGGATATAGTATATTAAGAGCAACCACATCAGTTTGTAGATATTCTTTTAAAATACAAAAAATACTTAATTTTACACATTTTAACCTAAAAATTTTAACATTAATCTTTGTAAAAATGTCTAAATATACACAATATTCTTGTAAATGAACAATAATCGTGCATATATACACAATTATTGTTTACTGTGTAAATAATTTTTTTATTCTTTTCTTTTCTCTCTCCTCACCATCTTTTTCTCATTTTCTTTCCCACCTCACTCTCACAGTTACTATTTACAGTATTAAAGAATTGAATATTTTATTTGAATAAATGTGTATAATAAACAAAGTGATGTATGTGTTTTGTTAAATAAGTGTGTAAAATAAAAAAAGTAGGTTTAAATATGTAAAATAGAAAAAATTTTGCACATACTGATGTGAATACTCTTACTAGTATCGATATAAGCAATGTGCAAAACAATCAATAAAATATTATTTTATCTAAAAAATTTATTTTTCTCTCTTATTTCGTATATGAATATGAAATATGATTTTTTTTTTTTTTTTTTGGGTGGGCGCGTGAAATTCCCAGTCCTTGACCCCTGGGTGGGTGTTCAAATACTTCACCCTGAGTGTTTGAATATGAAATATTATAATTGTGATAGTCATTACAATTAATAGACATTTTATTGTGTTTTATATGAAATGTTATATATGAATTTCGTAATTGTGATATTAATTAATAGTTAATAGATATTTATTATGATTGTGTTTTTATATGAAACTATCAGATAAATAATTATGGCAGTTATTAATAGGTATTTATTAAGTTATAAAAAATTAATAAGTATTTATTATTTTAATTTTAGATGGAAGTATAATGCTAGGGAGTAGGGACACAACCAAAAATCACAATATTTCACAACATTCCTAAATTAGTATGCTAACTCACATATGGGTTCACCAGTAGTCACCACAATCTCCAATTGAATATATTTTTTTTAATGATGAGGTATGCTAATTTTAGAGTGTTGTGAAATTGTTGTGGCCTTTTGTTGTATCCATGGCCTTACTCATATAGTTATAGTTATTAACTTATTATTGATTGATATTTAGTTATTATGATTGTGTTTGTATATAAAATTAGTCATTCAATTCTTCTAAAAAAATTATCTATTCTATCATTTAAAGAAAAGATTACACGTCAAGATTTTAATTCAGTTTTTAAATATAGAATATAATATAAATTTGATTAAATATATATATATATATATATATTAAAATATTAGTGCATAAAATTGTGAGGACTCAAAAATTTAAGTGGCAAATATTATGAGGCCAACCAAAAGTAAAACGACTTTAATTTTATATATAGTATAGATTATAAATAAAAGTGTTAAGTTTAACTGTTCAAGTTATAGTTTGTGTACTTCACAAAAAAAAAAATTTAGAAGAAGTTAAGGTTGTGTTATTTATTATTGGATTACAAGTTCAATAAAAGTATAATATAATCTTTTTTTTATATAATTCGATAATTACAATGGGGAGGGAAGATTTGAATCTTGAAATAATAGTGATGTCAACTACTTGAGTTACAATGCTCTGGAGTCTGGACTAATACTTATCACTCAATAATTTTTTATTGAAGGAGTATTTTTAGAATCTTAATATTAGACTACACATTCAATTCTTTTTCTTAATGCTCACACTGTTATATTATTGATTACACATTATTCATTATTATTATTGGACATCAAATCGTATGTCAATAAGATATGTTCTGTCTATATTTAAAAAATAGAAGTATATTTAAAATCTAAAAATTTTGCAAATAATGTAGTTATAGATTGATGTCTAATATGTAACTCAATTATGATTTTTTTTTCTAAAAATACTTAGTGGTATAATATTAACAAAATTTGAACCAAGTCCAGCTAAAACATATATATATATATATATATATATATATATATATTACATTTCTTGTTGGTCAAGTTTGTTTGGCTTTTGGTGTTGGCGTGTGAGTGTATTCTCTTATCTCATCCTACTTCTCCTATATATATGTGTGTGTGTGTGTGTGTGTTTCTCAAAAAAAAAAAAAAAAAGATACTCAGTGTTGTTGATTTGTCCCACATCGGTAAGGTGTAATATTAAGAAGGGGTTTATCACTTACTCCGCAACACTAACTGCCGCATGTAGTTTTGGTGTTGGCATGTGAGTGTATTCTCTTATCTCATCCCCCTTCCCCTATATGTGTGTGTGTGTGTGTGTGTGTGTGTGTGTGTGTGTGTCTAAAAAAAAAAAAGATACTCAGTGTTGTTGAGTCGTCCAACATCGGTAAGGTGTGATATTGAGAAGAGGTTTATCACTTGTTTCGCGATACTAACTGCTGCATGCAGTTTTGGTGTTGGCGTGTTAGTGTATTCTTTTATCTCATCCTCCTTCCCCTATATATATATATATGTGTGTGTGTGTGTGTGTGTGTTTCTCAAAAAAAAAGTTCGTTTGGCTAGAATTCTAATACATAGAAATATTTAGACACTCACAAGTCACAATCTAACAGTTATTGAGGGTCATAATTAAATTTATTCTTGTCAATCTAATAGTTGTTGAGGGTCATAATTTAATTTATTATCATCATTCGTTTAATTTGTTAATAATATCTTTATTAGATTTTTGGTATGAGTAAAACCATGGACCTCGTACTTCATGCCTCACGCACTGCCTAAAGTCCCTTCCAGGTCAGATTTTTAACAATAATAATAATAATAATAATAATAATAATAATAATAATAATAATAATAATAATAAAAATAATTAATAAATTTATTATTATTATTATTATTATTATTATTATTATTATTATTATTATTATCAACGTTGTCAAAATCGGGATTCTACGTAAAATCGTTGAAAGTAGGTGGGATTATAAATCCTAAGATCAGATTGTGAATCGTAAGATTCTACATATTTTTAGATTTAAAGAAAAAAACATATTGATAATGACTTTGTATGTTGAATAATCATGTAAATTATAAATTCATCCATAAAAAAAAAAAAAAAAAAAAAAAAAAAAAAAAACTAAGATTTCCATCATATGATGTAATTTGCATGTCATAAATCTCGAAGTCTATACTAACGAAACAAATATATTTAATTTTTGACCCAATATATCTAAAAAGTTCAATAAATATTTAATTAGCAATCAAATACCAAAGTATTTATTAAAACATATGGAAAATATTTTCCAAGTTCTAAGTTCCAAGTTTGAAATCCAAAATAAATTAGTAAATGGAAACTAACTACAATATGAAGTCCAAAATCAAGATGAATATTAAGGTGAAGTGAACATTTAATTATTCTCATTCTAAAATTCTTATAACCACTGTCCTAAATTCCTAATCATCATCATCTATGTAGACATTATATATTTGTATACTAGAGCTGTAAAAGGCATCAAGATATAATTTCACACTCAATTATTCAAATTATACTACTCAACAACAATTAAAGAGCATGCTCAAAAAAATTAATCAATCAATATACAAATACAAACATAACTGATAAAATTATATATAAAAAAAATATTTTAGTAATATTAGAACACAAATTAATATATTAATCAAGCTAATTTAATAACATTATAGCTTAAAAGGTAACAAAATCAACATCAAATTCTTCATTTAGAAATGATGAAATGTTCATTCATTTTGATTACTGAACTAGAAACTAGAAAACATTTGCTTGGGTTAATATAATTTTATAAAAATAAAATAAAAAGTCATATCATCACACATGAAAAAATAAAAACCCTTAAAGTTTCATCAAAACAAAAAATTTATTCCATAAAAAAAAAATTCAAATTTTTTTGTTTTTGGTAGGATCGGTAAGGTTCCATACGATCCTACATGATCCTACCATTTTTATGATCCTAGTATGATCTTAAACATTTTGGTGAGGTGGGATTATAAAATCGTGTGATCCTATAATCCAGATCACGATTTTGACAACCATGATTATTATTATCACTAGTCGCTAACTTGTACTATACACAAAACCTACCAATTTATAAAGTAAACTAAAATAATTTTATAAAATCTTAAATTGACTAAGAAACTACATCATTCCATAATTTGTTCTTATATGATTTCAATTTAGGTTATAATTTGATGAAAAAGTCTTTACTTGAATATGCAACGGCTTACAAAAAATTTACCAGACAATTTCAGATATTGCAAAAAAAAAAAAAAAAAAAAAAACTCAAAAATTCAGATATTAAAAACTTCTGAAAGACCAAAAAATATTAAAGAATCAGATGATTCACTACTTAGAAATTATTGAAACAAAACAATATATATATATATTATATATATATATATATATATATGACTAAACAATAGAGAAATATAAGAAAAAGATGAGTTACATTCAAAAGAATAATCCATAACTATAACTATTGAAATAAATTAAAAGATTCAAAACCTACAAATTATAGATAATATGTGTGTGTGTGTGTGTGTGACTACACAAATTCAAATGTTAAAACTTCCAAAATGCCAAAAAGATATTGATGGGACTGGCGAAATACCTTCCCTTGGACGAGCTCATGAAATACCTTCATCCACCCACAAAGCGGCATGGACGAAGACAGACAAGTCATTAATAAGAGGATTCAATGTCACGGACAATTACTAACCAGTTGTCAGACCATTGGAGCCCCATCAAGACCTGCAGTAATAAGCCCTAAGACGTTACAAGAAGAGCATTAAAACCACGATCAAAGGTCCCAATGGCTAGAAACCACAAAGCTATATATATACACTTATTAGGAACATAGAAGGTACATAATTCCGACCCAAAGAAATACTTTTACACTTCTCATTTTCTCTCAAAGGATTTTAGCATACTAACTTATACATCGGAGACGTTGTGGCAGATGCCACACCGGTGTCTATATCAGGAAAACCTTAGTCCCATTTTGCAGGAGCAGTGACAAGGTCCCAGCATCATCTGGACGAACCCACTCGATTGACAATTTAGACTTTATTAGTTTGGCGTTGTCTGTGGGGACGACATTTTCATACTACGGTTCGAGAATATAGTTCCAGTCATTCTCAAAAGTTCAGATGGAGTCCAATCAAGACCCTGCTATACTAGCCCTACAAATCCAAGCATAGATAGCTAGCATAGAAGAACTCACTAGACAAAACCAAGAGATGAGGCAGGAGCTCCAATAGGAGGCCAACGGGTCTAGAGACAATCAGGAAAACGAGTGAAATAGCCAAAGACGGAGCGACCATCGAAGGCCAACTACTCCAGACGAACTGAGCTTAGAGCTTCTTTAGGAGATGAAGAAGGAGGTGGACGAGTTAAGGAACGCCATAAAAGAGAAAACGGATCGGAGCATGGATAGGATGGTCAGGATGACGGACTCCCCTTTCACAGCAGTAGTTCTTGAGTGCCTAGCCCCATCAAAGTTCCACCTGCCTCAACTCGAACAGTTTGACGGACTTAAAGATCCCTTAAATCATCTCAATACTTTCAAGACAACATTAGGTCTCCAA
The DNA here is from genome assembly GCA_032878915.1 of Castanopsis chinensis. Classification (NCBI taxonomy): domain Eukaryota; kingdom Viridiplantae; phylum Streptophyta; class Magnoliopsida; order Fagales; family Fagaceae; genus Castanopsis; species Castanopsis chinensis. The sequence continues at coordinate 9,936,068 of JAVQMG010000131.1, forward strand.
CAGCGTCCTGACAAAATACTATGCCGCTCTTTCCCTACTACTATCAAAGGGGCTGCAAGGGAATGGTTCATAAAGCTACCCACATCGTCCATCGACAACTTCGAACACTTGAGCAGCTCCTTCTTGCATCATTTCGTTGGAGGTCAGCGCCAGAGAAGGCTAGCAAGCCATTTACTCACCATCAAACAGGGAGAGAAGGAGACCTTGAGGTCATACATGAAATGCTTCACCCGCGAGACTTTGGAGGTGGACGAAGCTAATGACAAGGTACAACTAACAACCTTTAAAGCTGGATTGAAATCCAGGGAATTTGTGGTTTCACTCTTGAAGAATCCTCCAAAAACAATGGCCGAGATGTACCTGAAGGCACAGAAGTACATAAACGCCGAAGATGCTTTAGCCACGATAAAAGATGAAGGGAAAACTAATGACAAGGGAAGGAAAGAGGATGACCGAAGAGGACAAAAAAAGGAATGCTCAGATCATCAGACTAACAATTGGGGTAAAAGGAAAGACGAGAAGGGTCCTTTGATGACAAAATTCACTCCTTAGTTATGTCTGTTGACAAAATTCTGGCACAAATTAAAGATAAGCACTACCTCAAATGGTCCAAGCCATTGCATTCGTCGCCCAATGTACGTGACAGGAAGAAGTACTGTCGTTTCCACAAGGATCACGGTCATTACACTAAAGATTGTAGAGATCTAAAGGAGTAGATCAGGAACTCATACAAAAGGGGAAATTGCAGAGGTTTGTAAAGAAGGGAGAGCCTAGCAAGACCAGGGACGATGACACGAGCAATTGCGAAGCCTCACTAAAGGACGAGGATTGTGCATCCCAGCGTCTACCAAGCGTGATCTAGGAGATAAAGACGATCACAGGTGGGTCGTCTACAAAAGGATCATTTAGATCCCTCAAAAAGTCATATCAGAGACAAGTGAACAGAGTCCATAGGATACCCCCTTGAAACAGAGACGAACGGACAAGGAAATATATTTCTCTAAAGAAGACGCTAGAGGAGTAAAGCAACCTCATGACGACCCTTAGTCATAATGCTCACAATAGAAGGGTTCAACACTAGTAGAATCCTCATAGACAATGGTAGCTCTGCGGACATCATTCACCTCCCCTCTTTTCAATAATTGAAGCTAGATCTGAAAAGACTGCGCCCTTTTAAGTCACCCCTTGTCAGCTTCAGTGGAGACAAAGTGTATCCTAAAGGCATAGTGAAGCTAATAGTCATAGTGGGGTCTTATCCACGACAGCTGACCCGCCAGTTGGATTTCCTAGTGGTAGATTATCTCTCTTCATACAATGTGATCATTGGGAGGCCCATACTCAACTGCTAGAAGGATGCCACTTCCACGTATTGCTTGAAGGTGAAATTCTTGATGGAAAATGGTGTAGGCGAAGTGAAGGGAGATCAAGTACTAGCCAAGGAATGCTACCAGGCCATGTTAGCTGCAAAAGAAAACCATACATTGATGATCGAGGGGAGGTAGGAAGATAAAGTAGAAGCCCTGGAGACAGTAGAGTTGGTCGAAGGAGAAATGGCAAAGACGACCAGAATAGGTATGACTTTGAGTCCCGAGATGAGGACGAGACTTGTCCGGTTCCTTAAAGAGAACATGGACGTCTTTGCATGGAGTCACGAGAATATGCCAGACATATCCCCAAAGGTCATCTAGCATAGGCTAAATGTGGACTCTAAGAAGAAGCTCGTCTAACAAAGAAAACGGGTCTTCGCTCTAGAACGAAACCAAGCGATTACAGACGAAGTTAACAAGTTGTTGTCAACAGGCTTTATTCGAGAGGTCTGCTACCTAGATTGGCTTGCCAACGTTGTCCTAGTGAAGAAAGCTAAAAAATGGAGAATGTGTGTGGACTTCACGAACCTAAACAAAAGCTTGCTTGAAAGATAGTTTTCCTCTCTCCAGGATAGACCAGCTAGTAGATTCAACAGCAGGGCATAAACTACTGACATTCATGGATGCATTCTTGGAGTACAATCAAATAAAGATTACTGAGAAAGACTAGGAGAAAACTGCTTTCATCATAAGCCAAGGGCTCTATTACTATAAGGTAATGCCCTTTGGACTGAAAACACAAGAACAACTTATCAGAGGCTAATGAATAAAATGTTCAGCAAGCAGATCGGAAGAAATATGGAAGTATATGTGGATGACATGCTCATCAAGAGTAAGGAAGAACTCGCTCATCTGGACGATCTCAAAGAAACATTTGCCACACTCAGATAGTACCAGATGAAGTTGAACCCCAGTAAGTGTGCCTTTGGAGTAGTCTCGGGGAAGTTCTTGTGGTTCATAGTGTCCTAAAGGAAAATAGAAGCAAATCCAGAAAAGGTGCGAGTTATACTCAACATGACTTTGCCAAAGACCGTCAAAGAAGTCCAAAAGCTCACAGGAAGGATAGCGGCACTCAACAAGTTCGTCTCTAAAGCGACGGACAAATGCTTACCCTTCTTCAAGACATTGAAGCAAGCCTTTGCCTGGACTAACGAATGTGAGGTACCATTTCAAGAACTTAAGCGTTACCTAAGCAATCCACCCCTTCTAAGCCAGTCCAAGCAAAGAGAAAACCTGTATTTGTATCTGGCAATATCAACTACAACTGTAAGCGCAACCTTAATTCAAGAAGAGGACAGAAAAGAACTCACAGTTTGCTACATCAGCCATGCCTTCCAAGGGGCAGAAGCCAAGTACTCAAGAATTGAGAAGATTGCATTCGCATTAATAGTAGCTTCGTGCAAGCTGCGACCCTATTTCCAGGCGAACCCAATCCTGGTAATGACAGACCAACCCATTAAAAAGTCCATGAACAAACCCGAGGCAACAGGGAAAATGGTCCAGTGGGCGATTGAGCTTAGCCAGTTCAACATTGAGTACTACTCTAGGACAGCAATTAAAGCGCAAGCTTTGGCAGACTTCATTGCCAAGTTCATCCTCCCAAGCGAGGACAACCACCCCGACGAGATAGAACGTTGGACGATATAGACTGATGGTTCGTCAGCCCAAAAGAGGGGAGGAGTAAGGGTCTTCATCATTACCCCAGGCGGAGAAATGCTTAAATATGGAGTCTAGCTGAAATTCTCGGCCACCAATAACGAAGCAGAGTACAAAGGAATATTGACGAGGCTAAGGGTTGGGAAAGCACTAGGAACAAAAAACTTACTCCTCTAAAGTGATTCTAAGTTGTAATAGGGCAGATAAAGGTGGAATATGAATCAAAGGAGGAAAGAATGTAAAAATACCTTAGGATGATGAAGCACTTAATACAAGAGTTTGACAGGGTGGAATTCATGCTGATCCCGAGAAGCCAGAACATGATAGCAAATAAGATCGCGAACCTAGCCTCATCTGTAGAAGGACTAACGAGCATGGACTTTGAGATGGAAGTCCAGAAACACCCTAGCATTGAAGAAGTCTTTACATTTGTGATCCATAGTACAAATAGCTGGATGACCCCGATCATATCCTTTCTCCAAGACGGACACCTCCCCTAAGATATCGAGGAAGCCAGGAAGGTCAGGAAGAGAGCAACCAAATTCACGACCCTAAATGCCCTACTTGAAGAGGAAGCCAAATATATTCTGGAAGAGATCCATGAAGAGGTTTGCAGAGATCATGCAAGTTCTAGGTCCTTGGTAAGCAAAGTTATCCGAACAGGTTATTTTTGGCCTACTATGCAAGTAAACGCAAGGGAGCTCGTCAAGAAGTGTGACAAGTGCCAAAGATTCGGGAATGTCCAACGCCTTCCAGCCAAGAAACTGACGAAGATAGCCTCCCCGAGGCCATTTGCACAATGGGAAATTGACATCGTTAGTCCACTGCCATGAGGTAAAGGATAGGTAAAGTTTCTACCAGTCGCTATTGACTACTTCACAAAATGGGTCGAAGCAGAGGCATTGTCAACCATCATTGAAGCAAAAATCTAGAGTTTCGTGTGGAAGAACATAATCTGCAGATTCGGGATTCCACGGATGATTGTATCAGACAACGGGTAGCAGATCGATAATCAAGGTTTCAGTGATTTTTGCTCAGGCTTAGAGATCAAGAACCAATACTTATCCTTAGGACACCCACAGGTAAACGGAGAGTCGAAGGTGACCAACTGAACACTACTCAAGATCATCAAAGTTAGGTTGGAAGATGCTAAGGGGGCCTGGCTAGAGGATTGCCTATTGACTTGTGGGCTTACAGGACTACAGCAAAAACCCCGACGAGAGAAACTTACTTATGGCACTAAAGCGGTGATCCCAGTTGAGGTGGGAATAACCAGCATCAGACGAGAGACATTTCATGAAGAAAGCAATGACAATCAATTAAGGGTCAACCTGGATTGCTTGGACGAGACCAAAGATGAAGCCTCCGAAAAATTGACGAAGTATCAGCAGAAGATGACCGAGTACTATAACAAAAGAGTGAAGCTTAGAAGACTTGACATAGGGGACCTTGACCTACGCAAAGTCACCCCGACAACTAAGGACCTAACCCAAGAGAAACTCGGCCCAACCTGGAAATGACCCTACCAAGTAGTCCATTACTCAAGACAAGGTAGTTATCACCTAGAAACCTTAGATTAACAGAGACTTTCACGACCATGGAACATTGAGCACTTAAAGAAGTACCATCAATAGATGTAACAAACAAATGTATTCATCTTTTAGAAGTAATAAAGGGATTATTCAGCCAATGACCTAATTTGAGCAAACCTAGCAGCCTAAAAGCCTAAAAAATGGCTAAATAACAAGGTTCCGCCTAGACGGATATAAGTTACTAACGAAGCCAAGAATGACAAGATCCCTTAAATGGGTGTAAGTCACAAAAAGAAAAATGGTTAAGTAACAAGTTTCCGTCTAGACGGATGTAATTTATTGACGAATGCCAAATTACCAATTTTTGCCTAGATGGAGATAAGATACTGATGGATCAAAACCCCTTCAATAAGAGTGCAAGTTACAAGGTACTAATGCAGAAAGAGTAACTAAAGGAATGAGGCAAACAAAGATCATGCAAAAACAAGAGTACAGACAAGTAAGTATACAATCACAGATGTAATTGAAAGCCCAAAAACAACGTTTAACCACCATTGTTTTCATACTAAAATTAAAATCCCATAAACACTGGGCTAAAAACTTTGTTTTTAAATTAGAAATATTGTTCTAAAAACAGAATTAAAAAGCCCAAAACACATTGGGCACCCAAAAAACAAAATATATGCATATATATATATGAAAGAAGCCATAAAGAAAAAGCAGGTTTAGGCGTCTGGAGGAGGCAGAGGGGCGTCTTCAAGATTATCACCCTCAGGAGCAGTGGATTGAGAAGCTTCATCAGCTGTCATCTCTTTGTCTACCTCTTCGAAGTTCAGGTTCTCTAAGTCCACTCCAGCTAGATGCTTGACAAGATCCCGCCTCAGAAGCTCGAAACCTTTGAAGTACCAACTAAAGAGGACGGTGTTGTACACCTCTGTTGTCTAGAAGGCTTCCACGGACTTCGTAGCAATTTTCTTGAGTTTTTCCTTCGCTACCAAGAGCTGCTCGTCCTTCGACTAGTTGCTTTTTCACCCTCAGCTCGTCGGAAAGACCCTTAACCTACTCCTTGACAGTGTTAGCCTCTCCCATAGCAATGATCGTATCCTTCTTTAGTTTGGAATTTTTTGCCTCCAAAGCCTCCACTCGTGACTCCGCCGACGACACCTTCGCCTCTTAGGTAAGAAACTCTGAGGTAATGTGAAGGCTCTCCCCCAGTACCTACAAGAGAGGAGCTAGATGTCAAGACAATGTAAAAAAAAAAAAGGATGAATTTGCACAAGTACACTACCTGGACGAGCTTGTGGAGGTGACGACTCACAACCTCGTTGGGAGACGAGCCCAAGAATACTTTCATATCCTCAGTAGTAAAGGTCTTTTGCGCCCTCGCCAGTGCAACTCCAGCATCGTTCTAGACACTGGATGAGTGAAAGTCTGCTTTTTCCTTCCCCTTGTCGCCAGTTCGCGACCTCTTTCGTTAGGGGATGATCTCCTCGACCGAGGTAGCCAGGGAGGCTATCCTCGTCGTCTTAGTCCCAGGAGTGACTAGGGTACCTAGAGTGACGAAGGCCCCCTTATCTATCACACACATAGCCCTGGTCCAAATGTTAGAAATGGGCTCATTCCCCTAGTCATCCCCGGACACAAAAAAGAACCAGGACTTCCAATATTTGAATGATGAAGGCAATTCCAGGACAATTCTAGTCCTCCTCTCCCAAGGCACCAGTTCATAGTACCCATGCTCTTTAGACGGCTTTAAATGGCACAGGTAAACAAGCTCGTCCACCCTGATCATGTCCCCGCCTGTAGCAGCCAGTCATATCTCCATACAGCTGACCACTATCCTCCACGAATTGGGCATAACTTGCCCAAGAGCGATACCAAAATGTCCTAGAAGCTCCATAATAAAGGGGTGGACAGGTAATCTAAGCCCACTCAGGAAGGCAGCTTCATAGAAGTACACCTTCCCAGGTGAGAAGTGGCAAGCTCGTTCCTTCTCGTGAGGTAGACGAACCCCAACCCTATTTGGGAATGGGAATTTATCCTTAAATTTGGAGAGTGTCTCCCTATCCAAACCACACACCTCCTTAAGGGCGTGAAAAGCCCTAACTACTTGAGGGACGAAGATGGCGGTATTCCCCTCCACAGGGTCGTCACTAGATGACAGTCCAGTCTCAAGTTCGCTTAATCTTAACTCCAGCATTGCCCTTCTCTCACTCACCAAACTCTCAAACCAATTGACCGATTGACAAAGCATAGTGGATAACTCACCCAATACAACGCCTAAACCACTACCCTGAAAAACAAAATTCTCAACCAAAGGGAGAAAAGCACAAGAAGTACCTAAAGAAGCCCCCAAGCATGCAAAAAAGAAGGAATTCGAGGGGCAAGCTACCCTAACCTCAGCACTATTCACCATGAAAACTAGAAAATAAAAGGAAAGAGATGAATCCTAAAAACTCCAGAAAACCAAAAACAAACACACGAAAAAGAAAGAAAAAGGAAAATCAGAAATTTGTCATAATCTATGTCCATGTTATAAAAAAGGGAAGAGAAGAAAGGCATACCTCCAAAGGAAAATGCAGAAAGCTCAGCCACAAAACACACCGGCTTGGAGAAAATCACAAAGAAAAGTTGGAAAGAAAGAAACTTAGAGCAATGATTGGAAGTTGGAGAAAGTGAAGGGGAAAGTGAAAAGAAGAGAAGTTTAAAAACTAGGCACAAGAAACTGAAATTCAGCGGGAAAACCAAGAGTTACCTAATTGGCACATTAACTAGACTGACCAGAACGCGCCACGTGGCCACGATGTGTGTGGCGCTGCCACTTCGCATTAAATGCGGAGCAAAACCCCAAGAGACACGTCTAGTTAGCAAACCTTTCATGTTCCAATTGTCGTCCTAACACACCATGACGACCACGAAACCTAAGAGGGCAGCTGATGGGACTAACGAAATACCTTCCCTTGGACAAGCTCAGGAAACACCTTCATCCACCCATAAAGTAGAATGGACAAGGACAAGCAAGTCATTAATAAGAGGATTTAATGCCACAGACAGTTACTAACCAACTGTCAAACCGTTGGAGCCCCATCAAGACCTGTAGTAATAAGCCCAAAGGCGTTACAAAAAGAGCATTAAAACCACAATCAAAGGCCCCAACAGCTAAAAACCACAAAGCTATATATACACACACTCATTAGGAACACCAAAGGTACATAATTCTGACCCAAAGAAATACTTTTACACTTCTCATTTTCTCTCAAAGGATTTCTACATACTAACTTAGGTATCGAAGACATTGTGGCAGGTGCCACATCACTATCCATCTCAGAAAAGCCTTAGTCCCATTTTGCAAGAGCAATGACGAGGTCCCGGCATCATCTGGATGAACCCACTCGACTGACGATTTGGACTTCAACAGATATATAATTAAATAATAAGTTATTGAAACAATTCAAAAAATATATGATTATTCAAAAGAGAAATATAAGAAAAAAAAAATACATGAACCCATAAAGCAATTAGTTTTAAATTTTAACGGGTCTAAACTTTAAACGAACCTTATCAGCATATGGCCCAAGCTAAAAGCTATTGAGAAAGAGCCCACATTGAAATAATGAAAGTCATAACTCCTCTTAATATACTTTCATATCGTGAGGTGAAGCAAAGACATATGCAGTAGTAACCTAAAATTTCAATTATTACAAGCTTTTTTATCTTGTAAAAAATGGCTAAAGAGAGTTTGGAGGTTCAAGTACGAAAATGAATTATTAAAAAATACATGAAAAACCATAAAATAAAATCTTTTTTAACAAAGTAGAGAAGAAAAAAATAACAGAAGAAGAGCTAATTCCTCTAATTGGCTTTAAAAAAAAAAATTGGGGTTTGCACTGCTTTTATAGTGTTCATGATTAACCTCTCAAATTTGGAGATAAATTATTAACATTTTACTTTAAGTTTAAGATTGGAATTGTTAAAGAAATAGAGTTTCATTCCTTATTAAGTTTGGACTAAACAAAAATAATTTACAACCAAACGGGCATCTAACAATTTACAACATATTTTAAATGAGACACAATATAGACTTTTTATTTACAACATATATTAAGCCATGTGGTTTTATCGAACAAAAACTTGTCTAATGTTCTGAATCTATGCTCCATCTACTGTATTATGCGAGATGATTGATTTTTTTCCTTTAAACTTTATATCAAAAAAAAAAAAAAGCTAAAGTAAATCTTTTATTTTTTTTTTGGGAGAAATTATAATAAATCATGGTGGAACATAAAAAAGGAAGACAACATAGAGAGGGGAGACTGAGAAATTTTATTGAGTTTATCCTAGGAAATGGTAATTAATTAATTATCTATGAAGAATGGCAATACACCAAAATAAGAAATTTATATACTTTGAGTTCAAGTTTAAGTTGGACTTATTAGAGAGATAGAGTTTCACTCTTTGTTAAGTTTGGACTAAACAAAAATAATTTTTTTTTTTAAATGTGACATGGAAAATTGTGGTGCCTGTTAACATTTAAATTTGAGTTTAAATTGGACTTATTGGAGAGATAAAGTTTCATTCCTTATTAAGTTTGGACTAACCAAAAATAATTTTAATTTAAAAATTGTTTTTTCAATATCTTGCCTACTAAAATACTCTCACACAAATTCTTAAACACTCTAAAATATCTATTTCTTTTAGTTAAATAATTTTAAATTAAAAACACCAACCGGTTAAAAGAGTAATTTACTGTTCCTAAGTTAATTTTAAACTTTTTTCTTTTATCTTCTCTATTCAGTCTAAAACTTAGAACACTATCTATATCTCATTTTTAAACATTATTCCACATTACCTTACCTCTTTCTTTAAGAAAAAAAAAATACCAAACCAAAAAAACAAATAAAAAAACTTAGGGGGAAGATGAATTTCCAAGCGTTGCTAGGATGGGGTTGAACCAAACCATTTTGTGTGTGGGCTTTGCTCTGATCTCCTCTATCACTACATTCGGAATTTCGATGATGCTGCCTTACACTAGGATTGCCCACTTCCTTGAGAGGCTCACTGATGAATTTGAAGCTTCCATTTGCAAAGTTCAATTGAGGAGAGCTAAGACAGGTGTCTATTGTGCCTGAGCCGAAAGGATTTTTGGAGGAGGTGGATTGCTTAGAAATCGCAGGATCCCTAGATTGGACTTTAACTGCTTTACCCCTCTGACCATAGCTAGGCTTTGAGTCATTGGTTTTTGCATTTGGCTCGTAGGCTGTGGTTGGTTCGATATAAAATATTTTTCAAGTGTAAAATATTTTCAGGTGAAAATATTTTTTGAAAAAGAAAATATTTTTAGGTATTTGGTGGTATTTTAAACAATACTTTGGAAAATATTTTTTAGTATTTGGTTGTGTTCTTGAAAATACCATAGAAAATACATTTTCTACTTGTTACTCACATTTTCTCAGCATCCAAACAAATATATATCATCATTTCTCAGCAGAGTTACGTAAAAGAAACAAAACCCAAAAAAAAAAATTCCTCAAATTCGGTCAAGTTGAGAGAAGAAGGAAGAGAGAGAGGCGAGATCAAGTGTAATTTCAGGCAACAACGAGATCCCGCGATCTCAAGTAGAGGCGAGATCACGCGATCTTAGGCGGGGCGACTTAGGTGCGATCTCTCTCTCTCTCTCTCTCTCTCTCTCTCTGCACGTCTGAGTCCAAAAATGGTTTGAAGTAAAAATAGAAACAGAAATGAATTTACGGCAACAGAGGCTTAATTTTACAGTCAACAGAAATAATTTTCCGTTTGATTTAGTTTTTCGGCTAAACCAAACACTCCTAGTGATAGAAAATATTTTCTGAATTTTGTTTACACCCGAAACAAACACAGCCTTAGACAGCCCATGTGGGATAGGATTCTCCTTTCTAGGCTCCACTATCCCACTGGACTTGCTTTTCCCATCCTTAGGTTGGCCCACTCCAGCTTTGAATACCATCTCACTAGAATGCCTACAAACTGCATACGTGTTTGCTTTAGGGGACGTACCACCACTACTCCTTTCGCCATTCTTGGCTACATTCTTTCTGCGTGTCACTACAATCCACGGATCATATGTGCTCTCATTACGTCGGTAAGTAATATTTTTGTCTTCATCTGCATTAGAGGCCTAGTCGTTAGTATCTTCCACCTGCACATTCTCACCATTCTCTCATGTTGTACTTTCTACGACTGTTGCCGACTATTTGTTCGTATAATGGCATGCCTCTTTCCGATGACCAACATGGCCACGTGAGAAGCAAAGCTTGCTTATCCCTTCATAGGTGACTAGCTGATGGAAACCCCCTATAAGATCGTGTAAATCAGGGGCTTGTTAATGTCCACCTGCACACACAATCTGGCAAAGCGACCTCTAGCTTCCGATGCTGTGTGGGTGTCAATATGGAGGACAGTGCCAATGGCTTGGCCAATTTCTTTAAGGGCTTCAAGATGATAGTACTCAATAGGTAGATGTGGTAATCTAACCCAAACAGCTACAGAAGCAATGTTGGCAATATCTGGTCTGAAGTCTGGCTTCCATGGCCTAATGGAGAGAAAGTGCTCTCCAATGAACCAATGGCCTTTTTTTTAAACCAAATCATGGTCATCCTTCAGTGAGAACCTAGCCAAGAAGAAATCAAATCCCAAGTCAACATAGTTGATTTTTCCTTTTGGTTTGCAGAGTGCCAATATCTTAGAATGAAGATAGTTGAACCCTACAGTCCTACCATAAACCTTAAATAATAAGGGTCTTTGATGTGTTGCTTGAAAGCTTTAGAAAAATTCATGGTAGCAAATCCTTCCCTGAGCGTTTCTACCTTTGAATTTGATTCCGTCTCATCTTCTATATATTCTGAGAAATCAAATGCCTGAACATGAGCCCAAGGAATTTCCCCTATTAACTTATCTTTGAAGGACGAAGGCGCTCCATTGGAGCTAGCCAGAGCAAAGTGGTCATTCCCATGAGGAATTGTCTCTTGTAGAGGTTCTGAAGAATGATATTCCTTGACTTTCTTGGTGCTACGGCGTAGCTCGGCTTCATCTTTGCGAGAGAGCTCTTGAGAGGACATCCGTACAAAAAGCTTAGTACTACTTTACCATAAGAACTTTTTCTTCCCTCTCTGTTTTCTCCCAATTATTATTATTATTTATATCCTTCTTGGACAATATGATATTTTCCATGCGCAAGTGAAAATTAGTAGGCAAAACTCAAAAGACATGCTAACTTTCAAAAAAATCTAGTACCACAACATTATGTGACAGAACTTTATTATAATTTTGATTGATAAATTGTGAGTAGCGGATGAAAAAATAGTGAGTCCATATAAAAATAATAAGCAATTAATCATAATCTGTCACATAAGATATAAAAAAATTGTAATTGTTGTGACCTTAGACTTACTCAGCATTTTTAAAAGAAACTAGAAAAAAGACTTACTCGGCTTTTTTAGGGGACAAGGGGAGGGGTACGTGTATGTCCATAAACAAACAAGTCAATAGTAACACAGATGTGATACAAATAGGGTTTTTAAGCCAAGTAGCCCATTTAGAGTAGTTCAAATAAAACCTCAATCTACATTGAGGATTTTGTGCGCGATCGTGTGTTTAAGTGATTAAGAGAAAGAGATAAGTAGATGAAGGACTTATAGTTGCTCCTTACATCTTATATATTATCACTAACTAGAACATGTACAAAGATTTGGAGTAATTTGAAGAAGCGAAAAATAGATGAAGCATTGAGGTTTTTCTTACACCTTATTATGGGTCAGTAATGTTTTATATATGCACATATCAATGTATATTTGTAGGTTGTAATATGTTAGTGATTTGAATTAATAGTATAACGAAGAACGATAAAAAAAAAAAAAATAAATAAAATAAAATCGGTAATTTTTGCACTGAAATTGTGCGTGTAAAAAATGGTGTGTATTTAACATGTCCATTTTAGAACTTGGTGTTAACCATTATCACCAATCATTGCCATATGTTGCTATTGAAATATATTTTGCTATTCCTGCTTGGTCACATTTTTACATACCAATTATTCAAGTTTCTATCTTGATTTTTTGAGTTTGAGGTGAGTGTTAGAGATATTATGACTTAAAAGATCCAAACTCTCGTGGTTCTATGTTTCCTATATACTTGTAGATCAAGTAAAGCAATCATATACTCGTAGTGTAAATATGAAAACCCCTTAGTTAGTTACTATACATACCCTACATTGAGCTCGTCGTAAATTTAGTTATATATAATTAATAAAAATGTAACTGTTTAAGGAAATTTTGGTTGTGGGTGTAAATGTCAAACTGAATAATTCTATAGCTTTTGGGCCATGATGTTTTGGAGTACTTACATGTGTTGTACGCATACATGGTACACTCATTTTAAATCCAAGAGAGTGGCTTAAAAAGTCACAGGGTTCTTCCACAAGTTGCTAGTCTAAATTCGATCGTAATCTACAATTAAGGATAATACCAAACACACACACAAAACACAAAAAAAAAAAAAAAAAAAAAAAAAAAAAAAAAAACAAAAAAAAAAACAAAAAAAAAAAAAAGAAGAAAAGAAACAAGGAAAGTAAATCAAAGCCAGAGGTGGAATTAAATCAATTAATGGGTAATTGGGAATTCCCCTGTGAAAAGAGGATTTCAAAATCAAATGGATTGTGGTGAGTATAACTTTCAAGTTTCAACCATCAGACATTCATTCTGATTCTATACAGCTCTGTTCCAGTTCTGGAAGTGTTTCGTTACAAATATTGGGAGACTAGTTACTCCTTGGGTCTAAAGCACAACAACCATTTAAAGGAATCAGTGCGTTGAAATTTTTTTGAAATGCTGCGTTGAACTGGAGACCTTTGTGTAGGCTTGGGATTGTTCTCATCATTGCCTCGCGCACGCGGTGAAGGTGTTGGTGATTCACTCGTTGGGTCAATCACTTCCTTTCCTTCACAAATGATCTTAACTTCACAACTTACTGGTGCACTCTGAAGCACTTGATCAGCTATCCCATTCCCTTTTCTAGACTTCAATCTCCTATACATTGGAAAAATATATGCGAGAGTTTATTTGAAGATGAGAAAAGGGTTGCCTAGAAAAATTGGAATTGATTTCTTAATTGCTCTTGCCATTAACAAACTTATGGTTGTACCTTAGGCTGGATTTAGTGGTTCCTAGCACCAGCTTTCTTATGTTGACAATAGGAATGAGGTCCAGGATTGCCTTTGAAACCATCTCACTCTCAATAAGAATGGTATCTACCTTAACCTGTTTGATCATTAGTTTTTTTTTTTTTTTTTCTTCAAATTAAAAAAGATTAACCCAGAAACGTAAACATGTTCCTTTAAAATGATACATTGGAGGTTTATGTACCTTGGAAGAGGAGCATGCATTTAGAAATTTTTGGAGTAGTTCTCTCCTCTTGTTTCTTTCTTGGTCCATGTAACTCTGCACCTGCTCTGGATTCACTTGATTCTTTGGAATCTTTCCTACTATAATCACAAAGATACATCAGTCATTTAATTTGATCACAATGGCAACCTTTTTATTTTTATTTATTATTACTAACACAGAGACAATGAAAATGTAATCCAATTATTAGATTCAAACCGATCATGAATAAAATCCAATGAACCCCATTATTTAAACTCAGGCTTCTGAATTCTAATGATCTAAATTATCTAAACCATGGCTTAATTATGACCCATCTTAATGGGAAAAATGATTATCTCCATTCGCAAAGAAATAATTTCATGGTTTTATCAAGTACTATATCGCATTGAAAATCTTAAACAATGTCCCTTGGTACATTATTAGATTCAATAAAAAAAAAAAAAAAATAATCTGTCCCTCTTGAATGATCAAACTTGGTTCCTCAAGCTTTGAGATAATCCAATATCCATCTACAACTAATTACATCGAACCTTTTGATGTTCATTCTCATAGAAAAATTAAAGATAAGCACAAATCTAGGCCCTTCAAAGAATGAATTACAATTTACAACCAGGCATATGTAATTACTAATTACAGATTAGATACAAATCTCAATCGCTTTTCCCGTGAATCATGCATGGTACTAGGATTTCGTCAAATTCTTTTTGTCTTTGTTTGGAATAAAGCCATTTGGTGTTGGTGGGTGGGTAAAGACTCAAGCTTTTAGTGGCCCAGATTCCAATGCACCAAATATTTGACCATGACTCACCAACCAAAGAGAGAGGGAGAGAGAGGGAGAGAGAGAGCTTACATGGACTGGGTATGTACAGTATCTCTGGGAAGACATGAACGAGATAGACCATGGTGGAGGGAGAGGAAACAGCGTTCTTTAACGTCCAAACTAGAGCTTCCATGCTTGACTCGCTCTTCTCCACAGCCACATACACGCTATCTTCCAAGCTCTGAAGATCCAACGAATACAAACTACTCGCCCCAAACGACTCTTCTTTGATCGTTTCCATGCGTGCCAGTCCATGATCGTTGACCTCAATTATCTCGCTTGTACTACTACCCTCTTCCTCAATCTCGCTCACGCTGCTATACGCGTTATACTGGTTCCTATACCCAACAGTTGTAGATGCACTGGCTTCATCATGGGATTGGATATGTCCTATCTCTGATGATAATGAAACAGACATCTTAATCTGGCTTCAAAGAATGATCAACATGATATTGTTTTTGAAGCTATAAAATATCTTCTTGTTTGACTCTTTCTCTCAGAAAACTACATGACAATGAAGAATACAAGGGTTTTCGTACTTGCAAACTTTTTGCCATTTATTTCAACGCTAATTTTGGCTCAGCCACCTTAATGTACGATCCCTATGAGCTAAAAATCCAGAGACCACATAAGAAATAAGTAAAGGAAAAGTAAAAGATCACATCATTTTTCTCAATTTTTTGTCACAATTGTGACGTGGCAGAAGATGATTGATGAAGAAAAAATAATAGATATATGTGTAAGTAATAGTTATCCACTCACAATCTGTCATATTAAAATTATAACAAAAAAATTATGAAATAATTTGTTGTTCTAAAATTGCTCTTAGTAAATATTAGCCACTAAAAGAGGCCGTTAGTTTCTTCTAATTTGACTTTTCCAGTTTGCTCCAAGACAAAAACAAGAATTCGTCTTATCTTCTGTGTGCAACCCATTGCTTATTACTCCTCTTTTAATAGTATTTCATAATCGGTCTTTAGTTTTTTGAGAATCATTTCACAAACAGCTTTGTTGGCAATGCGTCATGCATTGATATATTTACATGTGTATCGACAAAGTCTAAATGCGGTACTTAAGAATATATATCAAACACATAAGATCATGTTCGATTAGTATCATGTCCCAACAATTTTGATGTTACCTTGTTGGCTTATTATAATAATCTATTAAGGAAATACAATGATTTCTCTTATATATATGAGAAATAATCTTAATCTCTTTTGATGGATTTTGGAAATAATTCGAATAGAAATGGTAATTAAATGTTTACCCATGTGTGAAATATATTTCATTTATTTTACAATATAAATTAATAGAATTTTAAGAATTTTAATTATTATTATTATTATTATTATTATTATTATTATTATTATTATTATTATTATGGGAAGGTACAATTGATTGAATTCTGATCTGACTATTTGAGGTGTGAACGGTGATGCACACTTTTGAGATAATTTTCTGTTGTCGCCAAACATAATTATTGGAGTGAGAGGAAATAATAATACATTATCGCTGTCTTCAAAAAAACAAATGCATTATCGCTATTATATATTTTTGTACATGACCCGCGAATGGAATATCCAAAGATGTGAAGGAATCGCGCTATTGGAAAAAGGATATATTCAAAGTCAAATGTAGTTCTCAAAAAAAAATAAAAAAAAAAAAAGAAGAAGAAGAAACATAAAGTATTTGTTTTGTGAGGTCTATTTATGGTGGTTCTTGCTGGGGCAGTCTGTTAAAGCTTGAAATTATTAGAACAGGAAACTCTATTCACACTCTTTTAACAACTCACAGTCAGTTGTTGCTGAAGGGGTACATATGTTATTTGTTTGATTCATTGAATTGTTTTTTTTTTTTTTTTTTGCCCCATATTTCTTCACATCTAAACTAAAATGTCGGTTCTTTCAAAAAAAAAGAAAAGTGTGTTTATTTATTTATTTATTCTTGGGGGGAAGGGGGGGAGGGTCAGATTTGGGATGTTCGATGGATATTTTTGTTTTATTCTTGGCAGCTTCAATGTCACTCGTTCAGGAGATTTTTTTTTTTTTTTTATTATTTGTTTTCTGCACACCATAAAGAATTAAGACTATATTGTGAATAAACAAATTGGAGGAAAAAGAAAATTGAGTTCACGCCCCTTTTTCTTTTTCTTTTTTTTTGAAAAACAAACACAAAAGCCATGGTAGTTCATGCGCTTCAATCAAGTTTTCAGATGTTTAGGGCATGTTTGGTACATATTTTGAAACACATGTTTTCAATTTTTAAACAACATTATACGTATTTTTACATACTTTTTTATCCGCACGTATTTTAAAAAAAAACTAAAAACTATTATATAAACATATGTACTAAACGAGCCCTTATTCTTCTCAAAAAATAAAAATTTCCTAGATATTTATCTAAACTCTAAACCAAGGTAAGGTGAGCTATATATGATAATATTGGATTGGGCCTATTAACCCATCCAAATCCAAATGATAAAAATGGATATAGATAAGGGTTTTTTTTTTATAAAAAAAAAAATTATAAATCATAAAAATATGGATCAACCTGAACTTGATTAGATAAAAAAACAGGTTGAGTTGGGTTAACCCATGGTCAATTGGAATGACCCCCTTTTAGATTACTAGGTTTGGCTTTGTTCACCCTCCACAACTTCAAACATTCAAATTTTCTTCTCAAATTTCCACTATCTTAGAGCAAATACATCAATGCTTGCAAAATGAAAAAATGGTTAGTTTTACACATTTTAACTAAAAAAACACCCACATTAGTGCTTGTAAAATATATACAAAAGTGCTACAGTAATTGTGCATATTTGCATAATTACTGTAACTACATCAATACTTGCAATTACATCAGTGCTTGCAAAATGAAAAAATGGTTAGTTTTACACATTTTAACCAAAAAAGCACCCACATTAGTGCTTGCAAAATTGTGCATATATACAAAAGTGCTACAATAATTGTGCATATATGCATGGTAACTGTAACTTTGCATTTAATATTTTAGAATTTTTTTCCTCTCCTTCACCTCACTCTCTCTTTTTCTCTCTGGAGCCTGTCTTCTCACCTCTCTCTTTTTTTATCTCTGGTTCCTCTCACTCTCACCTCACCTCGCTGTAAACACTTGATTTTATACTTATGATCTAATCAAGGAGGATGACTGGAGTGACCATCCATGTACCCCAAAAATGCATGATTGCAATACATGCATTAATTCATTCATTGCATATCATAAAAAAGATCTTGAGATTCTAACGATCTCGACAGTATGTCCGATTTCCAAATCGGATAGTCAGATCGAAAGATATCACGTGATCAAGTTTGCACGATCAGCATGCATTGTGTCTAGGTAGAGTCGACTATGCATGATTAATTTAAATTAATTCTAATTGGTTAGACAATTAAAATTAATTAAATAATTTTGTAATTGGTTGATAATTAGTGTTTAAAATAGGATTACTTGCAGGGAATAAAAGAGATAATTGGATAATAATAAAATTGTAAATAATCTAAACTTTATCAAGATTTATTTTAGGGTATTTATCTACAAGATAATTATTGCTGAAAAGACTGGAATTATCCAGAAAAGAGTTCAAAAAATTGGAATCCAAATTGGAAATACGTCTAAGTGCATGGCCCGACATAGAAAAACCCTAAAAAAGGAGTCCAAAGGGCACCCAAACACGAAAGTACGATCAGCACTCAAGAGTGCCATTCGGCACTTTTGGAGTGCCGAACGGCACTTTCAAAGTGCAGAATGACACTCTTTTGGGCTTTGGTTCAAATTCCTTCAAGTGACGATAAGAAACATCATTTTCTATCTTTTCGCAGAAGGATGTGCCCCAATTTGCATTTTAAGCATCGTTGCTTATTTTTTAAGCACTCCAGTCTCTATAAGTAGGGACTGGGTCTTAAAATTCGGCACACTTTTACCCTCTGAGAAGGGATACGTTTTTACACTCTTAGAATACTTATATTTCTGACTCCCCTTTCTGATATTCTTTTTCTAAAGGTTAGGGTTTTTAGGTTTCAAAGATAATTGCATAAATTTCTTTGAACCCTAAAACATCATCTCGAGAAGAATAGCGCTCCATGCAAGAGGTTGTTTTCTGATTACTCTTTTCTTTTTATGTTTTTTTTGTTGTGATAATGCATGTTTGTATATTTCTTTCAATTTAATTGTTTCAAGAATCCACAACATGAATTGTTAATCCATATTGTCAAAGCATGTTCTTGATTTTCTTTGTTATTATTGTTGTGATCTCATTCTTAGTGTCGAAATCTACATGTTATCAATTAATTTTAAAAAAATGGATCTACATCTTCATTAGTTGTAAATTTGAATTTTTCTTAAAACAAAAACGGATCTGCATCTTTATTAGATGCAGATCTGATTTTTTTTTTAACATAATAAATTTTGAAAATAAAAAAGGGATCATGAATAATTATGTTTGTTGTATTTGTCTTATTTAATGCATTGTAGCATAAATTTATTTCATGGATAAAGTCCCCTTCTTAAAAAAAAAAAAAATCTTTTTCTTATTTGGTCCGCATAAAAACAAACCTAACTTCTTTTAACATACAAATCTAATTTTTTTTTTCTTTTTTTTTTTTTTTATCACAAAACATATCTGATTTTTTTTTAATACTAATCAAAAACCTTTTTGTTTAAGTTCACAAAAACAGATCTGGTTTTTTTACAAACCTAAAAACCAATTTTTCTTGTTTTCAAAAAACAGATCTGACATTTTTTAATCAAAAGATTTTGTTTTACTTTATCCCAAAAATAGATATGATTTTTTTCCATCAAAAACTAATTTTTATTTACACAAACATAAACTGATTTAATTTTTCTTTAAAACCAAAAATTCACAAAAACATATCTGAATTTTTAATAAAGAAGGGGATGCATTCATAAAATAGATTCATATGATTTAATTTTATTCATGTGTTCAACATATCATTCATATCGTGTATAAAAATGATACATTGGTCATAAGAGTCTAGAAGACCAAACTTTGTCTAGACAGAATAAGTGTCTAACACCTTCCTATTTTGTAACTTAGCTTTTGAATTTAGTGTCTTTGGATAGGTAGACTTTGGCTTTATCTTTATTTTTATTTCGGGTAGATTGTAACTAGGACAAAAAGCCATGTAATTATTTGGTAGTTTGTAACTAGGACTCAAAGCCATGTAATGTTCAATTTTCAAATATGTATCCTTTTTATTCAATCAATGAAATGAGGCAATTCAGTCATGTATTTTTTTTATTTAGTTTTTCTTATTTTTTGTACATAAAAAATAAGTGACGACTCCACACCACTTACCCAAAAAGAGAGATGTCTTGAAAAAGCACCCCAAATCTCATTTATGAGGGTATCCCTCTTGGGCGGTCTCTCACACTCCCCATGCCACTGATCTCCGAAGCAAGCTCACTTTCGTCGTGCCATCATTGATCATCGCCAAAGCTCACTCGCCGCTGCTCTCACTAATTGCCGCTACTTTCATTGACTGCCAATTGTCGCTGCTTTCTTTTTTCTTTGTTTGATGGTTTTGGGATTTTAATCGCTTTATTTTTTATGGTTTTGATCAATGGTTTTTGATGATTTTGATAAGTGCGTTTTAATGGTTTTGATAAGTGGTTTTTGATGATTTTGATCAGTGGATTTTGATGATTTTGATAAGTGGTTTTGGGATTTCAACGGGTGGTTTGATGATGGAGGTTGGCTTGATGATGGTGGTTGGGTGGGTTGATGATGGAGGCCGGTTGCTTGATGATGGTGCTTGGTGATGTGTCTAAGTGGGTTGATGATGGTGGTTGATCTCATTGATGGTGGTTAGGTGTCGGTTATTTTCGGTAGTGTTGGGTTTGTGAGAGAGAGAGGTATTGAGTGAGATGGCTCAAGAATGAATATTTTATTAAATAAACGTATAATAGACAAACTAATATGGGTGTTTTGTAAAAGTGGAGGTGTAAAATAGAAAAAAAAAACATGTTTTTTTCTTTTGTTGTTGCAAAATAGATAGAAATTTTGCATCCACTGGTGCAAATGCTCTTAGTTTTTCTTTCTCTTCTTATTCATTTTATTTTATTAAGTTTGGTGAGGGCAATATCTCTATGCTAACACCACAACTCATTTTTGCTAGACTGATCTCACATTCTTGCTTATCAATTATCAATTGGTCAATCTTCGATCTGCCCCACTAGGACCATATCACCTACTGATTATCCAATATTCATTTGTCATTACATTGACTCATTAACCTTTATAGCTCACTATGTAGAAAATATATAATTCACAAGGGCTTTACTCACAATCTCTCTCTCTCTCTCTCTCTCTCTCTCTCTCTCTCTCTCTCTCTCTCTCTCTCTCTCTCTCTCTCTCTCTCTCTCTCTCTCTCTCTCTCAACATGATATCAGCCACATTCTTGTAGCCTTTAATAGTCTATGTTTGTCATCACTATACAACCTTGCACATTTCTGTTCAATGGCATTAACCTCAAACTAGTGCACATTGCTGTTTAACAATGCCACCCCAATTCCAAGACCAACTTGCTCTACACACAGATCTTCACTTTTCTCTTATCCAAAGATATTAACCAAATTTGTGAATGACAATGTCTGATATTGATT